>CM040124.1:284668136-285876596 GCA_022559845.1 Amorphophallus konjac | reverse complement strand
GTTCAAGTCCTAGCTCCAATCAATCCTGCACACATCAAGAAAAGGTGAAACATTATGCTCAACATCTTGTATTTGTTAACAGGGACATGACAACCAAATAAAGGAAGATTTATATGCATTCCCCTTTGAATGTCCCACAACTCCCTTCAATCAGTAGGTAGGGTGCACTGGAAGTTGATCCTTGGAGTGGAAGCAGCCGGACATGAAGTTCCAAACGCCCAAAACCTTGAACATGGGAGAGCAGCAACTGTAGCTCCTAGAACTGGACACAGGCTCGCGGACGGCGACTTCTGCAGCTTCTTCTTCCTTCTCCTTGATGAAGCAACGCCCTGCTTCACGTTCTTCTTCTCCTCCTTCCCTTCTCCTTCAACAGACCACACACGTTCCTCTCCTTCTTCCCGAAAGATAAACACGTTAGAGCTCTTGAGTGTTTTTTTTTATCGGAAGATAGAGGCGGCTATTTATCCAAGGGGATTGAACCCCCAAGGGACTTAAAAGCCCTTTCCAAACCCCCTTCACAACACATACACGAAGCAAAGGTCACCCAAAGGTCATTAGGGTCAAACGAAGTAAAGGCAGAGAAGATGTGGTGACGTGTGTAGCTCAAAATGCAAAAGCACAGACCTATGTATGCAAAATACAGAGATTTATGTAGTGGCAGTGTATGCAGCAGAACACGTAGACTTGAATGCATGGTTGTGAATGTATGGACTTTGAATGCATGATAACGAGTGTATAGACTTTGTATGTGAGGTTACACAAATGCAGATGGGGAAGTCTACACATTGAATCAAGGATGCTCGAACATGCGGTCAACCACTATACAGACTTTATCTTGAAGGATGCATATGCATATAGGAATGTATGGACTTTGAATATGAATGCTTGGACATGCCTTCAACGAGTGTGCAGACTCTGGGTGTACTGTGCAAACGATGCACAGATATGCTCTGAGCACGGGCTGTACAGACTTTGAATGAAGCATGCACAAGACGATGTACAGACTTGATCTTGCGAACACAGGCTGTATAGACTTGGATTGATGCATGCACAAGACGATGTACAGACTTGATGTTGCGAACATAGGCTGTACAGACTTTGAATGATGCATGCACAAGATGATGTACAGACTTGATGTTGCGAACACATGCTATAGACTTTGAATGATGCATGCACAACACGATGTACAGACTTGATCTTGCGAACACAGGCTGTACAGACTTTGAATGATGCATGCACAACACGATGGACAGACTTGATCTTGCGAACACAGGCTATACAGACTTTGAGTAATGCATGCAGACATTGTACAGACTTGATCTTGCGAACACAGACTGTACAGACTTTGAGTGATGCATGCACAAGATGATGTACAGACTTGATCCTGCGAACACAGGCTGTACAGACTTTGAGTAATGCATAGAGACGATCTACAGACTTGATCTTGTGAACACAGGCTGTACAGACTTTGTGTGTGTGCTAAAACAATGAACGTAGGTAATGCTAGGAATGTATAGACTTACACATATGCATGAACAAGTGGCGATGTATAGACTTGGCCAATGTGCAGACTTAGCAGCGAGATGCATACACATGCTATCAACAAGGTGATGTATAGACGATGCATTGACTATATGTATGTATGAAGAACAACATGAGATGCTAAGTGAGACGGATCTTAACATGCACTGACTGTATAGACTTTATGTGGTCAGTGACGACCAATGCACCGATGCAATCCTTACAACGACTTGATGTAAACACAAGCAGACAGAACTTTGCAAGACTATTTTTAACAACCAACCAGCTTCAGACCCAGGTATTCAATAGATAGATTCACAGACCATTGTATGCAGTAGAGTATGCCAATGTGATG
This sequence comes from Amorphophallus konjac, assembly GCA_022559845.1. Lineage (NCBI taxonomy): Eukaryota > Viridiplantae > Streptophyta > Magnoliopsida > Alismatales > Araceae > Amorphophallus > Amorphophallus konjac. Next base: position 285,874,720 of record CM040124.1, on the reverse strand, counting down.
CAATGTGATGCACTGACTCAGATGCGTGCAAGATTAACTAGGACAATGATAGCACTTACCAAATAATCAAATGAGACTTCCAAGGCATGAGAAAGCTATTTTCAATTAACACATTCATCACAGTTGCAATCCAAGGAAAACTGAACTTGCACAGTCTAATGCAAGCTAACACAACAAAACTAAAGCTTACATAATATGATTCAACCAAGCTGCACAGAGAATTCCATCTCAGATCAAAACAATCAAGATATGTCATGTTAAGTCAAGCACAATCAAAACCAATTTGAACTTAACTTATCCACACCCAGTATGAGTAGACACAAGTTCATATGATATGTTAAAGCAGTGAAGCTGGCCATCCAAATGCAAGTATATACATGGAGAACTGTTAAGGCCAGTCAACCCACGAGCATCCTAACCTGTAAAGCAGAGTATCAACATGTGAGCTCGTTTATCATGAAAATGCCATTAAGCATAAAACACACAATACATTGGAATCATCAAACCCATTGTCAAGGACAACGAGGGGGCGCATAGAACCCAACAATAATTAGAGTGCAAATCATTCACACATAAGATGAATGGACACAATAATTTAACAAAGTCTAACTTTTATTGATAATAAATCAAAGTACATAAATGTTTGACTCTCTTGTCAACTAGACTCAATAAAAATGAAAATTACATAGTATGACTCAATAAAGTAAAAATTACATCATATGACTTCTGACTAACATAAGGACCTATAACACTCTAAGTCTTCTCTCGAGTCTTCAATCATCACTCTCGAACCCATCATCGGAATACTCGAAATCCGATCCACTAGAGTTTCCTAGAAAGATTTGAACAACAGGGTAATGAGCACACTTGCCCAGTAGGTATCATCCCAACAACATGAAGAAAGCTTTAGGTAATTACGTTTTTGCTCTAGATAATAAGGCAATGGAAAAAATCGATAAAATACATGAATAAATCATAGTAACAACAAGATATGAACTATAGTGATACAAAGAATGTGAATGATTAATAGAGCATGATCAACCAAGATATAAGGTAAAGTGGCCTTTCATTAACAAGAATATACTTCATAACCATAAAGGCTATGCACTAGAAAGTCATGAACAAGAAAGTACTAGCAAGCATGTAAATTATCACAAGATTGCCTCATGTTTTTCACCTGTCTATAAAAAAAGTACTCCCGGCGTAATGTGACGCCAATATTCATCGTACCCCATGGTTTTCAACACGTTTCCAGCTATCTATCGAGGGTTTAGCGTGGAGCCCTTAGACACTATCTGTGTCCGGTCTTGTATCTTCAAGTTACAGATCAAGTTACTTCCATGAGAAATAATAACGTTTCGGCAAATAATATTCAATTCAACAATAGTTTCATGATAATGTAACCAAGGCAAAGAACGCACCAATAGTGATCATGAGAGTTCAACAATTGATTTAAGATAAGGTCATGCTACAGAGGGAATCCGGCAGCATAACAGCATGTTCTTTAACTTTCATAATTCATTTACTAGCATTTGAATAAGGTATTAGGTTCTAGATAATTAATAGACCATCTAAAAACTTAGGAAAATCAACCCTTGGGTCAAACCTTGGGTTAAACATAGATTAGATATAAAATGGTCAAGTCTGGACCATTTCTAGACAGAAGCGGTCTTGCTAGGACCGTTTCTACATAGAAGCAGTCATATAAGGATCGTTTCTAGACAGAAGCGGTCATATAAGGACCGTTTCGATGAAGAGTCGATGCATGAAGAAAAGAAGGTCGACGCAATGAAATTATGGGAAAGAAGCGGTCGCGAGATGACCACTACTTGATAGTGGTGGTCGGTTGATGGCCGCTACTATCCAGGATACAGAGCGTCGGTAAAGTGTTTTCTAGACAATTGGGCTTTAAGGGTACAACCAGCTCGGTGTCCAAGTGTGAATCCCAGGCTCGCGGAGACTTACGGAGGCCTTGAAACATGATAACCTAGTCTAGTGGAAGGAATATCCAACGGAGAGGATCACAAGTCCAAGAGGGGTGCCTATAAGTGCAAAGTGTAACTAATGGCCACGCACCGGGGTACGCACCATGTACTTAAGAAAGACTGGAGACGAGAAAAGATCATGACAAAACATCGGTCAAACAGCAATAAAACCAGTTCATGAAGCATTTGAAAATATAATATTAATATAAGAGTATATATTTTGCCATGAAAGTAGCATAAGCAGAAAATAAGTTTAAAACACATAAAGGACTTGAAATCTATCATGATGAGTGAACAATATAACCAAATTCACTACGGTAAAATCATAATCTGGAATAAAACCTAATTACTTGGGCTTAACATATACTAAATAGGGCTGTTCTGCAATCATTTTCGGGTTAACACGTGACAGAACACAGAAATGAAGAGACGGTCTCGGGAAGACCATTTCTGACAGTAGCGGTTCTGCTGGGACCGCTAGAAGAAGTTTAGCAGTTTAGGGAAGACCACCTTCTGTCTGCTATGGTAGAAGATGTTTTAAACTTGTATGAGGCCATTTTAGGGTAAATAATATGTGTAAATCATGCTAAATAGGTACATATAACATAATGAAATCATGGAGATGCATGGGTAGCATATATTAGACCAAATTTAACATCTTTTTCCTTTTAGGGTGTGGGGACATGCATGCTATGAAATCCCTAGTTGCGTAGTGATATAAAAACATAAAATACTCCATGTAGAATCAATAAAAATAGAAGAAAATAGAGGGCTTTTACTCCTAACATGTCATTTAAGCCATTAATGAGATAACCTACATCTGTTTCTACACGTCCTATGTCAAACCAGCAAATTCCTGCCCCTCTATCTCCCGATCCTCTTGACCTAAATTCATGAAAATTGGATGGTACGTAGAAGATAGAAAGAAAAGTAAAAAGTTCTAAAGGCACAAGTTGAACTAACCTCGTTTAGGGCTTCTAATGCCTTCCTCTTCCTTGGACGGATGCACTGCCTTTTGTGTAGATTACAGAGGGGCAGCAACTTCTGGGGTTCTAGCTCCTTAAAGACTGGACCTCCTACCATGAAATTTGGAGGGGAGTTAGACAAAATAAAAGGAAACAATAAAGTCTAAAGGACCAACATGAAATACCAACTCCTTACCGTCGAACAACGCGAGCCAAAATGAGGGTTCGTGCAGGTCGAACCTGAGACCTATTTATAAGGTTTGCTAAGGTTTGAAGGATTAGATCGATCTAGGAGTCCTAAATTGGAGTAGGTTCAATCCCCAAGAGTCATATACCAGGTTTTCATGCCACGTCGCTTCAAATTATAGAGATTGGGATGGGAAAATCCAATTTTTCCACGCTTCTAACACCTTTGTTCACGGAAGCTAATAGCGGTCAGATGTGGACCGCTATTAGGATGTAGCGGTCTTGCGATAAACCTCGTTTAGGTGGTTTAGTCTGAAATTTTTAGATTTTCAAATGTATTAACTATTTGTTCCCTATTTGTCCTATTTATCTTCTTTTAATTTCCAATTATGTTTCCATAACTGGGTTTGGGCCTAAAAGGTTAGGTTTTAAGTCTTGTGGGCCTATTTGAATTGGGCTTAGACCTAGTCTAATATATGGACCTTTAAATATTTATCAATTAGGCCTTTATTCATTAAATATCCTATTAGACCTATTTAAAACTTAAATAATTATATTTAATCCCAAAAAATTCTTAGACAATTCACGGGCGTTACACCCTCCCCCACTTAAAAATTCTTAGAAAATTCATGGGGATCAATACATGTGGTCTTTAAGGAGAGTGTACTTACATTCAAATATCTCTGAAAATCTTTTACGCTTAGCTTCTTCTATTTTTCATGTCGCCTCGTGTGGCCAAGATTTGCTCCATTGGACTTTGACCATGGGAATAGTTTTATTCCGAAGTTGACGTACTTCTTGCTCAATTATTTTGAGGGGTCTTTGTTCGTATGTCAGATCCTTCTGTATCACCAGATCTTCAAGACTTATAATATGAAAAGGGTCATAAACTTACCTCTTGAGCATGGATACATGAAATACGTCATGGACGCCAAACAATTGTGAAGGTAATGCTAATCGATAAGCAACCTCGCCCACCCATTCAAGAATTTCAAAAGGGTCAATGAATCGCGGGGTAAGCTTGCCTTTGATGCCAAATCTTTGAATTCCTCGTCCCGGAGAAATCTTAAAAAATACATGATCTCCTTCTTGAAATTTCAGGTCTCTTCTCCTAATTTCAGCATAAGACTTTTGTCTATCCTGAGCTATCTATAGTCTTTCTCTAATCAGCTTCACTTTTTCGGTTGTGTCTCGAACAAGATCCGGGCCTACAAGTTGTCTTTCTCCAACCTCATCCCAACATATAGGTGAACGGCAATTTCTACCATATAGTGCCTCGAACTGTGCCATCTGAATGCTAGATTGATAGCTATTATTATACGCAAACTCCACTAGAGGTAAATGTTCGTGCCAGCTTCCACCAAAATCAATTGCATATGCCCTGAGCATATCTTCCACCACCTGATTAGTTCTTTCAGTCTGACTGTAGCAACCCTAGTAAAATAGAAGGAATAGATCCAAATAAATCAAAATAGATTAAAGGGTTAAGTAAATAAATGATAAAAACCCAAAATGTATAAATAATAAGTCAAAATGTAAATAACGCCTCTTATCAAGGCGTGACTTAAATAAATAACGCCTTTACCTAAGGCGTTAGTTCCAAAAGAGACGCCTGTACCAAAGGGCATCAAATATCAAACGCCTAAAATGAATAAAAAGGAAAGGAAAAGAAACGCCCTCAACCTAGTCGTGATTTAGAAAATAAACGACACCATGCAAGGCGTCAATTAGAATTAACGCCCTAACCTAAGGCGTTAATTTCGTTTGTGTTCCGTTCGAACCAAGAGACTATACAGGGTAAGTTTTAGGATTGGTATGTGTTTGATTGAATATAGAAGGACTATGTCCAGGAAATATATCTTCCAATCGAATTCTAACTCTATTAGGATTCCAAAAATCCTATAAATACCCCTTCTAATCGAACCCTGTTCGATATTTGCCGTTCTGTTGCTGCTGTACGTGAAGAACATGTTGTTCTTCTTCCTCAACTTCCTCCTACGGTTGTGTTGACAGCAAGAAGGAGCCAAGGCTTCTTCCTCTTCTTTCTGTTGACTGCATCGTGAAAGGGAGCATCTTCCTCTTCCTCCTTCAAGATCTTCTTTCTCTGACGGCTACTCTGTTTGAAACAGAGTACCGTAAAAGCATTAAAATCTTCTGCACATCAAAAGGTAGGTTTTCTCACATCAAGCTAAAGCAGTATAAAATCAAAGATCCATATGTTAATTATTCGGTTCATGCATGCATATAGTTTCACTGAGTTCTCGAGGTTTTCTGTAAATTTTGGAAAGAGGCGACCCTCTCTAGGGCGCTAATTTATGTTTTGACGCCCTGCACAAGAGTCGTCAATTTCAAGAACATTGATAAATACACATGTTTAAAATTTAATATCTATGGAACCATTAATCTAATCTGATGCATGATCATACCCATTAAATCCTGCAATTTTTCTTGTCCTGACCAGGTATTTTATTTTTCTGAAATTTTATTATCTGAAAATTTCCACTGTTCATGTGAAATGTTGATAAATCCTGAATTAACGACCTGCTGTAAGTCGTCTCTTATAGAAGTGACGCCCCAGCAAAGGGCGCTAATTAAAAATTAACGCCCCTGTTCAAGGCAAGTTTTGGTTAAAATTCCAGAATATAGAAATTTCTGCAGAATAGAAATATATAATGGACGACTGCTGGAAAGGCCGTCAAATTATGAATAAACGACCCAAGAAAAGGCGTTAATTTGACAAGTAACGACTATGATTAAAGCGCTATTTTCATGTGTTACTATTTTTCACTATTTTATGTTAACCGAGGGTTTTTATATATATACATATAAGTATATTATCTGGCACTATATTTCCATTCCATGAATATAGTCCCATGTTTCACGATTGTTATCGCATTACCAACTAACTCTCGGTGACATACAAGCCCTCCATTGGACATTCCGTTCCTTTGGACTGGCGAGTTAGTCATTGGGACCTCCATAAGACTCCGCTAGCTTTGGATTCTCTCAAAGCGGCCGAGCGGGTTGTACCATAAAAACCCATTACACTATTTTTCCATGTCACTCTAAAGAAACATGGAAACCGGCCCTCAAGATTTATCACACGATTATCATGAGATTCTCTATGATTAATGGATGGTTATCTATGAATGGATAAGTCTGTTAACCTTGTCATGAACAAATTTTGTACTTGTTCTTCACCCAGTTTATTCCGGTTTGTCGCGAGCTAGATACGTCATGCATATTCATGGTCGATTCCCTTATCATGATATTCCGTCTCCTTCTCGAGAAATCCTTTTATTTGAAAGAACATAACCCTTTGACTCTGTATTTGCCAACTCTGATTCTGAAATAATTAAGGGCTCTGGGTCCGCGACCAACAATGTTAGGTAGGACGGAAGTCCAATTCTGTAATCATGGTAAAATTCTGGGTGTGACATTGCACCAACGTCTGTATATCTGTTCTGTTCTATTATCTATTGAATCTGTTATTCTGGATATTCCGATATTATGATATTCTGTTATTCTGTTAAATTTAGTTATTCCGCTAGACCGATTAATCTGCTTATTATTATTGAACTCTGTTATATTCTGGCCAATTCTGAAGTTATGTTCATCTGAGCATCTGTCCCTTGTTATGTTCTGATAGCTCGACTTTGGTTCTGTAAATTGGGAATGTATTTCCTGAATCCATTTGAGCTCGTAAATTACCCTTGGCTTGTTATTCATCATCTCTACTAGATCGACTATCACGATTCTTTAGTTATTGCATTTCATGCACTGCATCTCATGAACATGTAAAATTGGCTAATTACTTTTATCCTGCTTGATGAAGAGATATAATTCCTACTGAGCGTTTTGCTCACCAGCCTTTCTTTAACATTTTTCAGGTAACGACATTGAAGATAGTCCATTAGATGGGGAAGGGCAAGAGTGATGCGCATTATGGAGAATCGTGTCGGTGTCAGTTATCTTTCTTTGAGTCTTGTCCTGTTATTTGAGTCATTTCTCTTTATTAGAGTGTAATAGTGAGTCCTTTCTTTACTTATGAAAGTTGAGTCAAGGTATGTAATTTGAATATTTTGATTATCAATAAAGGTTAAATTGGCCCACATTATACAGTTTGGAATTTTATGTATGCTCGGATTATTCACGACTGTATCACTGCCGCGTTCCGAACGACACGTTCTGCTGCTATCGGTTCGGGACATGATAGTTTGTGGTATCAGAGCCTAGGCTTTCTAAGTCCTAGGTCTTTAAGTCTAAGTCCTAGATCGAGTTCCCTTGACAGTCATCTTAGAAGTACCCGGTGAGATGGGGTAGAACCGTGGGTTAAGAATTAAAGAAAAGGAAAGAAAAATATTAAAACTAGTAAGTTAGCTAATAAGGATAACTTATATTTCCTGATAATCTTACATGGGTTTCTTCTTGTCTTGTAGAACTAGTTAGATAGCAATGGCCGCCGAGCGTGCCCAATGGCGGAACATGCAAAGAACAGTACAAGGTTTAACTCAGGCTCTTCAACGGATAGCTGACGGTGGAGCCAACCGAAAGGCTGGAGAATTACATCGGGAATTCCGGAGTTTAAATCCCTCTAGGTTTAGTGGAACTCCTGATCCCGATTTAGCGAAAGATTGGACTAAAGAGATGGAGAGGATCTTTCGGGTCATGGAGTGTTCGGACCAGGATAAGGTATTGTTGGCAACCTTTCAACTTGAGAAGGATGCAAGGGCATGGTGGGAGTCGGTAGAAGCCACCTTGCCAGATGATGAGGTTACGTGGGAGGAATTCTTAGAACATTTTAACGAGAAGTATTTCTCGGAGAGAACTCAGGAGAAAAAGGCAGGAGAGTTTGCTTCACTCAAACAGAGAAGCATGACCGTGGCCGAGTACGAGGCTCAATTCTCGCGACTGTCTAGATATGCACCTCACTTAATATCAACAGGGAAGATGAAAGCCAAAAGGTTTATGAATGGTTTAAGGATCCAATACATCCCCCAATTGGCGCCGTTAGATATGCAAAGTTATGCGGAGATGGTAAAAAGAGCGCAGTTATTGGAAGATGCCATGGAATTATCCGACAGGGTTAAAGTGAGAATGGAGAAGAAGAGAACGGGTAACAATAACAAGAGGGTTAATGAGAATGACAATGTTCCAAATGGCAAGAAGATCAAGGAAGCAAAGTGCAAACACCGTGGCAATGAAGGCCATCCATCCGAGAAGTGCCGCTGGAAGAATGGAGCTTGTTTTCGATGTGGGAGCAAAGAACATAGGATATCTAATTGCCCTCTTCCAAAAGACCAACCTCAGCAGGAGAAGGACTGTAATAAGTAACGTCGTCAAGGGTGACTTCAAGCAATAAGAGTCACACCTGATGGTCAAGGAATGGATGGAGGTATTTCCCTTTAACTTAAGCCTTAGTCCCTTAAGTTCAATTTGCTAGTCATGATTGTTGAATTGAGGAATATGGATTAGATGAACATTTGATGTGCATAGGAAATTGAATTTGGGGACAAAATTCTTTTAAGTGGGGGAGGGTGTAGCAACCCTGGTAAAATAGAAGGAATAGATCCAAATAAATCAAAATATATTAAAGGGTTAAGTAAATAAATGATAAAAACCCAAAATATATAAATAATAAGTCAAAATGTAAATAACGCCTCTTATCAAGGTGCGACTTAAATAAATAACGCCTTTACCTAAGGCGTTAGTTCCAAAAGAGACGCCTGTACCAAAGGGCGTCAAATCTCAAACGTCTAAAATGAATAAAAAGGAAAGGGAAAGAAACGCCCTCAACCTAGTCGCGATTTAGAAAATAAACGACACCATGCAAGGCGTCAATGAGAATTAACGCCCTAACCTAAGGCGTTAATTTTGTTTGTGTTCCGTTCGAACCAGGAGACTATCCAGGGTAAGTTTTAGGATCGGTACGTGTTTGATTGAATATAGAAGGACTCCGTCCAGGAAATATATCTTCCAATCGAATTCTAACTCTATTGGGATTCCAAAAATCCTATAAATACCCCTTCTAATGGAACCCTGTTCGATATTTGCCGTTCTACTGCTGCTGTACGTAAAGAACATGTTGTTCTTCTTCCTCAACTTCCTCCTGCGGTCGTGTTGACAGCAAGAAGGAGCCAAGGCTTCTTCCTCTTCTACCTGTTGACTGCATCGTGAAAGGGAGCATCTTCCTCTTCCTCCTTCAAGATCTTCTTTCTCTGGCGGCTACTCTGTTTGAAACAGAGTACCGTAAAAGCATCAAAATCTTCTGCACATCAAAAGGTAGGTTTTCTCACATCAAGCTAAAGCAGTATAAAATCAAAGATCCATCTGTTAATTATTTGGTTCATGCATGCATATAGTTTCACTGAGTTCTCGAGGTTTTCTGTAAATTTTGGAAAGAGGCGACCCTCTCTAGGGCTCTAATTTATGTTTTGACGCCCTGCACAGGAGTCGTCAATTTCAAAAAAATTGATAAATACTCATGTTTAAAATTTAATATCTATGGAACCATTAATCTAATCTGATGCATGATCATACCCATTAAATCCTGCTATTTTTCTTGTCATGACCAGGTATTTTATTTTTCTAAAATTTTATTATCCGAAAATTTCCATTGTTCATGTGAAATGTTGATAAATCTGGAATTAACGACCTGCTGTAAGTCGTCTCTTATAGAAGTGACACCCTAGCAAAGGGCGCTAATTAAAAATTAACGCCCCTGTTCAAGGTGCGTTTTGGTTAAAATTCCAGAATATAGAAATTTCTGCAGAATAGAAATATATAATGGACGATTGCTGGAAATGCCGTCAAATTATGAATAAACGACCTAGGAAAAGGCGTTAATTTGACAAGTAACGACTATGATTAAGGCGCTATTTTCCTGTGTGACTATTTTCCACTACTTTCTGTTAGCCGAGGGTTTTTATATATATACATATAAGTATATTATCTGGCACTATATTTCCATTCCGTGAATATAGTCCCATGTTTCACGATTGTTATCGCATTACCCACTAACTCTCGGTGACATACAAGCCCTCCATTGGACATTCCGTTCCTTTGGACTGGCGAGTTAGTCATTGGGACCTCTATAAGACTCCGCTAGCTTTGGATTCCCTCAAAGCGGCCGAGCGGGTTGTACCATAAAAACCCATTACACTATTTTGCCATGTCACTCTAAAGAAACATGGAAACCGGCCCTCATTATTTATCACACGATTATCATGAGATTCTCTATGATTAATGAATGGTTATCTATGAATGGATAAGTCCGTTAACCTTGTCATAAACAAATTCTATACTTGTTCTTCACCCAGTTTATTCCGGTTTGTCGTGAGCTAGATACGTCATGCATATTCATGGTCGATTCCCTTATCATGATATTCCGTCTCCTTCTCGAGAAATCCTTTTATTTGAAAGAACATAACCCTTTGACTCTGTATTGGCCAACTCTGATTCTGAAATAATTAAGGGCTCTGGGTCCGCGACCAACAATGTCAGGTAGGACGGAAGTCCAATTCTGTGACCATGGTAAAATTCTGGGTGTGACATTGCACCAACGTCTGTATATCTGTTCTGTTCTGTTACCTGTTGAATCTGTTATTCTGGATATTCTGTTATTCTGATATTCTGTTAAATTTAGTTATTCCACTAGACCGATTAATCTGCTTATTATTATTGAACTCTATTATATTCTGGCCAATTCTGAAGTTATGTTTATCTGAGCATCTGTCCCTTGTTATGTTCTGATAGCTCGACTTTAGTTCTGTTAATTGGGAATGTATTTCCTGAATCCGTTTGAGCTCGTAAATTACCCTTGGCTTGTTATTCATCATCTCTACTAGATCGACTATCACGATTCTTTAGTTATTGCATTTCATGCACTGCATCTCATGAACATGTAAAATTGGCTAATTACTTTTATCCTGCTTGATGAAGAGATATAATTCCTACTGAGCGTTTCGCTCACCAGCCTATCTTTAACATTTTTCAGGTAACGACATTGAAGATAGTCCATCAGATGGGGAAGGGCAAGAGTGATGAGCATTATGGAGAATCGTGTCGGTGTCAATTATCTTTCTTTTAGTCTTGTCCTGTTATTTGAGTCATTTCTCTTTATTAGAGTGTAATAGTGAGTCCTTTCTTTACTTATGAAAGTTGAGTCAAGGTATGTAATTTGAATATTTTGATTATCAATAAAGGTTAAATTGGCCCACATTGTACAGTTTGGAATTTTATGTATGCTCGGACTATTCACGACTGTATCACTGCCGTGTTCCGAACGACACGTTCCGCTGCTATCGGTTCGGGGCGTGACACTGACCATCAGTTTGTGGATGGAATGGAGTGCTAAAATTCAACCGGGTCCTTAATGAATGTTGTAAACCCTTCCAGAATTGAGATGTAAATCGAGGATTTGGGTCGGAGATGATAGTAGCAGGGACTCCATATAGCTTCACAATTTCCTTTATATACAAGGCAGCCAAGGCATCCATGGACCATCGACTCTTAATAGGTAGGAAGTGAGCCGATTTGGTCAAGCAATCAATAACAATAAAAATACCATCATGTCCTCCTCTTGACTTAGGTAGACCCATGATAAAATCCATCCCTATACTCTCCCATTTCCACTCGGGAATCTCCAAGGGATGTAACCTTGCAGCGGGCTTTTGATGTTCCGCCTTAACTTGTTGACAAGTGAGGCATCGTGATACGTAATCCGCCACTTCTCTTTTCGTATTGTGCCACAAATAACTCCTTTTAAGATCTTGGTAGCACCAGGGTGAATGGCATACCTTGATTTATGTGCTTCGTCCATAACCAGCTTTTTAGTATCAACATGATCGGGTATACAAGTCCGACATCAGAATAGCAATCTTCCATCGGTTGTAATAGAGAAATCTGGCCGTTGATCAATATTATCCTTAATCTCCATCAGTGTAGGATCATTCTCTTGTAACTTGACTAGGTCTTCTGTTAATATAGGTTGTCACTGGATATTGGCAATAAAGCATTCTTCCTTCTCCGCATTAATATCAAGATTCAACTGGGCAAATTTAACAACAAGATTAGTTATACCTTTCATGAGACTTGATAACATTCCCATTATTTTCCTGCTGAGCACATCGGCTAAAACATTTACCTTGCCTAGATGATATTGGATGGCAAAATCAAAATCCTTAAGATACTCCAGCCATCGCCTTTGTCTCATATTTAGCTCCTTTTGAGAAAAAACATATTTTAGACTTTTGTGGTATGAATATCCGTGAATTTTTCCTTATAGAGATAATGACGCCAGATCTTCGGAGCAAATATAACAGCAGCTAACTCTAGATCATACATTGGATAATTTTCCTCGTGTCATTTTAGTTGTCTTGAGGCATAGCAAATCACTTTGCCATTTTAGATAAGAACGCACTCGAGGCCAATGTCTGATGCATCTGTATAAATTTCATCGCCTTCAACAAGTAGTGTCAGAACAGGGGCAGTGGCGAGATGTTCATTGAGAGTCAAGAAACTCTCCTCACACTCCGTGGTCTATACAAATGGATTTTCCTTCCTAGTAAGTCTCATTAGAGGGATAGCGATTTTGGAAATATCCTTGATGAACCACTGATAATAACGAGACAGGCTAAGAAAACTTTTAAGTTCAGATATTGTCGTTGGTCGGCTCCAGTTCTTGACTGCTTCTTCCTTGGCATGATCTACATCAATAGCTTCTTTGGAGATAACATGGCCAAGGAAGAAGACTTCCTTTAACCAGAACTCACATTTGTTTAGCTTTGCATATAGTTGGTGTTCTCTTAATATTTGCAAGGTAATTCTCAGATGTTCCTCATGCTCTTCCTTTGTCTTAGAATATATAAGGATATCACTTATGAGTACAACCACAAATTGGTTAAGATACGGCCTGAAAATATTATTCATGACTTGCATAAATGCTGCAGGGGCGTTGGTTAACCCAAACGACATAACCACGAACTCATAATGTCCGTATCTACTATGGAAAACAGTCTTTTGAATGTCTTCCTCCTTAATCCTCAATTGGTGATAGCCAGACCTGAGGGCAATCTTGGAGAAATACTCTGCATTGGAGATCTGGTCGAATAGTTCATCAATATGTGACAGTGTGTACTTTTTTTGATGGTGAGTTGATTCAACTGTTGATAGTCAATACATAGTTTGAGAGTTCCATCCTTCTTTTTGACAAATAGGACCGACCCACCCCAGGAGGATGTGCTAGGTCGAATGAAGCCTTTCTCCAGCAACTCTTGAAGCTACTTCTTCAATTCTTTATGTTCTGTGGGGGACATCCTGTAAGGGGCCTTTGACACAGGTGCTGCTCTAGGTGTGAGTTCGATGGAAAAATTGACTTCCCTTTCGGGTGGTAGACCGGGTAAGTCAGAAGGAAAGACATCAAGAAATTCTTTCACGACGGGGATTTCTTCTATAAGGATTTCCTTGGACTCAGTAATGACTACGGAAGCAAGAAAAGCTTCACACCCCTGTGAGATGAGTTTGCAGGTGTGAAGAGAATAAATAAGGGTAGGATGCTTCCTATACTTAATGCCAAGGAAGGAAAACTTTAGGAAATCTGGTTTATGAAAAGAAATCCACCTATTGCGACAATTAATGTCAGTATAATTGGCACAAAGCCAATCTACTCCTAATTTGACATTGTAGCCTTCCATGTCAAGGCATACGAGGTTCGCAGGGAGATTGTGGCCTTTTATGGTAACATCACTATCGGGGAAATAAGTTGTAAGTTTCGTTCCAGAATCTAAGGGTGTAGTTATAGTTAAATTCGAAGGTAATGGAACAGGTGAAATTCGAAAGGTTTTAGCAAAAGTGCTAGAAATAAAGGAATGGGAAGCACCAGTATCAAATAACACAAATGCAGGATGCGAATAAATTTGAATGGTACCTTCCATTAACTCTCCGTCTTTGGTAGCTTCTTCCTCCATAACAACATTTAGACGGGCCTGCCTCCTTCTTCCGCCGTCATTCTTTAAGGGTCGTTCTTTCATAAAGGGCAATCGGGCATGCGATGCTCCCGGCTTCGACATCTTAAGGAAGCGCCAGGACACTTCCAGCATTCTTTAGTCGAATGGCCGAATTTTCCATAAAATGTGCAAGCAGTTGTGACAGCTCTTTCTTCCTCCTTGACCTTTTTGCCTTTGTCGTTGCCACTCCTGTTGCCATAATGGGATCTCTTCTTATTGTCATAGGACTTGTAGGGTTCCGTGATGCTGAATCTCTCTCCTTTCCTTCCACGCCGATCGGACTTCCGGGTAGATTATTCTTCCTTGCCTTTCAATTTTCTAACCTTTTCCAAGGTCCTTTCACATAAATGCTCCCATTGGACAATCTCCACATAAGTATGGATATTTTGGGGTCCAAGTTGAGTAATAAAAATGGGCCTTAAGCCATCAATAAATCGGTTAGCCTTTAGGAGATCGGTGCTAACCAAGTGAGCAGCATATGGTGCTAGTCAAGAGAATTGAAGTTCATACACTGCCACAGACATCATGCCTTGGCGAAGAGAAGCGAATTCCATGGCTTTTCTCTCCTTGACATGTTTAGAAAAGTATTTTGCTTGAAAGAGTGTAAGAAATTCATCCCATGTAAGTTGTGCATTTTAAGGTTGCGCCTTCCACCAAGTGAGCGCATCCTTGTTTAGTTGGAACGTGGCGAGACGGACCTTCTCTTGGTCGGTGCATTGCAAGACCTTAAATATACGGTTCATCCCATCGATCCAATTTTCTGCTTCATCAGGATTGGCGGATCCATAGAATCGTGGAGGATTTAAACTCCGGAAGTTTCCGTATAAATTTCCCTTGCCAGCCCTGGCGCCAGCTTGTGCCACGGTCTGAAGGGCCTAGGTATGACCCGTAACAGTTTGTTGCATCTCATTCCAGTTGACATAGTGAGCCTTAATAAGGATGGGGGTATCTGAGAAGAAGAATAATTAGTTAATTCCTATAGAGTGAAGGGGAATTAACCTAGAGATAATTTCTAATTAACTATCTAATCTCGGGCTCTACCCGATCTCACATGGGTTTCGAAATTTTCTTTCCTTAGTTCATAGGTGTGGGTCCTTATGATATAGATCTAGAGGGGGGTTGAATAGATGTACACCAAATTTAAAGTAAGATTAAGCAGATAAGTGCGGAATTAAAAATTGCTTAATCATAATAGCCAATTTAGACATAGAATCACTAGAGCCACTAAACTAACAAAAGACGTATTCAAATGTTATGTGGGAGATATCACTAGAGAGAATGAGTGAATTCAAATAGACAAGTGAAGCACAACAGTAGTAGAACTAAATTCCAGAGAGATGAAATGTTAAGAGGTACTGGGCGGAGGCAGAACTCAACGAGTGTCCTCACGCAAGATAAACCACTTTTCAGATAAGCCCGACTTATCCTTCAAGCAGTACCTTTTTATATACATTCTTTACACTCTTGAATACTCAATATATCAATCTAAAGAAACACGATAACAACCAGATGAATAAATACAACAATCACAAACCATCAAGCATAGACGTGCAATTTTTAGGTGGTTTGATCTCCTGCAGAGATCTACGTCCACCCCACACTTAAAACAATTGTGGCTTCACTACTGATTCACAGCTTCCAATCCGCTGATCCACAGCTTCGGGGAAAACTTCCCAACACACGCTGAGCCTTACAGCTTAAGCTATCAGAGGAATCCTCCTCTACCACTGGGGATTATAGCTTACCTACAACTGACTCACAGTTTGCTATAACAAGAGTTCGAAATGAAAAACAGAAGCAACAAAAAATAGAAAATAGAAAAATGATCTTTAGCTCTTACAAAGAGCAGATCGGCTTTGGTACTATACCAAGAAGCCGGAGACAATGACTTGCAGAAACTCAGACTCACACCCTTCAAACGACTCTATGCTCTTCTTTTAAATCTCTCTCAAAACTCTCTCTGGATCTTGCTGGGAGTTCCTCTTAACTTGACTGCTGCTTTTCTCTCACTCTTTCTCTATGGCTCTGCATTCTTCTATCGCCTTCTGTATGTTATTTTTCTATTTCTTCTTCGAGATTGGGCGATCTGCCCCCCTTTTATAATGCAGCAGATGAAGAGCGCGTGGAAACCACATTTCCCGCCCAAAAGTTTGTTCAGATCTGAGCTTGGGATGGCCACGTGGGAGCATCTCGATTAGGTTGCTTTCCACGTGTCAAACACAACGCTTCACCTTTTGCCTTGGATCACGTGCTTTTTATCCTCGTACTTTAGTTGCTCGTGACTTGAGGTTCGCAGGTAGTTGGGACACGCGTCAGGTGTTTGATCAAGAGTCTCACCTGTCATTATAACGAACAAAGTATCAGTCACATGTTATGAACTTAGACAATTCATATGTCTATGTGTATAGGCACATATGCAAGAGTGAAGAACTAGCACAGACTATATCATGCAGCTAGCACAGACCTGAAATACACATGCACCGACTTTAAGTGTGTGTGAGGCACTACATGTTATGATATAGAACATATAGTGCACTAACCATCTACACTCGTAAGGCAAACAATGCACTGACCTTTGTTATGCAAGATACAAGTGTGCGCTGACCTTATTTGGCATGTATGAAAACATGCACAGACCTTTATATGCATGAAGCAGACAATGCACTGACCCTTGCATGCGTATATCAAAAATATGCACCAACCTATATATGTGTAAGACAAAATGTGCACAGACCTTAGGTAGAATAAACACAAAGAATGCACCGACCTTTTATGCTCAATTCAGACGCTGCACTGACCTGAGTCTATGCATATGTCAATATGCATCGACATTATCTTGCATCATGCATGATGTGCACAGACCTTGCTTAGCGCAAGACAAAACTTGCACCGACCTTAAATGTGCGAGACAAAAGCTTGCACTGACCTTATATGCTCACAGCAAATCCTACACTGACTTATATGTACCGAAACATGCACCGACTACATGCAATCACAATGCGGACGTACACCGACCCTATCAAAGACTAAGACCGATATGCACCGACCTTAGATACGCATAACACAGTCTGCACTGACCTTATGCGTACTTCTACAAAACATGCACCGATCTTGATATAGTGTCATACAAGATGTCCACTGACCTTATATTCAGACTTGACAGAGTGTGCAGAAGGGTTTTATGAAAAGGTCTAACATATATATAATTCATTAAAATACACAATATTACCATGGTCAAGATAAAGTCACCAAAGTTAACTCTATAGTCAACTAAGTCAACTCTACCATTGTCAATCATTCAAAACATAATCAACACACTCAAAAAATAATCAACATACAACAGTCTCTGCATTACTGATCAACTCTAGAGGAGACCCAACATTCTCCCCCTTTTTGAGGATGGCAACACCCAAAATTGTGATGTATTTTGATGACACAAGTTTAATCCAATAACATGAAGCACAATCAAACAATGCACAAATGCAGACCTATCACAAATTGACATGTAGATAATGATTAACGTGCTATTATCCTATTGTGCCATAGCCAAACCATATATGATCCAATTAATAAGCTCTCCCCCTGAACTAGCCAAGTGACTCTACCCCCCGAAGAAAGTCTCCCCTACAAAGTCCTTTTTCTCTCCCCCTTTAGCAAGATTATCCAAAAACAACAACTCTCCCTTAATCAAAATACCATGAAGTCCTTTTTCACTCCCCCTTTGCCATCAGCAAACAAGGAGTAAGGAATACTGTGGAAGAGAAGAAGGGAAACCAGACGAGGAATGGAATAGAGTAACACCCTGTGCAATAGTTCAGTAGATTAGCAGATTATATGGAAAGTCTTCATACAGAGAATCACAATTATGCATTCTTGACAAATGTCTGGTTTAATAGTGATAAGAAGGTAGAGTAGATTCACTGAATATCTTAGATAAGGTTGCAGCACCTGTTTATAGCAAAAAACCTAAGTCACACAACCATGATAGACTTGGTCAAAACTGTATCCTACTGATTTCAGAACCAATGAATATCTATGGGAGTAACTAAGATATGTATTGAGATTAAACAATTTGACACTTAGTAAAACATGAATTGCAAGGGTTACAACAACCTTTTTCAATTTTGATTTGAAAATTGGGCTTGTTGAACAGACATGTATCTTCTATGCCTTTGACATTAAGTGTGACGACCCGGACTCCGGATACCGCATATACTCGATAGGATTACCAAGCAGACCCAATACCACTTGGAACTCGTGAAGCCTCCCAAGAGCTGTAAAGCTCCGAAGGGAAAAAGGATTGTCGTGTAGTACATTGAAGTCGCAGATATAACAGTAAGTAATTAAATTTCATTAATCATGTTTGGTAAAGTAGTAGAAATAAAATTACCTTTTAATTAACAGTTAAAATTAATAATTATACCAGAGTCCAGTCCAAAGGAAAGACAAGTACAGTCTAACAAATAGAAAAATGAACACTGAGGTCGGGGGAAGCGCGATGCAGGTGCTGTTGGCAACTACGAACTCTCTACACCAGGAACCGCGAAGGAAGCAGAGACGACCACACCTGAAAAGCATGGGTGAGCCTCGTGTCACTAGCTCAGTAGGGGTCACGCGGATCCCCACTGAAAAATACGTAGTAACACGGAACAACAGCTAAAACAACAGTAGTAGTAAAGCATGAAAACTACCACTAGAAAGCTGTAAAAGAAAGCCGCAATAGAAGGAGTAGAACAACTAAAAGGAAAGGGAAAACTAAAGCCATAAATAACGAGAACACAGCTACCGGGTAAAGCACGGCTCCCTAAGCTACTCCAAACAGCGACAGAAGGGCAAACCCTGATCTCACAAAGTCAGGAGTTACCGATCCGTCGGCACAGAACAAGGCCGAAGGTGAAAGCCTACAAAGACAGGCAAAAGACCTAGAAGTGACCTAGACGGACATGGAACACTAAAGCCTACACGACTGGATTGTTGTGCACGCTCCCTAAGCGTAAACGCATACACGACTGGATCGTCGTGTACACTGCACAACACTGACCTCGTGTAAGGCCAAGAGAAGACTAACTCGGAGAGGTCATGACGTACGAGAAACGTGAGAGTCACGTGCCAAGTGACGGAAGCACCTCCTCACTAGAAGAATGGCCAGATGCGTCCACTGACGTCTTACACTGCGCCACAGGTATCTCGCTACGAACGTCGAGAATGACGGAGATTGAGATACTCACTGAACGGAACCAGAAACTATAGTAACAAGTGACAAGTCAAGGTCACACCCGTCAGTGTTCGTCCAAAATGCCCCTGACCACGTGTGCACACACCGACTCTTATCTAGAGCCAGGCCTCTATCTAGTTTCCCCCCCAGCAAGACGCTACCGTAAAGTAGGGGCGCACGGAAACTAGCTTAAAAATAGTATCTTGGGAACTGCCCCACCACCACTCCCAGGTGGGCCGACACTCGAGGTCGTGAGGCTACGACTAGCGGAGGCTCACTAGACACAGAGACTCTGAAACACGAGTGTTGTAGTACAGATAGGCTAAGCACGCACTGTCACCCGTACTACAAAGCACAAAGGTAGTACACCAACGGCCAACAGACTCAGGACATGGCAACTAGACCTACTAACGCAACGATCCTTGAGTCTCACAACTCGGAGTCAAGATCATCGTATAAAGCGGAACAAGCCGCCAATCGGTCTAATCCTAAGTCAAAGAAACGACACATCCGTATAAAATGACACACGGAGACCTGAGGGATCACCAAGACCTTAAACTCCATTGGACACACAAACCGAGGTAAGATAGTACCTCCAGGCATCCAGAACCACGTAGCCGAGACACTCACAAGGTTACGTGTCAACCACAGGGACACTGGGTTGACCAGGACCTGATAACGACTCAGAAACCTAACCAATAGCAGGGTATGCCTGGCTATCTGATAACATGGTTATAGCGCTCATAGGACATCAAAAGACATCCACGGGACAATGGGCGAACCACGAAGTCAAGCCGAGGCACTTGGAAACCAACACATCGGGAAATGACACGTAGGAATTGAGCGGAGAAACATACGCTGGCGGTCATAGAATGGGCCGCTAGGTGACTGTAGATGTCAAGGATTAGGCCGCTAAACCCAATCAACGCTGAACCGACCTATTTAGTCAAACCACTAAAGCTGTATAATATAGACCCGCCACACGGACTAGGCGGTCCAAGAGATAACTGCCACACTAACCGCCCTAAAATATTAACCTAAGTCAAACGACATGTAGCGGCCTAAGAAAGGCGCGCTACAGCAAAGAAACGCATGAAGGTTGGGCCGCCAAGGCCAACTGACTTAAATTCTTGACTAGGTCTAAAACCATGGCAACACGAATACCAAAGTAGACCACAAGCTACAGAGACCATCGCTTCAAGACGGGAACTCGAGGGAGGCCACCCACATGCGGGGGAACCCCACCGCACTCACACCGATACACGGTGACTCGATCGAGCATAACACAAAGCCCGAGACACATACACCTATGTAAAAACTAATCAAGGTAATATGGCACCTCCCAACACCCCAGAAACATGAACACGGAACTCACAGGGTGTCCGGGACACTCGCAAGGCCATAGGTCGGTCATTGGGTCTCAACCGGACCGATCGGGACCCAAAACGAGCATGAACACAAAATTCCGGTCGACCTGGCCCCTAGGGTCGGTCGACCGGATAGGTTCGGTCGACCTGCCCGGGGTGGTTGGTCGACCAGACCAGCGACTGGACCAACGCGGTCCTACGGACGCCCGCCGGTTATGGCCGAAAACTGGCCGAACCGCGCCCTAACACCCTATTCCATGCCCCGTTCGATCCCGATCGAAGGGAAAACAGTCCTAATAGACAAAAATGACCTTCCACAAGCCGGAAGGGGCACATGCAACACTTTAATCGCAAGAAACGATCGATTCCATTGAATCGACCCTATTTGGGTCACCGGGGTTCCCGGGATCGTACCGGCTCCAAATGACAACCAATCACCACGAAATCAGCAGATCTGGAACGCTGACATTCCAGGGGTTCGATTGATACCAACTGATCTGAAAACCGTCGCCATTTTTCAGCGAACCCTACAAACACCCCAAAAGCATGATTTTACCCTAACAAGGCAAAACCCAGTCGTATGCTCACCATTCGGCGTGAAACTTCGAGAGAATGTAGAAGCGAAGTAGGGCTTCTGTCTCCCTACCTCCACCGACAATTTCGTGCACCGAAGCGACTAAACATTACCGAAATCCACCAAAACAATGAACCGCGCCAGCTTTGAATCCACCGAGGGATCGTGCCGTGCCACGCTCAATTTGTCACCCCATCATGCATCCCGATCACCCCATCGCGTCCTCACCTCAGCCAGCTCGCCAACGGTGTGCACCCCGCATCGAGAGGAGAAGAGGGGAGAGAGAACGAAAGAGAGAAAGGAACGTGAGAAATGAGGGAGGAGAGAGGGAAGAAAATAATAAAAACAAGAAAATTAGGAAATTGCCTAATTTCTGGAAATTCGGTAATTGGTCCAAAAATGGATTAATTTAGAAAAATACGTAAAAATAGCCGAAACGATCTTCTCAAAGAGTACATCGCAACTGCGGCGTCCACGAGTCGATGAACTGAGAAATAAACTCACCACAGGGTTCCGTAACTTGTATGAGAGAAAAACCCATGTGGTTCGTAAAACTCAACTCAGGACCCACAAAAGCGATTCGAAACTCCCCGATAAGGATCCTAAACTCCCCGATAAGAATCAAGGTATTACTGCCTCCCCTCCTTCAAGAAATTTCATCCTCAAAATTTAAGGAACGAACAAGAAGTAGCAGGGACGAACAAACCCCAAGACACAACTTGAAACAGCAGGAATCTCGAAAAATACCATTCAGAGGAACACTTGCAGACCATAATCACAAGCACACGCTCTGGATCTCAAGGTAAATAGATCCACAGAACGAGCATGGCTCACAAGTGGACACAAGTCTGACACCTCCTAAACAAGGCAACATCGCTTACGTCTCACAGGAAAGGAGACACGACCCATGCCACGATGATAGATATCGATAAAACAAAACAATAGACATGGCAAGCATCAGCTTAAACAAAGGAAGCATAGCCCTCTCAGCTGACAACTCGACACATCGGCTCCAGTGCCAAAGGCAACCACGAAACCTAGCACATAGGACGCCAACGACAGCACCGGACCATAAACATAGTCAAGTCAATCCTCACTCAGATATTACATCTGATTCGAGTCGCATGCTAACTCTACCAGGAAAGAAGAGTACAGCACAACTAACTGACAAGATCATGGTCCACACGATGCTAATATAGAAGCACATGAAAACAACGACAAAACGACAATGATGACAATAGCACTTGCAGTATCCCGGTTCCACACTGAACATAGAATCACGGAATACAACTGCAAGCTGGGTCACACCAAGGCACGGTAACAGCTGAGCACACGACCACGAAGGACTAGCCATGCATCGAATAGCTTACCAAGGAAAGACCCATGACAACAAGAAGGATAATATTGGGAAACACATCTCAAGGACCACGATCACGTCCAGATAGTACAACACCCAAGAAAGAATTACAGAGAAGAGGCTACTCAACCAGCAGAAATGCCGATCAATTCCCTCAACACTCACAAATGCCAATGCAAACACCAGAATGCCTTCAAGAACAACGGGATGGCAACAGACAACACCAGGGCACATGAAGCCAAGACGAAGTCACATCGAGAAAAATAATTCTCTCGACCGGTTAGAATCTTACAGCCAACAATCCTCGACTCGTGGGTTATCAGTCTGCATGCTTCCGCTTGGCACTCATACAACGCACAAAGGCATCAGAAATATCTCGGCATTCGCATCTCAGCACACACTCGGCGCCATCGCAATTCAAGAAAATCACAATGTATCACGCTACAAGTATTGATCCTGCGAGCAACCGATCACACGTCGCTTAAGTGCAAATGAAGGAGAGTACCAGCTTCAGCACAAATAACAAAGAAAGGCTAATGTCAGCTTACCCTTATGTCTTGAAACAATTATTCAGCCTTCACAACACGTCGGCCACTAGATACGGCATGACAAACATGGTGCACAATGGCACTCAACACAAAGATTAGGTCCAAAGTCAAGCAACCGTAGAAAAAAGAGCAGATCAGGCTCAAAATAAGCATTGTCCACACTGAAGCAGACACATGACAAAGGTCTCACCAAGATAGCAATTCCAAGGCTTACCTCGAAAAGACTCCACCAAATAGGATGAGAAGCATCAAGCTTGACTAACAGTAGCTCACTAGGAAGGAAAATCCTAGGCTCACTTGAGCATCTTCTCAATCGAGGCAATAAACCAATCACTTCAACAGAAGCAACAGAAGCAAAAAACACCTCAGGAGTTGCACAGACTCAAGCTGGGATGACCAAAATAACGTAAGAACATGCATGTCCATCACACCAACGCTAAAAGTCATCAGCCACCTGAACAAGCCACGAAAAAAATCTGGAACAATGTACTACAGATTCACGCCTATCGACGAACTCTGCCAAGTACAGCACGATCAAGACAAACACCACGATGAAAAAGAGCATCCCGTCACATACTGATAATAACAAAACCATCTCGTACAGTGCCAACATAGCACGCACAAGACCACTCACGGAAAATAAAGCGACAAGGAATCGCAGAACCTAAGCCATCGAAAGGCTGTACTGGACTTTAAGGACTCTGGACACTGTATATCTCAGATTCCCACGTACTTCACACAACAGTGCTCTGATACCACATGTGACGACCCAGACTCTGGATACCGGATATACCTGATATTATTACCGAGCAGACCCAATACCACTTGAAACCTGTGAAGTCTCCCAAGAACTGTAAAGCTCCGAAGGGAAAAAGGATTATCATGTAGTACATTGAAGTCACAGATATAACAGTAAGCAATTAAATTTCATTAATCAGGTTTAATAAAGTAGCAGAAATAAAAATTACTTTTTAATTAACAATTAAAATTAATAATTATACCAGAGTCCAGTCCAAAGGAAAGACAAGTATAGTCCAGTAGAAAGAAAAACGTACACTAAGGTCGAGGGAAGCCCGAGCAGGTACTGTTGGCAACTACTAACTCTCCATACTAGGAACCGCAAAGGAAGTAGAGACGACCACACCTGAAAAGCATGGGTGAGTCTCGTGTCACTAGCTTAGTAGGGGTCACGCAGATCCCCACTGAAAAACATGCAGTAATAAATAACAACACCTAAAACAACAGTAGTAGTAAAGCAGGAAAACTACCACTAGAAAGCTGTAAAAGAAAGCCACAACAGAAGGAGTAGAACAGCTAAAAGGGAAGGGAAAAATGAAGCCGTAAAGAATGAGAACACGGCTACCAGGTAAAGCACGGCGCCCTAAGCTACTCCAAACAGTGACAGAAGGGCGAACCCTGATCTCACAAAGTTAGGAGATACCGATCCCTCAGCACAGAGCAAGGCCTAAGGCAAAGGCCTAAAAAGATAGGCAAAAGACCTAGACGGACACGGAACAGTAAAGCCTACACGACTTGATCGTCGTGCACGCTCCCTAAGCGCAAACGCATGCACGACTGGATCGTCGTGCACACCGCACAACACTGACCTCGGGTAAGGCCAAGAGAAGACTAACCTGGAGAGGTCACAACGTACGAGAAATGCGAGAGTCATGTGCCAAGTGACGGAAGCACCTCCTCACTAGAAGAACGGCTAGATGTGTCCACTAACGTCTTACACTGCGCCACAGGTATCTTGCTACGGATGTCGAGAACGACGGAGACTGAGATACTCACTGAACGGAACTTGGAACTATAGTAACGAGTGACTAGTCAGGGTCACGCCTGTTGACACTCATTTTTTGTCGATAAGTTAAGTCATTTCTCTTAACACCATTTATTGACACCTCGAGTTGTTCGTTGCTCATTGGGCTATTTCCAGGCGTGACCTTGGGCCCATTTTATGTGTGCCTCCCTCCCTGACTCGGTCTGCTTCAATTTAGGGCTTAATGGGCCTTGATTTAGCTTGATTTATCGCATTTTATGAAGTTTCAAGCATCCAGCCGTTGTGCAGTCTATCACTTGACTGTTCAGTCAATAAGCAGTTGATGGTGAACCGTTTGTCCATTTATTGGATATTAAGGTGATTTCCTGAATTTCCACCGACAAGCTTTTGAACGGTCTTACTATAGCCGCCCAACATCATTGAACGGTGTTCCTATGGCCGTCCAATACCCAGAGTCCCAGGCTCGTTGGCTTTTTCAATAATTATCTATTTATCTAATCTTATTGGATTTATCACCGACAAGCTATGCACGGTCCGTATTGGACCTCCCCATGAATTAAGTGGTCTGACGTAGACCGTCCAATCCATGAGAGTCCAACGGCGAAATGATCAGTCAGTTCGATGGATATTTGGATAATATTTCTTATTTTATTTAATTTTCATCGACAAGTTTGAACGGTCTGGTGTCGGGCCATGCAATGGAGGAGGCAGTCTATCGCACGACTGTGCAATGGTCCGATCTCTGAAGAATTTAAGGGTTTTTCTCCCTCCATCCGTGGTTGCATCCTTGATTTGTTCCACCCATTTCTCGATGGATACTCCACCAAATGGGGTGCCGTTTGAACTGGTTGGAAGATATTTCTATTATCTACAGATTTTATGTTGATATCTCGAGCTGATTTTCACTAGAAACCCTAATTTCGGGGTTGGCTTTTTAGGCTCTATAAATAGACCCTAAGGCCAAGCTTTGAAAGGGGGGGGTTTCAAGGTCACGGCAAAGCTCTGCCGAATTCTGAAGTGACCTACAGTCAAGAAGGGAGGCTTTCTACGTCCGCATAAGCCTCCGGTTCAAGGAGTATTCGGTGTTTTGAGTCTTTGCTCTAATAGTCCCACCGTCCTTTCTTCATTGCATGCATTGTTTCTTTCATTGTTTGTCCACATTTTTTCATCATTGTATCCCATTACACACACCCTCCTACGGTTTTCCACGCCCACAGGGGTTTAAAAACCCCCAGGTATTCCCCATTCCAAGTTATTATGTTTACGTCCGCTTATTCTTATAGTTGCTACACATCATAGTTCTGATTTGGGTTTTCTTTTGTGTTCTTCATTGTGTTTTGTAGGTTAGCATCATATTAGCACGAGGCCCATCCCCTCTGGCCGGCCGGAAGGGGTGGAGGATCAGATCCTACGAGTTTAGAGTCTGGCGTTTCTGTACGGCCGCATCCCGTCCGTTTGGAGATCAGGACGGTCTATCACCAGCCGTTCAGTTCTTCACGTGGCTGTCTTCGAGCCATTCTATTACTAGATCCACCTTCGTCCCGCTTCATACTTTAACGCTTTGAGCGGTCTGTAGCGTGACAGTCCATTGCATGGAGCGGATCCTCTAGGATCGTCTACGCCTGCCAGTGCTGAACATCAGGCGAGTGCTCTCCCTCTTTTCCAAGGTACGGTGTATTCATTACACTCGCACCTTGGTGGCGATCACACACTCACGTCACTCTATCCCCTTCTACTGTGCATTCCATTCAGTTATTATATTGATATAGTAAGAGGGGTTGGAAGGATACAAAAGGGAGTAAGGAAAAACATGTCAACACACCATTTTTTGGCGATCACGATGGGTTGCCTAGTGCCCATCGTGTTAGTGTTTTGCTGACCTGTTCTTGTGCTTGGTTAGTTTTCTTCTTTGAGTGTTTCAGGTTGCTCTCCGGTCCGTCTTGTGTTTCTATCCTCTGGAGGTTACACGGTTCCATCTGAGTCGCTTATTTACCTGAACGGCCGAAGTTTGGCCGTCCTGTGCTTATCACAGCGCTGCTGTCGTGCCAGCCCGTTACATACAGCGGTCCTTCGCAGACCGTCCATTTCATGCCACGGTCTTATACACACCATTTAGAACTGCTGGCTCAGGTGCATTTCTGATCTCACACTAGTTGTTTGCATTGATATTCAGCGGTCTTTTCAGGTCCGTTTTATAGTTTGAGCGGTCTATCGATAGACCGTTCTATCTTGTACGCCTCTATCCCCAGCCCGTTCGTCCCTTTTAGTTTCTATCTGAGTGTCAATTTCATTTTATTACTCTCTGCTCCTACATGGTGCATTCCAGACCGTCTGATATCGTTGAACGGTCCATTCCAGACCATCTGCCATCCCTGAACGGTCCATTCTAGACCGTCTACACACCCTGAGGGGTCTTCCTCAGACCGGGCTTTACTGCTACACTGCACCCGAGGCTAGCATTTTGGTCATTGTTCCATGTCACTGCATAGATATTCGGTGCTATTCTGATCTCCCCTTTGCTGTCATTATATTGTTGCAAGATTGTGTTCATTTTTTTCCTCATATTTGCTCGATCATTGTTTGCTAGATCTAGGCTAGACTTTGCAGGCACTCCGGTGCGCATAGGGGCATACATACTGTTCATAATAGTTGCATTCCAACCGAGGTAGGGTTTCCTCTCATCTCCATATTCCTTGGAGCCGACTAGGTGACCTTACCAAGGGCCTCCGTAAGTCCCCGTTGTTGACACCCATTTTTTGCTGATAAGTTGAGTCGTTACTCTTACTCCCATTTATTGATGCCTCGAGTTGTCCATCACTCGTTGGAGCCAGTTTCAGGCACATTTTGGGCTAGTTTTATGGGTAGCCTCTCTCCCTGGCGAGGTTTGTTTCAATTTTGGGCTTAATGGGCCTTGGTTTTGGTTGATTGAGCTTTTCTATAAGTTTCAAGCGCCCATGTACCTGTACGGTTCATCCCTGGCCGCTCAATCAATGTGCGGTTGATAGTAGGCCGTCCATATATTTTGGAATATTTTGGTTAATTTTTTGAATTTCCACCGACAAGCATTTATGCGGTCTTCCCCTAGCCGTGCAACATGATGGACGGACGGATGGTAGCCGCTCGTCTCCCAGAGTCCTATGCTCGGTGGTTTTCTCAGATAATTACCCAATTAATCTATTTATCACCGAAAAGGCTAGAACAGTTGTTCTTTGGCCGCTCTACATTTGAACGGTCTAATAGTAGCTATTCATTTATGAGAGTCCAACGGCGAACTCTTTGACCGGTTCAACGGATAATTTGGATTATTTTGTGAATTGTTAAATTTCCACCGACAAGGTTGGACGGCCCAGAATGGGCCGCCCATGGGGATGAGTGGTCTATCGTACGATTGTTCATCTGCTCGATTGCTGAAGATTCAACAGATTTTCTCTCTCTCCTCGTGGATTTATCCCAAACTTCTCCCATCATTTTGTCCGCGGATATTGAGCCATTTTGAGTGCCGTTTTATTTGGATGAGAGATAATTAGATTATCTTCATCTTTCCTTTGATTATCTCGACCTGAAAATGCTTCTAAACCCTAATTCGAACTAGGACTTTAGGTGCTATATAAATAGACCCTAAAGGCCGGGTTTGAAAAGGGGGAGAGATTTGAGGTCATGGCGAAGCCCTACCGAATCCTTGAGTGACCTACGACCAGGGAGGGAGGCCTTCTACGTCCATACAGGCCTCCAGTCCAGGGAGTAACTTTCATTTTGAGTCTTTTTATATTTGATAGTCTGTCATTCCCTTTTGGTTGCATGCATCATTCTCCACATTTTTCTTCACTTGCACTATCATTCACACACCCTCCCATGTTTTTTGACACCCCTAGGGGTTTAAAACTCCCCAGGTATCCCCACTTCATTTTGTTATGATCATTTATTTCTGTTTGAACACTTACTACATTTTCAGTTCTAATTTGGATTTTCTCTTTGTGTTTCCACGTTGTTTTGCAGGTCAGCAATACACTAACACGAGGCCCATCCTTTCTCGCCGGCCAGAAAGGGTGGAGGTTGGACCCTTTTGCAACTTCTGGGGTGGTGGTCTTGTGCGGCTATGTCAAGACCGTTCAAGGATACGTGTGGTGGATCTTCGACCGCTCTTCATTGTCCTGCAGTCGTTTCTAAACCGTCCATCAGCCAGTAGTTCTACGTCCCGCGTCTTCTGCAGCATTGAAGAGCGGTCTGTCGTGCGGCCATCCAACATCACAGGCGGTTCTTCACGTGCCGCTGATCCCCTGCAGTGCTGGTTAAAGGTGAGTGTCTCCCTCTCTTTCCAAGGTACGGTGTGTTCATCACGTGCGGCACCTTGGTAGCGATCACTTATTTACACCCTTCTGTTTTCCTTCTACTGTTCACATTTATTTTATATATCGATTTAGTAGAAGGGATAGAAGAGATCTTTTAAGCTGGTATTGAAAGAGAAAGTAAAAACATATCAACAACCCATTTTTTGGCGATCACGGTGGGACATTCTACAGGCCATCATGTTAGTGATTTGCTGACCCCTTCTTTTGTTATGTTAGTCCTTTTCTCGAAGTGGTTGCAGGTTGGGTCGCGTTCTCTATCCTCTAGGACACGAACGGCTCTCCCAGGGCCGTCCAACGTTTGTGCGGCTGAAGGTTCACCATCTTTCTCCGTGAACGCTGCCACTTCTTCTCCAAGCTTGCTATCTTGAGCGGTCTCTTATCACCCCTTCATTAGTTCTACGGCCTGCGTTTGGCCATCCAATGTGCTTGTACATGTGCACCTCTGTTTTTATACTATTGGTTTGGTTGTTGTTGCATGGTTGATGCAGGTCTGTTCTAGTTATTATGCGGTTACTCCTTGATGTGAACGGTTCAGCCAGGACCGTATATGTCCCTGAGCAGTCTCCCAGAGGCTGTCCTTGTCGTGATGCAGTGCACCCATGGTTCACTTTGATGTCATGTTATATGATTGTCATGACATTTGGTGCTGATTATTGATCTCCCCCGGCTCTTGTACCATCATTGCATGCTTGTTTTCATTTCTTTCATATTTGATTGATCATTGATTGCTAGTTTCTAGGCTAGATTTTTCATGCACCCCGCTGCACATAGGATCATACACTCTCATTAGTAGTTGCATTCCTGCCGAGGTAGGGTTTCCTCTCGTCTCCATACTCCTTGGAGCCGACTAGGGGACCTTGCCGAGGACCTCCGTAAGCCCACGCGAGCCGTGGATTCCAACACGGACGTCGGGCAAGTTGTACGATATCACCCCCCAGTCTAGGGTCTGTATTCATGAGAGAGAGAGAGTCCCTTAGAGTCTGCCAGTTTCCCGTCCCCCACCCTGGTTAGGTACCCGGTGGTTGAGTGAATTCACATCTTAATTAATCCACTAAGGTCCTAAAAGGGAACTTATAAAAATTTTCGCGCATCATTTGGAATTGGATTGGGTAATTGGTTGACTTTTTTCTCATCTCTTCCTTCCATTGCATGTTGCAGTGTCATCATTTGCATCTTTTTGTTAGATTAGGCTTATTTGGTCTAGTTCATCTTTTTGTGTCTCCATTTAGTTGCATTCGTCTAGGTTCATTTTACCTCTTGTATTCATTTGAAATTCACTGTATAAAGTCTCCATTCTCCCCATGGAGCACTTCTCCCCTGTACCTTATTCCTATACTTCTCCATCTTCTTACCCCCGTGTGGATTCCTCTTCCCATGCGGGCCCATCTCCTTATTCCTCCATTGGACCCTATTCTTTTAACGAGCCTTCTTATCCGGCCCGTACGGCTGCTAGCCCAATCAATCCTCATTCCTACATACATGATTCTTCCATGCCCATGCATTCCTCCATTCCCAGAACATGCTTTCCTTCTTCTCAGGCCGGATCCCCTTATCTGGCCCATCATCATTATCCTGGTCTAAATTCGTCATCTCTTGCTTAGGCTGACTCATATCCTTCTCGGACTCTTCCTACCGAGGAGATGTTCTCTCAGGCCCAACGCCAGCTTGATGAATTGCAATGCCGAATCAATCCCCAAACTTCTTTGGATGTCCCATTAACCTTTCATGGTCTTCATCTTCCACCACGTTCACAGATTCCGGCTTATCGTCGCTATGGTGGAATTGGTGACCCCTATGTCCATTTGAAGGGTTTCTTATATGAGTCGGCCCGGTTCCAACATGATCAACGCTTGATGGCCGATTTGTTTGGCCTATATTTAGAGGGCTCAGCCAAGGATTGGTTCTTCACGTTACCGCAAGAGCAACTGATGAATTTTCAAGCCACCCAAGCAAGATTTATTCAGCAGTACCAGGACCAAGTTGGGCCCAGATATTCTATTGTTGATCTAGCCCAAGAGAAGATGAAGTCCGACAAGGAATTCTCGACCTTCGCCGACCGCTGTCGTCGCCTGGCCACGCAAGTCCCGGGGCATATTCCGGAGAGCGAGCAAATCTAGATTGTTATTTCTAATGCAACGCCCGAGCTCAGATGCATCTTAGCCCTGAACGATATTACATCCTGGCAACAACATTACAGCCGAGCCCGCTTCATTAGCCAACAACTCCTAGTTTCCTTTGACCGTGAGTCTCCTTCACCGCCACCTTCTACGCCCACGTACGCCTCCCATCCGTCATCTCCCTTATGTCCCTCCACGAGTAAACCCTCCACCTCATATCCTTCCACAAGTCGGCCTTCCGCCCCCGCTTACCCACATAATTCCACATATGCCTCCACATGTCCCTCTGCTACATCTCCCTTCACGAGTCAGCCTTCCGCTATTTCATCTCCCCACATCTCTCCACTTTCGGTCAAGGAAACACTACACCCTGAGCGGGTGGATGCCGTCCATTATATTCCCACTCCCTCCACGCCTCCACATCATGCTAGCCCTCCGCCTTCACCTACGCAATCCCCCTTACCTACACAACCTCCGTTACCATCCCAACTACCTTTTCAAACCCCTCGGCATCCACCTTGCCCGAAGCAGGCTGCTCACTCTTCATTACCAGAATCTTTCACAGATGTTTTCAGGGCTTTGATGGCCACCCATGCGTTACAACTCCCTCCAGTTATGCCTTTCTGACCCGCAGTCGGGAATTTGCTCCATTTCTGTGAATTCCATCGTCAATAGGGGCATTTGATTGAGGACTGCTCCGAGTTTCGGGAATTTATTTACAGCTTGGAAGATAAGAAGATGACTGATTGGGATGTCGTACACCAAGTTATTTTGGATCTCAGCAGCAAGCAACAGCAAGCCGTGCCGCCTAGGCAACCCTCTCCACTTCAAGACCAGGGGCACCCTGGTGTTTCATCAGTTAATAAGATACCTGCTCCGTTACCCACTTTTTCTTCTATCCCATCTCTCCACCACCTTTACCTACCCCAGCCTCCGCTCGGGCAACTTCTCTTTCACCTTCCGTTTCCACCACCACACATGTCCCCAACGCCTCTCGACATGTCGTAAAAATACGGCGAAGAACGCCACCACCTGCCACTTCCCCCACTACGCCACTACCTTCCTCTCCTCTATCTTCCCCACCCCTACCTTCACCTCCATCCCCTTCACCTTCACCATCTCCATCAACCACATCACCCCCTTTGCCACCCTCATCACCTTTGCCACCACCGTCACCACTTCTTTCACTCCCCCTTTCGCCATCATCCTTTGAGCCCGAGCAGGCTGAGCCTAAACCCACACCTCCACTTTTACCTTTACTGCCACCCATGCCCATCATCATCATTATTCCCCCATCACTTGCACCATCGCCACCCACGCCCTTCAAACCTCATCCTTCTAACCTCCCTCTACCACTTCCCACTTTGCGGAGCAGGTACACACTACCTTTGGTGCCCCTCGGGTCTAGTCCCCAAGGTGATAAAGAGCCGAGCCAGGTTTTGACCGTGCATGACAAACTTCAAGACTTCATCTGCCGCCTACCTGTCCGAGTCTTGGTCCCTGGCTATTCTAGGGATAATGAGCATTCACTTGCTATGAAGACTGTTGCTAAGAAGAGTTCCTGTGCACTGGCGCCAGTTCCCTCAAAAGCAAGGCCGGTGGCAATCTCTTTGCTCACCGGACAATTCACTATTGATGTTGTTATCATCTCTCGCCTGATTGCTATTTAGTTCATTGGCCCAGAAGAGTTTTCTACCCGGATGGTGCTAACCCACACGGCCGCCAAAAGTTTAATAAGATTTGCATTCAAGGGACAATTGGCCGTGTCTTCGAGATTGACTAGGGGCATTCTACATCTTATGTCTCATCTCCCTTGGCTTATTGGTGAGGTGGCCATGTCAACGCTGCGCATCGCCCTCCCTCAGTTCCGTCTTGCACTTTTAGCAAGGGAGTTATGCTTCGTGCCCAACTGCTGAGTGAAGATGCCAAAGCTCCATGTTCTAGTATCGAATGACAAAACTCCACTGCTTCCTGATGTTCATCACAAGGAGTTGACTGTTCTGGAATGTCCTTCTATGGTTGGCACCGCATAGCTAGGGGCAACCATCCCGATGAAGCTGCATATTCGTGATCGGGCCAGGCCGTCTGCCAGGTGGGGCCGTTATTTGAAAAAGTATTACAGATTAAGAAGCCCGAAGGCCCGAGTCCGCGCCATGCAGAGTTGTTTCAAGAAGATTGCTACAAAGAAGAGGCGACGGCATAAGTTCAAGGGCCGTCAGTTGTGCACTCGGGGGTTCACTTCCTCCTCTCCTTCTTCCGTCCATTCATCTTTTCTGTTGCTCAGTTCCTATCCGTGGGTGGTGTACCTTCCACTACCTGACCATATTTCTACCATATTCTCTTATCCTCACCATTCTAGGCCTTGGCCTATGTCCTCCTCTTCCCCTGATCTAGGGGCATCTTCTAGTTTTTCTCCTCGGATACGTCCGGATTCCGCTTATCATCCTTTTCCCCCGACCCTGTTGGGGATTCCTCATGCTCGTTCCCCGACCTTATCGGGTGATTTTTCTGATCCTTCCTCGAATTTGTCGGGTGGTTTCCATTTCTTTTCCCCGACCTTGTCGGGTGTTCGTGCATTTCCTTCCCCGCCTCTGGCGGGTGTTCGCTATTCCTTTTCTCCGACTAACTCAGATGATCATTCTCCTTCTTCCTTATCTTTGCAGTTATCCTTTCATCGTCTCTCTATTCTTTCCACCTCACCCTTTCAGGGTCATTACCCTTTTTCTTGCTATTTTTGAGGATTTAGCCCACCTTGATCTCAGTTAATCATTGTTTATTCTATATTTGGTTCCTTGCTATCAGGGTCTCGACGCCTTAACAAGGGAGTTCTAGCCCTCGTCTCTCTTCCTTTTTATCCTTATTCGTCCAGTTTGGTGTCTACCGCTCCTCTATGTCAAGGAATCAAATCCCTTGCTATCCTCATCCTTTATCCTGACAAGTAAGGAAAATGAAGTTCGTGCTCCTCAAAAGCTCGATGTTCAAGATCGCGTAAGGATGCGGTTACCACACTATGGATTTGCAAGGTATTGTTATTTTATGTAAGAAATATGTTGTCATTACTAATATTTCTATTTATTCCTACACGTGCTTATAATGCTATTCCTCAACATGGTTAAGTGGCTTTTAGAAATTTGCTTAGTTAGCTTAGTCCAAAAAAATAAAAAAAATGAGTTCGCTTCTGCAGCATCCTTAGGCTAGTGATAGCTTAGCGCTAGGAGTCTAGTTCCTTTCCCCAATTGCTGAGGGTAACCTTTGAGTATGGATTTTTCACACACTACATGGCAAGCCATAGCTGATTTCTCTAAGGCAACATCGTTGCTGCTTTGGCCATACTTTGGGTATGCACGAAGGCCTTTTCTTTTCTCTGCTCGACCAAATGCAGGGGCAAGAGATGGATGGATAAGATGACTAACTTAGGCGCTCCCTAATACGAGAGAGGTCTCCAATAGGAGCAGTCTTGACCCTCAAAAGTAAGCTTTCATTCTTTATCTGGCCAATAAGGGCTACCAAAATGAGAAAATGAATCAATGCAAAATTATGAATCAAAGGCATGGCAAGAGTGGTAGTATAGTTCCCCGCGAGACGTCATGAGCCCGGTCGCATGCGTGCCTGATAAATATGGGTCTAAAAATTAAAGACACAAAGCCCCGGTGCAACAGACCTACTCTTTGAGGGGTACTGCCCTGGAAGGAATTTGAGCCTTAATATCTCCCATCCTGCACGAAGCTTGTCTCCAATGTTTCTTCTGCTTCTCCCTCTTAGGCTGAGTTGTATCCCGAGTATGGCCTTAGTAGGGTCACCATTCTCTACAAACGGTTGGTTGTGGTAAGCCACGCTCACATGCACGCTCTACTTAAGGGAAGCCTTTAATGAGAGGGGAGGGACGATGATCCCTGGCCAGTAGTTCGAGTCTATCTTTGGGTGCTGTGGATTGCTATTTTAAATCTAAAAAAATTGAGATATTGTCCAAAATCCCAAAAAAATGAGATTCCAAAAAATGAAATATTATCAAAAAAAACAAAAAACATCAAATATTTTTAAAATCTAAAAAAATCAAGAAAATTGAAAATTCTAAAAATATTTATCTTTTATATTTTATTTTAAGAATAGATACGTAATCTATTTCCTAAGTGTGCAGGTCGCAGGTGCCCAGGCATTCCTTGCTATATCTTTGTGCTTTGCCTCTTGTCCACATCTTCTGATCTGTTTTCTTCTTCAATCCACTCTCTCGATCTATTTCTAGAGCTCATGTCCTTCTCAGCTTTTGTTTGCAATGATCATATCTTTATGAGAGGGCTTTGCCTCATGATTATGAACATGACGGTTCTGCTTCATTCTGATATTGGGATTTGATTGAAGGGCGTATTTTGTTCATGTCTTTTTGTCCCGCCGTATCCCTATCTCGTGTTTATGTCCCGCCGTGTTCCCACACATGTTGTTTTGTCCCTCACCGAGTGTTTTTAGATGTCTTGCATATGTTCTTAGTCGTCCCTCTATGTTCCCTGTGTTGTCCAAACCATGTAGTCACCCGTCATGTTCTTGTCCCAACCATGTGTTGTCTTGTCACATTGTTATCTTGTCACACCGTGTTCATGCATGCATGTTGTTGGGTCATGCCCTTGCATATGTGCTCGTTTGCCTTTGATATGTTATGTTGCATTGTCTCCCATTTTTGTTGTGCCCCTTAGGCTCAAGCATGTGCTATGTTGATTTGATGATAGCAATGCTATTTTGTTTTGATGATTGCAACACATTGAGTGCATGTTGTTTTGAATGCATGTGTATGACTGATATACTATCTGGAGAATGCATGTGTATGACTAATATATTGTCTGTGCTTGACTTCTGTTCTGAGCATTGCATTGCAGCATGAACATAGAGTCTATTCAATTCTTTGTGTAGTCTGGACAGTTGTGGGTCAACCCCCTTGTTCACATGGGTCGACTCCTCAGATCAACACAAGTCTATACACTGCAATGTTGCATGCATTGTCTCGCAGAGTCTATACATTGGCACTGTAGCATGCAGAACTGTAGAAGTCTATACAGTGGTTTAGGCTAAGTCTGTACAGTGAGCGTCACTTCATTGAGGTCTATACACTGGTCCACCTCTCAGTCTGCATAGCCTTCTGATTGGACTTAATGTCTATACATTGTGCATCGTCTTAATTTGCGTCTTATGCATATAGTAAGTCTATACATTGCATTGACTAAAGTCTATACAGTCGTCTGTCTTTCTTAGCGTCTCATGAGCATAGTTGAGTTGAAGTCTGTACAGCCCAAGTCTATACATTGCATCGTCTTGCTCAGCGCCTCATGCATCGTCTCTTAAGTCTGTACAGCCTACCGTCTCATGTAGCGTCTTATGTTAAAGTCTGCACATCGCATGCATCAGTTGAATTAAGTGTGTACATTGCATCGTCTCAACTTGTGTCTCATGCCAAGACTGTACAGCCTGCATCGTCTCATGCAGCGTCTCATTTGAAGTCTATACATTGGGGTCTTTCCCTACGTTTCATAAGTGAAGTCTGTACATCCGTTTCTGAAGCCTGAAGTCTATACAGTCCAGCCTATTCCTACGATCAAGGCTTTAGCTACAATCAAGTCTGTACATTGGCTTTGCTTCATGAAGTATGTACATCCACAGTGAAATCCAAAGTCTATACATTGGTCTTCACATTGAAAGCCTATACATTGCTGGATGATCAAGTCTGTACATTGGGGGGCTTTTCCTACGCTTGGCCAAGTCTATACACTCATACCTTTCCCTACGTTTTGCTGGCCAAGTCTATACATCGCTGAGTCTGTACATTGCTTACAGCTCACACGTTCAAACCCTAAAGTCTGTACAGCGTGAAGTCTATACATTGGGTTCAACTCTTCAAAGTCTGTACAGTGGCTTCGCATCGGCAAGTTTGTACATCGGCTTCACTCATTCAAGTCTATACATCCACAGTGGATCTTCAAGTATGTACATCCACAGTGGAACTTCGAAGTCTGTACACTGCTTGAGCCTCAACAAGTCTGTACATCGCCTTAAGCGTTTCAAGTCTATTCATTGGCTCAAGCTTCCAAGTATGTACATTGGTTCAAAGTCTACACAACGCCTCTTTGATTCTAAGTCTATACATCGTGTTTGGACTAAGTCTATATAGCCTTTTATCTTGAAAGTCTATACATCGGGAAGTCTTCACATTGGCTGTTGAATGATGAGCTAGTCTGTACAGCAGACCGTCTCAGTTACCGTCTCATGCATTGAGCAAAGTCTATACAGACTCCACCGTCTCATTCTGCGTCTTAGACTGCTCAAGTCCATACATTGGCTGCATCATTTCATTCATCAAGTCTATACATCGGATTGTTTGGCCAAGTCTATACATCGACTGGCTGTCTTCAGTTAAGTATATACATTGCTTCATACGCATGAAGTCTATACAGTGGTTCTGCCTTGTCTGCACAAAGTCTATACAGTCTGAAGTATATACAACGCATTTCATTCACAGAGACTGTACAGGGTTTAGACTTAACCTGATAATCCGATACTCTGTCTAACAGGTGCTCTGCTCGTGAAGCTTAAGGAGGGCACGTGATCCGAGGCTGGAAGGCTGACCAGATGAGGACACGTGTACTGACAGCCTGATGGATGCTGCCACGTAGTCCAAACTTTTAGGGCGGGAATTGTGGAAGCCACACGCGCCCTGGATGATGATGCTGCTGCTATATATATGAGTCTTCGTCTTCAGTAGGAAGATCGATCGATTGAAAGGAGGCAAAGTATATACATCCAGTCTGAGAGCAGTAGAGAGCCTTCGATCCAAAGAGAGAGGAAGAGCAGATAGTGAGAGATTAGCAGAAGGAGAAGAGAAGAGAAGAGCAGAAGAGAAAGAGAGAGATTGAGAGCTCGAGCAGAGAAAGAGAGAGAGGTTGAGGTTGTCTGGCTTTTGGATCAAATCCAAACCAGAAGTGCTCATCGAGAGCTATATTTTGTGCTTTATTGTTTCAGCTTTCCATTGCTGTCTTGTTCTATCTTTCATTTTCCTTTAAACTGTTCTTCAAGCTGTTCGTCAGCAGTGCAAGCTGTGATGCACAGCGGCGAGGTGGATACCTCGGACGGGTTAAGCTGTAGTCCCCAGCGGATGACAAGCTGTGTTGCCCAGCGGATGGCAAGCTGTGATGCCCAGCGATTGTAGGCAAGCTGTGATGCCTAGCGGTTCAAGCTGTGAGTCAGCAGTAAGCCACACTCGGGTTGAGTGTGGGGTGGATGTAGGTCTGCTGGACCGAACCACCTAAAAACCCCTTGTGTAGTGGTTTAATGTTTCTATCTGTTTGATTCCGCTAGATGTTTACATAGGGGCGCTCCAAGTGTTTGATCACAGGTTCATTAAATAATTTGATCAGATTTGGTTCTGAGTGTTTAATCTGTTGAGTGAGCGAAATTTTATTTGGGCGAAAGAATGGTTTTAATGAATGCTTAGGTGCGCTTTGCTTTGGTTGCTCACTGTCTGTTTGTTGAATTCCGCTACTGCTAATTAGTCTTTCAGATTTGATAAATCTGTCTAGTTAGCTTTCCAGATAGTTAGTGAGTATAAGCTTTTATTTTGGGTGAATTTTTTAAAGGGTCATATTCATTCACCCCCCCTCTGAATACTGCACCGAACCCAACACTTGGTATCAGAGCGGGTCTCTGATCTATCAGATCTAACAATCTGCAGAGGATCCTGCTAGTGGTTGGTGCATTTCAGAGTGTGCTTTCTATGCCCGTTGTTTAGTTTCACTGAGTTAGTGCTTTGCCGTGCTTATCTGGTTGTGGTGTTTTCTTGTCGATTGCTTTGTGCTTTGAGTCTGCTTGTTATCTGCTTTGATGGCTAATCCTCCGATATTCAGAGGTGATGACCTTGGCCCATGGCTGGAAAAGTTGCATCGGTATGTAAACACAACCGATCCTGATTTTTGGAAGGTAATAACTCATGGTCCATACAAACTGTCGAAGGATAAATCTAAATGGACCAAGAAGGATAAGCTGAAAGATTCTGTCAATAATAGAGCTGTAGTTTTATTAGAAGAATCAATTGACAGATCTCTAATTGAATGCATTTCTTCTTGCAGGTCTGCCAAAGACATTTTGGATAAACTGAAGTTAATCAACAATCACAGCAAGTGCTTAATGGCTGATCGTAGAAATACTGATGATGAAACTTCATCCGAGGTAAGCTCTGAATCAGAATGATACTCTTTCGATGAATTGATAGAGATGTATGAAAACTTGTTAGAAGTTTCCAAGAAATTGAAATCTGAAAATAAAAAATTGAAAAAGAAATGTGATAGAATAAATCTGAAAGATTCCTGTGAAAACTGTCCAAATATGAAAAGGTCTTATGATGCTTGCATGCTAGATGTTCAGAATCTTAAGAAACAAAATGATTCTCTAAAAATTGAAAAACAAACATGGTTGGATAAAATGTCAGAAATAGAGAATCAGTTGAATGATAAGAAAAAGGAGCATCTAAAAGGCATGCAAGAACTCACTGAAGTTAATACTGGAATGGACAAACTAAAATTGGAGAATGAAGATCTTCAAAAGAAAAATAAAACTCTTATGGTCAGAATGAATGAGATCAATGAGGAGGTTTCACAGTCCTCTTCTGCTAAATCAAACTGTAAAATATGCTCAGCTTTAAGAGAACGTAATGAAGATCTCTTTAGTGAGAATGAATGGCTAAATAAACAAATTGTCTCACTTAAAGATGATCACAAAAACCTGCTCGCTGAGAAAATTAAAGCAGAAGAAAGAGAAGATGAACTGATTGAAAAATTGGAGCACATGTCTGGAAGAGAGAGATGTGCTAATAATGAAATTCAGGATAAAAATCTTGAAGAAGAAAACACTGAATTAAAAGCTGAAGTCGAGAAACTGAAATGGTTAAATACTGGACTATCTGAAAAACTTCTCACTACCGAAAAGGGAAAAGCTGTTTGTAATGAAGAATCAGAAATGTTGAACAGTCTAGAACAAGAAATTGAGAAGTATAAAACTGTTAACCAAGTTCTAAGTGAATGTGTAAACTGCAGTGAACAGGAGATAGCCAGTTATGAACTTCACATTGCTAGCTTGGAAGATAAAATTCATAATCTGGAAAATTCAGCTATTGAGTCTGCCAAGATTAAAGGAAAAATGAAAACTGTTGGGAAGAGGAAGGATGATAACTCTGAAGGGGGAACAAATTGCTGTTCTGATGTTAAGAAAATCACTAAAAACCAGCTATATACCACTTTTGTACAAAGCACTGATGTAGCTGGTACTTCAAGGTAATCCCCAAAACAAAATGAAAATCAGAAGTCACCTTTAAAATCTGTCTTTCAGTTTAAAGCTCAGAAAATTGAAAAGCAAACAAAACCTGTTGAGGATAACCAGAAATTGACAAGAAAGAGTCAAATAAAAAGGGCAAAGAATAATTCTGGTTATACTCTGAAATTTGTTAGCTCTGCTGAATCTGATGGGTCAATACAAAATGCTCATGCTTCTTTTACTCATTCACATGCATCTGTGAATTCATCTGATAGAAACCATGCACCTAGGAAATCTAATGCTTCTTGCTATTACTGTGGTAAGCATGGGCATATCATGGATGATTACAGAATATTAAAAAAGGATGAGCATGCAAATAAAAATTTGCATTCTAGGAATCTATCTGGAAGAAACCATGCCTTCAGGAAATCTAATGCTTCATGCTATTATTGTGGTAGGTATGGTCATTTAATGAATGAGTGCTATGTTTTGAAATCTGATGACAGAATGCATGCCAGATACACCCCAAATCATCATGAGCACAAAAGAAACAAACTCAAACTTAATCAGCATATCATTTGTTTCACTTGCAATAAGCCTAGGCACAAGGCTATTGAGTGTTGGTCAGGAAATCATTGGGGTAAAAATGAATCTAGAAGCAAGCATCTTAAATGCTTCGAATGTGGGAGGCATGGCCATACAGTCAAGGACTGTTGGCATGTCCAAGTAAGTCATGTTAATAACAAAGTTTTTAAATTCTCTGCAAAACGACCTGTGAACTTTTCATGCTTTAATTGTGGTAAATCAGGTCACAAATTTGCTGAATGCTGGATGAAGAAGAATAAGAAACGGAATGTTCATGTAAACAACATAACAACTCATGCTCAATCTCATAGGTCTCATGCTTCTTTTGATAAGCATCATAGGACCAGACAATCTGTTGTTTCATGTCATTATTGTGAAAATTTTGGACATTCTATGTCTGATTGTTCTTTTATGTAATTTGATGATAATGTTGCAAAAAGAATGTTTAGAACACCTGATAGGGGTAGTGCAGGATCCAAGACTACTTGGGTCCCTGCAAGATCATATTGATTGATATGTTGCAGGTGTGTCTTGGTGAGAGAAATAAAAGGGGTAATTTAGCCAAGGCACTCAAAAAGGAAGCCCCAGGATTCTACATCTCAGGTTAGTTCTGAACTTATTTTTTAAATTTCATCATCTGAAAATGCTGATTTGTCTGTTTGATATCTGAAATTGTTGAACTGTTCGTTTGATGTCTGATATTCTCTTCATGTCTAGCTGATCAGTCTGCATTCCAGACTCAGCTACTGAGTTTTAATTTGCATATATCTGATTCTCTTCTCTCACTGGTTATTGCACTGAATAAATGGGTTGTTTGATGTTCTGCTCAATCATTTTTGAGTCGATGCACACCTTGTACTGAGCTTGAATGGTTCTTCAGTGTATAGAGTTAATGCATGTGCTTTGTGTCAATGCATTGCATGCTTGTTGTTAAATGCATAACTTGCTTATTGTGAATGGTTCATTTAGTGCATACAGTCAATGCATGTGTCTAGTACTTGCATATATCATCTGCATGACTGTCAATGAAATTGATCAATACATAAAGGACTGATTTGCATGACTGTCATTTGCCTATTGTTGTAGATTGCATGTTTTTCAATGCATAATAGGACTGCTTTGCACTGCATTATCATTTGCTTAACCCTGGTATATAAAATGGTATGTTACTAAAAGGCAAGGAAATCTGCCGGGAGGTTTCTACCATGTGTGAGATGGTCTTTAAGACCAGGTTCTCCGCCAAGTACCATGGGTCCTGTCTTCATGTAGAACAGTGCACTGCATCATTTTTTGAAAAATCTAAAAATGGATAAAAATATTCATGTCTTGGATGCATAAACCTGAATTTATCACATACTTGTCTCATGTATCCTTGGTGCATAGTCTGCTTGTAGAACAGTGTGTTGCATAGCATATCCTTGCATCTTGGTGTCAGGGGGAGCTGTGAGTTTAGTTCAATTCTTGAATCTTATTTACTCCTCATTGTCCCCATTCAATTGATTCATATCTTTTGACATCAGATGCTATTGGACCATATTGCCAATTGCTATCTTTTCCCTATCATTTTCACTGAACAACAGTTCTGTATCTGGTTTAGTACATTGAGTTGTGATTATTGCAAGTGTTCACTTATAAGAATCACTCTTACAAATTGAAAGGAATTAAATGTTTAACCTTTATAAATTGGTGAGTTAAGTGTCTGCACTTCAGAATTTGAGATAAAAGAAAACTTTT
This sequence comes from Amorphophallus konjac, assembly GCA_022559845.1. Lineage (NCBI taxonomy): Eukaryota > Viridiplantae > Streptophyta > Magnoliopsida > Alismatales > Araceae > Amorphophallus > Amorphophallus konjac. Next base: position 285,831,664 of record CM040124.1, on the reverse strand, counting down.
ATAGCTCTTAATCTTTGTCTCATGGCTAAAATAGAAAAAGTTTTTTTTTAATGCCTAAATGTGTTAATCTGGAAATGTCTAGAACAGGTGAACAAGAGTGTGTAATGTTTTTCAAACAATCACTCTAAAAAGAATTAAGGGCAGTAGTAAATAAGATCATAAATGTAAAGAACTGAACATTGTGACAGAGCAATGATTGATTGCACTGAGAAACTGTGAACTCCTCCAAAGAAGCAGGAGAATTCACATGTCATGAGGTGATTCAGAATATCTCTGTTCATAGGGTCAAATCTATAGGGGGAGTCCTCACCAAGTAAGTGAGGGTACTGGCCTCTGATCAAGGTGTACCCTTAATGTCAAAAGTGAAGACTATCCTTTGTGGGTTCTGATCTGAAATAGGTCTAGTAGTTTATGCCTAGTAACTGGGGGTACCTGCCTCTGATCAAGGTGTACACCTAATGTCAACAGCATAAATGCCACTGATCTATTTACTTAGTTCATGTTCTGAAATTCAAAAGTGAAAATAAAACTTCTGTAACCCTTCGAAAAATCAAAAGTCAATGAGTGAAAATTATTTTTCTCAATACACATTCAAGTTACCTTTCTTAAACTTCCATGTTTAATCACAAAAGGGTATTATTTCTGACTTATCTATTAATATCATGTGCCCTAGATTCATTGCTATAAATGGAATCTATAAACTCTTTTTCAGGGGTCAGATGTTTTACTCTAGATTTATCACTGTTAAACCTGAATTTTTATCAAAATTGTATGTTGCTGATTCTTATACTTTAACAGTTGTTTATAATCATGCTTCCTTTCTGAACCTATGATTCAGCTGTTGTCAAGTGACCCTCCTACCTTCTCTACCTTTGTTTTATCTGTTGATATTCCTTCTCAAAGGGGGAGCAATTATTTAGGGGGAGAAATGTTTCAGGGGGAGTCATACCTTCAGGGGGAGTTTATTGCTCTAAAGAAATTTGCATGCATACTGCACTTTGCACTCATGTTTTTACTATTTTTCTCTTTTTGATCATGTCAAAGGGGGAGAAAATTCTGTGTGACTCACTGTCACTTTGTGTTGCCATCATCAAAAAGGGGGAGAATGTTGTGCACCTTAGGCACAAGCATGTGCTATGTTGATTTGATGATAGCAATGCTGTTTTGTTTTGATGATTGCAACACATTGAGTGCATGTTGTTTTGAATGCATGTGTATGACTGATATACTATCTGGAGAATGCATGTGTATGACTGATATATTGTCTGTGCCTGACTTCTGTTCTGAGCATTGCATTGCAGTATGAACATAGAGTCTATACAATCCTTTGTGTAGTCTGGACAGTTGTGGGTCGACCCCCTTGTTCACATGGGTCGACTCCTCAGATCAACACAAGTCTATACACTGTAATGTTGCATGCATTGTCTCGCAGAGTCTATACATTGGCACTGTAGCATGCAGAACTGTAGAAGTCTATACAGTGGTTTAGGCTAAGTCTGTACAGTGAGCGTCACTTCATTGAAGTCTATACACTGGTCCATCTCTCAGTCTGCATAGCCTTCTGATTGGACTTAATGTCTATACATTGTGCATCGTCTTAATTTGCGTCTCATGCATATAGTAAGTCTATACATTGCATTGACTAAAGTCTATACAGTCGTCCATCTTTCTTAGCGTCTCATGAGCATAGTTGAGTTGAAGTCTGTACAGACCAAGTCTATACATTGCATCGTCTTCCTCAGCGTCTCATGCATCGTCTCTTAAGTCTGTACAGCCTACCGTCTCATGTAGCGTCTTATGTTAAAGTCTGCACATCACATGCATCAGTTGAATTAAGTGTGTACATTGCATCGTCTCAACTTGTGTCTCATGCCAAGACTGTATAGCCTGCATCGTCTCATGCAGCGTCTCATTTGAAGTCTATACATTGGGGTCTTTCCCTACGTTTCATAAGTGAAGTCTGTACATCCATTTCTGAAGCCTGAAGTCTATACAGTCCAGCCTATTCCGACGATCAAGGCTTTAGCTACAATCAAGTCTGTACATTGGCTTCGCTTCATGAAGTATGTACATCCACAGTGAAATCCAAAGTCTATACATTGGTCTTCACATTGAAAGCCTATACATTGCTGGATGATCAAGTCTTTACATTGGGGGGCTTTTTCTACGCTTGGCCAAGTCTATACACTCATACCTTTCTCTACGTTTTGCTGGCCAAGTCTATACATCGCTGAGTCTGTACATTGCTTACAGCTCACACGTTCAAACCCTAAAGTCTGTACAGCGTGAAGTCTATACATTGGGTTCAACTCTTCAAAGTCTGTACAGTGGCTTCGCATCGGCAAGTCTGTACATCGGCTTCACTCATTCAAGTCTGTACATCCACAGTGGAACTTCGAAGTCTGTACACTGCTTGAGCCTCAACAAGTCTGTACATCACCTTAAGCGTTTCAAGTCTATTCATTAGCTCAAGCTTCCAAGTCTGTACACTGGTTCAAAGTCTACACAACGCCTCTTTGATTCTAAGTCTATACATCGTGTTTGGACTAAGTCTATACAGCCTTTTATCTTGAAAGTCTATACATCGGGAAGTCTTCACATTGGCTGTTGAATGATGAGCTAGTCTGTACAGTGGACCGTCTCAGTTACCGTCTCATGCATTGAGCAAAGTCTATACAGACTCCACCATCTCATTCTACGTCTTAGACTGCTCAAGTCCATACATTGGCTGCATCATTTCATTCATCAAGTCTATACATCGGATTGTTTGGCCAAGTCTATACATCGACTGGCAGTCTTCAGTTAAGTATATACATTGCTTCATACGCATGAAGTCTATACAGTGGTTCTACCTTGTCTGCACAAAGTCTATACAGTCTGAAGTATATACAATGCATTTCATTCACAGAGACTGTACAGGGTTTAGACTTAACCTGATAATCCGATACTCTCTCTAACAGGTGCTCTGCTCGTGAAGCTTAAGGAGGGCACGTGATCCGAGGCTGGAAGGCCTGACCAGATGAGGACACGTGTACTGACAGCCTACTGGATGCTGCCACGTAGTCCGAACTTTTAGGGTGGGAATTGTGGAAGCCACACGCGCCCTGGCTGCTGCTGCTGCTGCTATATATATGAGTCTTGGTCTTCAGCAGGAAGATCGATCGACTGAAGGGAGGCAAAGTATATACATCCAGTCTGAGAGCAGCAGAGAGCCTTCGATCCAAAGAGAGAGGAAGAGCAGATAGTGAGAGATTAGCAGAAGGAGAAGAGCAGAAGAGAAAGAGAGAGATTGAGAGCTCGAGCAGAGAAAGAGAGAGAGGTTGAGGTTGTCTGACTTTTGGATCAAATCCAAACCAGAAGTGCTCATCGAGAGCTATATTTTGTGCTTTATTGTTTCAGCTTTCCGTTGCTATCTTGTTCTATCTTTCATTTTCCTTTAAACTGTTCTTCAAGCTGTTCGTCAGCAGTGCAAGCTGTGATGCACAGCGGCGAGGTGGATACCTCGGACGGGTTAAGCTGTAGTCCCCAGCGAATGGCAAGCTGTGTTGCCCAGCGGATGGCAAGCTGTGTTGCCCAGTGGTTGTAGGCAAGCTGTGATGCCCAGCGGTTCAAGCTGTGAGTCAGCAGTAAGCCACACTTGGGTTGAGTGTGGGGTGGATGTAGGTCTGCTGGACCGAACCACCTAAAAACCCCTTGTGTAGTGGTTTGATGTTTCTATCTGTTTGCTTCCGCTAGATGTTTGCATAGGGGCGCTCCAAGTGTTTGATCACAGGTTCATTAAATAATTTGATCAGATTTCGTTCTGAGTGTTTAATCTGTTGAGTGAGTGAAATTTTATTTGGGCGAAAGAATGGTTTTAATGAATGCTTAGGTGCGCTTTACTTTGGTTGCTCACTGTCTGTTTGTTGAATTCCTCTACTGCTAATTAGTCTTTCAGATTTGATAAATCTGTCTAGTTAGCATTCTAGATAGTTAGTGAGCATAAGCTTTTATTTTGGGTGAATTTTTTAAAGGGTCATATTCATTCACCCCCCCTCTGAATACTGCACTGAACCCAACAATTTTGTCTGATCATCATGTTATGTCATATTATTTGTCGTTCAATTGATCCTTATGTTATTTTTGTTATGCCTATGCTTGTTCATTTGTCTTATTCAAAAAATTCAAAAAAAAACTGAAAATTGAAATCCAAAAAGCACGCCGTTTCACCTGCACAGGTAAGTCAGGTATGGCTTTCTATCCATGCATCCCTTACTGCATTACCATAATGTACTATGCTATACTATCTCGAGAACCAGTTGGTTATCTACGTGTTCCAGGATCTGATGTTCCCCTTTAACAAAAATAATGATGATCCAAGTTCACGTGTTTAATCTTTAGGATAGGCCGTTAGGTTGGGATGTCATGGGGAGGATGGTTCTATCCTGCACACTGTGGTTGCGGATGGTATCTTGACTCTAATTTTCCCAGCTTAGCAATATTACTCTCGAGTATTTTATATTTTAATCTTTCTTTGCATTTGTTTTAACGATTTCTTTTATTTTAGCCTAGCATGCATCATACGCATCTTTTGAGCTTTCATGACCCATGGTTTACCTGTGAAAATATCCCACCAGTGATGGTTAGCTGTGCGTTCAGTGTTTGGGTAAGAGGAACTAATTCCACTCCGAATTGGAAGGTTCTCTTTGGTCAATTCGCTTGGTTTGGTTGATTAAGAGGTCCCCGTCTGGAGCTTTAGCCTGTTTCCTTTACTTTTACTGCCTGCTTTTGGCCTCCTCATTGGACCACGGGCTTGTGTCCCCCATGAGGTTGGTCTTATCAATTTATTTCTTTCTATTTAGTTTAGTTCCTCCAGACTGGTGTCACTTTTGGTTTAATCATTCCTTGCGTTTGGTTTAGAGTTTTTCAAAAAAATCATGTCACTTGTTGATAAAAATGGGTGTCGTTTTACCTTAACACTCGCTTTTCGGTCCACTCCGCAACATTTCCGCTTCATCTCCATGTTCCATGTCACTTTCGCTTCACCTCCGCTCGCTCCCCTGTAAAGAGGACGTTAAGGAGGGGCATCTGTTGCCACCCGTTTTTTGCCGATAAGTTGAGTCGTTCCTCTTACTCCCATTTTTTGATGCCTCGAGTTGTCCATCGCTCGTTGGGGCCATTTTCAGGCACATTTTGGGCCAGTTTTATGGGTAGCCTCCCTCCCTGGCTAGGTTTGCTTCAATTTTGGGCTTAATGGGCCTTGGTTTTGGCTGATTGAGCTTTTCTATGAGTTTCAAGAACCCTTGTACATGTACGGTTCATCCATGGCCGCTCAATCAATGTGTAGTTGATAGTAGGCCGTCCATATATTTTGGAATATTTTGGTTAATTTTCTAAATTTGCACCGACAAGCATTTATGCGGTCTTCCCCTAGCCGTACAACATGATGGACAGACGGATGGTAGCCGCTCGTCCCCCAGAGTCCTACGCTCAGTGGTTTTCTCAGATAATTACCCAATTAATCTATTTATCACCAACAAGGCTAGAATGGTTGTTCTTTGGCCACTCTACATTTGAACGGTCTAATAGTAGCCGTTCATTTATGAGAGTCCAACGGTGAACTCTTCGACCGGTTCAACGGATAATTTGGAGTATTTTGTGAATTGTTGAATTTCCACCGACAGGGTTGGACGGCCCAGAATGGGCCGCCCATGGGGATGAGTGATCTATCGTATGACCGTTCATCTACTCGATTGCTGAAGATTTAATAGATTTTCTCTCTCTCCTCGTGGATTTATCCCAAACTTCTCCCGTCATTTTAGTGGATATTGAGGCATTTCGAGTGCCATTTCTTTTGGAAGAGAGATAATTTGATTATCTTCATCTTTCCTTTGATTATCTCGACCTAAAAATGCTTCTAAACCATAATTTCGAGCTAGGACTTTAGGTGCTCTATAAATAGACCATAAAGGCCGGGTTTGAAAACGGGGGGAGATTTGAGGTCATGGCGAAGTCCTGCCGAATCCCTAGTGACCTACGACCAGGGAGGGAGGCCTTCTATGTCCATACAAGCCTCCGGTCCGGGGAGTAACTTTCATTTTGAGTCTTTTTATATTTGATAGTCTGTCATTCCCTTTTGGTTGCTTGCATCATTCTCCACGTTTTTCTTCACTTGCACTATCATTCACACACCCTCCCATGTTTTTTGACACCCCCAGGGGTTTAAAACTCCCCAGGTATCCCCCACTTCATTTTGTTATGATCATTTATTTCCGTTTGAGCACTTACTACACTTTTCAGTTCTAATTTGGGTTTTATCTTTGTGTTTCCACGTTGTTTTAGAGGTCAGCAATACACTAACATGAGGCCCATCTTTTCTGGCCAGCCGGAAAGGGTGGAGGTTGGACCCTTTTGCAACTTCTAGCATGGTGGTCTTGTGCGGCTATGTCAGGACCGTTCAAGGATACATGCGGTGGATCTTCGACTGCTCTTCATCGTCCTGCGGTCGTTTCTAAACCGTCAATCAGCCAGTAGTTCTACGTCCCGTGTCCTCTGCAACACTGAAGAGAAGTCTGTCGTGCGGCCGTCCAACATCATAGGCGGTTCTTCACGGGGCGCCCATCCCCTGCAGTGCTGGTTAAAGGCGAGTGTCTCCCTCTCTTTCCAAGGTTCGGCGTGTTCATCACGTGTGGCACCTTGGTGGCGATCACTTGTTTACACCCTTCTGTTCTCCTTCTACTGTTCATATTTATTTTATATATCGATTTAGTAGAAGCGATAGAAGAGATCTTTTAAGCTTGTATTGAAAGAGAAAGTAAAAACATATCAACACCCGTGAGCCATGGATTCCCACACGGACGCCGGGCAAGTTGTATTGTACCACACCGTGTTTAGGGTTTGCATCTGAGAGAGGGAGAGTCCCTTAGAGTTAGCCAGTTTCCCATTCCCACCCTTGTTAGATACCCTTGTGGGTGGGTGAACTCACATCTTAAATAATACACTAAGGTCTTAAAAAGAAAAATTCATAAAATCTGTCGAGCATCACTCATAATTTGGGTGTTTACTTGGTTGTCTCTCTTCTCATCCCTTCCCTCTCTGGTGTGCATCAGTTGATTGTTGTTTAGATCTTTGTTAGGGTTGTTTGCTTCTTCTCCCTGGGTGATTAGTTCATGTGGAGCTGCTTCACACCCTCAGAATCATCTCCTAGGGGCGGTTCGCATTTTCATTCTTATTTCAATCCATTATTCGATTCATCGCCCACCATGTCATCCTATAACTTCTCTCATTCCCATGAGGATTCTCTCCCTCGGGGACTTTTAGAGGACCCGCCTAGGGTCGCTCATGTGCAGGGGGGAGAGGGGACTGCCCCTCCTCTCCCGACCGTTGTTGTTGAGGGTGCCCAACCCTTGCTTTCTGATTCATCCACTCACAACTCGGCTAGCCAGGTTCTCCACATGATGGCCTAGTTGGACCCCACCCAACTCCATCTCCTGAAACAAGCTTTGCAAGGGGCGGATGCCCGCCTTCCGTGCTCTCTTATGGCGTGACTGCTGCTGCCACTTCCACATCTCTGATTACTAGATTAGGGGCCACCTCGGCGGCCCCCATCGACCTCACTCCCATCTATCCTCCGGTTCTTCGATTCTCTAATATGGAAGCGGGCCAGGCTTCTACCTCGGCCCATCAGCCACTTGACAAGGGGAAGACTCAGATCCCCTCTATTTCTTATGTTGATCCTTACACCACTATCTCTCCAGCGCCATAGGCCCTCGTGGCCCTGACTGATTTCATTCATCTGCAACCAGGGGCTGCCCAGTTAGCTCATGCGGATGTGGGCCCTTCCTTGGCCCATTATCCATCTTATGGCCTGTCTCCTCAGTCAGTTTATCCTTCAGCTCCACACTCTGGTTCCATTTTTCCTTCTATATCTCCTCCTTCTCGGGAACGAGAACTTCTCAACAAATGGGCTGCCATGCAGCAGTAGATTGACCTCCTCCACAAGCGGGTCGGCCCGCAGTCTCTAGCCGAGGTCCCCATTCCTAATTTCAGGGACATTAGCTTTCCTCCCCAGTCTGAGTTCCCCGTATACCAAAAATATGAGGGGAATGGCAACCAGTTTATTCATGTCAGGGAGTTCCTTTATGAATCGGTGCAGTTCCAACACGATGACCTCCTGATGGTGTATTTGTTCCGCCGATCCTTGGATAGGGTCACCCTTGAATGGTTCTACACCTTGCCTCTCGAGGAGGCAGAGAGTTTCAAGACAGTGAAGGAGAAGTTTATCCAGAGATTCCAAGATCGGGTTGGTCCCGAGTATTCTTTTACATACTTAGTTGCAGAGAAGATGAAAGTAGACGAGGACTTTGCTACATATGCAGATCGATGGAGACAGATGGCCTCGCGTGTGCCCGGGCAGATCCGGGAAGAAGAAAAGGTGAAACTGTTGATTTCTAATGCCACTCCAACGTTCCAGAACATATTGGCAATGAATGACATTTTAAATATGCACCAGTTGTACAGTCGGGCCCGGTTCATCCAGACCCAATTCAAAGACTCCCCTATTCATTCCTTGTTTGAAGCCTAGAAATCCAAAACCACAAGAAAGTCCCAGGGCCCAGTTACTGAGGGAGTACAAACCAACGAGCAGGTCCAGGCTGTTCAATTCTCTAACCAGCCCGCTTCACCCCGTTTCCAGTAACCCCCAGGCAACCCCCAGTTCCACGCTCCACAGGCTCCATGACCTTCCTTCCCAGCTCCTCAACTCCCACAACAACTACCACCATAACAGCCTCAATAGCCACCCCAGTATCATAACGTCCCTCCTCCTACTGGTTATGGGCCTGCTCGACCGGGACCAAAGAGGGTCAATTATCCACCACTTCCTGAAACTTTGCCAGATATATTCTCTGCCCTAATGTACACTGGTGACATATAGTTGCCTCCGGAACATCAGAACTGGAACCCGGCAGCCGACCAGTCAAGGTATTGCATATACCATTGGCAACCCGGGCACACAATAGAAAGGTGTTATAAGTTCGGGGATCTAGTTTATGATTTGCATGAGGGCCAGAGGATTGATTGGGCCCAAATGTACAAATTGATTGAAGATATAAGAGAAAGAAGAAGACAAGCAAGGCCGCAGCAGGCGGTGCCTCAGCAACAGCAGTTCCAGCAACCTCCCCAACAATAACCTCCACAGTAGCAGTAGCAACAGCAAGACTTCGGGATTCATTAGAATCCCATGCCAAAACATCCACCTGCTCCTCAGCAGCAACAGTAGCCGCCGGCACTAGGACAGGTTAATGCAGTTCACCACCAAGCCCCTAATGTTGGGTGGTCGTTTTACGATGAGACTCTTGCTCATCTCTTGGCCTTCCACCACACCAATTTCCCCGCACCTTCTGTTCCTTCCATCCTCTGGCCCACCACTTTCACCACCGCTCCACCCACTATCCTCTCTCGATCACCTATTGCACCCACCACATTCCCTACCATTCCACCAATCCTTCCATCATTACCCACCATACCCTCCATCATCACCCCTCCACTTAACCCTTCACCAATCACCACTCCACTAGGGCCCATCAGGCCAGCTTCTGCCATCCTTACCCCCATTTCTATCCCTGCCACTTACCCCACTGGGCCAATCGGGAGTCCAGTTGATGCCATGCCGGCACGACAATGCGCCCTCCGGAGTGGGCGTCCATTCCACAGAAGTTACCCTTTCCCCGGTGCATCTGCACCTCAAGTTCCTTCCTCAACAGTTGAAGCAGAAGAAGTAGACCACGTGCCTGGCATAAAATATGACTTGCTGCAGCATTTGGATCGGACGCCGGCCAAAATATCAGTCCTGGAGTTAATTAAAAGGTCCACACTAAACCAGGATGGTTAACGAAGACGTAGCGGTGGACAGTTTGCTGTCAGTGTTGGCCACTATCAGAAGGGGGCCTTCAATTTCATTTGCTAAATCAGAACTGGCACCCCCAGAGACATGGTAAATGCCACCCTGCATTACTATTTCCTTAAACAAAGTGGCAGTTGAGTCGGCCCTTGTGGACACAGGAGCATCGATAAATGTGTGTCCACTGAGTACACTGCATGCCTGCAATATTTCAGAAGACATGATTAGGCCAACGCCAACCACAATTGTGTCTTATGATAACTCCAGACGAGCTTGACATGGGGTCGTGACGGTTCAGGCCGAGCTAGGGCCTTTGGTAATGGATGTGGAGTTTTATGTACTGGATATAGACCCGATGTTCAAGGAAATTCTGGGTCGTCCATGGATAGATAGTCTGAATGCTGTGCCCTCAACTGCCCACCAATGCCTTCAGTTCCCATTTCAAGGCCGGGTAGTTAAGGTGAAGAGTATCTCCACGGTCCAGTCTATTGATGCAATTGCAGACAAGATTCTTCCTACTTTGTGGCCGAGCAATAGGCCTGTTCTTTCTGTTATGGACTTAAACTATTCATGGGAATATGCGTCACGCAAGCCCACCACGGCACTGACAAATGTTAAAATTAAGTCCAAGATTAGAGATTCAAAAGGGTGGCACATGATTTTGAAGTTAGGCTATCAGCTGGGCATGGGCCTCGACGCACAATTGCAGGGGCGGACTAATCCCGTCCCCAGGGGCAGGAAGATGAGCCGAAGGGGCCTTGGTTATCCGGAGTTGGCACTGTCTATACTTGGGGACTCCGGGGCACTGACGTTGGACTACCATCAACACTTCGTTAAAGGCCCACTGTAACCTGGCACTCTGAGGAAGCCATCACCCTGTTCTGACAAGAAGACTAATGCCACTTGTGTTGCTGATGACCCACTGCCGCCACTGAAGGGGCTAGTGGGTGACATGGATGATTTCTGCAGTTGTTTTGAAAAGATGTTCCATGAAGAGGGAGCTTGTTCGAAAGAGATGGAGATGCAGTTGGTGAAGCATTCTTCGACTGAGCTAGTTCACCGGAGGCCGCGGGAAGTGGGGAACTCCATCACTACCTTTTCTTTGTCCCCGTCCCGTCTTGCCTCCTTGTTTCAGCGATTAGGGTTTGTTCCCCGTTCCCCTTCGATTATGGTCGACCCGTACTTTACGGAAAGACCACTTGAAGTTCTATTTGTTCCTTGTGCATGTGGGCGCTGCCCACCCATTGATTTGTCAACTTTGTTAACTCCTCCCTCCCCTACTTCCGAACTTCACGAGATGTGGTTTTCATCTTCCGACCCATTCTTCGATTGCATCTTCCCCTCTTTGTTTCCCATGCAACTTCCTCCTCCCCCATCCTCCTCTTCCAGTTGCGTAATCTCCTCCGACTTCCAAAAAAATGTCAATTTTAAAATAGAGGTTTCAATGGAGGATTACGCTGTGTTCTACCCATCTTCCTAGGGGAATGAGACCCCTGCTCCTTTCCCAGTAGATCTCTTGTCTCCTAGGTTAGATGTACATTCGGCAGAGTCTCCTAGGTTGGTAGAGTCAGTTGGGGTAGAGTCTAGCTCTAGTGTTGCCAGCCCGTCCACGTCTGCGGTGCACCCTGTGATGCGTCATTCTAAATCCGTTCCAGATAGGTTTCTGCAAGATTTAGCTCAGAGATGCCACGCCCTTCTCAAATCCCCCGAATTTGCAGAAACAATGATAGTCTTAGAAGGTGATGAGGAAGTAGAAGGGGTGTGGAGTAATGACGGATTAGGTGTGTATGAAGTCGTAGATGAGAAGGACCCAGTCGAGGATGAGGAAAATGATGTGGATGACACTGCCGATCTGTATGCCCAAGGTTTGAAGAGATTTGACGAACCGTCAACGGCAGTGGATGAACCCACTAAAGAGATCAACCTGGGAACGGAAGAGGACCCCAGGCCCATAATTATTTCCGCTAATCTCCCTCCTCAGGTAGAAGAGGATCTAATCAAAGTTTTGAGGGAGTACCGCGACTCTTTTGCCTGGTCCTATGAGGACATGCCGGGTCTTGACCCCACTTTGGTTGAACATCGACTTATTCTTAAACGAGGGGCAACACCCATTAAATAGAAAGCAAGAAGGTTCCACCCCCAAATGGCCTTGAGGATAAAAGGGGGAGTCGATAAATTACATAAGGCCAGGTTTATTAGAGTGGTATTATATCCACAATGGGTGGCGAACATAGTCCCGGTATTGAAGAAAGATGGAAAATTTCAGATTTGTTTCTATTTCAGGGACTTAAATATGGCATGTTCGAAAGATGATTTCCCGCTTGATCACATTGACGTGTTGGTGGATAACACAGCTGGGTATGAGGCTCTCTCATTTATGGATGGATATTCTGGTTATAATCAAATCCGTCTTGCTCCCGAGGACCAAGAGAAGACCTCTTTCACCACGCCCTGGGGCACGTACTGCTATGTTGTTATGCCATTCGGATTGAAGAATGCAGGTGCCACATATCAATGGGCAATGATGGCCATCTTCCATGACATGATGCATGTGTACTTGGAAGCTTACGTCGATGATATCCTGGTGAAGTCAAGGTCCAAAGGAGAGCACCCCGCCACTTTAGCCAAGGTGTTGCAAAGGGCTAGGGAGTACAAACTGAAAATGAATCCAAAGAAATGTGTGTTCGGAGTTGCATCAAGGAAGTTGCTTGGGTTTATAGTTAGTAAACGGGGGATTCAGATTGATCCGAATAAAGCAAAGGCCGTTATGGAGATGCCGCCACTTAAGAACATCACTGAACTCAAAGGATTGATTGGGCACTTGCAATTCATTAGAAGATTTATATCTCAGCATTCGCAGAGATGTCACCCATTCTATGAATTATTGAAGGCGGGAGCCAAATTTGAATGGAATGAACATTGTCAAAAGGCCTATGAAGATCTTAAGGTTTATCTGCCTAATCATCCAGTTCTACAACCTCCCGTCCCTGGGAAACCCCTGATCTTATACATTTCTGTAATTGAGGACTCCCTAGGAGTTGTCCTGGCTCAGGTGGACGGTGAAGGAAGGGAAAGGGCAGCATACTATCTATCTAGATTGTTCAATCTTGCTGAATCTAAGTATACTGCCATGGAAAAGACCTGTGCAGCGCTAGTGTGGGTAGCGCAAAAACTCAAACACTATTTCCTCGCCCATGAGGTTAACTTGATCTCTAGAATGGACCCAATTCGTTATCTCTTGGAAAAACATGTCCTTTCTAGCAGATTAGCTCGCTGGCAGAGCTTTCTTTCCCAGTTTGATATCACCTTCATTGTTCAAAAAGTGATCAAGGGATATGCGATTGCTGAACATCTTGCGCATTCTCCTATCCCTCGCACTGATTCAATCCCGGACGAGTTTCCTGACAAACATTTGGCTGTACTTACTCATCTTCCCTTTTGGTCTCTTCATTTCGACGGTGCTCTCAATTCTCAGGGCCGAGGAATCGACGCTGTTCTCCTCACTCCGAAAGGAGTGACCATCCCTATCGCTTATCAACTCTCTTTTCTTGCAACGAACAACATAGCCGGGTATGAGGCTATCCTTGCTGGACTGAATCACGCCTACCTCATGGGCGCGCGATACCTAAACATCATTGGAGAATCTCAATTGGTGCTGCATCATGTTCTGTCAACTTATCGCACCCGTGACCCCAAACTCAAGCCTTATGAAGATTTGGTCATGCTCTTGGCTAGGCAGATCCGGAAGCTCATCTACATTCATACTCCTCGCTCCCAGAACATCCTTGCTGATGCATTGGCATCACTTGCTTCTTCTCTTTCATACACCCTCAGTCGCGCCACTAAGACCATTGTAGTTCAGCGGGTGGACGCTCCCTCTCTTGAGGATCCTTGGTTTGATAACCTTAGGAAGGCTATAGAGAAGAAAGCTGAGAAGGAAGATTTGAAAGAAGTTTCATTAACTGAGCTTGAGGAGATTATAGAAGAAGAGGAATTGTCGTGGTATCACGAGATAGAGCAGTATTGTAGGGATGGTTCCTTTCCCGAGACGGCGAATGCCGAGCAGCGCAAGGCCATTAGGAGAGTCGTCGCTAGATACACGATTATTGCTGGAGAATTGTACAGGTGGGCTCTCAATGGAGTTCTAATGAGGTGTTTGGATGACGATGAGGCTTGGAAGGTAGTAGAAGCTGCTCACTCCAGTGAGTGTGGAGGGCACGTAAATGGGCAGGCGTTGGCGAAGAGGATTCTTAGGTAGGGCTATTACTGGCCAACCTTAGAAGAAGACTGTTCCACCTATGTCCGTAGGTGTCTTCAATGCCAGCTTCATGCCGACAAAATCCATGCTCCGACTTCTTCTCTTCATCCTCTTTCTGCCCTTTGGCAATTCTCGATGTGGGCCTTTGATATTGTTGGACCACTTGGTGACCCTAATGCTCAGGTTAAACAAAAATCCTTTATTCTGATGGCTACATAGTACTTCACCAAGTGGGCGGAAGCTGAATCTTATGCAGAAATCAAAGCCACCACGGTATGCTGCTTCATCCTCAAGAACATCATCTCGCGGTTTGGAGTGCCAAGTGATATCGTCACCGACAATGGGCCTCAATTCGTTTCTCAAGAACTTCAGGACCTCTGTAAGAAAATTAATATTTCATGGCATCATTCATCACCATACTACCCTCGAGATAATGGCCAAGCTGAGGCCACAAACAAAACCTTTCTTAAAACCATTAAGAAAACATGCGAGTCGCACAAATTTACTGATTGGGCCGATAAACTGATAGAAGCTCTATGGGCTTATCGCACCTCTGTACGTACTCCCACGGGGCAAACTCCTTTTGCTCTCACCTAGGGGATGGAGGCGGTACTCCCCTATGAGATCTTGATCCCTTCCCTAAGAGTGCAGCTAGATAAAGAACTTAACCTCGACGAGCGTCGAGAGGCGTTATTAGTCCAATTGGAACTCTTAGACGAGAAGAGGCTTAATGCGGCCAATCACGTCTCTGTTTATCAAAAACGTGTCTCGCGATATTTTCAAAAGAAGGCTATTGAAAGAAAATTCCAAGTGGGTAACATGGTTTTGAAACGCAAATTTATCAGATCAGCAGGTCCTAAGTCTAAGCTGCAACCTAATTGGGAAGGGCCGTTTGTAGTTAAAGAAGTCTATCCTGGTAACGCATACCGTTTAGTTAACGCGGAAGGTGAAGAATTGCCAAATCTGTGGAATGGGTTGTATTTAAAACATTTTTATCCATAGAGTCAAACCGGAAGTAGTCTGGCGGTGAGGGTTTTCCTCCACTTGATCACGAAGGGGAATCCCCGGTTTGACATTCACACACTACACGACCCCCCGTGATTCGGTTTTCCCTTTTTGCGCAACACCGTTTCTCCCTTGGCCATGCTCAGGGGAAAGTGAAAATCCGTGTTTTTCTCTCCTTTCGGCCAAAAATAGGGGCAAGTGGTGAATAAGGAGGCGAGAACTGATCTAGACACCCCAATAAAAGAGGTCTCAAATAAGGGCAGTCTGTTATGACCTTATTCCGCATTCATGAGAGCAAAAAGAAAAAAATAAAAATATATGGAGACAATGGGCAAAGTCAAAGACAAAGCTAAAAGCTCATGCAAAGCTCGAAGCTCGAAAGTCTAAAAGACCCCAAAGTAGTGAAACTAGGCATGGCAAGAGTGGCAGTATAGTTTCCCCGCGGGACGTTATGAGTCCGGTCGTATGCGTGTCTAGAGCGGATGTAGGTTCGATGATGGACACAAAGCCCCGGTGCAACAGACCAAATTCTTTGAAAAGGGGTGTCGTGAGAAGAGCTCAAGCCCTAAAAACCTCTATACCTGTTGCCGGCTTTTCTCTCAAATTCTTTTCATTTTTCCAAGGAATGGATTCTACCCCAGATATGGCCTCGGTAGAGGCACTGTTAAGTAAAATCGGACCCCGGCCATGGGCGGTCACCCATAATGCACGTCAAACTTGGGAGACCCCTAATGAGATGTGAGGTTCCCCGTCGTCGAGTTTAAGTTGATTTCAAAATCCAAAAAAAAATTCAAATATTTCAAAATCCAAAAAAAATCAAATGTTTCAAAATCCAAAAAAATCAAATATTCCAAAATCTAAAAAAAATCAAATATGTCAAAATCCAAAAAATTGAATATTCCAAAATCCAAAAAAAATTAAATATGTCAAAAATTAAAAAAATCAAATATTTTCAAAACCACAAAAAGATTTTCATCATCATGATTTACATTCATGCATTGCATTCATGTTCATTTGTTATTTTGCCTATTTGATAAGGCTTACCCCCTTGACCAAAATCAAGAACTGGTCACTTCCTAACTTGCTACAGGCAAGGGGTTAGGCCTAAAACAGACTTAATCTGTTTTATTTGTTTGTGTGTGCAAGGGAAGGTTGAAGCTAAAGGTTCAGTAAGTAAACGGTCCTATGGCAACTGTCCTATTCCTTTCAACGGCCATGGTCAGACCGTCCGATCATTCACACGGATTCACTTAGACCATTCTTATCTCAAGCTCCTTCAAAGATCTACGGTCCTCACTAGACCGTTCAAGGACATGAACGGTAGACTCTTGACCGTTTAATCACGTTCACGGCCTACAGATAAGCCGTTCAATTCCCTGTTCTCAACGTTGCCATTGATCTAACACACGGATTTAATATAGCCGTTCTATTCCTTGCATGGTTAGCGTCTAACCGTTTATTCAACTGAACGGTCTGTGTGTGACCGTGTCCACTTTGAAGTCATATCCCAACTCACTCAATCACATAAGAAAGCCCAAACTCAAACCAATCAGGCTAGCAATTTTATTCATTCATATACCATTCCTTTATAAGCATAAGTCTCTATATCAAGCATTATGAAAGAAATTAAAAATCACTCAGTCCTCCGCTGGGCATCCCCACGGGGATGTATCTCTCTCAGCTCTCTAACATAAGCCTAGCGTGTCGCTGGAATCTCTACAACCTCCGCTGGAAGGGTAAGCACCCTGCTCACCTCCCACATGATCAGGGCACTCCTGACCGCCTGCTCGTCCTTCTCTGTACCGATCCTCCTCGCCTGTAGTACGGGAAGGTGGGGTAGTACGTAAAGAACGCTCCTGGGTAGTCCAACCTATAGGTAGCACCGATGCGGGCTGGACATCGCCAGTGTAGTGTCTCTCACGAGCCTCAGATCGAAGCCTGACCTCCTAGGTACCCTTACTGTGGTGTCGTGGAGGAAGTCAGGGTGCATCACGAACCAATCCAGGGGCAACCTGTTGATGTGAAGTTGCCACTCGTCCTTGGTCTTCTTTTCTGCCGTCCTGCACTCTACTTATGGAGAAAACCCGAAGGCACCACCTATGAAGAAGAGGGGGTGGCTCCCGAAGATCTGACTGGCTAAAGTGACATCCTCCTTATGAATGAATTTCATCTGACGCCCATCCAGCACTCTAAAAGTATCATAGAGCCAAAGTGAGGACCTCCTAGAGCTGCTGAGGTAAGGTCCTCGTACAAGTAGCCAAGAACAGCCTGGGAGATGGAAAGACCCTGCCACAGGCCACAGATGGTACTAAGGATCGGAGTCTCTAGCACATGGTCGACAGAGGGGAACAAGATAGCCCCGCATAGGCAAATAGACGCGGCCTTGGCTATGGCCTCATCCCACCCACACCTATTCCTGCAATGTTCAATTACCTACTGGCTAAGAAGAAGAAGGTGGATCTAACATGGGCCTATGAAGGTATGGATGTCCTTGCTATCTGGTATAAACCCTCCCAAGATAAGCCTAGGGTCTATAGGGGCAACAGTGTGACGCACTAAGTCCTCCTCTCCCGCTTGGAACCTAGGAAAAGAGAAATAGGTCTCTACCTCCTCTAGTAGGATAATGGCCTCAAAAGATGGGAAAATGAATGTATGAGTCTGAGGATGCCAAAGTTCTACCAGGGCTGAGCTGCTATGCCAGTCTAAGGACAACGTAACTTTGGGTGGTTTTGGCCTAAAATCAAGAGTGGGTGTAGTTGCCAAGATTTCAAGATGGATATCACTCCTAGGGACAATGCACGGACCATGGGAGCCACCCACTTCAAAGTGGAATAGCGTCTGAAGCCAGGGAGAAGCTGAGATGGAGGGAAAGAAAAAAAAAGGAGAGAGAAAGGAAGAGCATGTAAGTGAATGAACAAATTGACTTGAATGAAATTTTGGTAACGTACCTCTCTCAAAGGACTCGAGCTGAGATGA
The DNA here is from genome assembly GCA_022559845.1 of Amorphophallus konjac. Lineage (NCBI taxonomy): Eukaryota > Viridiplantae > Streptophyta > Magnoliopsida > Alismatales > Araceae > Amorphophallus > Amorphophallus konjac. Next base: position 285,813,545 of record CM040124.1, on the reverse strand, counting down.
TGAGGGATCCTTGTCAGCCATTGGAGGACTTCACGCTCCTTCCTGGCTGGCTTTGGCCCTTCAAAAGCCGCCCACTCCATGGAACTCCCCTCAAAGGATATTTTCATGATGGTTGATGAAGAATAACCTAAGCTTGAGGCCTAGAAAGAGGGGTGTAGTGTGAGTTGCAAATTTAGAGCCTCCTCCTACTTATACGGCTTGGTTAGAGACCTAAACCCACTAGAAGTGAGGTAGGATAGGCCTAGATCAGGTTAGGATAGAGCTTGGGTCGGTTTAGGACATCTATCTTCGGGTTGGGACTCTCCGAGAGAGATTTGTTCGGACTCTCAGGTCATGCGTTTGCGCGGTCTATCGATAGACCGCCCTAATCATTGGACGGTCTCATTTAGACCGTTAATGAGGCATCTACATGATTCAAATGCTAGAGGTGGCACGGTCGGGGATAGAGAGTTCTAATAATCACACGGTCACCTATGAACCGTTCCATTCTTTGAGCGGTCAATAATGGGCCGTGTAATCGGATCTATGGGTTTTGGCCGAGTGGCTTTAAACGGTCTGATGGAAGACCGTGTAGTGTGACTGAGTGGTCCCCTTGCAACCGTTTAAATATCTGAAGCCCTATTTTTAACCTGTTTGGACCTGTATCGCTCCGATTGTGGTCGTATCTCTCTTTCTCACTCATTTGTTCGACATCTCTCTTTCTCACTCATAGTTTGGCATCTCCTTTTCTCACTCATTTGTTCGACGTCTCTCTTTCTCACTCATAGTTTGGCATCCCTCTTTCTCACTCATTTGTTTGACGTCTCTCTTTCTCACTCATAGTTTGGCATCTCTCTTTCTCACTTAATTTATTTGGAATCTCTCTCTCTCTCAGTCAAGTTTGGCGTCCCTCTCTCTCCCACTCGGAGTCGTCTCTCCCACCCACTTTGTCGTCCCTCTCTCTCTCTTTCTCACTCGCTCACTCGTGTCATTTCCCTTTCTTGCACGTGTCCATCTAACTCGCGTCGAGTTAGTAATCGTAGTTAGTTAGTTAGTGTCAATCTTTTGCATTCATTCATACATTCATACATTTAGCCACAAAAATAAAAAACAACATAACATATCACTATCATATCATATAATGTACAAAAGTCATGTCCCTAGTACAGGAGTCAGGCCGGTCCCTCTCCCTGGCCCCCGTCGCTGTCTCCACCTCCCTCATGCCTCTTTGGTGGAGGCATCGCTGAGGTCGCCTCGTCGGGACGTCGCCGGCTCCGCTCCTAGTCCTCATTCCTCCGGTGGTCAGAGGAACTCATGAAATAGCTCTTAACGGAATCGTGGGTACCATGGGTGCTGCCGCTCGGAGTGCCGCTATGCTCTGACCACCGGCTCACCTCCATGTATGCCCGCAGCTCCCCCCTCAGCTCTAACGCCTCCGCCCGGTAACGCTCCACCTCCATGACTCCAGCTCAGAGACGCTCTAACTCTGCATGAAGGAGCTCCGTCTCGACCGCATCTATTGGTCAGCTCCGCGTCATCTCCTCCCGGAGATGAGAAACCTCAGCTCGGTAAAGGTCTGCCTCTGTCGCCCGCACCCTAAGAAGCTCCGTCTCCACTATCCCGGCACAGGAGTGCTCCATCTCTGCATAGAGGCGCGAAGCCTCTACCACGTCTGCTCGTAAGGTGGTAGCCTCGGCATGGAATCGCTCTGCGTCCTCCCACATTCGAGTGGTCTCACCTAGTGACTCGATCAGCTCGGTCGTCTGCATACACAGTTCGTGGTCAGTCAATTGCATTTCATAATCATAAGCATAAGCTTTAAAGGAAAAGTATAGTGGTTGTGTAACCTCTCAGGGAGTGCGGCCTCGGCTGCCTCGGCTAGAGCCACCATCCGTGTAATGCACTCAAAGTCCACACATGCATACACTTAGTTTGTGCATTGTGCTATCATGCTTTAACACTAGGCATTGCAAAGTTTGTACATGGCTCTGCGCCCTATATACAAAGTCTGTACATGCTTTATTCAGAACACAACTTACTTAGTGCATCCTCGTCTGACCTGACAGAATATCTGCTCGAGGAAATTGAGAAGGGCACGTTATCCAAGAAGCTAGGATCGTGACATGTGTAGTACAGCAGGCTAAAATGCTGCCACGTGGTCAAGGCGTTTGGGCGGGAATTGTGGAGAGCATACGCCCTATCTGTTTGCTACTGCTATAAAATGAAGACTTCTCCATCAGGAGAGGGTGATCGTGATAGAGGGGCAGAAGCATAGAGTGAATTAGAGCCTGCATGATCCAGTAAGAAGAGAAAGAGAGAAGAAGCAGAAGACAAAGATAAAGAAAGAGAGACAGAGGGCTCGTGAAGAAGAAGAAGAGAATAATTCCTTGAAGTGGTGCTATCTGTTGGCTCTTGGATCAGATCCAGACCAACTTGCTCCTTGAGAGCTATTTTGTTCTTTATCGTATACAGCTTTCTGTTGTTGTTTTGTTTCCTATTTTGTGTTTTCTTTTAAACCTTTCTTCAAGCTATTTGTCAGTAGAGCAAGCTGTGTTGCTCAGTGTTTGCAGTGGAGGATTCCACTGGTCGGGTTAGGTTATAATCCCTAGCGGTCAAGCTGTGAGTTAGCAGATGGCTAAGCTATATTGCCCAGCGGAGTAAGTTGTGATGCTCAGCGGTTGTAGGCAAGCTGTGAGGGCCAGCGGTTCAAGCTGTTAGTTAGCAGAATCCACACCCTAGTTGGAGTGTGGGGTGGACGTTGGTCTGGAGGACCGAACCACCATAAAAATCATCTGTGTAGTGGGTTGATTGCTTTATTCTACTTCCGCTAGATGAATGTTTAGGCACGCTATTTATATTTGCTTATTGGTTCATAAGAGAATTTGATTAGTTCTTCAGATTGTCTAAATTTGTCTAGTTAGCATTCTAGATTTTAAATTGAGCAAAATTTTTAAGGGGAGATTCATTCACCCCCCTCTGAATCCAACGCCCAACAAGGGTCACTATGGTCATATGAAAAGTATGCAGTCTATAAATAGGCCCCCACTCCTCTCATATGTAACAACCTTTTATGATCAATTTAAATCAAGTGAATTTTAGTGTCTCATTGGAGTGGATTCTCCAAATCTCTCTCTCTCTCTAAGGGGTGAATTCCCCTCTCTTTCTCTCTCCTACCCTCCCTCTTTCTCCTCCACATCATCAACCCTTTCCTCTCCCCTCATTACTCATCCTCCCAACTACCCCAACCCTCATTACTCCACCCCTAGTCCCAAGAGACCCTCCACCAATCCATACTCCACCACCCAACCACCAACTACCCAATCCCCTTCCCTAAGCATCCTCTCATCTCCCAAGGGAGAATTCCCACTCTTCAAGCCCCCCTTTACCTTCCCCACACACCCCTTCCCATCCCCAAGATCAGAAATTAATCCCACCCTTAAACCCATTTTCAAATACCCTTTCCCTCTCTCCCTTCCAACCAAATTCGCAGCTCCTCTCTCACCCACTGCAAACACCACCTTCCAGACCCCATTCTCCCCCATCCACACCTTGGAACACCCCCTCCCAGACCCCCTCACAGCCAGGGGTTGCCCCCATACCCATCCACCCCATTTCCCATCCCTTCTACCCCATTCCCCCACCACCTTTCACCACCTACAATTCTTAGGTCGCAGGTAGTAGAGTACCAGCAGCTTGTAGAGCCGGCCCCTACTTCATCCTAGTGTCCCTGGAGGCCCCAGAGGTAACATTGGAAGCGTCTCTCCGTCCTCTTCGCAACGGACGTAGTCTCATCTCTTTCTGAGCTCGTGGTCACCCAGGGGAGCCGTTCTTCCCCGACTTCGCACTACCTCCCTAAAGAGCAACCTAAATCTAACTCCTGAAGCTACCATGACCACTCTCTTGAAGATCTGGAAACGGGCTTGGCTGGGAGCTTCTTCGACAAGTCTACTTCCAGAATCAAGAAGCGGAGCTCTGTTTTGCGCCCGGAATCAAGAGTTCTCAATTTCTTCCTCCGGGTGTGCAGTTCTGCTTCCTGACAGTCTACTCCGACCCCCCCTCATTGTTCGAGCTCTACCGGTCTACTCTGACAACGTTTGGCATCCCCGTTGGTCTCGCTTTGAAGAGGACTTACCGAAGGTTCCAAAAACTTAGGCGGTGCCAGATTTTGAGCTCTGGAGCGCTTGTGGCAACCTCTTCTTCCTGCTGTTATGAACCTAAAGCAGTCAGAACTGAAGACCTGCCACCCTGTTCGAGCTTCTGCCCTGACTAGCACCTGTGACCAGAGAAATCAAAAAAATTCGGACGTTATCCCGATCCATCTACGAAGAAACTCCAACTGGTTTCGTCATCAACAAAAATCTGTAGTGGCTGCAGTGCCAAGATAACCAACTGCCTATCTAGAAGCGCAGAGAGTGGTCAGAATCGACATCGGCTCCCTTTCTTTGCTTCTAGCTCAATTTTTGCCCTCTTGCTTGGCCGGATGAAGGCCCCTCCTTGTGTGGAGGTAGTGTTTGGTTGTAGTCACTGGCTTCCCTTCCACAAGATCCCCCCCTTGCATGGGGCGTAGTGCATGTAATCTGAAATTTCAGGTTTGAAGCTTCATCGATGCGGCGTGCGGGTGCATACCCTCGCCTCCCCGCTCGCCCCCATCTCCGACCAGGGTCGACGTCTTCACGCCGACCAAGTGAGCCTTGGTCCCCCTTTGGTTGGTTTAAATTCCTTGCTTAGCATAGTATTATCATTATTGCTTCGTCGTACGGAGAGTGAGAGCTCGGTCCATAATTGCCATTGATGTGAGTGATCACCGCGGGCGAGTTTTGAGTGAACCCCTACATCCCACACCCTTGGTGTGCTGGCCACCCGTGAGTTGGGCATCCCTGGCCCATTTGGGGTTCTCCCCAAGCTAGCAAACCATTGGAGCATCAAGGTCCCACCTCAGACCCTCTTCATCATCGCCGAGTCGCCTACGGGCACTAGTGTGCGCCACGCGAGTGAGCTCGCTAGAGTAAGTCTGCCGCTCAAAGATACTTGCTTGCAATTGTAGGTCCAAGGGCATTCGGTCTTGTGACTATCAGCCCAAGGTGGTGTCACATCAAGTGGTATCAGAGCAAGTTCACAACTTGTCTCTATCAAGTTGGTCCTAGGGCATGTTTATGCATTTAGAATCCTCATTTGCATCTCTTTGTCCACTAGCATGGCCACCTCTTACCGACCTTATCCATCGGCCCTCTCCATGAGTCCAAACCCCCAAGGAATGCCTACCACTAACATACATGACCTCCCTGGCCATGTCAACTACCTCATGAAGGCCTTGACCTATGCCAATGAGCGGCTTGATAACCTATCAGGTCGACTCGACCAACTAGGAGAAAATGGGCCCGCCCCAAGGGCGGATGATAGTAGGGCTCCTCCCCCACCTCCCATCTTTGATGGAACTCATCCTATTGACTATTTAGATTGGGAAGTCTCAATGGACCATTAATTCACTTGGTATCCCATGTCCGAGGATGAGAAACTCCAATGTGCCAAATCACAACTTACCAAATGGGCTCAAACCTATTGGCTACAAATTATCGGGATAAGGATAATTAGAAGGGAAGATCCCATTACCACTTGGGGAAACATGAAGGAACAACTTAGGACAAGATATGTGTCCCCTTCCTACTCGGATCACCAAAGCCCAAGGAGCACTTCAACTCCACCATCCCCACCCGGCCAACCCAAGACTCCAATTCTCCAATTCCCCACAATTTAACCAAAACCAAATTCCACAACCCACCTTACTCAAGGCCCTTTGGCCCCCACCTCCACCTCCACCACTCACCTTACGCCTTCGCAAAAAGGAAAAGGTCCTATGGAGATAGAAGTGAGTGAAATAACCTCGGGTAAGTGCGAGCCAGAATGTTATAGGTGCCACCAATTGGGGCACATCGCCGGACAATGCCCCACGAGGAAGCATCTTCCCATACCCCTAGTGGTTGAAACCTCTCCCACCCTGGCCACCATTACCCCTACATCGTCCCCCAATAAGGACACTCCTCCTAAGGACAATCTTCCCAAACCCCCTCAACCCACCCATCTTCCACTTCCTACCCCAACCCAACTCCAACCTAGACCTCCACTACTTTCCTTACCAATCCCAACCCAAGCCCATGATTTTTCACCACCTCGGGTGCACCACACATCGACTATCACCAATTCCCTTGCATTAGACCTACCCACCCTATTATCATTAGAAGTTGAGACCCACACACCCACCCACACGGGAATGGATGCTAGTCCGGATCCGCAACCCACCATAAAGGAAATCCAAGAATCTCCACTTCTACCCACCTCTCCTAGTCCGGATCCTTAAGAGCCAAACACCTTCACCGTGAATGAGTCCATACTCCAATGGCTGAAGCAAGGCCCCCCCGTCCCTAGTTCACCCCAACACCTCTCACCCATGAGACATCAATCCCAAATTGTGGCCATCCCCTCCTTTCACACCACGATCCAATCCTACTATGAGGTAGAGGGTTGGGATGATCTCCTCAAGGGTCTAGAGTTGTAATTAGACTTGACTTGTTTGTTGACTCTAGGGGCGGACCGACCCAAGAGCCTTGACCTCATCCACCCATGTATTGGGTCTATCACCTCAGTTTGCACTATTGGTTGCTACACTAGCGACCTCCTTTTCCTTCTCCCCATGGTGGAAGAGCCCATCTCTGTCCACTCCTCTAGCATTGTGATTCCTAGAACCTTGACAAACCAACCCACTCCATGCACCGGCCCAACCATTTCACTAGAAGAGGATGATTCACCACCTTGTGAGGACCTTGAGGGCATAGAGTATCTCTCTCAAGATAACACTTATCATGATCCCTTTGATCCCTTCCTATGGGAGTCTAGTTCCCCATGTGACCCACCCACCTTACTCACCACTCACCTTACCCTACCCCTACCCACCATGTTGGGCCAAACCCCTCCCTTCCTAGAATCGGGTTACACCATGGGAGCCTTGACCTTAGGCAACATACACCTTGGGATTGATGAATTGCTCCACTCCATGATGTCCCCCTTCTTATATCCCTTTGATCCATACGAGTGGAAGCTCAAGGGCCACCCCACACCCATGCACATGGAAGTCATCTCTAGGATAGGAATGCATGTGCCTAGGCATACCGCACCACTTGACATGATTCATAAATCGGGTCCATTCATTCATATCACCCACATGTCAAGTAGGAAGCATAAGTGATCCATATTCTGATGTAATGGTCCACCTTCATTCATCATTAGTCTTAAGCATATTACGAGTATTCATGGATGTCCGGGTCCTCTGGCACTTATCATACCTACGCATGAGAGGGACATGTATGGATGCCCCGGTCCTCCCAAATCATTCAAAGTCTTCATAACATCAATGCACGATAGGTCTATATGTGGTTGTCCTAGACCACCTTTGCATACCACACATTGTCCACTCACACCACATCATAGTGCATGGCATATGCATCCAAGCAAGCATCAAGCAACAAGCGGTGAGATTCAAAAGAAGCAGGCAAAAATTCATGAGCGCCACTTGGAATTCCAAGTTGGCAACTTGGTGATGATGACTTTGGAGTGGCTCTACCCTAGGGTCACCTCTAATTTGAGGGCACGAGGACTTGGACCTTGCCAAGTTTTGAGGGGCTTTGGCAACCCGACTTGCGGGTTGGACTTACCTATGTGTTTTGGGATTCACCCCATTTCTCACGTGGCAGATCCGGCACCCTCTAAGGGCACCGTGGTGGATCCTAGTGAGTGCCTTGAGCTTACACCTATCCTTGCTAGAGACACCCTCGGAGTGCCACCACAAATTATCCTGAGAGCCCGATACGAGCACATGGCGGAAATACTAGGCAAGCAAGACCTCATAGCCAGCATGAGGGTGTGTCCGAGCCACTTTTAAAAGCTGAAGCGCCATTCCCCGGCTATGGACGTGGGTTGAGTTTGGAGATCGTGGTTCGCCCGGAGTTGCATTTTGGTGTACTACTTCCCCGGTGGACCCATACTCGATGCGGTGGAGTTTTCCCCACCCCGGAGGTATGATGGGGGCATCCCTTGCCCCTCCACATTTTTTATGGGCTCGGATTGTTCGTCGGCAAGTGCCATTGTGTTAGTCATGTGTTTATGAGTCTAGTCATGTAATTTTCATATTTTCATTGAGTCATAAACTATGTAATTTGCCCTTTATTTGAGTCATGTACCTAGGTTAGTGAGTCATTTTCCTAAGTTAGTTGTCATATGGTTGGTTTGATAGGCTAATGGGCCCAACTAATGGACTTGGCCCAGGGGCGCCCCTCCCTTGGACTGCTTTGGTCATTAGTTAGTTTGTCAGGGTCCCTATGGTCATATGAAAAGTATGGAGTCTATAAATAGGCCCCCACTCCTCTCATATGTAACAACCTTTTATGATCAATTTAAATCAAGTGAGTTTTAGTGTCTCATTGAAGTGGATTCTCCAAATCTCTCTCCCTCTAAGGGGTGGATTCCCCTCTCTCTTTCTCTCTCCTCCCCTCCCTCTCTCTCCTCCACATCATCAACCCTTCCTCTCCCCTCATTACTCATCCTCCCAACTATCCAAACCCTCATTACTCCACCCCTAGTCCCAAGAGACCCTCCACCAATCCATACTCCACCACCCAACCGCCAACTACCCAATCCCCTTCCCTAAGCAACCTCTCATCTCCCAAGGGAGAATTCCCACTCCCCAAGCCCCCCTTTACCTTCTCCACACACCCCTTCCCATCCCCAAGACCATAAATTAATCCCACCCTTAAACCCATTTTCAAATACCCTTTCCCTCTCTCCCTTCCAACCAAATTCACAGCTCCTCTCTCACCCACTGCAAACACCACCCTCCAGACTCCATTCTCCCCCATCCACACCTTGGAACACCCCCTCCCAGACCCCCTCACAGTCAGGGGTTGCCCCCATACCCATCCACCCCATTTCCCATCCCTTCTACCCCATTCCCTCACCACCTTTCACCACCTGCAATTCTCAGGTCGCAGGTAGTAGAGTACCAGCAGCTTGCAGAGCCGACCCTAACTTCATCCCAATGTCCCTAGAGACCCAAGAGGTACCGTTGGAAGTGTCTCTCCATCCTCTTCGCAACGGCGGTGGTCTCATCCCTTTCTGAGCTCGTGGTCGCCCTGGGGAGCAGTTCTTCCCTAACTGCGCACTTCCTCCCTGAAGAGCAACCTGAAGCTAACTCCTGAAGCTACCATGACCACTCTCTTGAAGATCTGGAAACGGGCTTGGCTAGGAGCTTCTTCGACAAGTCTACTTCCAGAATCAAGAAGCGGAGCTCTGTTTTGCGCCCGGAATCAAGAGTTCTCATTTTCTTCCTCCGGGTGTGCGGTTCTGCTTCCTTACAGTCTACTCCGACCCCCCCTCATTGTTAGAGCTCTACCGGTCTACTCTGACAACGTTTGGCATCCTCGTTGGTCTCGCTTCGAAGAGGACTCACCGACAGTTCCAACAACTCTGGCAGTGCCTGATTCTGAGCTCTGGAGCGCTTGTGGCAGCCTATTCTTCCTATTGTTATGAACTGAAGCAGTAAGAACTGAAGACCTGCCACCCTTTTTGTGCTTCTGCCCCGACCAGCACCTGTGACCAGAGAAATCAACAAAATTCAGACGTCATCCCGATCCAGCTATGAAGAAATTCCAACTGGTTTCATCATCAACAAAAATCCGGAGTGGCCGCAGCGCCAATATAACCAACTGCCTATCCAGAAGCGCAGAGAGTGGTCAGAATCGGCATCGGCTCCCTTTCTTTGCTTCTAGCTTGATTTTTCCCCTCTTGCTTGGCCGGCTGAAGGCCCCTCCCTATGTGGAGGTAGTGTTTGGGTGTAGTCATTGGCTTCCCTTCCCCAAGATCCCCCCCCCCCTTGAATGGGGCATAGTGCATGTAATTTGAAATTTCAAGTTTGAAGCTTCATCGACGCGGCGTGCAGGTGCATACCCTCGTCTCCCCGCTCGCCCCCGTCTCCAGCCGGGGACGGCATCTTCACGCCGAATAGGTGAGCCTCGGTCCCCCTCTTGGTTGGTTTAAATTCCTTGCTTAGCATAGTATTATCATTATTTCTTTGTCGGAGGGAGAGTGAGAGCTCGGCCCATAATTGCCATTGATGTAAGTGATCACCGCGGGCGAGTTGTAAGTGAACCCCTACATCCCACACCCTTGGTGTGCTGGCCGCCTATGAGTTGGGCATCCCTGGCCCATTTGGGGTTCTCCCCAAGTTAGCCAACCATTGGAGCATCAAGGTCCCGCCTCGGACCCTCTCCATCATCGCCGAGCCGCCTACGGGCACTAGTGTGCGCCACGCGAGTGAGCTCGCTAGAGTAAGTCTGCCGCTCAAAGATACTTGCTTGCAATTGTAGGTCCAAGGGCATTCGGTCTTCTGACTATCACCCCAAGGTGGTGTCACAGCACGCGTTCTTTCAACGCATCCCCAATGGTGGATGCACATACGTTTTCCACAAACACGGCACCGAAAGGCACCGAAAGTGTTGAAAGCGAGTGGTTTCGGTGCCTAACCACGATGACTTTAGAGACACGTCTGGGAAGCAAGACGTTTGCTTTCTTAATTGTGAGACAAAATGGCGGATTTGGTGCCGAATGTTGACTGAAGAACACGTCTCAGGGGGATGACACTTTTTAAAGAACGCATCCATGAGGCAGATGCGTCCAATGAAGGCTTAATTTTTATTTAACTAAAGACGCATCTGGGCAAGCCGCCGTGATTTGAAGAAGGCGTTTGCCTGGCCCGCCGTGTTTAAGATTTTTCTCGAAAAAATTCTAAAAATAGAAAATTATCAAGAAAATAGATAAATCACTCGAATAACTCAAATGTGAGAGCCACTTTGGGGCATCATGGTGTAATATGAGATTTACTCCATCTAATGTCCAAAATGGCATGTCTACAACTATCACGTCTTGGCGTCTGATTTGTAGGGGAGTGACACGTAGTGTAATGGGGCAAATGAAGTGTATTGGAATGAAGTGAGAATGGGTTGAAAAGTAGATGCCAAGGTGTGATGAGACACGCTCTCAACATTACACGGTTGGAATTTTTCAGGAGTTTCAATGAAGCAACCTTGAAGGAGGCTTTCCGAAATCGACAACTGTTTGGATGATAAACAAACAAGGAAGGAAATAATGTGCGCTCAGGCACGACTAGGAAAAGGGACCAACTTTCGTGCGTGAAATATCTGGGGTCGTGAACCTACAGGTTTCACCATTGGGGAGTGGCTACCAACCAATGTGGAAGTACTACGGCCAAGGTGGGTCCAATGGGGTAAAAAAAAGGAATAGTTGAGGATAAATCCAAATAAGGGTCTTTTCCATAAAAATAGCACAAAGTCGCCCCAAGGAAATTGAGTACTCAATTCAGAATGGAATATCTCATATCAATTAGAAATTTGTGCATAGTAGCTCTCATAATCAAATTAAGTGAATGATCTTCCACAATGAGATCAAGGTCCTACATGAATGCATGTTGGGCTGAAATGAATGCTCGACCTCGCCCTCATCCAATCATTGCGTGAGAGGTGGGACCTGATGAGTCGGGCCTTCCTGATGCCCTGGGGACGTATGGTGCCCATAATGAATCAGAGATAGATATAGCAAAATATGGAGTGAGGGAAGCTTGAGTACCTGCAACCTGCACACTAAACAAACACATCATATCTGTTCTCAAAATAAATAGATAGAAAATTTCTGAAAAAGAGAATAGAAGACCTTGATAATATCTGATTTTTTTAGATTTTTACAATATTTGATGTTTTGGATTTTTGCAATATTTGATTTTTTGGATTTTTGACAATATCTGATTTTTTAGATTTTTGCAATATCTGATTTTTTGGAGTTTTTGACAAAATCTGCAGCATCCAAAGATGGGCTTAAACTATTGGCTAGGGGTCGTCATTCCTCCCCCCTCATTAAAGAGTCCCCTTGAGTAGGGTGTGCATTTGTGGGTGGCTCGTCACAACCAACCGCCTCTAAAGAACGGTGCCTCTACTAAGGCCATACCTGGGATACAACCCAGCCTAAGAGGGAAAAATTGAAGAAAATTAGAGACAAGCTTAATACAGGATGAGAGATATTAGGATTTGAATTCCTTCTAAGGCACTGCCCCTCAAAGACATAGTCTGTTACGTCGGGACTTTGTGTCTTTGATTTTGCGACCCATATTTATTAAGCACGTATACGACCGGGCTCATGACGTCCCGCGGGGAACTGTACTATCACTCCTGCCATGCCTTATTTCATAATTTTACATATTGATTCATTTTCTCATTTATAGCTCTTGTTGGCTAGATATTGCATGAAAGGTCACTTTTGAGAGTCAAGACTGTCCCTATTTAAGACCTCTCTCGTATTAGGGAGCGCCTAAGTTGGTCATCTCATCCATCCATCTCTTGCCCTACATTCGACCGATCAGCGAAAAGAAAAGACGTTTACGCATACTCAAAGTATGACCAAAGCAGCAATGATATTGCCTTAGAGGAAAATCAGCTATGGCTCGCCGTGAAGTGTGTGAAAAACCCGTGCTCAAAGGTCACCCTCAACGATCGGGGAAAGAAACTAGACTCCCAGCGCGGAGCTATCACCAGCCTAGGGATGCTGCAGAAGCAAACTCTTTTGACACTTAAACCAAACTAACTAAAGCCACTCAAATGTGTTGAGGAAACAACATTATCTTAACAATGCATAGGAATAATAGAAACAATGAAAATGAAAGCATATTCTCGCATAAAATAAAGATACCTTGCAAATCCATTGAGCAGAAACCAACACCATGAAGCGAGAGCTTTATCATCGAGCTTCGAGTAATACGAGCTTTGTATTCCTTGCTTGACAGGACAAAGAATGGAGAGGATAGTAAAGGAGTTGATGATTCCCTTACACGGAGGAGCAACGGACACCAAACTGGACGAAGAGGGATAAAAGGAAAAGAGACGAGGGTTAGAACTCCCTCGTTAAGACACAGAGACCCTAATAACAAGGAATAAGATACAGAATAAATAGAGATCAGCTGAGATCAAGGCACGATAAAGTCTCAAAAATAAAATGAGAAAGGGCAAGAATCCCGAAAGGGTGAGACAGAAAGAATAGAAAAACAATGATGAGATTGCTGCGAAGATGAAGAAGAAGAAGAGTAATCATCCGATGTGGTCGGAGAAGAAGAGTTGTGGACATCTAACAGGGTCGGAGAAGAAGAATAATGGTCATCCGATAGAGTCGGAGAGGGATAATGATGGTCATCTGACAGAGTTAGAGAAGAAGAAAAGACAACACCCGGAAATCCTGGGGAAGGAAAATCAGGTGATGTCCCAAAATCAGGATGAGAGGATGACATAGGTCGAGGCCTAGAATTGTGAGAGGAGGGAAAATCCGGAGGATCCGGATGGGAAGAAGAGGAATGGTGGTTCACGGACCCCAGAAAAGAGGAGAAAATGATGGAAAGGGGATCATAAGGAGGAAGGTACATCACCCAAGGATGGAAACTAAGTAGAAGGAAAGATGAATAAAAAGAAGGGGAGGAAGAGGTGGACCCCTAAATGCACAATTGATGGCCCTTGAACTTGCGTCGCCGCCTCTTCTTGGCTGAAACTAGCTTGTAACAGACCCGCCTAGTGCGGATTCGGGCCTTTGGGCTTCCTGATCTGCAATGTCTTCTTAAATAACGGGCCCACCTGACAGATGGCCTGGCCCAGTTTTGAACATGCACCCTCACTGAGTCTGTTGCCCCTAGACATCTGGTGTTAACAACAGTTGGACATTCTTGGATAGACAACTCCTTAGAACGATGAACATCAGAAAACCATGGAGTCTTGTCACTTGGCACCAAGATGTGGAGATCCGGTAAGTCTACCTGATAATCAGATACGAAGCATAACTCCCTTGATAGAAGAGACAGATGAAGCTGAGGGAGATCAATGCGCGGCGTTGACATGGCCGGCTTGCTAATAAAATGAGGGAGATTGCATAGAATGTGCAGAATGTCCTTCGAGAGTGTAGAAGATACAGCCAATTGCCCCTTGAATATAGAATTCTATAAACTCCTGGCAGCCGTATGAGTTAGCACCATCCGGGTGGAGAACCCCTCCTGACCAGTGAACTGAACATCAACGGAGCGAGAAGTAATAACAGCATCAATGGTGAACTTCCCGACAAGCAATGAGATTGCCACCGATCTTGCTCTTGAAGAAACTAGCTTCAGTACAAGAGAACTCTTCTTAGTAATTGTCATAGGGAGTACAGGCACATCATCCCCAAAATAGCTAGGGACCAGGATGCGGATCGGCATGTGACGGATAAAATCTTGAAGCTTGAAATGCAGAATTGGTACTGAATCATCCTGACTTAGCTCATCATCTCCCCGGGGACCAAACCCAAGGAGCACCGGAGGTAATGCACACCCGCTCCATGGGGTGGAGGTGGATGGAGAAGTGGAGGTAGTAGGTTTGGAAGGCGTGGAGGACTCGATGGGGATGGTGATGTCAAGTGGCAGTAAATGTATTGTGGCAATGATAGGCTCGGGTGTAGGCCGCAAAGGCAAAGGTGAAGGTGTGGCTTGCTCAGGCTCGGGTGGTGTAGTGCCCCAGAAGTTATGTAATAAATTCTGAGTTATTTATAGAATTTTTTGGAATTTATAAGGGCTAAATATATTAATAAAAGGATTACTGAATTAATAAGTCATTATAAGGCCCAATTATGTTAAATAATTAACCTAGCCTATTTAAATAAAATCCAAAAGGTTTAAGGACCAAGCCCATTAAGTTTGGCCCATATTCTAGAAGGTTATTTATCCTATTTACGTATTTTAAGGATAAAATATCATTTTTTATGGATAATAATATGGATAATTAACAAAAGAGTTTGATTGATGTTGAACTCTGTGCACGTTGGATGTAGCGGTCTATCGTGCGACCGCCACAGCCATGTAACGCACCAGTCTTGATGCGTTACATCCTGTCAATTCTGTGAATGGAAGAACGAGCAAAAAGATTGGAACTTTGGGATCCTATCTGCAGGGGATCAACTTGGGAGAGCTTATAACATTACTAAGGACTCTTAGGGATCAGGCTCTGGTAAATTAAGGACTCTAGAATCGATCTAATCTTCAAACCCTAGCCAAAACCTTATAACTAGGACCTAGTTCTGAACTGAGCGGCCCTTACTTTTGACTCGTGAAGAATCAAGGTAAGGAGTCATAATTTCGGGTAAGTTCTTTAGAAGATTTTGTTTAGTATACTTTAGACTAATAGTTCTCTAAATTTCGTGCTAGGAGATAAACCAACCAAGGAGATAGAAGCTTCCAAAGTCGTTGATTCAGTCATAGCAACCCATAATTTATAGCAAAAGACCCTTGAAGATCAAGAGATTAGGACCTCTAAATGAGATAATTAGAGTTCAGTCCTTTAGAAATTTTGTTCACCTTAGTTTCAGCTTCTTACCCTCAAAATTTCACGTCCTTAGGTCAAGAGATTGGAGAGATAGAGCGACGTGAAGTTACAGAAAAAC
Source organism: Amorphophallus konjac (assembly GCA_022559845.1). Classification (NCBI taxonomy): domain Eukaryota; kingdom Viridiplantae; phylum Streptophyta; class Magnoliopsida; order Alismatales; family Araceae; genus Amorphophallus; species Amorphophallus konjac. The sequence goes on along the minus strand of CM040124.1, from coordinate 285,798,005 downwards.
CTCACGAAGGGAAGAACTAGGGCGTGTCTTGCAGTCCCAAATTGGAAGAATAAAGCTCATTTAAGAGGTAGGTGTGGATGCACTTTTCGACACGCTCATTATGTTGTTCGTTATTAGGAGATGGTTGATTCGTCTATTAAGTGCGTGGGCGTGTCAGTCACAAGGTGACGGTTAATTGTGCGCTCGATCTGACTAATCAGACGATTGTGTAGTTCGTGTCGGGACCGAAACTCGCCGTGCCGTAAAGGTCACGCCGTTATTTACATCCCCTCGGAGAGGGGAACACCCTTGATTGATTGCCGGGAATAAGGGCCCTACGGCCTAAAGAGAACACTAGTAATGCAGGAGGATAATGAGAGACGAACTATGCTAGAAACCCGTATCGGGACGTGAACGTTCAGCCTATGTCGGCCACTCATGGGCCACTTCATGTTCGGACAAAGGTCCGTGTTTGTAGTGTAAAAGACAGTAATAAAACCGCGCAGATGTCTGCCATGAACCAGGCAAGTTTAATGAGAATGTGAGATTGGATCCCGGTAGGGACGGGTCAAGTTGATAGACTGTTGGCCGGAGATGATTTCGGACCATGGCCATGTCGGAAATTCCGTAAACCACATCCGATACCATAAGGCGTCGTTGATTTTCTCTTTGCACCCAGTCCGAGGGAGTGAATCATTAAGTGCATAGCCCGAGCTCACTAACGTGCGCGTGATTTTAATTATGGGGGGGATATGCTATTGCCGTCATTTCGGTCATTGAATTAAGTGGTTTATTCCCATTCCATTCTTTCTATTTTGTTTACTGATTTAGTCCTTATTCTCTCATTTATTCTTTAACTTCAATAGTTTTCTTTCTTCTTTTCATTCTTTTGGTTTTCTTTTGCCACGCCGTATTAGCAAGTTGCAAGAAGATGGGCGCGCCGTGTTAAGGTGTGAAGGGGCGCGCCGGAATCGGAGGGCAAGGGAGGAGGGGGCACGCCGCTTATGTCATCGATTTAGATGGTCACCAAAGGGGCACGCCGGTTCAATGTTGAATGGAGAGAAATGGGGGGGCGTGCCGTTCTAATGCTCAATAGGGGAGAGATGGAGGGCACGCCGTTTTAATGCTCAATAGGGGAGAGATGGAGGGCGCGCCGTTTTAATGCTCAATGGGGGAGAGATGGGGGGGGCGCCGTTTTAATGTCCAATAGGGGAGAAATGGGGCGCGCCGGATATGGAGGGCAAGGAGAGGGCGCGCCGTTTTAGCTTTTAGAGAAAGAGATGGGGGGATTTTGTGAGGAGGGTTGAAGCGGAGCGGTGGAGCAATGGCCGCGCCGTTTTGACTCGCACCGGGATAGCTGTATGGAGGTTGTTTTGAAGCTCTGTTTACTGCGTTTTCTTTTCCTTTCACCCGTAGATTGGTTCGAGGGTTGATTTGCCCGTTCTGTTGATAGATCAAGCTGGTAATGAGAAGGTTATAAGGGTTTTAATCGTTTGTTAAGGTGAAACAACATGAACGTCTAAGAGTTTTATTCAAGCAGTTTGATCACAGAGGTCTCATTTCGTTCTTCGTCAGTTCAACTCGTTCACTTGTTGTTGGGCGCTCTTAGCCCTGGCGAAAATCGGGCAGCACCTCCCCTGGGTCGAGGCTTGCCAGGGAGAAGCGAAAGTCACCACATGGATTACTCCCAGGGTAGACTCTCAAAAATCGGAGTAGCCTCACGGCTGTCCGAACCTAGATGTGAGTATGGAACGTTCGAGGGCCGGCCTACAAGAACGACCACAGCTCACGGGTGAGGAACTTTCTAAACGGGACAAGTGTTTGCCACGGGGGGCCATAGATATTCATCCGACAGTGGGTACCTTTGTGGGTCATGCCATGGAAAGGTAGCCCTCAAAGGCCGAGGATGACCGGAGAATGAGAAGACAGAGCAAAGAATGGAACCGGGAACACAAGAGTTGCAATAACAGCTTTTCTTCTTTTATTCATCCACGCAACGGGAGAAGAGACTTCTTAACAGAGGGAATTCATTCTGAAAAGAAAATAGAATACATCGCGAGAGAGAGGGGGAGGAGGATATTGACAAGAGGGAAAAGGAGAATATAGATCACTCTTTTTTCCCACTCACCTCTCACTCTTCCCTCTCTTCGCCTTCCCGGCGTGAGGATGGGCTTGATACACTCCTCCGGCGGGCTCTCCTTCACTCAGAAGCTCCCTCCCCTCCCTTCTTTCTTCTCTTCCTGCACACAGCCGAGAGCCTCTCCAGAGCCCTTTTTTCCCTTGCGATGCTGCCCCCATTTTATAGAATGGCCAGCCTGGGAGGTTCCTGCCACTTCCACCTCATCCGCGACGAAGCTCTGAGTTGACATGGTGCGGTGGACGACGTTGGTTCATGCCGTACACTGCTGTTCGTCCGAGGATGAGATGGTCGCAGGTCCGCAGGGGTTGCTTCGCCGCAGCCACTCTTGTGCTGTCGAACGGAGGCGGAGACAGAACGCCGGGCATTGAATGTCCCCTGCGTGTAGCATTTATGCCGAACAGAGTATCGGTCGGCAGACGGGACAGGATGAGGTTAAACTCATTTTCATTCGACGCGCCGTTTTAAGAAGAGCATATGGTGATGGCCTATCCAAAAGTAGCGCGCCGTATTAAGTTTTTGGCCTTCAGAATGGCCATGCCGTAATAGCATACAAAGGGTGGCGCCGTTTTATGGTATTAAAGGGGTGGCACCGTTTTACAGCAATGTAAATGGGAGGCATCCCTTTGGAGCACGCCGGATAGGCAAGGACAACAAGGGGCGCGCCATTTTAAGGCATGACGCTTTAAGGCCATTCCGCGCCGTTTTAAGCACCGAACGGATTCTTTTCGAAGTCGCGGCAGTTTATATGAATGTCGGCATTCCCGACATGCTCCGGTTGCGATGTGTGACCTCCGTAATATTCTGTTCGTAGCCTCTAGAACTTGGTCCCAGACTTTGCGTGACTTTCGGTGCGTGCCGAGACTGTGTCGGGATTCCTGACTTTTCTTTGATTCAGTTCTCGGGACGGCCAGCTGTAGAGTTGTGGCCGTATCTTCCACCCGGGGGGCTCCCTCATCGGATAGCGGACCACCAAGTGAGTTCTCGTCCTTATCGGGCGAGGCATGAGGTTTATTCGGCATTTCTGTCTTCGACTCGCGCTCGAATGTCGAGACGTGCATGCCGTATGATCCTTATCAACACATTTTTTTTTTGGCGTCCACAGTAGGTCATCTCATGATTGGCAAAAATATCTTGTTAGGATAAAAGCCCTCTGGTTTTGATTGATTTCATGCATGATAGATCATAAATTTCATGTTTTAATAGTTCTATACATTAATGTATCTCTTAGCCCTAAATGGAAAATATAAGATATTATCTTATCTATTCACTAAAACCCATGCATATAGTTGGCCTATACTTCGTTTATCATGTCTGGAATAGTTGTAGTATTTTGATTTCCAGGCATGTTATGTTTTCATAAATATTTACTTTATTTTACTGCAGCAGATGATCTGACGCATCAAGGTAAGACCGTCACAATGATCTAACGACCTTACGATAAGCCGTCACACCCTCTATTGCATTTGAATTGCTCTGTTGTCTCCGACGCACCATAACAGGAGCGTTACACTACTGTAACGGCCCCTCAATAAACCGTCACAAGACTGTAACGCGCCTATCCTAGACCGTCAGACACTGCGTTCTGTCAACCCGAGGTAAAATAATAACTAGTTAAAGTTTACCTGTAAATAAGCTTAGATAGCTAAGTTTGGACCTATTATCATGACTTTAAGTTTAGTTATCGATTCATAATCGAAATTGCATAATTAAGGTGTCTTAAGTTTATTTTAAGTTATGTTAATTTCATGTGCCAAAATTCTATAGTTTTGTATCGAAATCATGATTTTCAATGATGTATTGACAGAATTTATATTGGTTTCACGTTGCTACACATTTCTCTCTCTATCTATAGAGTCATTTCTTTAAGTACATGGCGCATATTCCGGTATGTTGTCCATTAGTTCACACTTTGCACTATAGGATCATTGTTCTTGGACATGATGACCTCTCTATTGGATATTCCTTCCAATGGACTAGGAAATCTTGTTTCAAGGCCTCCGTAATTCTCCGCGAGCCTGGGATTCTCACTAGGACGCCGAGTTGGTTATACCATTAAAGCCCATTTAGTAGATTACACTATCGATATTTCTGGTTCTAGCAATGTAACGGATCTATACTGGACCATCAGGAGCATCTAATGGCCCAATATAAGACCGTCACATTTCATTAAGTCTATTTTCTTATTTCTGGAATCAGACTAATGTAACGGCTGAATACTGGAGCGTCACATCATGTAACGGCCCAGTCCTTGACCGTCACATTGTTTGAGTGCTTAAACCGAGGTTTGACCCAAGGGTTGATGTTCTAAAGTTCTAGATGGATTATTGATGATCTAGAACTTTCCATATTATCCAAAGAGGCTTAATATAATTAAATAAAAGTTAAAGAAATGTACCGTTATGCTGCCGATTTATTTCCATAAGCATAACCTTGTTTAAGTCATTATTGACTCTCGCATTATTAAATTGAAGTGGTCATTCATTGAATAGTGTTATCATGAACTTATTGAATCATACATTCTTGGCCATGCTTTATTGTTACATGTGTAGAAGTAGCTTGATTTATACTTGAAGATGTGATTGAGCACTGATTGTGTTCAAGAGCTCTATGCTAGTCCCATCGGCTGATTGCTGGAAACATACTATTATAAACCATGGGGTATGATGCTACTGACGTCGCATTATGCTGGGAGTACTTTCTCTATAAATAACTGAAGATCCACGGCACGACATGACTTTCTTGTATATAACTTGATATTTCACAGAAATTCACGAAGTACTTGCTCATAAGCAAAAGATACTGGAGTGATGATTATGTGGCATTGAAAGGCCAATAGCATGTTCTTGTTACACTCTTACTAGTTCATACTTGCTCTCATTATATCATAAATGATCATCTTTGTTACTTTGGGTATTCGCATGATTGATCGCATTCGCATGATTTTACCTTATTTCTTTAGAGCTAAAATGTTAATTACTTTAATGATACCTTTATGTTGATGCAAATATACCTACTGGGCAAGTGTGCTCATTACCTATTTCCATTCTTTTCAGGAAATGAATATGATTCGAATTCAGATTCGGGTTATACAAGTAGCGGGTCCGAGAGCGAATGAAAGTGTTGTCAAGATGAGAGTGAAGACTTAGGAAAGTCTATATTATTTAGATTGAGTCTATAAAATTTTCCTATTTCTTGAGTCTGATAGGTTGAAAGAAGTTGAAAGTTATTGTATTTGAATATTGATTATTAATAAAATAAGTTGGAGTTTGATTAAAATAATGTGCAATTATATTTATGTGTATGATTGTCTTGACCTCTGATCATTCTTGCTTGCAAGAGACTTACCATGCCGACTGTTCACGTTTCTCGAGCGAGTCTTCTGCTGTCATAAAGGCTCGGGACGTGACAGGTGGCGAGGAAGATGGAGGAGAGGGTGAAGATGGTAATGAAGGCACTGGTGGTGGAGATGGAGGGGATGATGAAGGCAAAGGGGAAGGTTGTGGTGCCCATCGTCGACGTATCGACACAACACGTCGGGTGGCGTTGGGAGTGGAAGCGGTGGTAGTGGCGGAAGAAGGGGAGGCACTAGCCTGAGCAGAGACTTGGGTAGGTAAAGGGGATGGAGCCGGGATAGGAGATGGTAATGGGGAAGAGGAAGGTGGTGGAATAGGTGGAGACGATAGGGTAGCTGATGGCTTAGGTGAAGGAACGGGTAATGGAGTATATGACGGAGCAAATAATGGAGCGAGTGCAACACTAGATGCATAATCACAGAGGTGCCCCTGGCCTTGCAACGAAGGAGACGGTTGCCTGGGCGACGCTTCCTGCTACTGCTGCTTACTACGAAGATGTAGAACAACCTTGCGATTTACAGGCCAATCAATCCTTTTCTTACCTTCCAGATCATAAACAAACTCTCAAAACTCGGGGCAATCCTCGACCAAATGCCCCTTCTGACAATGATATTCAAAAAATTGGAGCAAATATCCTTCCGCGGATAGGCATGGCACAACTGGAGGGAGCTGCAACGCATGAGTGGCCATCAAAGCCCTGAAAATGTCGGTAAAAGACTCCGACAATAGAGAGTGAGGAGCCCGCTTTGGGCAAGGTGGATGCCAAGGGGAAGGTTGTGGAGATGGAAATGGAGGTTGCATGGGCAAAGGCGCATGGCTTGTGGAAGGCGAAGGCAATTGCGCATGACGAGTGGGAGGAGGGGGTATGTAGACGACATCCACTTGCTCGGGATGTGACGTTACCTTTACTGGAGTTGGAGACGCAGGCAGAGACGCAGGGGCGAAAGGCTGACTCGTGGATGGTGGACTCATGGAAGGTGGGTATGTGGAGGTATATGGGGATGTACAAGCAGAAGGTTGACTCATAGAATGTTGATATGTGGGAGTGTACGGGTATGTAGGAGCGGAAGGTGGACTCGTAAAGGGTGGATATGTGGTGGAAGGCTAACTTGTGGAGGGTACAAAGGGGGTAGATGTGGATAGCGAGGTTTAAGTGGGCGTAGGATGTGGAGGAGACTCAGGGTCAAGGGAACCTTGGAGTTGTTGGTGGATGAAGCGAGCTCGGCTGTAAAGCTGTTGCCAGGAGGTGATGTCATTGAGGGCTAAGATAAGCCGATATTCCGACATTGCATTAGAAATCAACATCTTAATTTGCTCTCCCTCTGGAATGTGCCCCGGAACCTGCGCAGCTCAAGGACGCCAGCGATCAACAAAGGTGCAGAAATCCTCTTCAGGCTTCATCTTCTCGTGGGACAGATCCACAACAAAGAACCTGGGCTCAACCTAGTCCTAATACCGCTGAATAAACTTGTCTTGGATAGCTTGGAAATTCACAACATGCTCTTGCGGTAGTGAACAGAATTAATCTCGAGCTGGGCCATCTAATGACAGACCGAACAAGTAAGCCATCAAGCATTGGTCATGTCGAAACTGGGCCGACTCATAAATAAACTCCTTTAAGTGCACGTACGGGTCACTGACTCCACCATAACGGTGATATGCAAGAATTTGCGATGGAGACGGAAGCCAAAGATCTTGAAATGCAAAAGTGACACTCAAGGAGGATTTGGGATGAATACGACATTGGAGTTCAACAAGTTGGCGTTGGGCTTGAGTAATCATCTCTTGGGTAGGGAGAGATCGAGAAAAATGGGGGCCAACCTGAGCAAGAGAATGTGAATTTGGATCAGGATTATAATAATGGGCCGGATGAGAGGATCCAGGTCTAAGAAGAAGAAGAGCCCATTCTAGGAGTGGAAGGATATGTGGGCCTAGAAGGAACATGAGCATGATCCTAAGGACCAACTGGGCCAACAACATGAGGAGAAGAGGAGCGAGGCCCACTAAGAGAAAATTGGCCATTAGAAATCGGGCCAGCAGCATATGATGGAGAAGGCCCATAAAATGAGAGAATGAGACCAATTAAGCGAGGAATGCCCATTAAGAGAGAGAGGCCTATTAGGAGAATGAGGCAATTAAGAGAAGAAGGCCCATTAAGATGATTTGTAATCAGTTTTTGGGTCTGGGTCGGGTCCATTTGGTGAACAAGGCTTGATAGGTGGGCCATGAGATTAGCTTGTTCCTCAGATGCGTCAGAGGGACTACGAGAAGATGGGCCCGCGTAGGAAGAAGATTCCACGCAGGAATAGGAATAAGACTGGGAAGGAGAAGGATACATGGGATGACGATGCTCCATGAGGGTAAAGGAGACTTTCTACAAGAATATCAACGGGAATACAGCTCAAGAAGCAAGGGCTTGATGAGGAGGGGGCCAAGGAAGAGGACGGGGCCCACAGGGGAAGAGGCGGTCCTGGGGAGACCGCTAATGGACAAAAAATAGCCCAGTAAGGACCGCTACTGGACTCTGAGACAAACGGGCGGACAGACTAAGATAACACAAGGGGAGGACTATGCAAACAGATGAGACAAACTAGATGATGAGGGAAATGCAACACACAAAATGTGGGGATTTTTGCAAAGAATGCAAAATAATATGAACACACAACAACAATGTGCAAGGGGGTTTCACCAAAGTCAATGTCACGCCCCGAGCGCGAAAGATACCCGGAGATGCGCGACGAGTTTATATCGATCATGTCAATCAGAGTAGTAGTGTATTCGACACAAAGACAGAGTGCATAAATATAAAGATAACCCAATCCTTTATTTCCTTCATAACATATGTCTATTACAATCCCTTGAAAACACTAAACTGAATAAAGGAAAAGTACATAGTTGACTCAAGAAAATATAGAAGAGACAAGATGACACTGGAGGAGCTCTATCTCTTTCACTCTTGGCTCTCCCCTTCAGACTGAGTTCCCTCATCGTCGGACTTACCTGAAAAGTAGGGAAACACTGAGTGAGCGAACGCTCAGTAGGAAATTATATCTCAAGCACTAGCAAGGGGTTTAAGTATTTACATCTTTCATGAATGCACTATAACTATGCATGCTCGCATAAAAGGACACGAGAGAGAGTAGATCAATAAAATAGCAAGAAGGACCAGTCAAGAACTTTCAAGAACTTTTCAAGTAGATATCAAGATATTCAAGCAAATATATTCATCATGTCATGTTGGAATTTGGCTAGCACGTTTCAAGCACGCAAGTAATTGCCCCTTTTTGGGCCACGCAAGTCATGTAATATCAAGTCAAGTACAAGATTTGTGGAATGTTCAATCAAGCTAGTCATGCACTTCGGTATAATGCCAATATCGTGATCAATCAACTCCCATGGGCACAAGTACTTTCGAGTGCTCCTCCCAGCACCAGATCAGGCCCTATATGCGCATGCATTAATCATGTATTTTAACATCCACTTTTGTGTATAGCCAATATGGAATTTCAAGGATAAAGCTTGTAGACACGTAGGATATACTCTGAGAGAAATAGAGTCCAAAAATATGACACTTGACATAGATAGGCGATAATAACGGTATAATCACGATTATCGATAAAACTAGGTGGAATTGGTTCCCTAACTCGGGTACCATGACACACAAGTATGGACATTCTTTATATAGAATTGAGGTCCACATGAACAGCATATCAATTGACAAGATGCCCTCATTCTTATTATAGAATTGAGGTCCACAAGACCATCATGCTTAATATAGAATTGGGGTTTATAAGAACCGTATTAAATGACATGATAACCTCGTCCATTAAGAGAGTTCTCATGATATACACTTTGCATAACATTAGGGCTGGTATACCATGTTTCTTTAGAGTGACATGGCAATCAAGAGTGTAATAGGTTTTTTTTTGGTACAACCAGCTTGGTCGGCCTTGAGAGAATCCAAGGCTCGAGGAGTCTTACGGAGGTCTCTATGACTAACTCGCTAGTCCAAAGCAACAGAATGTCCAATGGAGAGCTTGTATGTCACCGAGAGATAGAGGGTAAGCGTTAAAACATCGTGAAACATGGGACTATATTCACGGACTGGAATATAGTGCCGATATATATATTTATATAAGTATGAAACCCTCGGTTAACAAAAACAGTGTAAACTAGTTGTACAGGAAAATAGCGACTTAAGCTAAGTCATTAATCATGGAATTAACGCCTTATACAGGGGCGTTTATTTATAATTTGACGGCTTGTACAGAAGTCGTCCATTCTATTTTCTTTATTTTACAGAATTTAAATATTATGAAATTTTAACAAAAACGCGCCCTGTACAGGGGCGTTACTTTTCAATTAGCGCCCTGTTCTGGGGCGTCAGTTCAATAAGAGACGACCTTGTGCAGGTGGTTAATTCAACAATTTCCAAAATTTCAGATAATAAAATTTCAGGAACAATTTATATAGTCAGGACCAGAAAAATAGCAGGATTCAATCAGGATGATCATGCATTAGATTAGGTTCATGATTTCATAGATATAGAGTTTTAAACATGATTAATTAACAATTGTTATGAAATTGACGACTCCTTTGTAGGGCGTCAAAACAAGAATTAGCGCCCTTGTCAGGGTCGCTTCTTTCAAAATTTTACAGAAAACAGTGAAATCCCAGAGAATCAATGTGCATGAGCTTACAGATGATTTTATCATAATTACTAGGTTGGTTTGGGCTACAATACTTGAGAAAACCTACCTGTTGGTGATTTGGAGTTGATGACTCGTGAAGATTGTGAAGAAGGTAAATGATACTCTATTTTTAATGCAAAAGCAGAGACATCAAAAGAGAAGAAGCAGCCCTTGTAAGAATTAGAAGAAAACTTTTTCCTTTCACGGTTGTTTGGCTGCAAGAGGAAAGAAAGAAAAGGATCAATAGCCTTCACGATATACGGTTGAAGACAAGGAAGAAGAAGAACTTACTGGTTCTTCAAGCACGACAGGAAAACTTTGACATGTATCCTACACACGGATGAAGAACCCTCGTTCCTCAGGAAGACAGAAGCTTCTCAACCTGTAATAGAAGAAGATGAAGAAATATTATTCTTCACAATACCTAATCATCAGAGGAGGAAAAACAATAGGAAGAACCAACCTGTTCTTCACGTTTGTCAGCAACAGAACTTCGTCCAAATAGCTTTTAGGGTTGGATAGACAGGGTATTTATAGGATTTTTAGAATCCTAATAAGGTTAGAGTTGTATTGGAAGTAATACTTCCGTGATAGAGTTCTTGCCTTAATCTATCTCGATCGTAGTTATCAAGAACTTGCTCTGGATAGACTCCTGGGTCGAATGGAACTCGAATGTAATTAACGCCTTTCTATAGGGCGTTACTTAATTTCACGCCATGTTGAATGTCATTTCTTGTATAAAACGCGTCCAAGTAATGGGCGTTATGTTTTCTTGCTCTTTTATTCATTTTTTTTAGCGTTTGAGAATTGACGACCTTACCTGTTGGCGTCCTTTCTTTAATTCGCGCCTTGTATAAGGGCGTTTCTTCCTGTAGTAGCGCCTTGACCTAAGGCATTATTTTCCATTTTGGTTTATTATTTATGTGTTTAGGCTTTTGTCATCTATTTACTTATCTTTTATTTTAATTTGATCCATTTTCAAAATCTTTATTTTTCCTGGGTTGCTACACCCTCCCCCACTTAGAGGAATTTGATCCCCAAATTCAATTGCCTGTATATATATACATATGTGGAGAGTGTAGAGTATATACCTTTTTAGAATAATTCTGGAAATTGCTTCCTCATAGATTCCTCGGTCTCCCACGTGGCTTCATGATCGGTACTCTTACTCCATTGTACCTTTAACATGGGAATAACCTTATTCCTTAGGGTACGTACTTCGCGATCTAGTACCTTTATGGGCTTCTTCTCATATGTGAGATCCTTCTGGATCACCAGATCTCCATGTTCAATAATATGTGATGGATCGTGTACATATTTCTTTAACATAGATATGTGGAACACATTATGTACTTCGGACAATTGAGGAGGCAATGCGATGCGATAAGCAACCTCGCCAACTCTCTCCAGTATCTCAAAGGGTCCGATGAACCTTGGTGTAAGCTTGCCCTTAACACCAAATCTTCGTATGCCACGTCCAGGAGATATCTTGAGAAATATATGATCTCCGATTTGGAATTCAAGATCTCTTCTTTTGTCAGCTTGTCTAGACTGAGCAACTTGCAGTCTTTCTCTGATCAATTGTATCTTCTCGGTAGTACTCCTTACCATGTCTGGACCTAAGAGTTGTTTCTCTCCAACTTCATTCCAGCATAAGGGTGAACGGCAACTCCTTCCGTATAAGGCTTTGAAAGGTGCCATTTGTATACTTGCCTGGTAACTATTATTGTATGCAAATTCAACCAGAGGCAAGTGATCATGCCAGTTTCTACTAAAATCGATTATACAAGCTCTGAGCATATCCTCCACTACCTGATTAGTTCTCTCGGTCTGACCATCCGTTTGTGGATGAAGCGCTGTACTAAAGTTAAGCCTTGTTCTCAACGAATGTTGTAGTCCCTTCCAAAAATGAGAAGTAAAACGGGGATCTTGGTCAGACACGATTGAGACAGGAACACCATGCAATCTGACTATCTCTTTGATATATAATGCAGCCAAAACATCAACTTACCATCGGCTTTTTATTGGCAAGAAATGCGCCGATTTAGTCAATCGATCAATAATAACCCATATTCCATCATGTCCTCCTTGTGATTTAGTTAGACCTATGATGAAATCCATACCGATATCCTCCCACTTCCATTTGGGAATATCTAGAGGATGTAATTTTCCAGCAGGCTTTTGGTGTTCCGCCTTGACCTGTTGGCAAGTAAGACAGCGTGACACGTAGTCTGCTATTTCCCTTTTCATGTTGGGCCACCAAAAATTCCTTCTTACATCTTGATACATTTTGGTAGATCCTGGATGAATCGTGTACCTTGATCTATGAGCTTCATCTAAGATCTTCTTCTTTAACTCGGGACAGTCCGGTATACAAGCTCTATTCCTGAATAACAACCTTCCATCAGAAGTTAATTGGAAATCGGATTGTCCTTCCAATCTGCCCTTGATTTCTACTAAGGTTGGGTCATCATCCTGAAGTGCTTGTATTTCAGTTAATAGGTCCGGCTGAATGCTCATCTGAGACAATGTGACACATTTGAAATCCGTGTCCATGCTTATATTGAGCTCGGAGAATTGCTCCAACAACTTCCATTCTTGAATCATACAATTGGCTAATAGTGCTCTCGGCTTTCGACTAAGGGCATCTGCTACATGGTTACCCTTTCCGGGATGATATTGTATATTGAAGTCGAAGTCCTTGAGATATTCTAGCCAACGTCTTTGCCTCATATTTAGTTCCTTTTGTGAGAAGAGATATTTGAGACTCTTGTGATCGGAGTATACAGTAAACTATACCCCATATAGATAATGTCTCCATATCTTCAGTACAAATACTACCGCTGCTAATTCTAAATCATGGGCGGGGTAGTTCTCTTCATGTTTCTTCAATTGACGAGAAGAGTAAGCTATAACCTTGCCTTGTTGCATTAAAACACACCCGAGGCCAATGCCAGAGGCATCAGTGTATACCTCGAATTTCTCTCCTTCAACTGGTAATGCTAAGACCGGGGCTGTGGTCAGATGTTCCTTGAGAGTTTGGAAGCTTCTTTCACATTCCTCACTCCATTCATATCGAATCTCTTTGCGAGTTAGCCTCGTAAGTGGCATGGCGATCTTAGAGAAATCTTTGATGAATCGCCAGTAATAGCCCGCAAGACCTAAGAAACTTCGGATCTCGCCAGCATTGGTCGGTCTTTCCCAATTTCTTACAGCTTCGACCTTCGATGGGTCTACCGACAAGCCATCTTTTGATATAGCATGCCCTAAAAAAGTTACTTCTTCAAGCCAGAACTCACACTTGCTGAGCTTTGCATATAATTGGTTTGTCCTTAATATTTGTAATGAAATCCTCAAATGCTCCTCATGCTCTTCCTTAGTCTTGGAATATATCAATATATCATCAATGAAAACCACCACGAATTGATCCAAATAAGGACTGAATATACTATTCATCAACTGCATAAAGGCAACAGGGGCATTTGTTAGTCCAAAAGATATAACTACAAATTCGTAATGGCCGTACATGCTTCTGAATGTAGTCTTATGAATGTCATCATCCTTGATCCTTAATTGATGATATCCCGACCTGAGATCAATTTTGGAAAAATACTTGGAACCTGAAATTTGATCGAATAATTCATCGATTCTCGGCAGTGGATACTTGTTCTTGATGGTGAGATGATTCAACTGTCGCTAGTCGATGCATAGCCTCATGGATCCATCCTTCTTCTTTACAAATAGCACAGGCGCCCCCCACGGGGAAGTACTTGGTCTAATGAATCCTTTCTTAAGAAGTTCCATCAATTACTTCTTTAACTCCTTGAGTTCAGAAGGGGACATTCTATAGGGTGCCTTAGAAACTGGACCAGCACCAGGGACTAAGTCGATGGTGAAGGCCACTTCTCTTTGCGGGGGTAGTCTAGGTAAATCCTCCGGAAACACTTCCAGAAATTCTTGCACTACCTGAATGTCTTCTAACTTAGTTTCCTTAGTTTCCTTAACTGTAACAAATGCAAGGAAAGATTCACACCCTTTCCTGATTAACTTTCTAGCCCGTAGAGCTGAAATAAAAGGGGATTTGCTCCGACTCTTGGAGCTAGTAAAGATCAATTCTGGAAATTCCTTGAAAGTAATCTTGCCATTTTGGCAATCAACCGTTGCCTGGTACTTGGATAACCAATCCGCTCCCAGTATGACATCATACTCCTTTAGATCTAGACATATGAGGTCAATAGGGAGATTCCTACCCTGAACCAATACTTCACAGTTTTGGTAATGGTGTGTAATATTTGTCTAGTCTCCAAGAGGAGTAGACAAAACTAATTTTATCCATTCCGGTTCTAAAGGTAATGGGTCAGCAAACTTCTTGGAGACAATGGAATGCGATGACCAGTATCGAATAAGACATATGCACTTTTGGAACAAACTTTTAATGTACCTTCTACTAGTCCGCCTTCTTCCTCTTGCTCGGTCTCCTTTATTGCATGTAAACGAGCGTTCTTGGTTACCGGGCGCTTTCCGTCACCGGCTTGATCATTAAGTAATGGGCACTCGGGAATCCGATGATCACGGCTCCCACAACGGAGACAAGCTCCAACTTTCCTCCAGCATTCTTCTGCTCTATGACCCGCCTTGTCACAATACTTGCATATTACATTAGAAGGGACAATGGTGATGGAAAAGGGCTTGGTCTTTTTAAACTTCGGCTCTTGTGAAGAAGCACCTCCATTGCTAGGCCTCTTTTTAAAGTTGGGTTTGAAAGAACCTGAACTTGTGACTTGCTCTTTCTTGTCCTTCCCACGAATTCTGTCTGATAGTTCCGTGGCATCTTCTAATAGTTTAGCTCGGCGTACAATCTCCGAATAAATCTGGATATCCATTGGCGCCAGCTGGGTAATATATTGGGGCCTGAGCCCATTAAGAAATCTTCTAGCTTTCATCTTTTTCGTGCTAACTAAATGCTTAGCATATCTAGACAACCTTGAAAACTGAGCCTCATACTCAGCTACTGATAAAGATCGTTGCTTTAATGCCACAAATTCTGCAGCCTTCTTCTCCTGGACTCGGTCCAAAAAATATTTTGCGTTGAAATGTTCAACAAATTCCTCCCACGTAACCTGGTCCGGATTTATAGTAGCTTCAATTGACTCCCACCAACAGCGGGCGTCCCTTTCGAGCTGAAAGGTGGATAGTAAGACCTTATCTTGATCCGTGCACTGCATAACACGGAATATACGTTCCGTCTCCCTGATCCAGTGTTCTGCGTCGTTCGGATCAGTAGACCCCATGAATTTGGGAGGGTTCATGTTTTTAAAGGTCTAGTGGAGACTCCCGGCTCGTTGTGCACCTCCCTGTACTACTTGTTGCAGCACCTGGGTCATGCCTTGAAGTGTACGCTGCATGTTGCGCCACTGAGCACGTTCGGCAGCCATTATCCTACAATTACAAAAACTATATTAGTATGCTCGCTTTTTAAAGGCTAGTAATTCTATGTTAACTTTAACCCCTGGTTCTACACAATCTCACTGGTTAAAAGGTTCAAACCTATCCTTGGACTTGAGTTTTTCCTAGGAATTGAATACCCTAGGCTCTGATACCATAAAAACTGTCACACCCCGAGCGCGAAAGATATCCGGAGATGCGCGACGAGTTTATATCGATCATGTCAATCAGAGTAGTAGTGTATTCGACACAAAGACAGAGTGCGCAAATATAAAGATAACCCAATCCTTTATTTCCTTCATAACATATGT
Source organism: Amorphophallus konjac (assembly GCA_022559845.1). Classification (NCBI taxonomy): domain Eukaryota; kingdom Viridiplantae; phylum Streptophyta; class Magnoliopsida; order Alismatales; family Araceae; genus Amorphophallus; species Amorphophallus konjac. The sequence continues at coordinate 285,782,086 of CM040124.1, read as the reverse complement.
CTATTACAATCCCTTGAAAACACTAAACTGAATAAAGGAAAAGTACATAGTTGACTCAAGAAAATATAGAAGAGACAAGATGACACTGGAGGAGCTCTATCTCTTTCACTCTTGGCTCTCCCATTCAGACTGAGTTCCCTCATCGTCGGACTTACCTGAAAAGTAGGGAAACACTGAGTGAGCGAACGCTCAGTAGGAAATTATATCTCAAGCACTAGCAAGGGGTTTAAGTATTTATATCTTTCATGAATGCACTATAACTATGCATGCTCACATAAAACGACAAGAGAGAGAGTAGATCAATAAAATAGCAAGAAGGACCACTCAAAAACTTTCAAGAACTTTTCAAGTAGATATCAAGATATTCAAGCAAATATATTCATCATGTCATGTTGGAATTTGGCTAGCACATTTCAAGCACGCAAGTAATTGCCCCTTTTAGGGCCATGCAAGTCATGTAATATCAAGTCAAGTACAAGATTTGTGGAATATTCAATCAAGCTAGTCATGGACTTCGGTATAATGCCAATACCGTGATCAATCAACTCCCATGGGCACAAGTACTTTTGGGTGCTCCTCCCAGGACCAGATCGGGCCCTATATGCGCAGGCATTAATCATGTATTTTAACATCCACTTTTGTGTATAGCCAATATGGAATTTTAAGGATAAAGCTTGTAGACACGTAGGATATACTTTGAGAGAAATAGAGTCCAAAAATATGACACTTGACATAGACAGGCGATAATAACGGTATAATCACGATTATCGATAAAACTAGGTGGAATTGGTTCCCTAACTCGGGTACCATGACACGCAAGTATGGACATTCTTTATATAGAATTGAGGTCCAAATGAACAGCATATCAATTGGCAAGATGCCCTCATTCTTATTATAGAATTGAGGTCCACAAGAACATCATGCTTAATATAGAATTGGGGTTTACAAGAACCCCATTAAATGGCATGATAACCTCGTCCCATTAAGAGAATTCTCATGATATACACTTTGCATAACATGAGGGCCGGTATATCATGTTTCTTTAGAGTGACATGGCAATCAAGAGTGTAATAAGTTTTTTTTTGGTACAACCAGCTCGGTCGGCCTTGAGGGAATCCAAGGCTCGAGGAGTCTTACAGAGGTCTCTATGACTAACTCGCTAGTCCAAAGGAATGGAATGTCCAATGGAGAGCTTGTATGTCACCGATAGATAGAGGGTAAACGTTAAAACATCGTGAAACATGGGACTATATTCACGGACTGGAATATAATGCTGATATATATATTTATATAAGTATGAAATCCTCGGTTAACAAAAATAGTGTAAACTAGTTGTACAGAAAATAGCGACTTAAGCTAAGTCATTAATCATGGAATTAACGCCTTATACAGGGGCATTTATTTACAATTTGACGGCTTGTACAGAAGTCGTCCATTCTATTTTCATTATTTTACAGAATTTAAATATTATGGAATTTTAACAAAAATGCGCCCTGTATAGGGGCGTTACTTTTCAATTAGCGCCATGTTCTGGGGCGTCAGTTCAATAAGAGACGACCTTGTGCAGGTGGTTAATTCAACAATTTCCAAAATTTCAGATAATAAAATTTCAGGAACAATTTATATAGTCAGGACCAGAAAAATAGCAGGATTCAATCAGGATGATCATGCATTAGATTAGGTTCATGATTTCATAGATATAGAGTTTTAAACATGATTAATTAACAATTGTTATGAAATTGACGACTCCTTTGTAGGGCATCAAAACAAGAATTAGCGCCCTTGTCAGGGTCGCTTCTTTCAAAATTTTACAGAAAATAGTGAAAACCCAGAGAATCAATATGCATGAGCTTACAGATGATTTTATCATAATTACTAGGTTGGTTTGGGCTACAATACTTGAGAAAACCTACCTGTTGGTGATTTGGAGTTGATGACTCGTGAAGATTGTGAAGAAGGTAAATGATACTCTGTTTTTAATGCAAAAGCAGAGACAACAAAAGAGAAGAAGCGGCCCTTGTAAGAATCAGAAGAAAACTTTCTCCTTTCACGGTTGTTTGGCTGCAAGAGGAAAGAAAGAAAAGGATCAATAGCGTTCACGATATACGGTTGAAGACAAGGAAGAAGAAGAACTTACTGGTTCTTCAAGCACGACAGGAAAACTTTGACATGTATCCTACACACAGATGAAGAACCCTCATTCCTCAGGAAGGCAGAAGCTTCTCAACCTGTAATAGAAGAAGATGAAGAATTATTATTCTTTACAATACCTAATCATCAGAGGAGGAAAAACAATAGGAAGAACCAACCTGTTCTTCACGTATGTCAGTAACAGAACTTCGACCAAATAGCTTTTAGGGTTGGATAGACAGTGTATTTATAGGATTTTTAGAATCCTAATAAGGTTAGAGTTGTATTGGAAGTAATACTTCCATGATAGATTTCTTGCCTTAATCTATCTCGATCGTAGTTATCAAGTTGCTCTGGATAGACTCCTAGGTCGAATGGAACTCGAATGTAATTAACGCCTTTCTATAGGGCGTTACTTAAATTCACGCCTTGTTGAATGTCGTTTCTTGTATAAAACGCGTCCAAGTAAAGGGCGTTATGTTTTCTTGCTCTTTTATTCATATTTTTTTGGCGTTTGAGAATTGACGACCTTACCTGTTGGCGTCCTTTCTTTAATTCACGCCTTGTATAAGGGCGTTTCTTCCTGTAGTAGTGCCTTGACGCAAGGCGTTATTTTCCATTTTGGTTTATTATTTATGTGTTTAGGCTTTTGTCATCTATTTACTTATCTTTTATTTTAATTTGATCCGTTTTCAAAATCTTTATTTTTCCTGGGTTGCTACAGTCAAACAAGTTGATATGATCGTTAAGTTATTTTGGAGTTTCAATAGACCATTTAATGTTTTTAATTAAGAATAATTCTCTCAAGATATGTATCCTATAGGAATAAGGTCCAAGCTTTGGGTTGACTAGGCTCAACTCACTCTCACGTATGCAAATGCAAGCCTAAGGGATGGAAAGGTAAAATCGGCCCGACATCTGTGTAGGAATCAATAGCTAACGGGGACTTACAGAGGTCCCAGATAAGATCACCTACTCGACCCCAAGGAATATGGAGGTGAGAGGATCACTTACAAAGGGGGAACGCAACTATGGTATGAAGAATGCATGGCCCTATGTGCACCGGAGTGCATGCAATTTCCAGCCTAAAATAAGAAAATCAATGAAATATTAAACCTTGCAAACATGATTAAATGATTGTAAATCATATATGAGAATGAAGCTAATACAAAGGATAGCAATGTAGGATCAGAAACAAGCACAATCGGAACCCGAGAGGCAATTAAATCATCAATGCAAAACGTGCCTGTGAGTCTACCCCTGAACCTGCATGTAGATTTTATGCACAAAATCTAAAAATGGAGACTATTTAATTATGCAAACGTGACCTAAATAATATAAATAAAGTATGGAAATGAAGATAATACAAAGGAGAACAAGATGGAAGCAAGAAGCAAGCAATCGAATCTCTGGAAGCCAATCAAATCATTGACCAAAGATGTACCTGTGAATCTGTCCCTAGACCTACCTATAGACTTTATGTAGAAAACTCAAAAATTAAGACACGACTAAACTATGCAAGCATGACCTAAATGATGAATATGATATATGGACTGAAAGACAATACAAAGGGCTACAAAACGAGCCCAAAAATGGAGCAATCTGACCCTGGGAGGTCAACTAAATCGCCTAAGAAAGACACCCCCGTAAGCCTGTGCGCAGACCTGCCAGAATCAGAAAGTGGTCTCCTAGATGACCGTTTTTTCACACCATGCGGTCTACTGTTAGACCGCAAGGCCAACAGAGAGGCCCGGCGACCGTGTGAAGGCCACTAAGAGCGTTTGGCGGCCTCGGAGAGGACCGCAACCCCTTGACAGACCTGAAAACACCCAGAACAGCAGGAAAATTGAGTGAAAAGTATCTAAACATGCATACACCCACACCTAACTTATAAAGGATCATGAATAATGTGATGGACGTTAGGTGTCCCACCGTGATCGCCAAAAAATAAGAGTTGTAGATGATTTATCTACCCTGCCCCCAAACTAGCAAATGACATATAAGCATGAAAGTATGAACAAATGGGTGACAAGAGAAAGAAGAACTGACCATGATCGCCACCAAGGTTTAACAACGCCAAAGAGATTAAGAGATGAGAGGAATGATGATGTGTACCTTGGAAAAGGATGAAGACTTGATCGCCCTTGACAACGCGTGCAGGGAACTTGTGGAATCAAACCTCCTCTCCTTCTAGCCTGCTAGAAGAAGAGGGCCTCATGTTTTATTCATGCTTCTCCTGCAAAACAAAGCAAACACAAGACCAAAACCCATTAGAATATGTAAGTGTAGCATCAAATCCCGAAGTGATAAAATAGGGTTAAAATTGAGGGAGAATGCACTGGGGGGAGGTTTTTAACCCCTGTGGAAGGGTGCCAAAGATAGATGTGTGTGTTGTGATGATATAGAAACAAATAAAGATAGAAACCACACAACACAACTGCAGGAATATGCTATGCAATATGAAGAAAAGTGCAAAAAGTGAAGAAAATAAGAATTTGTGATGATTTTGAGAATTGGGAGGGAAATAACTAACAGTAGAGAGAGAGATAGACAGCCCTTGAGCGTGAAAAATGTAGATTATACTTCCCTCTTCAAGCCATGGTTGAAGAACTGAGTCGGTGTCGCAGCATGGCTTCACCCCGAACTGAAGAAGATCCCCCCTTCGCAACCTGCGAACTGGGTTCTTTAAATAGGAGTACAGAAACCCTACCCGAGTTTAGGAGACAAAGCTTCGAAATAGGAGTCTTAGATTGATAAAATGTGGAGATAATAGTGAGATAAATCCCCTAGGAGGGATTAGAATTGATCAAAGAGGATTATATCATAGAAAATGGATCAAACAAGGTCTCCAAAGAGTCCTCGGGCGAAGAAATTGAAGTTCAGGAAGTTCTGGACTCTCTATTGAGAAAACGGTCTATCGCAGGGCCGCAAAGGGATAAAAACGGTCATGGGAGGACAGCAAGGTAAAGCCGAACGGTATAGGAGGTGACCACAAGGTGATAGAGGCTGAACGGGGAAAAACGGGCTCAATTTTTGGGCTAGCGATCTAGCAAAGGACTGCTATGGTCCCCTAGCGGTCTCCCCTAGGCCGCTAGGTGAGTGGATGTTGGGCTTGTTGTCCGGTCGACTGTCTGAGCTCCGAATTGGCCCTAAATAGGCCCAAAAGTTGGGGAACTGAGGATAAAAGCTTCCAAGGCTCAATGAGCTTACAAAAAATGGCCAATAAATGGGCTTGAGATAGGCTCAAAGAAGGCTCCAAAACAAGGGTTAATGTAGGGAATCACGGAGGTGAATAAGAGAAATAACTCAACTTGCCGGCTGAAAACGAGTGTCAACAATAAGGTCGAAGCACTTTGTGCATCTACTTTGAAATTAGGTTAATGCACTATGTATGTACAACAATGTAGATACCATCCTTCTGACTATATAAGGTCTACCTGTGTAATACACAGGTCAATGCTCTTTTGACATACTGTTGCATTCTTTTCTTCATGTTAGTAAGGCAGGTCGATGCACTTTTAATTGTGCATCGATGCATGCACATATCTTCAACCACCCACTCATATGATTTGCACGTTCTTATGAAAACTCTAAGCCTGCAATTTCTTGATACTTTTTTTTGTACACCAGCCCATCCACTAATTCTATCAGTTGTAGCGTAGCCACATTAATCGAAAACTACATGTATAACTTCTCGTAAACACATGCTTAAACACGGTGCAAAAGCATTTTAAACCTTAAGCAAATCTCAACACTAAAAACTATCTGTAAACGACATATCAAAGAGAATAAGTTGAAATATATGCCATTGAACTACCATTCAGGTACTTCAAGTAACTCCACCCTCATACCAACATCAAGTTGTCTTAAATATCGTAACGATCCTAATCTGCGCTCTATTTTTTCAACTTGGCAAGCTCTTGCCTGATAGCAGCACCCCTCTTGATCTTTACTAGCTTGACCTTGAACCTTTCAAAGTATGTAAGAGTAGCTCTACGCTTCTGCACAATCAGCTTCCTACCCCAGGAACTGCTCTCCCACTTGTTCTTTATGTTAGCTTCTTCCAGTGCAGAAATTAGAGTCTTCTTTTTGGGGACTCTAGGAATGTCAATCTTAAAATTAGTTAGCTGGAGCCTTTTAAGCTTCATTTGTCCTCGCACTATGTTCAGATAATCCACAAGAACTCGGTTCTGGTCGACGACATCGACGATAACGACGAGCCTGCCATACTCCTTGTCGTAGTTCATGAGGGCCACCCTCCCGATCTCCACGTACCGCTTGAACACCATTGCAACTGGCACGGGGAGGAGCGAGCACAAAGAAGGATGGAGGAGACGATGAAGCGGCGATGGTCGGAACTACCGAGAGCAGGAAGGCGCAATTTCTTGATACTTACTACTTGTTTCATGAGTCATGTGATGCGGCGATTGTTAATAAATTTCTACCTTTGTTTTAGGAGAAAATCATCAAGGAATAATTAAGTTTCATGCTCGAACACCTTAGATTCATAAAGGTATGAGAAGACAGGCCTGTTAACACCCATTTTTTGCCGATAAGTTGAGTCATTTCTCTTACTCCCATTTGTTGATGCCTCGAGTTGCCCATCACTCGCTCGGCTATTTTTTTTGGCATGTCGGGCTAATTTTATTGGTGACATCCCTCCCTGGCTAGGTTTGTCTCAACTCAGGGCTTAATGGGCCATGGTTTTTGGTTAATTGAACATTTTTATGAAAATCAAGTGTCCAGGAATATGTGCGGTTCGTCCTCAGCCGTGCAATATTTGGGCGGTTAGCTATAGACCGTTCATACATTTGTTGGTTGATTTCTGATGACTTTCTGAATTTTCACCGACAAGGGCTTATGCGGTTGAATCATAGCCGTTCAACATGATGAACAGTCTGGAGTGAACCGTTCTTCTTCCAGAGTCCTAAAGCCTAAATGTCTCTCAGATAATTATTCATTTTATTCATTTATCACCAACAGGAGTTAAATGGATAACACTTGGCCGCTCATCATTGTGAATGGTTAATATCATACCATTTATCTGTGAGAGTCCAACGGCGACCAATTCGGTTGGTTAATGGATAATTAGTGGATGATTATCCTATTTTTGGAATTATCACCGCCAGAGTTGGATGGTTCTTGATGGACCGCTCAACTGGTTGAGCGGTCTATCGTGAGACAGTTTAACCCTGTAGACTCTGAAAAATTCAAGGATTTTCTCTCTCTATCCGTGGACTTTTCCCCAGGCTTTATCCGGATATTTCTTCTCGAATATAGAGTCTTTTTCAATGCCGTTTCGACTAGATAAGAGATAATTTGATTATATACAATCTTCATTTGATTATCTCGACCTGAAAATGCCTAAAAACCCTAATTTTGGGGCTAGCTTCCTAGGCTCTATAAATAGACCGTAAAGGCTACCTTCGAGAGGGGGGGAGAATTTTGGTCGACGGCGAAGTCCTGCCGAATTCTTGAGCGACTTACGACCAGGGAGGGAGGCCTTCTACGTCCATATAGGCCTCCGATCCAGGGAGTAACTTTTCTTTGAGTCTTTTTATCTTTGATAGTCTGTCATTCCCTTTTGGTTGCATGCATCATTCTCCTTGTTTTTCTTTACTTGCACTGTCATTCACACATCCTCCCACTTTTTTTGACGCCCCCAGGGGTTTAAAACTCTCTAGGTATCCCCCACTTCATTTAGTTATGATCATTTATTTCCGTTTTAGCATTTACTACACTTTTCAATTCTAATTTAGGTTTTATCTTTGTGTTTCCACGTTGTTTTGCAGGTCAGTAATACACTAACACGAGGCCCATCCTTTCTGTCCGGCCGGAAAGGGTGGAGGTTGGACCCTTTTGCAACTTCTGGCGTGGTGGTCTTGTGCGGCTCTGTCAGGACTGTTCAAGGATATGTGTGGTGCATCTTCAACCGTCCTTCATCGTCTTGCGGTCGTTCCTAAACCGTCCATCAGCCAGTAGTTCTACATCCCACGCCCCCTGCAGCACTGAAGAGTGGTTTGTCGTGCGGTCATCCAACATACAGGCGGTTCTTCACAGGCCACTCATCCCCTACAGTGCTGATTTTAAGGCGAGTGTCTCCCTCTTTTTCCAAGGTATGTCATGTTCATTACGTACGGCAGCTTGGTGGCAATCACGGTTCTTTACATTCTTCTATTCTCCTTCTACTGCTCCCATTCATTTATTCATACATATTGATTTAGTAGAGGGAGAGAGAAGACATTCTTCTTTTAAGCCAAAACGAGGAGTTAAAACAAAACAAACATGTCAACAAGGCCAAGTTCAAGTTCAGTTATAAGTTAATGGATAAAGCTTTCTTGTTGCGAAGCAACTTCATTAATCAACTGGAGGCAGTATTTCTGATTGTCACATGGGTTCGAAAGTGCAACTGTTGAGGGCACGTGATCCAAGGGGATCTCCCAGTACTTTGGAGATTCTTAACAAAATAACTGTTCCATGTGCCTATAACTTAAAGGATCTTCACCTCTACATCTGGCACATGGTCAAGCTTGTTCCAAAAGCCTTGGGCGGGAGTGTTTGTTCCACGCGCCTAAAACAAATCGTGTGGGGACCACAAGAACTCATGTTCGCGAGGATAAAAAGAGGCTAGAGCTCGAGCAGCTAGACGATAGAAGACGATCTGCATCTATATCTGAGAAGAAAATCAAGAGAGGGGCTAAGAGAAAAAGAAAAAGTGAGAGATCGAAGAGAGAAGGAGAAGCTAGGGAAGAGTATTAGAGCCACTACGAGCCTGAGAGTTGAAAAAAATTGGAAGTACAGAGATAGAAAGTAGCGTATCGGAAGAGGAAGAGAAATTCCAAGAGAAGAGAGAGCCTACGAAGAGTCTGAGTTGGTCTCGACTTCTGGATCAGATCCAGAGTCAAATTGCTCCAGAAAAAGAGCTACAGATGTTTTGTTTTTACTATTTTCTTTGTTTCATTTTGAATCATTTCTGAATCGTCTGTAAGCTGTGTAATCTGTTGTGACTCCTGGTTTGATGATGATTTTAGTTAAGGAGTCAATGTGTTTTGAATGATTGGCAACAGCTTAATTGATTGGATCGACTTTACTGCATTTACTGTTGACTTTGCATTGACTCCTGTAGCATTGGTTACTTTGATGAAATTAACTTAGTCAGTGTTAGTTAAGCTTTCTGCATGTATGCTAGCTTTCTAATGTCGGTGCATGTTTTCCTCCCTCACACAAAGGCTATGCACATAAGTCTCAAGGTCGGTGCACATTTGTCCTATGCATGTCGACTGTCTACCATGCGAAGTCAGTGCACATTTGCTAGCAATAGCAGTTGAGGTCTGTGCAAACTTCACATATGCACAATGAAGTCTGTGCATGTTTTCTGCAACGAATATATAAGTCAGTGCACATTCACTTTTATCATACACAAGGTCGGTGCAGATTTAGTGTTAAGCTTATTAGAGTCTGTGCAGTGTCTGTGTAAGCCATGCTAGCGTCGATGCACTTTTTATGTTAGCATTGTTAGCGTCGGTGCAAACTTTATGTCACCCTTGATTAGAGTCGGTGCAAGGTTATTTTTGCGCTTGACTAAAGTCGGTGTTAGTATGCAGGGCCTTGCATGAAGGTTAGTGCATCTTTTGCTTTGAGCCATATCAAGTCGGTGCATGCCTTATAGAACTGCATATAAGGTCAGCCAATGGTTGAGCATCTACTGAGCAAACTACACGTGTCATTTAAAGTACCAAGCGAATGGGACCTGATCCGATAAAAAAGGCTTATAACAAACGATCCTGCCACGTGGAAAGTAAAAGCCCAGTGGTGATAACACGTGGATAAATCTAGATCAGATCTGACATTAAATTTGGGCGGGAATTGTGGCTACCACGTGCCCATCTCCTGAAGGTTATACAAGGAGGGCCATCGCCCAGTTTCACAAGAGAGAGAAGCAGAAGGGTAACCATAGAAAACGAAGCAAAGAAGAGGGTGAACATCTAGAAAATTGAAATTGAGAATAGAGAAGATTCCTAAGTGAGGCTGATCAGTTTGAAGGAGAAAGGATAGAATTGAGGAAGAGCAGTGTGTTGGAGTTCAGTGAGTGAGTGTGTTTTATGTTCTTGGTTCCTGGTTCAAAACCAGAACCATTCTGCTCAATTTAAGAGCTACATTCGCTCAATTCAGAGCTACATTCTCTTATTTTCTTAGTTTCTTTCATTTGCTTTTACAAACCTTTGTTTACTCAAGCTGTGTGTTAGCGGGTTGTTAAAGTTGTAAGTCAGCAATCAGCCAAGCTGTATTGCCCAGCGGCAGAGGAGGATTCATCTGGATAGCTTAAGCTATAAGGCCCAGTGTCTGTAGGGAACTTGTTCCCCAAAGCCGTGGATAAGTCGTAGCAAGCTGTAAAGCTCAGCAGTGAAGCCTTACTCAATTGAGTAAGGGGTGGACGTAGATCTCTAGAGGAGATCGAACCACCTACAAAATTTCTTATGTCCATGGTTGCCATATTAAGTGTGTTTGCTGCATTTATACTGTTGGTCTATCTGAATTAACTGCCTGATTTCTTGTTTGTTTATGAGCTAGAAGAAGGTATATAAAAGGATTCCACACCAAGGGTGGGTCAAGCTTACCTGGAAGGTGAATCACTTGTGTGAGGAGTCTCCTAGAGTCGATCCTTTGCCAAGTACCTCTTCCAAGCTCATTAATGTGCAATAGATCAATTGGCAATTAAGTCAGTCACTATATCTACGAATATTTTTGCAACTGATATTGATCTATGCGTTGAATGTTCTGTGAATGCTTTGGTTGTTGATAGTAAGTAATTTTAAATTCCGCATATATAGCTTCACTTTGTCAATTTTACGGGGAAAGATCTATTCACCCCCCTGTAGATCTACTTAACACTTGGTATCAAAGCCTAACTCTTCTGTAGGGACTAACATCCTGAAGAGGTAGTCATTATGGATGCTAGAGGATTAACAGTCGAATGTCATTCAACAAGTAAGCCTGCCTACTTTGATGGTTCTAACTATTCCTATTGGAAAAATCGTATGCATGTATTTCTGAGAGCTAATTACTATGAAATCTGGAAGGTTGTCAGCAAGGGTCCTTTCAATTTGTCTGAGAACGAGGAATTATGGACACGAGAGGAGATCCGAAAGTCTACACTGAACTGGAGTGCTATCAACGCTATCCAGTGTGCTCTACATCCCACAGAATTTTCTAGGATCTCATCCTACGCTACACCGAAGGAGATGTAGGATAAACTAGAGGTGATTTATGAGGGAACTTCATAAGTAAGGGAGACCAAGGCAAACATGCTGGTCTCGGAGTATGAGGCTTTCAAGATGAAGTCAAATGAGAATATTACTAAAATGTATGCTCGCCTTATGGTCATCACCAACAGTCTTAGAAGCTTGGATAAGAATTATAGTGATTATGAGTTGGTGAGGAAAATTCTGCGTTCTCTGACTCCTATATGGCATAGTAAGGCCACCATGATTGAGGAGTCTAGGAATTTAGCTTCTACAACAGTGGATGAGTTGATAGGTTCTCTCATGGCCTATGAGATGAATCTACCTCGATCAGATGAGTTAGAGAAAAAGAAGAAACCCATTGCATTGAAGGCAGCATCTAGTAGCAAGGGGTCATCCAGTGGAAGTAGCTCTTCTGGAATAGAAATTGAAAATGATCAATTTGCTATGCTGACCCGTCAGTTTCAAAGATTTCTGAGAAAAGAAGGAAGATGATTCAAAAGGAAAAATCTGACTGGCAAGAGACAATCAAGGTATAAATCTAATTATGCCAAAAAGAATGACACTAATGTTTGCTATCAGTGTAGGAGATCTGGCCACCTGAAGGCAGATTGTCCAGAGCTTCAAAAATAAAAGCCAAAGATGAAGAATAATAATAGAAAGGCTATGATTAGTACTTGGAGTGACGAGGATGAGTGCAGTCACAGCTGCACCTCTGAAAGTGAAGAGGAAAGAAGCCAAATCTATCTAATGGCCAAGAATAGTGAAAGTGATGAAGATGATCAGGTAACTTCTCCCTTTGAGAATTACACTATTTCTGATTGGGAGGATGCATATGCTGAACTTCTTGATAAATTTGATGATGTTAAAAAGGAGAATAGGCAATTAAAAAGGAAAGTTAATTCTATCATAAGTGATACCACATTGTCTGATAAAATTTCCTATCTTCAAACTGAAAATGATGTTTTAAAGAAATCTTGTGTTGAATCTGAAGAAATAAAAATTGCTTTGATTGATGTTAGAAATGAAAATGAAATATTGGAAAATGTTATTGATGATCTGAAGCTTAGATTGCATAATTTTGAAAAGGAAATGAAAATTGTGAATGAAAAATATGATGCAGTGTTGGGGGTAAACAATGAGTTGAAGAATAATATAGAGAATCTAGAAAATCAAAACAAGGACAAACAACAAACTATTGAGAGCATGACCCAAGGGACTGAAAATCTGAATGCTCTTTTGTGGACTAAAGTGAATTTTAGAAGAGAGGGGCTAGGTTTCAATTCTACTGCTAAAAAGAGTTTTGAAATCAAGAATATTTCATTTGTGGCAGAAAATGGAAAAGGACCTCTCATTAAAATGAGTAGTGGAAATACTCCTGAAAAGTCTGCTAATTTCAAAATACCCAGTGCCAAGGACAAGGGCAAATAGAAAATTAATGTGTCTTGTAGCACACACTGTCCCAAATTTCAGGGCAGATTTCAGGTTAGAGGTAAACCTTCATATACACCAAAACTCCAAACAAGGTTCACCAAGTCACCACAGAAAAATCAGAAAAAGACCCAATATGTACCCATTGTTGACACCCGTTTTTTGCCGATAAGTTGAGTCATTTCTCTTACTCCCATTTATTGATGCCTTGAGTTGTCCATCACTCACTGGGCTATTTTTTGGCACGTTCTGGACCAATTTTATGGGTAGTCTCCCTCCCTGGTTAGGTTCGAGTTGATTCAGGGCTCAATGGGCCTTGGTTTTGATTGATTGAGCTTTTCTATGAATTTCAAGCGCCCATGTACATGTGCGGTCAACCTCCAGCCTCTCATAACACAGACGGTTGATAATGGGCCGTTCATATATTTATTGGAAATTTAGCTGATTTTCTGAATTATCACTGACAAGCATATATACGGCCTAGCCATAGCCGCATACGACCATTGTGCGGTAACTCCTAAGCCATCTATCTCTCAAGAGTCCTAATGTCAATGGTTTTCAGATAATTATCTAATTATTTAATCTATTTTGATTTATCACCAACAAGGCATGGGCGGTTTCTTCTTGGCCGCTCTTGTGGATGTACGGCCTACCAGCAGTTGTTCATCCGTGAGAGTCCAACGGCGAGGTTTTCGGTCATCTCGATGGATAGTTGGATAATATTCTATGTTTGTTGGATTTCCACCGACAAGGTTGGACGGCCTAGGAGATGGCCGCTCATCTCGTTGGGTGGTCTATCGTGAGACTGTGCATCGCCTCTATTCCTGAGCATTTTAAAGGTTTTCTCTCTCTATCCGTGGATTTATCCCTAACTTCATCCAGCCATTTCTCCGTAAATATTGAGTCTTTTTTGGTGCCATTTCTTCTGGTTGAAAGATAATTCAATTATCTTTAACTTCCCTGTTATTATCTCGACCTAGAAATGCCTAGAAATCCTAATTTTTGGGTTGGCTCCTTGGGATCTATAAATAGACCCTGAGGCCCATCTTTGAAAGGGGGGGAGATTTCAAGGTCACGGAGAAGCCCTGCCGGATTCTAGAGTGACCTACGACCAGGGAGGGTGGCCTTCTATGTCCATACAGGCCTCCGGTTCAGGGAGTATCTAATTATTTTGTGTCTTTAGTTCATTAGTCTGTTGCTCTCTTTTGTTTGCATGCGTCATTTTCTCCACGTTCCTTCCATGTTTTTGTCATTTTCATGCATCATTCACACCTCCTCCCATGTTTTTGGTGCCCCTAGGGGTTTAAAACCTCCCAGGTATCCCCCATTTTATTTAGTTATGTTTATTCCTTTCCATTCTAGCACTTACTACACTTTACAGTTCTGATATTGGGTTTTTCTTTATGTTCTACACTCTGTTTCGCAGGTCAGCAGCACACTAACACGAGACCCATCCTTTCTGGCCGACCGAAAAGGGTGGATGTTGGACCTTTGCATCTTAGGCAGTGGTGGCGTTGGGCGGTTCTAGACTGTCCGTTCTAAGGGAAGTGCGGCCAATATTACACCATTCATCTCCTTCCCGCGGCAAATCCTGAACTGTTCATCATCCCTCGTTCTTCATCCCGCGTTCCACCCCAGCACTGACGAGCAGTCTGTCGAGCGGCCGCACTACCCTTAAGGCATTTCTTCACGGGCCGCTCATCTCCTGCAGTGCTGGTTAAAGGTGAGTACCTCCCCTCTTTCCAAGGTACGGCGTGTCCATCATGTTTGGCACCTTGGTGGCGATCACACAGCCCTTCTGTCCCCCTTCTATTTTCCATTTATTTCAAACATTGATTTAGTAGAAGGGATAGGAAGAGATCTTTTAAGTCCGGGTAAAGAAATGAAGAGTAAAAATATGTCAACAATCCATTTTTTGACGATTACGGTGGGACACCTAGTGCCCATCGTGTTAGTGATTTGCTGACCCTTTCTTTTCCTGTGTTAGTCCTCCTCTTGAAGTGGTTACAGGTTGGGTCGCGTTCTCTGTCCTCTAGAACTTACGCGGTTCTTCCACCGCCGTCCATCGTTTCTGTGGCTGAAAGTCCACCACCCTTCTCTGTGAATAGTGCCAACTCTTCTGTAAAGCCTGCTGTTATAAGCGGTCCATTACCGCCCGTTCACATTGTATACGGCCTATTATTGGCCGTTCATCTTGCTAGCACAGGTACGCCTGTCACGCCCCGAGCGCGGAAGATACCCGGAGATGCGCGACGTGTCTATATCAATCATGTCAATCAGAGTGGTCGTGTATTCGACACAAAGATAGAGATGCGTAAAATAGCAAGATAACCCAATCCTTTATTTCATAATGGATAGACTATTACAAATCCAATACTCTGTTTAATAAAAAGAAAAGTACATAGTTGACTCGAGAAAACTATAGAAACAACTAGACGACACTTGTAGAAGCTCTATCACTTTCACTCTTGACTATTCCCATCCGATTGACTTCCATCGTCGTCGGACTTACCTGAAAAGTACGAAGGGACAAACGGAATGAGCGAACGCTCAGTAGGAAATTATATCTCAAGTACTAGCAAGGGGTTTAAGTAATTACATTTTCATGAATGCAATAAAGCTATGCATGCTCGCATAAAACGACAGAATAGATAGAATGTAGTATCAAGGAAAATAAGATGAACTTATCATGAACTTTCAACAAGATAACAAGTTTATTCGAGATATTCAAGCAAGTACATTTACAAGTCATGTCAAGAACTTTGGCTATCATGTATCAAGCAAGTAAATTACCCTTTTTCGGGCCACGCATTTCATTTCATGTCAAGTACGAGTCAAGTACAAGATGTGTGTGGAATGTCCAATCAAGCAAGTCAAGTACTCGGTATAATGTCAGATACCTTATCATTTTAACTCCCATGGGCACAAGTACTTTCGGGTGCTCCTCCCAGGACCAGATCGGGCCCTATATGCGCAGGCATTTATCATGTGTTTTGACATCCACTCTTGTTTATATAGCCAATATAGAATTTCAATAATCAAGCTTGTAGACACGTATGACAACTTTGATAGAATAGAGTCCAAAATATGACAAAGGACATAGAATGGCGATAATAACGGTATAATCACGATGTCGATAAAACTAGGTGGAATATGGTTCCCTTAACTTAGGTACCATGACAAATCAATATGGACATTCTTTATATAGAATTGAGGTCCACATGAACATTCGATCAAGCAAGATACCCTCATTCTTATCATAGAATTGGGGTTTACAAGAATGACACGATATGGCATGATATCATCATCCCATCAAGAATTTCTTATGATATACTCTTTGTATAATCATAAGGGCCGGTATACCATGTTTCTTTAGAGTGACATGGCATCAATGGTGTAATGGGTTTTTAGGGTACAACCAGCTCAGTCGGCCTTGAGGGAATCCAAGGCTACGAGGAGTCTTACGGAGGTCTCTATGACTAACTCGCTAGTCCAAAGGAACGGAATGTCTAATGGAGAGCTTGTATGTCAATGAGAATTGAGTGTGATCGATAAAACAACGTGAAAAGTGGGACTATACTCACGGAATGGAGAATAGTGCCGATATATATATGTATATGTATAATATGAAACCATCGGTAATAGAATCAGGATCAAATCAGTTTACAGTAAAATAACGACTTAAGTAAAGTCGTGTATTGAATAATTAACGCCTAACAGAAGGGCGTTTACATATATTGCCAATTTGCAGAATTTTCATTATTTCATTTATTTATCAAAAACACGCCTTTCCTCGGGGCGTTTCTTCAAAGTTGACGACTGCAGAGGCAGGCGTCTCATTATTTACATATTCGACAGGATATAATTATTCTCAGAAATTTATCAAAAACGCGCCCTTGGAAGGGGCGTTACTTTCTAATTCCATTTTACAGAATATGTGAATTTCAGGATTTTAACAGATACACGCCCTAGGAAGGGGCGTTACTTTTCAGATTCACGCCTTGTTCTGGGGCGTTAGAATATGGAAAACGACTTTCTCCAAGTTGTGAATTTCAAGGAATTTACGATATTTTAATAAATAATATTTCGAGAGACAGGAGACATGTCATGGCAGTAAAATTTAACAGGAATTCACAGAGTCATGCAAGATATTAAAAATCATTATTTCATATGTATTGTGATTTTTTTTTTAAACAGGATCAATTATTAATCACATGCGATTCTTATGAAATTAACGCCTGCGTAGAGGGCGTCAAATATTAAATTGACGACCACTAGCATGGTCGTTCCTTTTAAATTAGCGCCCTAATCAAGGGCGTTTCTTTCAAAATTTTGCAGAAAACGTAATAAAACCTTATAAACAGTATGCATGCCATGCTCATATACGTATGTATAGATATCTTGCATTAATTCTTATTTGGGCTACAATAACTTGAGAAAATCCTACCTTTTGATTCGAAGACAATCGTGAGGGGTTTTGACTAGAAGAAGATGATGCTTTGCTACGCTCCAGAAGACAACGTCTACTGGATGATGGAAGAAGATGTTGGCTTCGATTGTAGAAGAAGAACTCTGAAGGTTATAGATGAGTCCCGATTGCAAAACCTATAGCGGGCACGTCAAAGGTATCAACATCTTTGTACTTAGTCGTTGGAGGCGAAGGAAGAATACTTACTGTTGTTCTTCACGACGTCCAAGCCTCTTAAACTGTAGAAAAGAAGAAGAAGAATAATCAATATTCTTCATGCATCATGGAAGAAGATTATCAGAAAAAAAACTCACTGTTCGTCAACTTACCGTAGCAGGCGAATGATCAAATAGGTTTAGGGTTGGATCGAACAGGCTTATTTATAGGATATTGAAGTCCTAACAAGAGTAGGGTTTGATTGAGGGTAGTATATCCCTAATAGAGTCCTTACTCTAATAGACACTTACTAGATTATGTTGATCTTCCCTGGATAAGCTCTGGGTTCGAACGGTTCACGAACTGAATTAATGCCTTAGGTCAGGGCGTGTATTCTTTAATTGACGCCTTACTTTAGGGCGTTTCTTAAAAAGCGCCTTGAAGAAGGGCGTTTCGTATTTTAAAACACGCCCAAGATAGGGGCGTTTCTTTTACTTACCCATTTGGTCGCATGAGAACTGACGACCGCATGTGTGGGCGTCCTTTCTTTAGACACGCCATGGATAGAGGCGTTTCTTTATAAATTAACGCCTTAATAAGAGGCGTTATTTTTAATTTGTTTTATTTCGTCCAATTAACCCTATTCCTTTTATATATATTACTTCTGTAATATATATGTTTTAATTCATTTCAATTATTCATTTATTAGGGTTGCTACACCCTCCCCCACTTAAAAAGAATTTGGTCCCCAAATTCAATATATATATAATTATACACGTTGAGAGTGTAGAACATATACCTCTTAGAATAACTCGGGAAATCGTTTCTTCATAGATTCCTCGGTCTCCCATGTCGCTTCGTGTTCAGGATTCTTATTCCATTGCACCTTAAGCATGGGAATAACCTTATTCCTTAGAGCTCGTATTTCTCGATCTAATATCTTTAAAGGCCTCTGTTCATATGTGAGATCTTTCTGGATCACCAGATCTCCATGCTCAATAATATGTGACGGATCGTGCACATACTTCTTCAACATAGATATGTGAAATACATTGTGTACCTCGGACAACTGAGGAGGCAACGCGATGCGATAAGCAACCTCGCCAACTCTTTCGAGTACCTCAAATGGTCCGATGAATCTTGGCGTAAGCTTGCCCTTAACACCAAATCTTCATATGCCACGTCCAGGCGATATCTTGAGAAATACATGATCTCCGATTTGGAATTCAAGATCTCTCCTTCTTGTATCAGCATAAGCTTTTTGTCTCGTCTGAGCAACTTGCAATCTTTCTCTGATTACTTGTATCTTCTCAGTTGTATCCCTTACCATGTCTGGACCTAATAGTTGTTTCTCTCCAACTTCGTTCCAACATATGGGAGATCGGCAACTTCTTCCGTATAAGGCTTCGAAAGGTGCCATTTGGATACTAGCTTGGTAGCTATTATTATATGCAAATTCAACTAAAGGTAAGTGGTCATGCCAGCTTCCTCCAAAGTCAATAATGCATGCTCTCAGCATATCTTCAACAACTTGATTAGTTCGCTCGGTCTGACCATCCGTTTGTGGGTGAAAAGCAGTACTAAAGTTGAGCCTTGTTCCCAACGAATGTTGTAATCCCTTCTAAAAATGAGAAGTAAAACGGGGATCTCTGTCAGACACGATTGAGACAGGAATTCCATGTATCCTGACTATCTCCTTGATGTATAGTGCAGCTAGCACATCAATTGACCATCGGCTTTTTATTGGCAAGAAATGTGCCGATTTAGTTAATCGGTCAATGATAACCCAGATTCCATCATGTCCTCCTTTAGATTTAGACAAACCCATGATGAAGTCCATACCAATATCCTCCCATTTCCACTTAGGAATATCTAGAGGATGTAGTTTTCCCGCAGGCTTTTGGTGTTCCGCCTTGACCTGTTGGCATGTGAGACAGCGCGATACATAGTCCGCTATTTCTCTTTTCATATTAGGCCACCAAAAGTTCCTCTTTACATCTTGGTACATTTTGGTTGATCCAGGATGAATAGTGTATCTTGATCTGTGAGCTTCATCTAAGATCTTCTTCTTTAATTCCGGACAATCAGGTATACAAGTTCTATCTTTGAATAATAATCTTCCCTCGGAAGTTAGTTGAAAATCAGATTGTCCTTCTAATCTGCCTTTGATTTCCACTAACATAGGATCATCATCCTGAAGTGCTTGTATCTCAGATAATAAGTCTGACTGTATGCTTACATGAGATAGTGTGACAAATTTGGATTCCGTGTCCAAGCTTATATTGAGCTCGGGGAATTGTTCAAGTAACCTCCATTCTTGCATCATACAATTTGCTATCATTGCTCTCGGCTTTCGACTAAGGGCGTCAGCAACATAATTACCCTTTCCGGGATGGTATTGTATATTGAAGTCGAAGTCCTTGAGATATTCTAGCCAGCGTCTTTGTCTCATGTTTAGCTCCTTTTGTGAAAATAGATATTTGAGACTTTTGTGATCGGAGTATACAGTAAACTGTACTCCATATAAGTAGTGTTTCCATACCTTTAGGGCAAATACTACCACGGCCAGTTCTAAGTCATGGACGGGGTAATTCTCCTCATGCTTCTTCAGCTGACGTGAAGAGTATGCTATGACCTTTCCTTGTTGCATTAGGACACATCCGAGGCCAATGCCAGAAGCATCAGTGTAGACCTCGAATTTCTCTCCTTCTATCGGTAGAGCTAAGACCGGAGCTGTGGTGAGATGATTTTTGAGAGTTTGAAAACTTCTTTCACATTCCTCACTCCATTCGTATCGGATCTCCTTGCGAGTTAACCTTGTAAGGGGCACGGCGATCTTAGAGAAATCTTTGATGAATCGCCGATAATAGCCTGCAAGACCTAAGAAACTTCTGATCTCGCTTGCATTAGTGGGTCTTTCCCAGTTTCTTACAGCTTCAACCTTTGACGGATCTACAGATAAACCGTCCTTGGATATGACATGTCCGAGAAAAGCCACTTCTTCAAGCCAGAACTCGCATTTGCTGAGTTTAGCATATAATTGATTTGTCCTCAAGATTTGTAATGAAATCCTCAAATGCTCTTCATGTTCTTCCTTAGTCTTGGAATATATCAATATATCATCAATGAAAACCACCACAAATTGATCTAGATAAGGCCTGAATATGCTATTCATCAACTGCATAAAGGCAGCAGGGGCATTTGTTAGTCCAAAAGGCATAACAACAAATTCATAGTGGCCATACCTGCTTCTGAACGCAGTTTTATGAATATCTTCGTCTTTAATCCTCAATTGATGATAACCAGACCTGAGATCAATCTTGGAGAAATATTTGGATCCAGAAATCTGATCAAATAATTCATCGATTCTCGGCAGTGGATACTTGTTCTTGATAGTAAGATGATTCAACTGTCGATAGTCGATACACAATCTCATGGATCCATCCTTCTTCCTTACAAATAGGACTGGGGCTCCCCACGGGGAAGTACTTGGTCTAATGAACCCTTTTTGAATCAATTCCATCAATTGCTTCTTCAATTCTTTTAGTTCTGCAGGGGACATTCTATAGGGTGCCTTTGAAACAGGACCAGCACCAGGGACTAAGTCAATGGTGAAGGCCACTTCTCTTTGCGGGGGTAATCCCGGCAATTCTTCCGGAAATACGTCTGGAAATTCTCGCACTACCTGAATGTCCTCTATCTTGGTTTCTTTAGCTTCTTTAATAGTGACAAAAGCAAGGAAGGATACACATCCTTTCTTGACGAGCTTGCTTGCTCGAAGAGCCGAAATAAGAGGGGATTTGCTTCGACTCTTAGGACTAGTATAAGTCAGTTCCGAAAATTCCTTGAAAACAATCTTGCTATCACGGCAATCAACCGTTGCCTGGTATTTGGATAACCAATCTGCTCCTAGTATAACATCATACGCTTTTAGATCTAAGCAGATAAGATCAATAGGAAAATTCTTTCCTCGAACCAATACCTCACAGTTTTGGTAATGATGTGTGATATCCGTCTCGTTTCCGAGAGGAGTAGACAATATTAACTTCATCCATTCTGGTTCTAGAGGTAATGGGTCAACAAACTTCTTGGAAATAATGGAATGCGATGCACCCGTATCAAATAAAACATGTGCATATTTGGAACAAATTTTTAATGTACCTTCCACCAATCCGCCTTCTTCTTCTGGTTCGGTCTCTTGGATCGCATGAAGACGAGCATTCTTTGTCACTGGACGTTTACCCTCACCGGCTTGGTCATTCATTAATGGACAATCAGGAATCCGATGTTCACGACTCCCACAACGGAGACATGCTCCTAATTTCCTCCAGCATTCTTCTGTTTTGTGACCAGCCTTGTCACAATGCTTGCATACTACGTTTGAAGGTGTAGTGGTGATAGAGAAAGGCTTGGATTTCTTGAACTTCTGATCTTGAGAGGAAGAACCTCCATTATTGGGCCTCTTCTTAAAGTTGGGTTTAAAAGAACTCGAACTTGTGACTTGCTCCTTTTTGTCTTTCCCACGGATCCTATCAGATAGTTCCGTGGCATCTTCAAGCAACTGAGCTCGGCGCACTATTTCAGTATAAACTTGAATATCCATAGGCGCCAGTTGAGTAATGTAGTGGGGCCTAAGCCCATTAAGAAATCTACGGGCTTTCATCTTTTCCGTGCTAATTAAATGCTTAGCATATCTAGACAGTCTAGAAAACTGTGCTTCATAATCAGCCACCGATAAAGATCTTTGCTTTAATGCGGCGAATTCGGCGGCCTTCTTTTCCTGGACCCTATCAGAGAAATATTTGGCGTTGAAATATTCAACGAATTCACCCCATGTAACTTGAGTTGGGTCAATAGTAGCTTCAATCGACTCCCACCAGCATCTAGCATCCTTTTCTAACTGGAAAGTAGCTAATAAGACTTTGTCCTGATCCGTGCATTGCATAACACGGAATATACGTTCAATCTCCCGAACCCAATGCTCGGCATCGTCTGGATCGGTCGATCCCATGAACTTCGGGGGATTCATATTCTTGAATGCTTGGTGTAAGCTTCCAGCTCGTGGAGCACCACCTTGTGCTACCTGTTGTAGCACTTGGGTCATCCCTTGAAGGGTACGCTGCATGTTGCGCCATTGAGCACGTTCGGCAGCCATTATCCTACAATTACAATAGCTATGTTAGTATTATATCACTATGATCTTATAAAGGACTCATTGATCATTTAACCCTTGGTTCTACCCACTCTCACTTGGTTAAAGGTTTTGAAACCTATCCTTGGACTTGGGTTTCCTAGGAATTGAATAACCTTAGGCTCTGATACCACAAAGACTGTCACGCCCCGAGCGCGGAAGATACCCGGAGATGCGCGACGTGTCTATATCAATCATGTCAATCAGAGTGGTCGTGTATTCGACACAAAGACAGAGATGCGCAAAATAGCAAGATAACCCAATCCTTTATTTCATAATGGATAGACTATTACAAATCCAATACTCTGTTTAATAAAAAGAAAAGTACATAGTTGACTCGAGAAAACTATAGAAACAACTAGACGACACTTGTAGAAGCTCTATCACTTTCACTCTTGACTATTCCCATCCGATTGACTTCCATCATCGTCGGACTTACCTGAAAAGTACGAAGGGACAAACGGAATGAGCGAACGCTCAGTAGGAAATTATATCTCAAGTACTAGCAAGGGGTTTAAGTAATTACATTTTCATGAATGCAATAAAGCTATGCATGCTCGCATAAAACGACAGAATAGATAGAATGTAGTATCAAGGAAAATAAGATGAACTTATCATGAACTTTCAACAAGATAACAAGTTTATTCGAGATATTCAAGCAAGTACATTTACAAGTCATGTCAAGAACTTTGGCTATCATGTATCAAGCAAGTAAATTACCCTTTTTCGGGCCACGCATTTCATTTCATGTCAAGTACGAGTCAAGTACAAGATGTGTGTGGAATGTCCAATCAAGCAAGTCAAGTACTCGGTATAATGCCAGATACCTTATCATTTTAACTCCCATGGGCACAAGTACTTTCGGGTGCTCCTCCCAGGACCAGATCGGGCCCTATATGCGCAGGCATTTATCATGTGTTTTGACATCCACTCTTGTTTATATAGCCAATATAGAATTTCAATAATCAAGCTTGTAGACACGTATGACAACTTTGATAGAATAGAGTCCAAAATATGACAAAGGACATAGAATGGCGATAATAACGGTATAATCACGATGTCGATAAAACTAGGTGGAATATGGTTCCCTTAACTTAGGTACCATGACAAATCAATATGGACATTCTTTATATAGAATTGAGGTCCACATGAACATTCGATCAAGCAAGATACCCTCATTCTTATCATAGAATTGGGGTTTACAAGAATGACACGATATGGCATGATATCATCATCCCATCAAGAATTTCTTATGATATACTCTTTGTATAATCATAAGGGCCGGTATACCATGTTTCTTTAGAGTGACATGGCATCAATGGTGTAATGGGTTTTTAGGGTACAACCAGCTCAGTCGGCCTTGAGGGAATCCAAGGCTACGAGGAGTCTTACGGAGGTCTCTATGACTAACTCGCTAGTCCAAAGGAACGGAATGTCCAATGGAGAGCTTGTATGTCAATGAGAATTGAGTGTGATCGATAAAACAACGTGAAAAGTGGGACTATACTCACGGAATGGAGAATAGTGCCGATATATATATGTATATGTATAATATGAAACCATCGGTAATAGAATCAGGATCAAATCAGTTTACAGTAAAATAACGACTTAAGTAAAGTCGTGTATTGAATAATTAACGCCTAACAGAAGGGCGTTTACATATATTGCCAATTTGCAGAATTTTCATTATTTCATTTATTTATCAAAAACACGCCTTTCCTCGGGGCGTTTCTTCAAAGTTGACGACTGCAGAGGCAGGCGTCTCATTATTTACATATTCGACAGGATATAATTATTCTCAGAAATTTATCAAAAACGCGCCCTTGGAAGGGGCGTTACTTTCTAATTCCATTTTACAGAATATGTGAATTTCAGGATTTTAACAGATACACGCCCTAGGAAGGGGCGTTACTTTTCAGATTCACGCCTTGTTCTGGGGCGTTAGAATATGGAAAACGACTTTCTCCAAGTCGTGAATTTCAAGGAATTTACGATATTTTAATAAATAATATTTCGAGAGACAGGAGACATGTCATGGCAGTAAAATTTAACAGGAATTCACAGAGTCATGCAAGATATTAAAAATCATTATTTCATATGTATTGTGATTTTTTTTTAAACAGGATCAATTATTAATCACATGCGATTCTTATGAAATTAACGCCTGCGTAGAGGGCGTCAAATATTAAATTGACGACCACTAGCATGGTCATTCCTTTTAAATTAGCGCCCTAATCAAGGGCGTTTCTTTCAAAATTTTGCAGAAAACGTAATAAAACCTTTTAAACAGTATGCATGCCATGCTCATATATGTATGTATAGATATCTTGCATTAATTCTTATTTGGGCTACAATAACTTGAGAAAATCCTACCTTTTGATTCGAAGACAATCGTGAGGGGTTTTGACTAGAAGAAGATGATGCTTTGCTACGCTCTTGAAGACAACGTCTACTGGATGATGGAAGAAGATGTTGGCTTCGATTGTAGAAGAAGAACTCTGAAGGTTATAGATGAGTCCCGATTGCAAAACCTATAGCGGGCACGTCAAAGGTATCAACATCTTTGTACTTAGTCGTTGGAGGCGAAGGAAGAATACTTACTGTTGTTCTTCACGACGTCCAAGCCTCTTAAACTGTAGAAAAGAAGAAGAAGAATAATCAATATTCTTCATGCATCATGGAAGAAGATTATCAGAAAAAAAAACTCACTGTTCGTCAACTTACCGTAGCAGGCGAATGATCAAATAGGTTTAGGGTTGGATCGAACAGGCTTATTTATAGGATATTGAAGTCCTAACAAGAGTAGGGTTTGATTGAGGGTAGTATATCCCTAATAGAGTCCTTACTCTAATAGACACTTACTAGATTAGGTTGATCTTCCCTGGATAAGCTCTGGGTTCGAACGGTTCACGAACTGAATTAACGCCTTAGGTCAGGGCGTGTATTCTTTAATTGACGCCTTACTTTAGGGCGTTTCTTAAAAAGCGCCTTGAAGAAGGGCGTTTCGTATTTTAAAACACGCCCAAGATAGGGGCGTTTCTTTTACTTACCCATTTGGTCGCATGAGAACTGACGACCGCATGTGTGGGCGTCCTTTCTTTAGTCACGCCATGGATAGAGGCGTTTCTTTATAAATTAACGCCTTAATAAGAGGCGTTATTTTTAATTTGTTTTATTTCGTCCAATTAACCCTATTCCTTTTATATATATTACTTCTGTAATATATATGTTTTAATTCATTTCAATTATTCATTTATTAGGGTTGCTACAACGCCTCTGTCCCCATAGTGTTGGTTTGGTGGCTATTAAACGGTTGATGTAGGTCCGTTCCAGATCTTACGCAGTCTACTTGGAGACCGTCCAACCTGGTACGCTTCTGATTGCTATCCCGTTCCATTCCAGAGTTTTCTGATTTTCATGTTAGTCTGTCGTTACTCCCTGGATTATGCGGTCATCTACAGACCATCGATCTCCCTGAGCGATCTTACCGAGATCGTCCTTGTCGTGCTATAGTGCACCCGTGCTTCACTTTGATTGCCATGTTATTTGATTTTCATGACACTTGGTGCTGATTATTGATCTCCCCCCTGCTCTTATATCATTGTTGCATACTTTTTTTCATTTCTTACATGTTTGTTTGATTATTGTTTGCTAGCTGCTAGGCTAGACTTTGCATGTACTCCGGTGCGCATAGGATTCATGCATATTTATGACATCTAGTCGCATTCCTACCGAGGTAGGGTTTCCTCTCATCTCCATACTCCTTGGAGCCGACTAGGGGACCTTGCCGAGGACATCCGTAAGTCCCTGTGAGCCATGGATTCCCACATGGATGCCGGGCAGGTTGTACCATACCACCCCCCAGTTTAGGATCTGCATTCGTGAGAGAGAGAGTCCCTTAGGGTCTGCCAGTTTCTTGTCCCCCACCCTGGTTAGGTACCTTATGGTTGAGTGAATTCATATTTTAATTAATCCACTAAGGTCCTAAAGAGGAACTTATAAAATCTTTGTGCATCATTTATAACTTGGGTGGTCAATTGGTTGATTCTTGTCTCATCTCTCCCCTCCATTGTGTGTGACGGTATCATCATTCACCTCATTTTGTCAGATTAGGCTCATTTTGGCCTAGTTCATCTTTGTGTGTCTCCATTTAGTTGCATTTGTCCTAGGCTCATTTTTATCCTTGTATTCCTTTGAAATTCTTGACTGTATAAAGTCTCCTCTCTCTCCATGGAGTATTTTTCCCCTGTATCCTATTCCTATTCTTCTCCATCTTATTATCCTCGCATGGATTCCTCTTCCCATGCGGACCCATCTCCTTATTCCTCCATTGGACCCTATTCTTTAAACGGGCCTTCTTATCCCGCCCGTGTTGCTGTTGGCCCGATCAATTCCCATTCCCGCATTCACGATTCTTCCAGGCCCATGCATTCCTCCATTCCCGGAATGGGCCTTCCTTCTTCTTAGGCTGGGTCCCTCTATTCAACCCATCATCATTATCCTGGTTTAAATTCATCCTCTCTTGCTCAGGCTGGCCCATATCCTTCTCGGACTCTTCCTACCGAGGAGATGTTCGCTCAGGCCCAACGCTAGCTTGATGAATTAAAACACCGAATCAATCCCCAAACTTCTTTGCATGTCCCATTTGCATTCCAGGGTCTTCAACTCCCACCACATTCACAGATTCCCGCATATCATCGCTATGGTGGAATTGGTGACCCCTACGTCCATTTGAAGGATTTCTTATATGAGTCGGCCCAGTTCCAGCATGATCAACGCTTGATGGCCTATTTGTTTGGCCTATCTTTAGAGGGCTCGGCCAAGGATTGGTTATTCACATTACCGCAAGAGCAGATGATGAATTTTCAAGCCATCTAAGCAAGATTTATTCAGCAATACCAGGACCAGGTTGGGCCCAAGTATTCCATGGTTGATCTGGCCCATGAGAAGATGAATCCTGACGAGGAATTCTCCACGTTCGCCGACCGTTGGTGTCGCCTAGCCGCACAAGTTCCGGGGCATATTCCGGAGGGTGAGCAGATCAAGATGGTTATTTCTAATGCAACGCCCGAGCTCAGATGCATCTTAGCCCTGAATGATATCACTTCCTGGCAACAGCTTTACAGTCAAGCCCGCTTCATTAGCCAACAACTCCGAGTTTCCCTTGACCACGAGTTTCCTTCACCTTCGCCTTCCACATACACTTTCCCTCCGCCCTCCACCGCAAGTCAGCATGCCACCACATATCAGCCCTCCACGAGTCAGCCTTCTACTCCCACACACCCATATGCCTCCGCATATCAGCCCTCCACGAGTCAGCCCTCTGCTGTTTTATTTCCCCAAGCCTCTCCACTTCCGGTCAAGGAAACATCACATGCTGAGCGGGTGGATGTGGTCCATTATATTCCCACTCCCTCCACACCTCCACATCATTCTAGCCCTCTGCCTTCACCTACGCAATCCCCCTTACCTATACAACCTCTTTTACCATCCCCACTACCTTTTCATACCCCTTGGCATCCACCTTGCCCGAAGCAGGTTCTTCACCCTCCGTTGCCAGAATCCTTTACGGATATTTTCAGGGCTTTAATGGCCACCCATGCGTTGCAACTCCCTCCGGTTATGCCTTGCCGACCCGCCGTCGGGAACTTGATCCATTTTTGTGAATTCCATCGTCAACAGGGGTATTTGATTGAGGACTACCCCGAGTTTCGGGAACTTATTTACAGCTGGGAAGACAAGAAGATGGTTGACTAGGCAGTTATGCACAAAGTTATTTCAGATTTCAGTAGCAAGCAACAATAATAGCAACAACAACAGCAGCAGCAGCAAGCGCCGCTTAGGCAGCCGTCTCCGCTTTAAGACCAGGGGCATCCCTATGATTCTTCAGTTGACAAAGCACCCGCTCCGTTATTTATCCCCTCACCTACCCCCTCACCATCATCGTCTCTTACTCAACCTCCACGGCCTTCACAAACCCAAGCCTCTGCTCATGCTAGCGCAAACTCTTCTCCTTCCCCCTCCATTTCCACAACCGCTTCTACTCCTAACACCGCTCAACGTGTTGTACCGACACGTCGGAGATGGGCGCCATGACCCTCCACCTCTTCTGCCTCGCCACCACCGTCTCCACCCCCATCTCCGCTGCCTCCATTGACCACATCTCCATCGTCGCCATCTCCATTATCCCCATTGTAGTCACCACCACCGTCATCATCACCTCACCTCGTAATAATCCTCGTTCTGTCACCTTCACAACCATCCCCGCTACTGATGCCGCTCCCTTCACCATTATCATCCGAGCCTGAGCAAGTTACCCCTATGCCCACACCACCGACATTGCCTTCATCTCCACCCACGCCGCCATCTTTGCCTTCACCTCCTCCTACACCTCCGCTCTCCAAACCATTACCCCCACCAAAGCCTATCATCGCCATTATCTCTCCGCCACTACTAGCATTACCTTCACCCACACCTTCCAAGCCTTCTCCACTCCTCTCTCCACCTATCTCTACCCCACGGAGCGGGTGCGAGCTACCTTGGGTGCCCCTCGGGTCTAGTCCCCAGGGAGATAAAGAGCCAAACCAGGCTTTGACCGAGCATTACAAGCTTCAAGATTTCATTTGCCGCATGTCAGTCCGAGTCCTGGCCCCTAGCTATTCTAGGGACAATGAGCCTGCACTTGCTATAAAGACGGTTGCTGAGAAGAGTTCTTTAGCATTGGTGCCAGTTTCTTCAAAAGCGAGGCCAGTGGAAATCTCTTTGCTCACCAGAGAAGTCACTGTTGATGTTGTTATCACGTCTCACTTGATTGCTATTTAGTTCACTAGCCTAGGAGAGTTTTCCGCCTGGATGGTGCTAACCCACACGGCGGCCAAAAGTTTAATCAATTCAGCATTCAAGGGGCAATTGGCCATGTCCTCGAGATTGACCAGGGGCATTCTACATTTTCTGTCTCATCTCCCTCGGCTTATTGGTGAGGTGGCCATGTCAACGCCACGCATTGCCCTCCCTCAGTTCCATCCTGCGCTTCTTGTAAGGGAGTTATGCTTCATTCCCAACTGCCGAGTGAAGATGCCAAAGCTCCATGTTCTAGTGCCGAATGACAAAACTATACTGCTTCCTGATGTTCATCCCAAGGAGTTGATTGTTCTGGAATGTCTTTCCATGGTTGGCACTACACAGCTAGGGGCAACCGTCCCGATGAAGTTGTATGTTCATGATCGGGCCAGGCCATCTGCCAGGTGGGCCTGTTATTTAAGAAAACATTACAAGACAAGAAGCCCGAAGGCCCGAGTCCGTGCTAGGCAGAGTTGTTGCAAGTAGATTTCCGCCAAGAAGAGGCGACGGCATAAGTTCAAGGGCCGTCAGTTGTGCACTCGGGGGTCCACTTCCTCCTCTCCTTCTTCCGTCCATTCATCTTTTCTTTTGCTCAGTTCTTATCCGTAGGT
The DNA here is from genome assembly GCA_022559845.1 of Amorphophallus konjac. Classification (NCBI taxonomy): domain Eukaryota; kingdom Viridiplantae; phylum Streptophyta; class Magnoliopsida; order Alismatales; family Araceae; genus Amorphophallus; species Amorphophallus konjac. The sequence goes on along the minus strand of CM040124.1, from coordinate 285,752,017 downwards.
GGTGTACCTTCCGCCACCTGACCATATTTCTACCATCTTCTCTTGTCCTCACCATTCTAGGCCTCGGCCTATGTCCTCCTCTTCCCTTGATCCAGGTGCATCTTATAGTTTTTCTCCCCGGATACGTCCGGATTCCGCTTCTCATTCTTTCCCCCCGACCTTGTTGGGGATTCCTTGTGCTCGTTCCCCGACCTCGTCGGGTGGTTTTTCTCTGACTTTGTTGGGCGGTTTCCATTTCTTTTCTGTGACCTTGTCACATGTTCATGCATTTTCTTCCTCGCCTCTGGCGGGTGATCGCTATTCCTTTTCTCCAACCACGTCGGATGATCGTTCTCCTTCTTCCTTATCTTCGCAGTTATCCTTTCGTCATCTTTCTATTCTTTCCTCCTCACCCTTTCAGGGTTCTTACCCTTTTTCTTGTTGTTTTCAAGGCTTTAGTCCACCTTTATCTCAGTTAATCTCTGGTTATTCTGTACTTGGTTCCTTGTTATCAGGGCCTTTGTGCCTTAACAAGGGAGTTCTAGCCCTCGTCTCTCTTCCTTTTTATCTTTTTTTCTGTCCAGTTTGATATCTGCCGCTCCTCCATGTCAAGGAATATCTACACTTTACTATCCTTTTTCCATCCTTTATCCTGACAAGCAAAGAATATAAAGCTCATGTTGATCAAAGCTCGATGATCATGTTCGCTTCAGGATGCCGATTTTCACACCATGGATTTGCAATGGTATCTTTATTTTGTGCAAGAAACGTGCTTTCATTTCCATTATTCTATTGCTTCTACACATGATTCCTTAACATGATTGAGTGGCTTTAGGAGTTTTTGTTTAATTAGATCTTAGATTTGTGTCAAATAAGAAGTTAGCTTCTGCAGCATCTTAGGCTGGTGATAGCTCCGCGCTGGGAGTCTAATTCCTTTCTCCTATTGTTGAGGGTGACCTTAGAGTATGGATTTTTCACATACTTCACGACAAGCCATAGCCGATCTCTCTAGTGCAACACCGTTGCTGCTTTGGCCATACTTTGGGTATACACGAAGGCCTTTTCTCTTCTCTGCACGACCAAGTGCAGGGGCAAGAGATTGATGGATAAGATGACTGACCTAGGCACTCCCTAATACGAGAGAGGTCTCAAATAGGGGCAGTCTTGACCCTCAAAAAAATAAGCTTCCATTTTATATCTAGCCAATAAGGGCTACCAAAATGAGAAAAGAATATAATGCAAAATTATGAATCAAAGGTATGGCAAGAGTGGCAGTACAATTTGCCACGGGATGTCATGAGCCCGGTCGCATGCGTGCCTAACAAACATGGGTCTAAGAAATTGAAGACATAAAGCCTCGACGTAACAGACTATCTCTTTGAGGGATAGTGCCCTGGAAGGAATTCAAGTCCTGATGTCTCCCATCCTCCACGAAGTTTGTCTCTAATTTTTCTTCTGCTTCTCCCTCTTAGGCTGGGTTGTATCCCGGGTATGGCCTTAGTAGGGACACCGTTCTTTAGAAGCGGTTGGTTGTGGCGAGCCACCCTCACATGCACGCCCTGCTTAAGGGAAGCTTTTAATGAAAGGGGTAGAAATGACGATCCATGACCAGTAGTTCAAGGCTATCTTTAAGTGCTGCAGATTGCTATTGTCAAAAATCTAAAAAAATCAGATATTATCAAAATTCTAAAAAAAATCAAATATTTTCAAAGTCCTAAAAAATTAATTTTTTAAAAAAATCCAAAAAAATTATTAAGAAAATTGAAAAATAAAAAAAAATATTTTTCTTTTGTTCCTTTCTATCTATTTGTTTTGAGGGCAGATACGTAATCTGTTTGCTAAGTGTGTAGGTTACAGGTGCTTAAGCTTTCCTTGCTCTGTATTTTGTTCTATCTGTCTCATGTCCACATCTCTGATCCGTTCTCTTCTTCAATCATCTCTCTCGATCTATTCTGAAGCTTGTGACCTTCTCAGTTTTTAACGATCATATCTTTATGAGAGGGCTTTACCTCACGATTATGAATCTGACGGTTCTGCTTCATTCTGATCTTGGGTTTCGATTGAAGTGGATATTTGTCTTATCTTTTGTCCCGCCGTGTCCTTGTCACGTGTTCATATCCCACCGTGTTGTCCCACACATGTTGTTTTCTTCCTCACTGCATGTTGTTAGTCATCTAGTCGTCCCTTTGTGTCCTATGTTCTTGTCCCAACCGTGTGGTTATCCGTCATGTTCTTGTCCCAACCGTGTGTTATCCCACCGCGTCGTTATCTTGTCACACTGCATTCATACATGCATGTTGTCTGTTCATGCCCTCGCATATGTGCTCGTTTGCCTTTGTTATGTTATGTTACATTGTCTCCCATCTCATTTTCGCTATGTTTATACTTGCTCATTTATTATGTTTGTCTTATAAATGAAAATCTCTAAAAATCTGAAAATGAAAATCTAAGAAATATGACGTTGCGCCTGCACAGGTAAGTCAGGTATGGCCTTCTGTCCCTGCATCCCTTACTACATTACTATATGGTATTATGCTATATTATCTCGAGAACTAGTTGGTTATCTACGTATTCCTCGATCTGATGTTCCCCTTTAACAAAAATGATGATGATCCAAGTTCACGTGCTTAATCTTCGGATAGGCCATTGGGTTGGGAAAATATGGGGAGGATGGTTCTATCCTGTACGCCGTGGTTGCGGATAGTGTCTTGACTCTGAATCTCACAAACTAGCAATATTATTCTCGAGTATTTTATATTTTATCCTTTCTTTGCATTCGTTTTAATGATTTCTTTTATTTTAGCCCGGCATGCATCATGCGCATCTTTTGAGCATTCATGTCACGCCCCGACGACGAAAATCAGAACGTAGTAGCTTACATCAATCATGTCAATCAGAGCATACATTGCCACAAGAGACTAACCACCAGGCTAATAATAAAGAAATAATTAACCCAACTTTATTGATAATAATAATAAGAGAAAGTATTCAATTACACCCGACTCCTTGTAGACTTCTATCTCATTAATGGAAAATACATCAACTCTAGATAACAACTAATCCAAACTTGACTTGAACAAAAACTCTAAATGGCTTGCTCCTGGAATCACTCGTTCCCGTCCCCATCGGAACGCCCATCCTCATCCGAGCTATCTGAAAAAGATTGGAAAGTAGGGGTGAGCAAAGCTCAGTAGGATTTTATATCTCTATCATCAGACATAATTACAATGATTAACCATTTATGAATAACATTGTAACAAAAGCGATGATAAATAAATGACAAGAGATAGATAGGGAAAAGAACATGAGCTTTCAAGTAAAGAGTAAACACAAGTATAACAAGAACTTTTCATGTCATGAAATGATAAATGGAATTGGCCATATCAAGCACGCATTTCAAGTAATTGAGTAAAAGTGAAAATATCATAGACCAATCACGCTAGTCATGCACTTCGGTGCAATGCCACACCTTGTCATTACAAACTCCCCAGGGCACAAGTACTTTCGGGGCGCTCCTCCCAGGACCAGACCGGGCCCTTTATGATGCGTTGGCATTGAATGTTTGGATCAATGATCCTAGTCTAGACATTCATCACATTAATGGCCAAGAGTTCCAAGGTTAAGCTCACGAACTTACTTATAAGATCAAGATATATTCCAACAAAATTGGAATGACATCAAGTAGAAAGACTCTAAGTCTTTAGGTAACAAGGATGAAAACAGGGATTGCACATAATCTCACAGTTCAAGGCCAACCTTGGTAACTGCTTCATGATGATAAAACAAGAAAAACCTTATTACTATCTTATCTGTGACGATCTATAACAGGGTCGTTACAAGAATGTGATGGTCGTACACAGGGCCGTTACGTTGCTGTGACGGTCCAATCTTGGGCCGTTACAGGACATAGACTAGTTTAATTTGAGCTGGTCCAAAAACATGATTCAAACCACGTCATGGGTTTAGGTCATTAGGGTACAACCTGCCCGACATCATGGTGGGAATCCCAGGCTCACGGGGTCTTACGGAGGTCTCATAATAGTGGTCCTAGTCTGACGGATGGAATATTCGGCGGAGAGTCCCATCTATTACAAGAATTGAGGCTAATAAACACGGAAACCAAAACGGTGCGGTCAGTCAATCCCACCGGAGTGGCATGACTGTCAAACAATAAAGCTAAGATCAAATATATATCTTACATAAATCAAAATTTATACAAGTGTTAACTAAGGGTTTTTATGAAATTCTTCATGATCATTCAACTTAGGATTTTCTAACATCTTTCATGTAGAACAATGAAAATTTTATGTTTATGATCATAATACAATATTAACATCACGTTCTGCCTTACTTATAGATCAAGATATCATACTAACATAGCAAGTTTCTGGTTTTAAAACTCATAAGCAATAGTTTAAAAAAATACTGTCAGGAGAATGTGACGGTCTAAGGAAGGGGCGTTACAAGCATGTAACGCTCTATAGTAGGTGCGTTACGTGCCAAAAAATAAATAGATTAAAATTTCAAAATTTATAACACAGGGGCATGTGACGGTCTGTCGTGGGACCGTCAGACTCATGTGACGGTCTGTCGTGCGGCTGTCAGGCTGTAACGGCCTCTGGAAGATGCGTCACATGACCTGGAACCCACCGACGATGAACTTCGACATTTTACACTAAAACTTCGATTGCTTATGATAGAATGAATAAAAATTAGGGAAAATGCTACCATTTGAAAGAGCATAAAAATTCATAAAAAATAGCATGCTTTGATTTAGATCTAACACAACAAGCTTCAATCTTTAACTAATAATCATGAAAGTTGCCCTTTTTATACACCTCGGAGAAAAACGTGAAATTCGAACAGCATGATGAACGAGAATTGGGTAATTAGGTATCAAAAGAAAGAGCTCATGGAGACGTACAATATGGTATTATTAGATTTCTGGTTGGCCTGAGAGACACCTGCCTTTGCTTGAAGGAAAGAAGGATAAAGAAGAGGGGTCGCCGGAACCCTAGGTACCGCTCCTAGAATGCCTGAATTCTCCCTCGTCCGATCACGATCGGTCCCTCCGCCTGTTGCTGGTGCAAATAGGGTTCTAAGGTGTCAAAAGCCCTCTATAAATATAACCTATAGGGACTCCTAAAGATCGAATTTGGTTGAAGACTCCTATGAAGAAATTTCGGCGAAAACTTCGGATAAGGTTCTAATCCATCGCCGATGCCGGTAGAATCATCTAGAGTTAGGGTTTTCGAAGAGAAAGCAAAGACCTATCAATGGGCTAGGGTTTGGCTCGAAACGAAGCACAATTGGGCTAGAATTGGGCTCAAATTGTGTTGGCTAAACTAGGTCTTCTAACCCACGAAAAACTCCTAAAAACACGAAATTGGGCCTGTACAAATTTTATTTTGGGATCTTACCTAAAGACAAAGTTATTACAAATTCAATTTTACACTAGTTTCATGTTTTTCCAGAATTTTAATAATTTCTTTAGAAGTTGAGCCAGTAAATAATTAATTTATGTGGAAATATTATAGCAGAAAAAGACAGGGTGCTACACCCTCCCCCACTTAAGGAATTTGGTCCCTAAATTCATCGAATCTGCTAACAACCAACCTTAAAACAATTCGGTATATAATTTCCTGATCGCATCCTCGGATTCCCATGTTGCTTCCTCAGCTCCACGCCGACTCCACTGGACCTTGACCATCGAAATGGATCGATTCCTGAGTTGCTGTTGTTTGAAGTCCAATATCTTGATAGGCTTCTCTTCTTATGATAAGTCCTTCTTCAATTCCAAATCAGCATGTTGGATAATGTGCGAAGGGTCATACACATACTTATGAAGCATAGATACATGGAACACATCGTGAATACCAGCTAACTATGGTGGTAGGGATAATATATAGGCAACTTCGCCTACCCTCTCTAAGATCTCAAATGGGCCAACAAACCTTGGGCTTAACTTGCCTCAAATTCCGAATCTTCTAATTCCTCTTGATGGTGACACTTTCAGAAATACATGGTCCCCAATCTAAAATTCTAGATCCCTTCTTCTATTATCTGCATAGCTCTTTTGTCGCGACTGGGTGACCTTTAAATGGTCTCTGATAACTTGGATGTTCTTTGACAATTCTGAGATAAGATCTTGTCCGAGCCATTGCTTCTCACCAATTTCTTCCCATCAAAGAGGAGATCTACAACTCCTGCCATACAAGGCCTCAAACGGTGCCATCTGAATGCTGGATTGGTAACTATTATTGTATGAAAATTCAATCAAAGGTAAATGTTCATGCCAACTACCTCCAAAATCAATTATACATGCTCTCAACATGCCTTCAACAATCTGGTTTGCTCTCTCAGTCTGTCCGTCAGTCTAAGGGTGAAAAGATGTACTGAAGTTCAAACGAGTGCCTAATGATGCTTGTAGTCCTTTCCAAAAGTGAGATGTAAACCTGGGATCTCTGTCAGATATGATGGACACAGGCACTCCATGCTGGTGCGGACACCAGAGCGATAGAGAAGCACGAACCGGCGAGCCGTCGGTACCGTAAGCGGAGCCCCACTCGAGCTACATCAGCTTTCATCTAGCTCGGAGACAGTCTAGAGTCTCCACTCTGAGTCCTCATATTTATAGTATTTATGGGGATTTTATTTCTATGTAATGTGTGTTTATGTGGTTTTATTCGAATGTAATTCAGATTGTAATAAGGGTTTATTTGTAATTTGGGACCACCTGGGTCCCACGGGCCCCCCATCCCTTCCCCCATTGATCCACCTAAGCTCTTGGGCTCATGTGGGGTCAGTCAACCCTCCAAGGCGGGCTTCTAGAAGGGTTGGACCAAGGGGGGACAAAGGGTAACAAAATTCAAATTTTGGAACACATAAGTGATGGGGACATCACCTCCCATGCCCACGTTCACAGCTCGTCTCCTCACCCCGGTTGCATCTGGCATGGTTTAGTCATTTAATTTTGAGTCCTATGTAATTTTATTTGAGTCATTTGATGTATTTTCCCTTTTATTTGAGTCATGTTCCTAGGTCTTACATTTATTTTCCTAAGTTTGAGTGTCATTAGATTGTGTAATGTGCTATTGGGCCCAATTCATCGGGCTTGGCCCATGAGCCCCCCCTACCCCTTCAGTTATTTGTTATTGAGTCTTTTGTAAGAGACTTTTGTAGAAATGTGGGTTTCCTATATATAGGACCACATTCCCCCCATTTCAACTTAATGAAGGAATCAATGAAAAACTTGCCATTTTGAAAGTTCAAACCTCTTATCTAGTGGAGAGATTCCATTATTTGGGTGAGAAACCCTAGGGGAGAGATTCCCCACCCATTCTTCTCTTAATCTCTCTCTTTCACCCCTCTTTCTCTCTCCTCTACACCCAAATTTCGAAAATCTTCTCTCTCCTCCCTTCCCAACCACCACTCTCCCACCTACCCCCATTAAAGACCACTCCCCTTCCCCACACATCCCATTACTCCACCCCCTAGTCCCAAGAGAGCTTCCACCAATCCTAGCTCCACCTCCCAACCTCCAACTACCCCACCCACTTCCCCAAGCACCCTTCCCACAACCCCAAGCACCCCTATTATGTTCCCCACACACCTCTTCCCATCCCCCAAGACCAAAATTTAATCCCACCCTTAAACCCATTTTCAAAGACCCTTTCCCTCTCACCCACCTTCCCAAATTCATAGCTCCTCCTCCCATCACCTGTTAGACCCCCTTCCAGACCCCATTCTTCCCTTCCCCCACCTTAGAACACCCCCTCCTAGACCCCCTCACAGCCCGGGCTTCCCCCACACTCATCCACCCCCATTCTTCCTCCCATATACCCCATTCCCCCCCATAATCTTCAACCTACAGCTCTCAACCGAAGATATGTAGAAGAGTAGCAGCTTGCAGAGGCGACCACGGCTTCCCCCGGACGATTCTGAAGGATCAAGAGCCATCATTGGAAGCGTCTGCCTGTCCTCTTCGCAACGAAAGTGGGTTCGTCCTCATCGCAGCTGGGTGCTGCCCGGGAGCCCCGTTCTCCCACGACTGCACAGGTCGGCCACTGCAGAGTTCCAGAACCAGAGGAAACGCTTCACCACGATGAACCCTGAAGGAATCAGGCTTCATGGTCTTCTGTAAAGTTCTTCCTCGGCCTGTCTACTTTCAGAATCAGGAAGCAGAAGTCCATTCAGCATCCGAGAGCAGGAGTTACCAATTTTCTCCCACAATCGCGCGACTCTGCTTTCCATAGTCTGCACCGACCCCTCTTCACTCTTCTGGTTCCACAGATCATCTCCGGCATCTTTTGGGGTCTCCGTTTTGTTTTCTGCAACGAGGACTCTCCCACGGTTCTAACGGCGCTGACGGCACCTCATTCGGAGTTCAGGAGCGGTCGGGACAGCCTCATCTTCCTACTGTTGGTGACCTGCTACTGCCAGTCCGAAAATCAGAGGCCTTGTTTGAGCTCCTGCGCCGACCGGAAGCGACTCCAGAAGAAATTAAGATAATTCTGAGGCAATCCCCTTCCAGCTACAAAGGTTTTCCCTCTGGTCTCGTCATCAACAAAATTCCTGATCAAGATCTACAACAGCAACACCGACCCTCTATCCTGACTCGCAGACAGCAAGCAGATTCGGCGTCCACCCTTATTCCTCGTTCTTTGCTATAGTTTCCCCACCCCGCTTGGCCGGCTGAAGGTCCTTCCCTGCGTGGAGGTAGTATTGTCTGTAATTTCATTAACCCCCACCCCAAGATCCCCGTCCTGCGAGAGGTGTAGTGGTGTACTTTGTTTGGGCAGGTCAAGCGACACCGTCGCGGCGTGTGGGGATCCACTCGCCTCCCCGCTCGCCCTCGTCTCCGACCGGGACCGGTTTCTTCAAACCGGTCGAGTAAGTGCTCAAACCTTCACTCCAGTTAGTGCTTGTCTTTCAATATTAGTTCTAATTCCGCTGGTTATGCGAGTGAGAGCCCGATCCTCAAGCCCCATTGCCTTGAGTGATCACCGTGGGAAGAGTGCAACCGGTGCCTTCGGCACTTCGTCGGCCCCGTTGAATTGGACTTTCAAATCCATTGGGAATCAAATCTTGGCCTTGCTGGCCCTCTAGCAGCAAGGGCCCAACCCCTCAACCTCACCTTGGCATTGCCAAGTTACCCCGGGCTTGGGTGAGCGACGAGAGAGCGGTGGCCCAATTCGGCCCATTTGAATGCGATTGTGCTTGCTTGCATTAGGTCCGAGGTAGTATCACATCAATTGGTATCAGAGCAAGTTCTAGACTTGTCTCTACTAAGTATTGTCCTAGGGCCATTGCATTTATCACTCGATCATCATGGCCACTTCCTACTTAGCCTACTCGTCTCGCTTGGACCCAATAGATGCCTTTGTGTTTGATGGATCCCACCCTAGTTTATATCTAGAATGGGAAAGCTCCATAGATCACCACTTTGGGAGGTTCACCCTGTCAGGGTCTATGCAAGTCAACTATGCCAAAAGTTTGCTATGGCGCCAAGCTAGGAATGAATGGCAAAACATTGTAGGCTTAAGGGAAGTTGGAAGGCAAGAGCCAATCGACTCTTGGGTTGAGATGAGAAATGAACTTAGGAAGATTTATGCCCATATGGACCCTCCTATCACCATAGAGGAAGTCCAAGCTCCCATCAATAAAGAAGAAGAGCCTCAATCTTCCCCCACCCCTCATGGTCTGGATCCTCAAAGGCCATGCACCGTCACACATGGCACCCTCACCATAGATGAGTCCATACTCCAATGGCTCAAGCAATGTCCCACCCTCCCTAGCTCACCACCATTGGGATATAAATCCCAAATTGTTCCCACCCGACCTCCCTATGTCACTTATCAAAACTTCTACTCTGTGGAAGACTTGGGAGACCTTATGGATTGCCTACATTGGCAAGCCCACTTAACCGGCCTACTAGCCATGGGACCATTGGAGCCTAGCACCGTCAACTTTGTCCACCCATCCATGGGTTCCATCACCTCCCTTTGCACAAGTGGGCATTATACTAGTGAGATCCTCCTATTTCTCCCCTTGGAGGAAGAACCCATCCCGGTCTACTCCCCACCCATTGAGATCCCAAGTACCTTGAACGGTCAACCCACTAGAGACCTTGGACCAACTACTTGGGAGGAGGATGACTCACCACCTTGTAAGGACCTTGGGGACATAGAGTTCCTCTCTCTAGGTAGCCCTTATCATGATCCCTTTGACCCATTCCAATGGGAGTACGGATACCCATGTGGCCCAACCACCTTATCCACCACCCACCTTCCCCTACTCCAACCCACCGTGATGGATCAAACCCACCCCTTCCTAGACTCGGGTAACACCTTGGGAGCCATGACCTTGGGCCATATATCCCTAGGTAATCAGGTTGTACCCCACCCCATGATGACTACCTTCTTAGATCCATTCGATCCTTTCCAATGGGAGTTCAAAGGTTGTCCTACACCTATACACATGGAAGTCACCTTTGGGAAAAGCATGCATGTGTCTAGGCTTACCATACCCCTTGGCATGAACACTATGTTGGGTCCATTCATTCATATCACCCACATGTCAAGTAGAAAGTATGAGTGGTCCACATTCGGATGTCATGGTCCTCCTTCATTCATCATGGATCTTAAGCATGTCAAAAGCATCTACGGATGTCCGGGTCCCCCCACATTCATCACCACTTTGCATGATAGGTTCACCTACGGGTGCCCCGGCCCACCTAGGCCCACCAAAGTCTACATGATAACATTGCATGATAAGTCCACATATGGTTGCCCCGGCCCTCCAAAATCCATCAAAGTCTTCTTGGCATCAAAGCATGATTGGTCTACTTTTGGTTGCCTAGGTCCACCCATCACCCCTAGAATGTCAACATTCACAAAATTACATGAAAGCCTTTGCAAGCACATAAGCAAAAAGAATGAGGCTTATAAGAGGCGGGCCGACTCTCATCGGCATCACCAAGAATTCCATGAGGGTGACTTTGTGATGGTAAGGACGGAGAGGCTCTCCCCGGGAGCCAACTCTAAACTGAGGTCACGTGGGGCTGGTCCCTTCCAGGTCTTGAGGCGCATTGGTACAAATGCCTACGAGTTAGATCTCCCTGAGGAGTATGGAATAAGTCCCACATTCAATGTCGCCGACCTAGTGTCATATAAGGGACCCACGGTGGTACCTAGTGAGGAGATTGAGCCTACTTCTTCCCTTGAGAGAGCACCCACCCGTGAGGAGAGATCACCAGCCAAGAGAGCCCAGCGTGAACAAATTGAACAAATATTGGATGAACAAGTCACTACCACTCGGAGCAAGGTATACGAGCGCTATCTCGGCAGGTGGATGGATCGGTCTCGTTCGGAAGACTTGAGGGCAGTACCACTTCTACACCCTCCCAGGAGGGAAGGACACTTACTCGACGGAGTCGAGTTCTCCGCACCCCGGGAGTATGATGGGGACATCACCTCCCATGCCCACGTTCACAGCTCGTCTCCTCACCCCGGTTGCATCCGGCATGGTTTAGTCATTTAATTTTGAGTCCTATGTAATTTTATTTGAGTCATTTGATGTATTTTCCCTTTTATTTGAGTCATGTTCCTAGGTCTTACATTTATTTTCCTAAGTTTGAGTGTCATTAGATTGTGTAATGTGCTATTGGGCCCAATTCATCGGGCTTGGCCCATGAGCCCCCCCTACCCCTTCAGTTATTTGTTATTGAGTCTTTTGTAAGGGACTTTTGTAGAAATGTGGGTTTCCTATATATAGGACCACATTCCCCCCATTTCAACTTAATGAAGGAATCAATGAAAAACTTGCCATTTTGAAAGTTCAAACCTCTTATCTAGTGGAGAGATTCCATTATTTGGGTGAGAAACCCTAGGGGAGAGATTCCCCACCCATTCCTCTCTTAATCTCTCTCTTTCACCCCTCTTTCTCTCTCCTCTACACCCAAATCCGAAAATCTTCTCTCTCCTCCCTTCCCAACCACCACTCTCCCACCTACCCCCATTAAAGACCACTCCCCTTCCCCACACATCCCATTACTCCACCCCCTAGTCCCAAGAGAGCTTCCACCAATCCTAGCTCCACCTCCCAACCTCCAACTACCCCACCCACTTCCCCAAGCACCCTTCCCACAACCCCAAGCACCCCTATTATGTTCCCCACACACCTCTTCCCATCCCCCAAGACCAAAATTTAATCCCACCCTTAAACCCATTTTCAAAGACCCTTTCCCTCTCACCCACCTTCCCAAATTCATAGCTCCTCCTCCCATCACCTGTTAGACCCCCTTCCAGACCCCATTCTTCCCTTCCCCCACCTTAGAACACCCCCTCCTAGACCCCCTCACAGCCCGGGCTTCCCCCACACTCATCCACCCCCATTCTTCCTCCCATATACCCCATTCCCCCCCATAATCTTCAACCTACAGCTCTCAACCGAAGATATGTAGAAGAGTAGCAGATTGCAGAGGCGACCACGGCTTCCCCCGGACGATTCTGAAGGATCAAGAGCCATCATTGGAAGCGTCTGCCTGTCCTCTTCGCAACGAAAGTGGGTTCGTCCTCATCGCAGCTCGGTGCTGCCCGGGAGCCCCGTTCTCCCACGACTGCGCAGGTCGGCCACTGCAGAGTTCCAGAACCAGAGGAAACGCTTCACCACGACGAGCCCTGAAGGAATCAGGCTTCAGGGTCTTCTGTAAAGTTCTTCCTCGGCCTGTCTACTTTCAGAATCAGGAAGCAGAAGTCCATTCAGCATCCGAGAGCAGGAGTTACCAATTTTCTCCCACAATCGCGCGACTCTGCTTTCCATAGTCTGCACCGACCCCTCTTCACTCTTCTGGTTCCACAGATCATCTCCGGCATCTTTTGGGGTCTCCGTTTTGTTTTCTGCAACGAGGACTCTCCCACGGTTCTAACGGCGCTGACGGCACCTTATTCGGAGTTCAGGAGCGGTCGGGACAGCCTCATCTTCCTACTGTTGGTGACCTGCTACTGCCAGTCCGAAAATCAGAGGCCTTGTTTGAGCTCCCGCGCCGACCGGAAGCGACTCCAGAAGAAATTAAGAAAATTCTGAGGCAATCCCCTTCCAGCTACAAAGGTTTTCCCTCTGGTCTCGTCATCAACAAAATTCCTGATCAAGATCTACAACAGCAACACCGACCCTCTATCCTGACTCGCAGACAGCAAGCAGATTCGGCGTCCACCCTTATTCCTCGTTCTTTGCTATAGTTTCCCCACCCCGCTTGGCCGGCTGAAGGTCCTTCCCTGCGTGGAGGTAGTATTGTCTGTAATTTCATTAACCCCCACCCCAAGATCCCCGTCCTGCGAGAGGTGTAGTGGTGTACTTTGTTTGGGCAGGTCAAGCGACACCGCCGCGGCGTGTGGGGGATCCACTCGCCTCCCCGCTCGCCCTCGTCTCCGACCGGGACCGGTTTCTTCAAACCGGTCGAGTAAGTGCTCAAACCTTCACTCCAGTTAGTGCTTGTCTTTCAATATTAGTTCTAATTCCGCTGGTTATGCGAGTGAGAGCCCGATCCTCAAGCCCCATTGCCTTGAGTGATCACCGTGGGAAGAGTGCAACCGGTGCCTTCGGCACTTCGTCGGCCCCGTTGAATTGGACTTCCAAATCCATTGGGAATCAAATCTTGGCCTTGCTGGCCCTCTATCAGCAAGGGCCCAACCCCTCAACCTCACCTTGGCATTGCCAAGTTACCCCGGGCTTGGGTGAGCGACGAGAGAGCGGTGGCCCAATTCGGCCCATTTGAATGCGATTGTGCTTGCTTGCATTAGGTCCGAGGTAGTATCACATCAATAAGTCAAGGGGGTGCCCCATGTATAATATAGTTTATTAGGATTGAAATCTTATTTTATTTTTTCCAAACCACATGGGAGAAATAAAGTGTGGACTCCCTCTTTTACCCCCCACCAATCCTAGATCTAGGGATAGAACTAGTCTTTTTGTATTTTCTATAACAGACTTGTATTTTCATTTTGAGTGGAATTAATGCATACATTTTATGAGAAAATTTCTTCGTGCCCCAGCCTTGTGCAACCTCCCCCTCCTCTCTCCCCCTTCTGCAACTGAGATGGCTATATTCTGAGGTGAGAGGCCTCCGGTATCCATTCTTGAAGCTTGCCGCCGCCACCGTCGCACCGCCACCGTCATCGCCGGAGTTTTATCCACCTAGGACAGACCATTCTTCCATGAATCCTTTCTCCCAACCTCGAAATCTTTTGGAGTCCAAATCTTTAGGATCGAAGTACTTCGAAAGAGCTTTCCAACAATACCTCTTGTGTGTCTATCCGACATCGTGAGTGATCGCAGCAGCAGATCTCACCAGATCGCGCGCTATAAAATAGAAGCAATAGATCCGTGGGCAGCAACTCCAAGACTTGGAGATCAAAGCCGATCGGCCTCCGACTGGTGTCCCAGCCCAACTACCGTCCAAGGAAACGTGCCACCAGAGGTCACCATCACAGTGGGACCCACTCCATCAGGTCCAGAGGATGGGGCAGCACGTGGGCCCCATGAACCCGTAGATCGCGCCATCCCGACAACGCTAAAACGCAGGTTTCGATGCCGACGGACGACATCAAGATGATGCCTGTCAACCAAATTCTCGCTACTCCCGGGCCCCACATGTGACCTATTACCTCCTTGCGTGGAGTGGGTCAAATCTTTGTACCGTAGTGTATTTGTTTAATTGGGAGTACAGGATTGGCCGGGGTTGTCTTCCCCACGCCGGGAGCGTGGAGGTAACAATCTCGACTTCTTGACATTTACTTGCTTAGCTAGCATATGGTCATGTGCCACTATTGAGTACGATAGGAACCTAGCCCGTGAGTCCATGTCACCGCTGTGAGCGGGAGAGTGACCCATCCCGTGACTCGATCCGAGCACAGAAGTGAGTCGACCACCCTTGACTCTGCCGATTTCTCAATCGTGCGGATCCGCGTTTCCCCTCGCTTGGGATGACGAGTGAGCTTGTGTTTCTATTAGCAGCGTATAGCCCATAGGAACTCTTAGTGTCGGGCCAAAGTGTCTCCACTGTTGTATGCTGCTGGTCGCATCCGCATTTAGAGTCCGAGGTCCGCATCACTTAGAGTCGGTCCTCGTGTCCGTCCCGCATCAGTTTGGTATCAGAGCGCCAGTTGAGTCTAGGGTAGTCATTTGCAAAACTCCAAACACAAAAAAAGAGTCATTGTCTAAGTCAGTCTAAGGTTGCATCGCATGCCTTTACTCAGTATATCAAAAGGCATTGCTCGAACGTTAGGTTATGCCTATTGGGAAGGTAGCAGTCTTGTGTGAGTGATCTTCAAATCGATTAACTCTGCCACGTATCGAGTCTTGGTTAAGCCTAGGGTCCTTAGTGTGCATTAGTTAGTGCATTCCAACCTTGCATAGCCGGTCTAGTGTCTTGTCCAACTATCGGCACGTCTACCATGTAGTTCCCCCCTATTTCCCATGTATTCCCCATCACCCGGGCAATATGGCCGTTGGTCCACCCATGGGCTTGGCAACCACCCTCTCCACTTCCGTAGGCCTGAAGCCTCGGATTTTAATGGCTCCAATGATCCAAGCGACTACCTCAAGTGGGAGGCCGCCATGGACAA
Organism: Amorphophallus konjac; assembly: GCA_022559845.1. Lineage (NCBI taxonomy): Eukaryota > Viridiplantae > Streptophyta > Magnoliopsida > Alismatales > Araceae > Amorphophallus > Amorphophallus konjac. Next base: position 285,736,412 of record CM040124.1, on the reverse strand, counting down.
ATATTTTGAATGTTACACCATGTCTGATCCCATGCAAGTCAGTTTTGCCCAAGAGAGGCTTGTCCACAAAGTCGCCTGGGAATGGGAGAGCATTGAGCGCATGAGAGAGGTTAGGAGGCAAAGGCCCATCGAGTCGTGGCATAAGATGAAGGGCAAACTTAGGAAGGTCTACCTACCCGGCCCGGTCACCTCCAACCGACCACACCCAACCACCTCCACCCAAGTGGGCCATAATCGGAGGCAAAGCACCGCGCATGTAGAAGACCCTAGGTCCACGATTAAGCCAAGTTCATATGGGAGAGTCCATCACATCGCTCCTACTCCAAACCCCACCATTGTCGAACTCTTCCAAATCATTTCAGATAGAGTGGATAGGAGGTGTGATTATATCAAGTCCCTGGTTTCCCCTTGCCTACCTCCTAGATAGAATGGAACCAAGCACGAGCCTAAGGAGGTAGCAATCGGTAGCCCCAACCCGATTCCATCTAAGGTGCCACCACAAGGCCCTCTCCCCATCATGACGGGTCAAGATCGACTTACCAGGGAGCGCAGTGGGTCACGACAGTAGTGTTATCAAAGAGTTGCATGATGACATCCGCAAGCATATAGGGAAAAGCAGTGAGGCTTACAAAAGGCGGGCAGATGTTCGTCGGCACCACTGCGAATTCCAAGTGGGAGATTCGGTGATGGTGAGGACAGAGCGGCTCCTTCCAGGGACTACCTCCAAGTTGAGGGCACGAGGGTCGGGACCCTTTCGAGTTCTAAGATGACTTGGCAGTAACGCTTATGAGCTTGACTTACCTGAGAGTTATGGGGTACACGCTACCTTCAATGTTGCGGACTTGGTACCCTACAAGGGCCCCGCGGTGGGACCCAGTGAGGAACTCGAGCCTTTACCCCCCCCCCCCCCCTTGAGAGAGACACTCCTGGTGGGACTCCACTTCCTAGCTTGAGAGACCGACGGGAGCAGGTAGAGGCAATACTGGATGAGCAGAGTATCATTACTAGGCACAAGGTGTATCAGCGCTACCTGGTTAGGTGGAAGAACTATCCCCCGATAGAGGATACTTGGGTGAGTCGGGAGGACCTGCTGTGCTTGGACCCCGATATTCTGGAGCGTTACTACAGCCAGGCAGACCCATACTCGACGGGGTCGAGTATTCCCCACCCCGGGGGATTTGATGAGGACATCTCACGACACTCCCTTTGGCTCGGGTCGCCTGCACACTCTTGATGTGGACTGACTATGATCTACACTTGTTATCTTCATTTCCTTAGTTTTTTCTTATGTATTTTCCTTTTATTGAGTCCTCTCTTATGTTTTTTCCTTTATTGAGTCATGTTGCTCTAGTCTATTTCTCTTATTATGCTTAATTGGGCCTTAGTACCTTAGTTTTGGGCCTAATGAATTGAGTCTAGGACTTGTTGGGTCTTTTGTCTTATTGTCAGAGTTATTTTGGTCATGTAAAGAGTGGTTGCCTATAAATAGGCCCCATCTCTCTCCATGTAATCACTTTTGCATGAATATTAAACAAGCATTCCATCTCCTTCTTTTCCTCTCTCATTATCTCTCTCATTACCTCTCTTTCTCTCTCTCTTCTTGTAGGGGGCGAACCCCACTCTCTCTCCTCTTCCCCACCTACCTCTTAACTCCTCTCCCCTCACTTGAGACCCCTCCCAACCACCCACCACCCCATTAACTCCCCTTAGTCCCAAGAAAGCTTCCGCCAATCTCCACTCCACCCTCCAACCACCACCTACCCCATTCCCTTCCCCAAGCACCTTTCTACCTCCCCTAGGCTGAAGGGGCTCCTTACAAGACCCCAAATTTGAAATTCCCTCCCTTAGGGCTGTGCCCTTTCATCTTCCCCCACCCCTAATCACCCTAGTTCGCCCCCCATCTCACTACACCCAAGCCAAGTTCGCCCCTCCCCTTGCCCTCCCCTTTGTTCACATTAGGCTACACCCTCCTCTCCACTCCACTCACAACCCTCTCCAGCCCCATTTCACCCTCCCCACCTTCATCTCCACAGCCCTCACAGCCCCTAAACACCTCCCATATCCCTCCCACAGCCACTCATCACCACCTCCACCCCTTAGTCTCTTGGCCATCCCCTTCCCCACCCCCTCTTCTCCACTATATTCTGTCTCTGTTACAGGCAGCAAAGTTACAGTGACTTGCAGAGGCAGCCACGACTTCCCCTGAAGGATTCAGGTGGCAAATCTTATATTGGCAGAATCATCTTCGAGTCGAATTTCCAACGGTGGTGGCCCCGCTGACTTCCAAGGTCGGAGCTGTTCGGTGGCGCAGATCTCGTCCGACTACGCACTCTACCCCTGTCTGAAGATCTGAATCTGAAAGCAAAAGCCACCTCAACCAGTACGGGAAAGATCTGGGAGCCATTTTTGGAGGGCAGGAACTACGTCCAGTTAGCTTTCATCTCCACGAAGAAGGGACTCAATCGACCACCGGAGCTCCCAGTTCCAATTTTCTTTGCCGGAGTGTGTAGACTGCTCCCTGTGGTTCCAGGTTTGACCGGTCCCCACTTATCCAGCCACCATTCTCTTCTCTGACCTCCGATTGCGGCCCCGTCAACTCTTGCTCGAAGCTACTCCGTCTACGATCGTGTCTCCATCTGTTTCGTCTGAATTGGAGTTCAGGAGAGCCCGCAGCGCCTTCTGCAACAGGCTGCATAGTTCTACACCATCCAGAGACAGAACGTTGCTGTCCTGCTCCAGTCGCTGGCCCAATCAGCCTCGAGTTTCAGAGCTTCCCCAAAACATCAGACATCATCCTCGATTAGTTGGGAAACTTTTGGCACTAGTTTCGTCAAGATCCGAGTTCCGTGGAGTCCGTGGCGGCGTCATCACCGACACCTTGTCCAGCGAATCTGAAGATTGGCAGAACCGGCGGTGCTCGGAAAGTTGGGTTTTCTTGCATAATTCTCCCACCCCGGTTGGCCGGCTGAAGGCCCCTCCCTGCATGGAGGTAGTTTTAGTTGTAATAAGTTTAACCCCCACCCCAAGGCCCCCCCTCCTGCGAGAGGCGTAGTGTTGTACTTCTTCTAATTTTCAGGTCAAGCGCCATCACCGCATCGTTCGGGTGTATACCCACGCTTCCCGGCGCGCCCTCGTCTCCGAACGGGATCGGTGTTTTCACACCGATCAGGTGAGCATCTGGTACTATCCTTGACTGTCTCTATTCTGCAAATTTAGTATTACTTTGCATGCCCGTCGGTCGGTGAGAAGAGAGCCCGATCTTATATACTACCTTGAATGTGTCCACCGCGGACCGGGAGTGAGTGCCACCCAAACCCCGCCCTGCCGGCCAGCCGCCCACGAAGTTGGGTAACCGAGATCCTTAGGGGTCAGCCTAATCCCGCTAGGACTTTAGAAGCGATTGGGTTCCCCCTCGGACCCTTGCCATCATCCCCGGTCACCATCGAGAGATCATGTGCGCCTTGCGAGTGAGCCGCTAGTGTAAGCTTGTTGATTACTCTTGTATGCTTGCGGGTCCAGGTCCTAGGTTCATCATTTCAAACTTAGTCATCCTTGGGCTGTGCCACATCAAGTGGTATCAGAGCGGTCATAGGCTTGTCCCTACAAGTCTAGTCTTGGGTCACACTAGGTCATTCATAGGTGCATCCGCACACCCTTGCACAGCCCACCCAACTTTGCATGACCACTCGTAGTGGAGCTCATTATCAAGTCAATCCATCCTCTTCCAATACCACCATGAATTCGAATCCCCAAGGGAATCCCGCTCACAACGAGCACAAGCTTCCCGACCACATGAGGTTTCTTGTGGAAGGCATGACTAATATTATGGGACGGCTTGATGATATAACGGCCCGGCTTGAACAAATTGAGGAAAATAGGCCTTCCCCTAGGGTAGGAGATAGAAGGGAACCACCCCCACATATGGAGCCAGCCATAGGAGAGCTTAACCTTGACCACCCTCCCAATCCGAAAAGAGATCCACCCTTAGGAGGAATGAGAGACTCCCCGGGGACAACCCGGATGACCAACTTATGAGACTTGTGAAAGTCGATGCACCCACCTTTGATGGGTCTCATCACCCAAGCATCTACTTAGATTGGGAAGCAGCCATGGACCAATATTTTGATTGGTACCCAATGGCCAAAGATAGGAGAGTCCGGCTTGCAAAGATGCAACTTACCAAACTAGCTAAGACTCATTGGATGAATATTGAGGCATTAAGGATAGTTAGGAGGGAAGCTCCCATCACCACATGGGGGGCCATGAAGGACCAACTCAAACTCAAATATGCCCCACCCTCCTACCATCAAAACCTCCTAGATGAGTGGCAAGCCTTAACCCAAGAAGGGAAGACCGTTATGGAGTACATTGAGAAGTTTGACTACTACCTTCTTAAGTGTGGAGTCCAAGAGGACCCCGCCGTCACACTCTCCTGCTTTAGGAATGGACTTCAATTCCATATAAAAAAGGAGTTATTCATGCGTCAAGTAGCCACTCTAGAGCAAGCCTACCAAGTAGCTCGGGATGTCGAGAAATTCTCTCGGTACACACAAATGGTTCCCTCTCGGGGGATGGACCCGAAAGCCATGGCACCTCGGCCCAACCCCCCACCTCTCCAAAGAGGTCTCCTTCCCACACCCATGGGAGCTCCTCCCACCCGAGTCACCCCTCCTAGTGGCACCCCACCACCCCGCCCCACAAGTGGGCCCCTAAACACAACTCCTAATAGGCCTAATCCGGCACCGACTCCCCCTCACACTAAGATGGCCCCAAACCATCAAAGTGGGCGGCAATGCTTTAGGTGCCTTCGGTATGGACACTTTGCCAACAAATGCCCCACCAAGGGAGCATCTAACTTGCTCATAGAGGAGACCAACCCCCAACCCCAAGCTGAATTTGAAGGGGAAGTTGAGATATTTGAACCCTCTCTTGAATGGGAGGAGAAGTATGAGAACCACTACATGGAGACCAACCAAGAATAACTCCCTCCGCCCACCGACTCCCACCTGGGAGTGGTTAGGTGCACCCTCACTCAAACCCAAGAGTATGATTGGAGAAGAAACACCATATTCCATACCTACATCTAGATAGGGAGCCATGTTAGAAAGGTCATCTTGGACAATGGAAGTAGTGTGAATGTGGTGTCACCCGACGCCATCAAACTTTTGGGCCTTACCACCTCCCCACATCCACACCCATATCGGGTAGCATGGATTAATACCACCTCCATACCCGTTAGTGCTCGTTGCTTTGTCCCCATTACATTCCAATCCTATCAAGGCCAAGTGTGGTGTGACATCCTACCAATGGAAGTTGGGAGTATACTCCTAGGGCGGCCTTGGATCTACGATGTAGATGCCACCTTCCTTGGAAGGACAAACACTTGCATCTTCACTCATGAGAGAAAGAAAATCCAACTCAACCCTTCTCCACCTCGCACCCTTCCCAAGAAGACATCTCCCTCCCTTGAGGGATCCCCTACCCCTCCCACTATTTCAAACCCACCAAACCCCACCCCATCAATCCTTAATCCTAGTAAGATCAATGGGCCTCCTAGGAGCCTACACCTCATTACTAGGAAAGAATTTGAGGAAGAAGCCAACCAAGGGGGACAAGTGTGTGCCATTGTTATTTGTCTCAGGGAATCCACCCCAACCACCCACACCCAATAGAGATTCAACAATTCCTTGAGGTGATGCGGGACGATACCACGGACACGATAAGCTCGCGATTGTCCCTTAACGAGGGAAGCATCGGATGTGCTCGGTTGAGAAGTCGGCAATGAGCTAGGGTGGTCGGCTCTCTCTCGTGCCCGGATCGGGTCACGGGACGGTCACACTCTCTCTCGCAGCAGGGGTGATATGACAAAATATAGCGAGCTAGGTCCTAAAACATGCTCTCTAGCAGCGGCATAAACAAATATATATGAAGTAAGCAAAATACCGAGAAGGGAGCGAAAATGATACCTCCACGCGCTCGGCGTGGGGACGACGGACCCGGTCGAAACTCGTACTCTCAGAATAATATTACACAATGATGACAGCAATGAAATATCACCCACTCCACGCAGGGAGGTAAAGGGCTACACAATGAGGTCCGGGAGGACCAAATTCGGGTTGACAGGCGGCTTCTCGCGTTGATTCGGCAGCACCCGAACACGTGACGGTGGGACCCACGTGCTGTCCGGAGGGGCCGTGTGGGACCCGGTGGCACTGCTGTAGTGGATGATGCCTGGAAGGGTGCTCCCTGGAGTGGAGGCACGATGGTTCGCCGGTCGGAGGCCGGGCGGCTCCGATCGGCACCGGTCGGAATAACCGGCCACGGGCTGCCGGTTCTGTTTTCCAGCGCGCGCTCTGGCAAGAACTATCGCTGTGATCAGCCCCGACGTCGGAATGCAACGAGACTAACGCCGTTGGAAAGCTGCTTCGAAGGGCTTCAACTCTATGGGATTATAGAAAAATAACAAAGCTTGTACTTCTGATTGGAAAATTTTGACTGCTGCTATTGGATAGTATCTAAATTCTTAGATCATCAGGGCCCAACCGATGGCTACAGAGAGGGGTGACGGGGCTCGGTACTACAGAGAGGGGTGGGGCCCAACCGATGGCTAGACTCGAACTCTCCCTCAAATTCCTCCATCTCGAGAGCAACCTGGTATGCCTCTTCCAACGTCTTGGCATTGCGGCGGAAAAGCTCATACTGATAATGTGGCCGCAAACCACGTCGAAAGTGGGAAACGGGCATGGTACTCTCCTCCGTGACACCACATCGTAGAAAGTACTCATCAAACTCCGCGATGTATTCGGAGACGGAGCGATCTCCCTGGCTAAGACTTTGCCATCTATCGATGAGTCGTTGGCGGTATGTGGGAGGAAGGTACTTTTGCCGAAGTTTATTCTTCATCTCGGCCCATGTGTCAATCGGAGGTTCTAGCCGCTGAAGTAGCAGGCTCTCCACATTCTTCCAATAGATTTGCGCCTGCCCCTTGAGTTTCATGGTGGCGAATTAGACCCTTCGGTGCTCCGACATATCATACCATTCAAAGTAATGGTACATGCCGAACTCCCAATCTAGGTAGACTTTCGGATCCAAAGACCCGTAAAAAGCGGGAGGGTCCGCTCGCACGGTCTTAAGGACCCTATCATCATCCTCATCTCTTTGTGACTGAAAGCCACGATGATGGTGACCATGCCCCTCATAGGCATTGTCGGACCCAAAGCCTTCTAAACCAAGGTCACGATGTTGTGGTATGGCCTGGTGCCGGGCATTTTGAGGAGCGGGTGGGGGCTGGTTTTGGGCCGCGGGAGCGGCCTAGACTTGGGCCATGGGAGCGGGTTGGACTTGGGCCACCGCGGGAGGAGGTGCAGGTGGGCCTTGGGCTGCCCCAGGAGGGTCCCCGTGTAACATCCTATCTAACCGCCCAATGAGGTCTTGGACCGACCTGTCGGAGGTCTCCAAGCGTCCCTCCATGGCTCTAAGGTGACCATCCATATTATCGGAGAAAGTCCGAAAGTTAGCATCGGATTGGTCCAACCTAGTCATAATGGCCATCATCGCCTCTTGTAGGGAGTGGAAGTCTCCCGAGGTGCCATCTTGTGGGTTAGCCATAGGGGAAGGGCGATGGTATTGGGTACCTCGCCGAGTGGGCATGCAACGACATGGACTAGGAAACACCGACTAATGGAAACACACACTAATATGATGCACCTCGACCTAAACCAATATCTGGTATGTGGCGGAGGTAATCGACCCGAAGGTCACTCGCGCAAGTGTGCAGCCTTCCCAATAGGCGTAGCCTAACGTTCGGACAACACCTTTTGATATACCGAGTAAAGGGATGTGAATGCAAACGACACTTTTTTTTTGTTTTAAAACAATGATGACCCTAAACTCGACTTAAACCGGCTAATGACTAGACATAAATGACACTCTTTTTTTTCTTTTTTTTGACACCCTAGACTCAACCTGGCTCTGATACCAAATTGATGTGGGACAAGACCACGGACACGACAAGCTCACGATTGTCCCTTAGTGAGGGAAGCGTCGGATGTGCGCAGTTGAGAAATCGGCAATGAGCTAGGGTGGTCGGCTCTCTCTCGTGCCCGGATCGGGTCACGGGACGGTCACACTCTCTCTCGCAACAGGGGTGATATGACAAAATATAGCGAGCTGGGTCCTAAAACATGCTCTCTAGCAGCGGCATAAATAAATATATATGAAGTAAGCAAAATGCCGAGAAGGGAGCGAAAACGATACCTCCACGCGCTCGGCGTGGGGACGACGGACCCGGCCGAAACTCGTACTCCCGGAATAATATTACACAATGATGACAGTAATGAAATATCACCCACTCCATGAAGGGAGGTAAAGGGACACACAATGAGGTCTGAAAGGACCGAATTCGGGTTGACGGGCGGCTTCTCGCGTTGATTCGGCAGCACCCGAACACGTGACGGTGGGGCCCACGTGATGTCCGGAGGGGCCGTGTGGGACCCGATGGCGCCGCTGTAGTGGAGGATGCCTGGAAGGGCGCTCCCTGGAGTGGAGGCGCGCTGGTTCACCGGTCGGAGGCCGGGCGGCTCCGATCGGCACCGATCGGAATAACCAGCCACGGGCTGCCAGTTCTATTTTCCGGCGCGCGCTCTGGCAAGAACTGACGCTGTGATTAGCCTCAACGTCGGAATGCAACGAGACTGATGTCGTTGGAAAGCTGCTTCAAAGGGCTTCAACTCTATGGGATTATAGAAAAATAACAAAGCCTGTACTTCTGATTGGCGAATTTTGACTGCTACTGTTGGATAGTATCTGAATTCTTAGATCATCAGGGAACTTTCCTGAGAGTTACCTTTGACCGATATGTGAACGTCCGAATCTGGGGTTGTGTTCGTCTGTAAAGGTGTAGAAAATCAAGCTGGAAAACTAGGACTATTTTTGGATCTAGATTTGGAGATGGGTACGATTTTCTGAGATTTTTAGACTAGCAGTGGGTCGGATCTGGAATCTAGCTGACAACACTGTAGCTGAGGAAGAACACGAATTTTAAAAATGGATAGATGGCGGATCAAAAATCAGGAAAAATGGTGGACGTAGGGGATGATGGAAAGAATGCCCAGTAAAATTAGGAGGGTTTGTAAAATTCAGAAAGATGGCCGGAGGTGGGAAACAAAGGGATATAGTCACTATAGACAGAGACAGGACAGATCTGGGAGAGATGGAAGACTGAAAATGTAAAAATACTAAACGATGGATTTAGGACCTGAAATTTTTTATGGAAGAGGGGATAGAAGGTAGGAACACACCATAAAAATTTTAATCCACGAAGAGGCCGTGGCGGATAGCAGGAGTTTCTTGAAGACACCTCTGTCCAGCAGGACAGAAACCCAAAGACGGATTCGCAGCGGCTCGAAGGCGGCACGAACGGCGGCGGCGGCGGCACAGATGATCACTGGAGATAGAGGGGAGGGGATAGGAGGTAGAAACTACTCTAGAACTGGAGGTTGGAGGAGATGAACACCAGGGGAGAGGGGAGGGGCTCAAGAATCACTCTTGATTTTCCAACAATTTTCTCTTCATTCATTAATTTCTAATGACACTATACATAGGCTTATATAGAAAATGGCAAAGGGTGGGGGGCTGATAATTTCGTGAGAAATAGGCCATTTTCTTCCCCCATGTGGTCAAAACTCAAAATGAATAAATTACATATGGAGGGGGCACTACTTTGACTAGGTAGGTAAGGTAGGTGGCCAACCTTTGAAATTTTAACCCCTTTGTCTCCCATGTGGTCAATTAGCATTCAAACCTTCTAGATGGCCACCTAGGATGGTTGACCAGCCCCACATGGATGAGGTGGACCAATGGGGAAGGGGAGGAGGCCCCCTACCTGGACCTACTACACATTTGCATAAAAACCCACACAATCCTAGGGAATGATACATTGGCTTACAAAGCCTTACAATTGTACGTATACTTTCCCAAGGATATAAAAGCAAACTAAAAGATAAAAATGCAAAATAAAAATGTCAGTGCTCGGCGTCAATTCCCATCAATTCTCCCCGGATGGGAGGAACTCGATCCCGTCGAGTAGAGGTATGGATGCCCGAGTACTCCGGCGGATCCGTCACCATGCTAAGTAACGCAGGTATGCTCCACTCCAAGTGACCGTCACCTGCTCATTCCATATATACTCGATATGCACAAGATGCTACGGGCTAGAGGTGGACACTCTGGGTGGGGCACTCTCAAAAGGGGAGGAGGCTGCTCGAAGACTCACTAGGAATCACCGCTGAGTCCCTATAAGCGACTAGATCCGGGTATAGATGTAGAACCGATCCCATGCTCATCGAGTGAGTCCAATCGCTTCACAGTCATAAGGGACTGACATCGATGAGCTTGCACAAGACACATGTAGACAAACAAACAACATACAAACCATGCAAACAAACCACACAAGGAAAACACACTGACTCATGCACGACTCTAGACTACGGTGGTGACATCAAGCCCACTAGGTGGCGGCATCCTGGGTGGCCGGAGAGCCGTCCAACTCTTCCCCCCCAAGGCATAGTACTCATCGGCTAGTGCCTCATCGGCCACATAATTGACACACTCAAGCTCTGGAGGTACGGGTTCTCCAACACCTAGGGCTAGGGTGGTGCGAGCGGGACACTCGCTGGCAATGTGGCCAAACCCGTGACAGTGGAAACACTGCACTCTCGACCGACTACTCTCTCCTATAAAAGGGGCCTTACCCTTATCATCCCGTCGGGTAGGGGGTGTAGGCAGCAATGGGGGAGATGTATGTGCCTTGGACAATAGTGGAGGGGGTGCCGGTGCAAGAGGACGGGCTATAGGAGCCGGGGGACGGGCAACGGGTGCCGGTGGTTGGGGTGAAAATAGATCCCGGGGTGGAGGAGGGCGAGGCCGTGGAGCGAAGTGCTCCTGATAGGTGGGCTCCTGAGGTCGAGCCATGGGATGCCATTGATGTGGGCCTATGGAGTGACGGGGCTCGGTACTACAGAGAGGGGTGGGGCCCAACCAATGGCTAGACTCTAACTCTCCCTCAAATTGCTCCATCTCGAGAGCAACCTGGTATGCCTCTTCCAACGTCTTGGCATTGCGGCGGAAAAGCTCATACTGATAGTGTGGCCGCAAACCACGTCGAAAGCGGGAAACGGGCATGGTACTCTCCTCCGTGACACCACATCGTAGAAAGTACTCATCAAACTCTGTGATGTATTCGGAGACGGACCGATCTCCCTGGCTAAGACTTTGCCATCTATCGATGAGTCGCTGGTAGTATGTGGTGGGAAGGTACTTTTGCCAAAGTTTATTCTTCTTCTAATGCTCTTCTTCTATTGTCGGCATAACTCTTCTGTCTTGATTGGGCTACTTGTAACCGGTCTCGGATAATACGGATGTTCTATGATGATTCTGAAACAAGATCCGGTCCAAGCCACTGTTTCTCACCTACCTCATCCCAACATAACGGGGAACGACAACTTCTACCATACAATGCTTCAAAAGGAGCCACCTGTATGCTGGATAGGTAACCATTGTTGTAGGCGAATTCAATCAATGCTAGGTGATCCCTCCAACTGCCTCCAAAATCAATCATGCATGCTCGTAACATATCTTCCATTATCTGGTTGGTTCTTTCCGTCTGTCCATCTGTCTGCGGATGAAAAGCAGTACTGAAATTCAGACGAGTACCCAAAGACTCTTGTAGTCCCTTCCAGAAATGTGAAGTAAATCTAGGGTCTCGATCAGACACAATGCTGACCGATATGTCATGGAGTCTTACCACTTCCTTCAAATACAAAGCAGCCAATACATCAACCGTCCACTTGGACTTAATTGGTAAGAAATGAGCTGATTTTGTCAATCGATCGACAATCACCCATATTGCATCAAAATCACCACGAGTCCTAGGTAGACCCATAATGAAATCCATGCCAATGCTTTCCCATTTCCATTAGGGTATGTCAAGTGGTTTCAGTTTCCCTGTCGGTCTGAAATGTTCAGCCTTAACTTGATGGCAAACCAAGCATCTACTCACGAAGTCTGTAACTTCCCTTTTCATGTTTGGCCACCAAAAGGATATCTTCAAATCTCTGTACATTTTAGTGCCTCCAGGATGAATGGTGTATCTGGATCTATGAGATTTCTCAAGAATCTTGTTCTTTATTCTAGCTTCATCAGGTACACAAGTTCCACCCTGGAATAATAATCTTCCATCGTCAGCCATCATGAAATCAGGTCTGCTGCTCAAACTTCCCTTGATCTCTACTAACTCGGGATCATTATCTTGCAAGGACTTGATTTCCGTCAATAATTCGGGCTTAAGTTAAATCTGTGCAATCATAACCCGATCCTTATCAACATTCAGATCCAGACTAGCTAATTGTTCCAGTAGCTTCCACTCTTGTAACATGAGACTTGATAATCTAGCTACAGGCTTTCTGCTTAATGCATCTGCCACAACATTACCTTTTCCAGGATGATACTAGATCGAGAAATCGAAGTCTTTCAAGTACCCCAACCATCTTCGCTGTCTCATGTTGAGTTCCTTCTGAGAGAACAAATATTTCATATTCTTATTATCTGAAAACACTATGAAGGTTTCTCCACACAAGTAGTGCCTCCATATCTTCAAAGCAAACACGACTGCTACTAGTTTCAAATCATGCACAGGGTAATTCTCCTCATGCTTCCTCAACTTCCGTTGAACAAGAGGCAATCACCTTCCCATGTTTTATGAGTACACATCCTAAACCAATACCTGAGGCATCAGTATATACGACAAATCCTCCTTCACCAGAAGGTAAAGCCAATACTGGTGCAATGGTCAAACATTCCTTCAAAGTCTAAAAACTTTGCTGGCAATCTTCGGACCAATCAAACTTATTTTCCTTGTGGGTTAACCTTGTCATAGGTACCGCAATCTTAGAGAAGTCCTAGATAAATCTTTGGTAATAGCCTGCCAGGCCTAGGAAACTTCTAACTTCGGTCACACTGGTAGGCTAATCCCAATTCTTCACTGCCTCTACCTTCAAAGGATCAACAGAAATACCTTCCTTGGTGATGATATGTCCGAGAAAGGACACCTCTTGTAGCCAGAATTCACACTTACTGAACTTGGCATATAGTTGATGATCTCTCAATAATTGTAATGCCATCCTCAGATGTTCAGCATGCTCCACTTCACTCTTGGAATAGATCAAGATGTCATCAATAAATACCACGACCCATTGATCAAGATAGGGCCGAAATACATTATTCATTAACTGCATGAAAGTTGCTGGGGCATTCGTTAGACCAAAAGGCATAATGACAAATTCAAAATGACCATACCTGCTACGGAAATTTGATTTATAGATATCCTCGTCCTTAATCCGCAATTGATGATATCCAGATCGAAGATCGATCTTAGAGAAATACTGAGCTCCCGCTATCTGGTCAAATAATTCATCAATCCTCGGCAATGGATATTTTTTCTTGACAGTCAACTGGTTCAATTGCCGATAATCGATGCACAATCTCATCGAACCATCTTTCTTCCGGATGAATAATACAGGGGCTCCCCACGGAGAAGTACTAGGACGAATGAAGCCCTTCTCGAGCAATTCCATCAATTGCTGTTTTAACTCCCTCAGTTCCGTAGGAGACATACGGTAAGGAGTCTTGGAAATAGGAGATGTGTCCAGAAAGAGATCAATTGAAAAGATAACTTCCCGCTCAGGAGGAAGTCCTGGTAGTTCCTCTGGAAAGACATCAGGAAAATCTCAGACAACAGAAATATCCTTGATCTTAATCTGCTGCTCAGGGGTTGCACAGACAAAGGCTAGAAAAGCCTCGCATTCTCGTCTCATCATCTTATCAGCTCGAAGAGCCGAAATAAGTGATACAGAGTTGTGGTGCTTAACTCCCACAAAAGAAAGTCTTGGGTGTCTAGTAAAAGACACAGAGCCAGAACTACAATGAACATTGGCCTCATATCTAGCCAACCAATCTGCTCCTAGGATTACGTCATAATCCTTCATGTCCATGCAAATCAAATCAGCTGGAAAGTTTTGTTCACCAATCATAACCTTGCTAGAAGGATAGAAATGCTAGATTGCTGATCTAGTACCAATAGGGGTTGAGATCTCTAACGGAGAATCCATCAAAATAGGTTCCACAGCTAAAGACGTAGCAAATCTCTAAGAAGTAAATGAATACGTGACACCAGTATCAAAAAGAACAAATGCTGACTTGTCGAGTATAATAAGAGTACCTTCGACGAGTCCACCATCCTCGACTGTTTCCGCTTCATTAGCATGCATAGCTTGGAGCTTACCTTGTGGTTTCTTGAAGACTTGAGGTTTCACCGGGGTAGCTTGCTCCGATATCAAAGGACAGTTGGGGATACAGTGCTCTTTGCTTCCACATCGCAAACAAGCGCCCAGCTTGCGCCAGCACTCCTCCATCTTGTAACCCGGACGATCACAATACTTACACACGCCCTTGAATGGGACAATAGGGCCAGGCTTCTTGTCTTCGTGCTTCGGCATCTTGCCCTTCCATGATCCGGACCCGCTCCACAAACCAGGTCCACTCACAGGCCTCTTCTTGGTATACCCGGGTTTGACATTCCCGGAACCCGTAGGTTGTTCCTTCTTTGCACCTTTTCCACGGATTCTCTCCGTCATTTCTAGAGTATCTTCCAGAACTTGAGCTTTTCTCACCATCTCGGAATACGTGGAGATTTCCATTAGTGCCAATTTGTTGATATAATGCAGCCTCAGACTGTTGAGAAAACGCTTCGCCTTCATCTTCTCGGTGGAAATAAGGTGTATAGCATGACGAGAAAGTCGTGAAAATTGAGCCTCATACTCCGTCACGGACAAACCTCTCTGTTTCAGGGCCACGAACTCCGCCGCTTTCTTCTCTTGTACCCGGTCAAAAAAATACTTACCGTTGAAAAATTCCTCGAACTCTTCCCACGTAACCTGCTGATCACCGAGAGTTGCCTTGATAGAATCTCACCAAGTACGTGCATCACGTTCAAGTTGGAATGTAGATAAAAGGACACGCTCTTGGTTGGTGCACTGCATAACTTTGAAGATCCTTCCCATCTCATCCAGCCAGTGCTCGGCTTGGTCAGGGTCGGTTGAATCCGCAAACCTTGGTGGATTCATCCCTCGAAAGTTCCGGTATAGATCACCGGTGCCATGATTTACAGCTCCTGCTTGAGCCACTTGCTGTAAAGCCTGAGTAAGGCCTTGAACTGTGCGCTGCAGGTTCCTCCATTCAACGCGATCAGCTGCCATTACAACGCCTACACGAGGAATAGATTACTTAGGTTCAATAAGATAGATAATAACACGATTAAGATACGAACTTACCCCAAGTTTCTGCCTAAATCTCACCAGGTTGGGTTCTTAGACTTTAAACAAGGTTATGGATTATCATAGGGCCTTAAAACTTAGGAAACCTTGAACTTAGAGAACCTAGGAATGTGAAACCTAGGGCTCTGATACCAACTAAACTGTCACGCCCCGACACGGAATATCGGGACGTACAGTTAGAAACAAGTTGGAAGGAGAGAGAACTAATCTAAATATTACACAAGTGCTATGAAATTGAAATAACTTATTGATCATTAAACAACCATAACTGATATAATAACCTCATACCAACTTGATACAACTGAGATATCAATCCTTAACCATAATAACATAACTGAAGCACAACACACTCTAAACACAACTAGGAGTAGGATAACACTGCCAACACCACTCTAGAACTGGTGCACTCGAGACATCACTCCTGTCCATCCCCGATGGTAAGCTCGTCACTTGAACTGTCTAGAAAGGGGGGGAAACAACAACTATGAGCCGACGCTCAGTAGGAAATAACAGGTAAGTTTACATGATTAACAATTTAATTACATTTTGATATGCCATGCTAATAAAAGAAATAATTGACGATACTATGAAACAACGTAATGAAAACATCTTGCAAGGTCAAGAAATATATGATTGATAAAGATTAACAAGAATAACAAGTACAAGAATTTACAACAGGAGATACAACAAGAGATTGTAGTAGAAGATTGGCCAACAAGCAAGTATTTTAAACATCAATCCAAGCACGATCAAGTAACAAGTAACAAGAGATTTTATGTCATAGACGTTTCACAAGTCATGCACTCGGTGCAATGCCTCACCATGTCATTAACATCCCATGGGCTCACTAACTTTTGGGCGCTCTCCCCAGGACCAGACCGGGCCCTTATGATGCGTTGGCATTGATTTATTGGATCCAAGATCCCACGATTGTCTAGACATTCAGTCAAATTTAATGGCTAATTTAATCAGAGGAATTACTGTCATAAGTTCAAGGTTTAAAGGACTAACCTTGTCCTTAGATTCAAGAGTACAAAACACGGTGAAACTCACCTCTAGAGTTATACGGCTAACCCTGGGCCGTACTTACAAGAGTTGGACTAGAACGTAGTCCACGAGATCAAGAAAGAACGACTGACAGTATGCTGCTCCTAAGAATGAACGGTAAGTTCTGGGCCGTAAATCCAGAAGACATTTAGACCCATGAACAAGATATACGATCCACACGGGAAGTATTACAGATATGCGGTCCAAGAGAATCCGCATAAGGTTTAAATGGTTGTATTCCAGCCGCACCGCCTAGGTGTAATACCCCAAGTTCTTTAGAAATTTATTTATAAAGTTATTTGTAATTATTTGTAATTTATTTGAATTTATTTGAATTAATAAGAATTATCCGAATTAATTAGATTAATTAATTAATTAATAGAATAAGTCATTTTTCAACTATTTTATAAAAATCCCCAAAAATCACATCTTGTAGAATTAATTTTTTTTAGCAACTTTGTCTTCTATAATTAAGCCTAAAAAAATCGTTTATTAGGCCGAATTAGTGAACTAAGTCTTCCAAACTTAATATTTAACTAATTACGGAATAGTAGAAGTGGGAATTTTATCTACCATATAAAAATATATAAAAATAGTAATTACATAATAAATACATCGACTAACACTTTTATCTTCTTGGACTAAGCCCAATAAAATCATTATCTAGGCCTAATCAGTGGGTTAAGCCTGACTTACAACCCACCTAACCCAAATTCGTGTTCACTATTCACCCAAACTTAGAACATCAAATTCGAGCTTGTTTCTCAACCAAATGGGGTGATTTCAGAGGCAAATGAAAGGTATAACATAGAGGAACATTTCGCCTCTCATAATGCCAAAAAATCTTCACCATATGGTAAGTATTTGGGCGCGCAAGAGCTAGGTCAACGTTGGCGGCGGTGTTTGGAACACGCCACTTGTTTGGTCGAATTCTCCCTTCCTGGAAGGATCCAGAAGGAGTATGACCTATTAAAAGAAATCTCTATGTGTCTAGATTCATTTGGTAGCTGTGGTATTCGCAGAGAATTCAGATCTGGAGAGATCTCTTGCGATTATTGGAGGAGGGTCCGAGTTCGTGGGTTTTCCTTAGGCCTTTCTTCTTCCTTCGATTGAGGTAGGTTTCCTTAACCAAAATCAGCTTATGAATATATGAAATTGTTCCTCTCATCGAGCTCTTTTCATTGGTGGCAAAAGCCCCAATTTTTATTAGGTGTGGAGTGAGTTATCGTTGGATTAGTGAGGTGCTGTCCAGTTGTTCTTCAAGTTCATTCTTCATTCTAGGTCTAAGTTCTCTCTTCGATTTAAGGTAGGATCTAACAGCCAAACTCTAATTAACTTATATGATGTAATAAGCATGTTGTTAGCTTTCATTTAACGTAGGAAGCCCCAAATTTTATTGAGCCTACTTGGAGAATTTCAATTTTTAGTAAGAGCGTGTCTAGAACTTAATTTATATTATGTTCTTCAAGTAGAAGCTTGATTTTCGGGCTATTTTTGGATTAGATAACTTGATCCACATATAGCTTATAGTATATGGTTGGATTCATCATTAAGTTAGTTTTCTTTTGATATAAAAAGCCCCAAATTTCATTGTGTATATTGAGATAAATCTACGTTTTAGTAGACGCATGTCAAGAACTAGGTTCTTCATGTATTCATCATAAATAGGTTGTGATTCGATTGAGTTTTCAGCAAAATTCTTATTTCAATCTCTTGTTTTATGACCTTAGTATGTATATTAAGAATCCTAGAGCATTTGGTTAAAATCCCAACTCATTTAGACCCCAAATCATTGAGTTTTCATGGTTTACAGAGTCAACCATCGCTTCTGGAAGTGTAGGGGTCGACCCATGGGGTCGACCAATGAAGAATTTTTTTTGAGGGGTCGACCCACACCCAGGAAGGCTCCTGGAATGCAAGGGGTCGACCCAATGGGTCGACCCATGCCCCGTATGACCCCATTAATGATGTTTTTGACCCGGGGATCAATCCGGATCATTGGGGAATCAATCCATTCAACCTAATCACATTGAAAACTACATTTTTGAGGAACTAATGACCTATTCATGTACCCTTTTTAGTTTCAATTAACATTGGTCCATACATGTAAACTTAGTGTAAAAACACACCGTTTATCATCTTTATTTCAATGCATACATGGTTAAATAAAAACCCACATAATTAATGATTAATTGTGCAACTAAATTTCTGTTAATGCATGCTATTTCACTTCTGTGAGAGCTTGTTCTTTACCTTATCACCTTGATTCAGCTTTTTGGCATTTTGGCTAATGCAAATGATAATGGATAATCTTTGATATGTTAACTTGGTAATTAGGATTAAGTTGATTGTTAAGTTGCTGTTTTAGTCATGATTACTCCAGTAGAATGGATTGCTTACACACATGAACGGTATACTGTCGGCCATTCCTTCTTGACCCCGTGGACCGAGTTTGGTCCAGTTCTTGTAATACGGCACCGAGGTGACCGTATAAACCAAGTTTTTGTTTTGAATCCAAGGACATGTTAGTCCTTAAATCTCATACTCTTGACAGAAATTCCTCTGATTGATTGGCCATTAAAACTGATTGAATGTCTAGACGGATGGGACATTGGGCCCAGTAAATTAATGCCATCGCATCATAGGGGCCCGGTCTGGTCCTAGGGAGAGCGCCCGAAAGTTAGTGAGCCCATGGGATGTTAATGACAAGGTGGGGCATTGCACCGAGTACTTGCTTGCGTGTTGCGTCTATGACAAAAATCTCTTGTTACTTGATTATGATTGAAATGATATTACTTGCTTGTTGGCCAATTCTTTACTATTGTCTCTTGTTATATCTCCTGTTGTAAATTCTTGTATCTGTTATTCTTGTTAATCATTATCAATTATATTTCTTGACCTTGTAAGATCTCGTTACTACGTTGTTTCATTATATCATCATTATTCTTTTATTGCATTATCCTTTGTAGCATGACATTTTGAAAACGTAATTAAACTGTTAATCACTTATACCTGTCTGTTATTTCCTACTGAGCGTCAGCTCATAGTTGTTGTTCCCCCCTTTCCAGGCATTTCAGGTGGCGATGCGCATACCGATGGGGAAGGGCAAGAGTGATATCTTTTGAGTGTACTTGTAGTAGATGTCGAGTCGACATGGTTGTCTACCTCTAGTTTTTCCTTAGAGTTGTGTTAGCACTTGTTACTTTTGGAGTCAGTTGTTGCATTAGAATTTAGATTGAAAGTCATGTTTGATCGCATATTAGCAGCGTTGGTTATTGTAATAAATTGGAATCATCTTGATCAATAGAGTTGTATCTTTCCTTAGCATTTGTATAATTGTTTAGTTTAGAATATTTACTTGCTTTCTAGCTAGTTTCTAACTGTACGTCCCGATATTCCGCGTCGGGGTGTGACAATTTAGTTGGTATCAGAGCCCTAGGTTTCACATTCCTAGGATCCCTAAGTTTAGGTTTTCTTGTATTGCATCCCAATAACCCGGTATATCAAAAGGTGTTGTCTGAACGTTAGGCTACGCCTATCGGGAAGGTCGCATACTTGCGCGAGTGATCTTCGGATCGATTATCTCCGCCAGGTACCGAGTTTTGGTCGTGTCTAGGTGCATTAGACCCCTAACCTTGTAAAAGTCTAGGACCTGACCTAGTGAGAATGGGTAGAAAACTTGGGTTAAGTTCGTTCCTTAATCGTGTTATTATCTATCTTATTAAACCTAAGTAATCTATTTCTCGTGTAGATGGCAGCTGATCGCGCTGAATGGAGGAACCTGCAGCATACAATTCAAGGCCTTACTCAGGCCCTGCAGCAGGTGGCTCAAGCAGGAGCGGCACAGCATGGCACCGGTGATCTATACCGAAACTTCCGAGGTATGAATCCGCCTAGATTCGCGGGTTCGACCGACCCCGACCAAGCCGAGCACTGGTTAGATGAGATGGGGAGAATATTTGAAGTTATGCAATGTACCAACCAAAAGTGTGTCCTTTTGTCTACATTCCAACTGGAACGTGATGCACGTACTTGGTAGGATTCTATCAAGGCTACCCTTGGTGATCAGCAGGTTACATGGGAAGAGTTCGAGGAATTCTTTAACATCAAGTATTTTTCTGATAGAGTGCAAGAGAAGAAAGTAGCGGAGTTCGCGGCCTTGAAACAGAGAGGTTTATCTGTGGCAGAGTATGAGGCTCAATTTGCACGGCTTTCTCGTTATGCTACACACCTTATTTCCACCGAGAAAATGAAGGCGAAGCGTTTTCTCAACGGTTTGAAGCTGCATTATATCAACCAACTAGCACCAATGGAGATCTCCACTTATTCCGAAATGGTGAGAAAGGCTCAAGTTCTGGAGGATACTCTAGAAATGACGGAGAGAATCCGTGGAAATGGTGCGAAGAAGGAACAACCTACGAGTTCCGGGAGTGTCAAACCCAGGTATATCAAGAAGAGGCCCATTAGTGGACCTGGTTCGTGGAGCGGGTCCGGATCGTGGAAGGGCAAGATGTCGAGGCATGAAGACAAGAAGCCTGGCCCTATTGTTCCCTTCAAGGGCGTGTGCAACTATTGTGACCGTCCGAGTCACAAGGTGGAGGAGTGCTGGCGCAAGCTGGGTGCCTGTTTGCGATGCGGAAGCAAGGAGCACCGTATCCCTAATTGTCCTCTTATATCGGATCAAGCTACACCGGCAAAACCTCAAGTCTTCAAGAAACCACAAGGCAAGCTCCAAGCTTTACATGCAGATGAAGCAGGAACCGCCGAGGACGGTGGGCTCGTCGAAGGTACTCTCATTATACTCGACAAGCTAGCATTTGTTCTTTTTGATACTGGTGCCACGCATTCATTTATTTCTCGAAGATTTGCTAAGTCATTAGCTGTGGAACCTATTTTGATGAATTCTCCGTTAGAGATATCAACCCCTATTGGTACTAGATCGGCAATCCAGCATTTCTATCCTTCTAGTAAGGTTATGATTGGTGAGCAGAACTTTTCAGCTGATTTAGTTTGCATGGATATGAAGGATTATGATGTAATCCTAGGAGTAGATTGGTTGGCCAGATATGAGGCCAATGTTCATTGTAGTTCTGGCTCGGTGTCTTTTACTAGGCACCCAAGGCTTTCTTTTGTAGGAGTTAAGCACCATAACTCCGTACCGCTTATCTCGGCTCTTCGAGCTGATAAGTTGTTGAGGCGAGGATGTGAGGCTTTTCTAGCCTTTGTCTGTGCAACCCCTGAACAGCAGATGGAGGTCAAGGACATTCCTGTTGTCCAAGATTTTCCTAATGTCTTTCCAGAGGAACTACCAGGACTTCCGCCTGAGCGGGAAGTTATCTTCTCTATTGACCTCTTTCCGGGCACATCTTCTATTTCCAAAGCTCCTTACCGTATGTCTCCTGCGGAACTGAGGGAATTGAAGGAGCAGTTGGTGGAGTTACTCGAGAAGGGCTTTATTCGTCCTAGTACTTCTCCGTGGGGAGCCCCTGTATTATTCGTCAGGAAGAAAGATGGTTCGATGAGATTATGCATTGATTATCGGCAATTAAACCAGTTGACTATCAAGAACAAATATCCTTTGCCAAGGATTGACGAGTTATTTGACCAGATAGCGGGAGCCCAGTATTTCTCTAAGATCGATCTTCGATCTGGATATCACCAGTTGCGGATTAAGGAAGAGGATATCTATAAAACAGCTTTCCGCAGCAGGTATGGTCATTTTGAATTTGTCGTTATGCCTTTTGGTCTAACGAATGCACCGGCAGCTTTCATGCAGTTGATGAATGATGTATTTCGGCCCTATCTTGATCAATGGGTCGTAGTATTTATTGATGACATCTTGATCTATTCCAAGAGTGAAGTAGAACATGCTGAGCATCTGAGGATGGCATTGCAACTGTTAAGAGATCATCATTATATGCCAAGTTCAGTAAGTGTGAATTCTGGCTGCAAGAAGTGTCCTTTCTAGGACATATTATCACCAAAGAAGGTATTTCTGTTGATCCGTCGAAGGTTGAGGCAGTGAAGAATTGGGATCAGCCTACTAGTGTGACTGAAATTAGAAGCTTCTTAGGCCTGGCAGGCTATTATCGCAGATTCATTCAAGATTTCTCCAAGATTGCAGTACCTCTTACCAGATTAACCCGTAATGAGAACAAGTTTGATTGGTCAGATGATTGTCAGCGAAGCTTTCAGACATTGAAGGAGTGTTTGACTACTGCACCTGTATTGGCTTTACCTTCTGGTGAAGGAGGATTTGTTGTTTATACTGATGCTTCAGGTATTGGCTTGGGCTGTGTGCTTATGCAGCATGGGAAGGTGATTGCCTATTCTTCTAGGCAGTTGAGGAAGCATGAAGAGAATTATCCTGTTCACGACTTGGAACTAGCTGCAGTCGTGTTTTCCCTGAAGATATGGAGGCACTACTTGTACGGAGAAACATTCACAGTGTTTTCAGATCATAAGAGTCTGAAATATTTATTCTCTCAGAAGGAACTCAACATGAGGCAGAGAAGATGGGTGGAGTATTTGAAAGACTTCGACTTCTCGATCGAGTATCATCCTGGCAAAGGCAATGTTGTGGCAGATGCATTAAGTAGGAAGCCTGTGGCTAAATTATCAAGTCTCATGTTACAGGAGTGGAAGCTATTGGAACAATTGGCTAGCCTGGATCTGAATGTTGACAATGATCGGGTTATGATTGCACAGATTCAACTTAATCCCGAATTATTGATGGAAATCAAGTCCTTACAAGATGATGATCCCGAGTTGGTAGAGATCAAGGGGAGCTTGAGCAGCAGACCTGATTTCAGGTTGGCTGATGATGGTAGATTATTATTTAAAGGTAGAACTTGTGTACCTGATGAAGCTACAATAAAGAACAAGATTCTTGAGGAAGCTCATAGATCCAGATACACCATTCATCCCGGAGGCACTAAAATGTACAGAGATTTGAAGAGGTCCTTTTGGTGGCCAAATATGAAGAGAGAAGTTGCTGACTTCGTGAGTAGATGCCTGGTGTGTCAACAAGTTAAGGCCGAGCATTTCAGGCCGGCAGGGAAATTGAAACCACTCGACATACCCCAATGGAAGTGGGAGAGCATTGGCATGGATTTCATTATGGGTCTGCCTAGGACTCGTGGAGGATTTGATGCAATTTGGGTGATCGTAGACAGACTGACAAAGTCAACCCATTTTTTGTCCATTAAAACTAAATGGACAGTTGATGTTCTTGCAGCTTTGTATATGAAGGAAGTGGTGAGATTGCATGGTATTCCAGTGAATATAGTATCTGATCGAGACCCCAGATTTACTTCTCATTTCTGGAAAGGACTGCAAGAGTCTTTGGGTACTCGTCTGAATTTCAGCACGGCATTCCATCCACAGACAGATGGGCAGACAGAGAGAACAAACCAGATAGTGGAAGATATGTTGAGGGCATGTATGATTGACTTTGGTGGTAATTGGAATGAGCATTTGGCACTAATTGAATTCGCCTACAATAACAACTATCAGTCTAGTATTCAAATGGCTCCATTTGAAGCCTTGTATGGGAGAAGCTGTCGTTCCCCGTTGTGTTGGGATGAGGTAGGTGAGAAACAGTGGCTTGGACCGGATCTTGTCTCAGAATCATCACAGAACATCCGTATTATCCGAGACCGGTTACAAGTAGCCCAGTCAAGACAGAAGAGCTATGCCAACAACAGGAGGAGAGCATTAGAATTTCAGGTTGGCGAGCATGTGTTCTTAAAGGTCTCTCCGACGAGAGGGATTCAAAGATTTGGCATTCATGGCAAGCTGAGTCCGAGATATATTGGTCCATTCGAGGTTCTAGATAGAGTGGGAGAGGTGGCATACAGACTGGCTTTACCGCCTTAGTTGTCTGGCGTGCACAACGTCTTCCATATTTCTATGTTGCGGAAGTATGTGTACGACCCCACTCATGTTATCCAGCAAGTGGATTTTGAACTGAAGGAGGATTTGACCTACGAGGAAAGACCGATAAAGATTCTGGACCGAAAGCAGCAGCAACTCTGGAATCGTTCGATACCGATGGTCAAGATTCAGTGGAGTCGGCGTGGAACATAAGAAGCTACTTGGGAGTCCGAAGATACTATGCGGAAGCGGTATCCCGACTTATTCTAGGTGAGCGATCTTTTTCCCTACTCTCAGTTTTAGTGCAGTGAATTTGGAGGACCAAATTACTTTAAGTAGGGGAGGGTGTAATACCCCAAATTCTTTAAAAATTTATTTAGAAAGTTATTTGTAACTATTTGAATTTATTTGAATTAATAAGAATTATCCGAATTAATTAGATTAATTAATTAATTAATAGAATAAATCATTTTTCAACTATTTTATAAAAATCCCCAAAAATCACATCTTGTAGAATTAATTTTGTTTAGCAACTTTGTCTTCTACAATTAAGCCTAAAAAATCGTTTATTAGGCCGAATTAGTGAACTAAGTTTTCCGAACTTAATATTTAACTAATTACGGAATAGTAGAAGTGAAAATTTTATCTACCATATAAAAATTCATAAAAATAGTAATTAAATAATAGATACATCGACTAACACTTTTGTCTTCTTGGACTAAGTCCAATAAAATCATTATCTAGGCCTAATCAGTGGGTTAAGCCTGACTTACAACCCACCTAACCTAAATTCGTGTTCACTATTCACCCAAACTTAGAACATCAAATTCGAGCTTGTTTCTCAACCAAATGGGGTGATTCAAAAGGCAAATAAAAGGTATTACATAGAGGAACATTTCCCCTCTCATAATGCCACAAAATCTTTACCATATAGTAAGTATTTGGGCGCGCAAGAGCTAGGTCAACGTTGGCGACGGTGTTTGGAACACGCCACTTGTTTGGTCGAATTCTCCCTTCCTGGAAGGATCCAGAAGGAGTATGACCTATTAAAAGAAATCTCTACGTGTCTAGATTCATTTTGTAGCTGTGGTGTTCGCAGAGAATTCAGATCTGGAGAGATCTCTTGCGATTATTGGAGGAGGGTCCGAGTTCGTGGGTTTTCCTTAGGCCTTTCTTCTTCCTTCGATTGAGGTAGGTTTCCTTAACCAAAATCAGCTTATGAATATATAAAATTGTTCCTCTCATCGAGCTCTTTTCATTGGTGGAAAAAGACCCAATTTTTATTAGGTGTGGAGTGAGTTATCATTGGATTAGTGAGGTGCTGTCCAGTTGTTCTTCAAGTTCATTCTTCATTCTAAGGCTAAGTTCTCTCTTCGATTTGAGGTAGGATCTAACAGCCAAACTCTAATTAAATTATATGATATAATAAGCATGTTGTTAGCTTTCATTTAACGTAGGAAGCCCCAAATTTCATTGAGCATACTTGGAGAATTTCAATTTTTAGTAAGAGCATGTCTAGAACTTAATTTATATTATGTTCTTCAAGTAGAAGCTTGATTTTCGGGCTATTTTTGGATTAGATAACTTGATCCACATATAGCTTATAGTATATGGTTGGATTCATCATTAAGTTAGCTTTCTTTTGATATAAAAAGCCCCAAATTTCGTTGTGTATATTGAGAGAAATCTACGTTTTAGTAGACGCATGTCAAGAACTAGGTTCTTCATGTATTCATCATAAATAGGTTGTGATTCGATTGAGTTTTCAGCAAAATTCTTGTTTCAATCTCTTGTTTTATGACCTTAGTATGTATATTAAGAATCCTAGAGCATTTGGTTAAAATCCCAACTCATTTAGACCCCAAATCATTGAGTTTTCATGGTTTACAGAGTCAACCGTCGCTTCTGGAAGTGTAGGGGTCGACCCATGGGGTCGACCCATGCAGCCCAATGAAGGGGTCGACCCAATGGGTCGACCCATGAAGAATTTTTTTTGAGGGGTCGACCCAATGGGTCGACCCACACCCAGGAAGGCTCCTGGAATGCAAGGGGTCGACCCAATGGGTCGACCCATGCCCCGTATGACCCCATTAATGATGTTTTTGACCCGGGGATCAATCCGGATCATTGGGGAATCAATCCATTCAACCTAATCACATTGAAAACTACATTTTTGAGGAACTAATGACCTATTCATGTACCCTTTTTAGTTTCAATTAACATTGGTCCATACATGTAAACTTAGTGTAAAAACACACTGTTTATCATCTTTATTTCAATGCATACAAGGTTAAATAGAAACCCACATAATTAATGATTAATTGTGCAACTAGATTTCTGTTAATGCATGCTATTTCACTTCTGTGAGAGCTTGTTCTTTATCTTATCACCTTGATTCAGCTTTTTGACATTTTGGCTAATGCAAATGATAATGGATAATATTTGATATGTTAACTTGGTAATTAGGATTAAGTTGATTGTTAAGTTGCTGTTTTAGTCATGATTACTCCAGTAGAATGGATTGCTTACACACATGAACGGTATACTGTCGGCCGTTCCTTCTTGACCCCGTGGACCGAGTTTGGTCCAGTTCTTGTAATACGGCACCGAGGTGACCGTATAAATCGAGTTTTTGTTTTGAATCCAAGGACATGTTAGTCCTTAAATCTCATACTCTTGACAGAAATTCCTCTGATTGATTGGCCATTAAAACTGATTGAATGTCTAGACGGATGCGACGTTGGGCCCAGTAAATCAATGCCATCGCATCATAGGGGCCCGGTCTGGTCCTGGGGAGAGCGCCCGAAAGTTAGTGAGCCCATGGGATGTTAATGACAAGGTGGGGCATTGCACCGAGTACTTGCTTGCGTGTTGCGTCTATGACAAAAATCTCTTGTTACTTGATTATGATTGAAATGATATTACTTGCTTGTTGGCCAATTCTTTACTACTGTCTCTTGTTATATCTCCTGTTGTAAATTCTTGTATCTGTTATTCTTGTTAATCATTATCAATTATATTTCCTGACCTTGTAAGATCTCGTTACTACGTTGTTTCATTATATCATCATTATTCTTTTATTGCATTATCCTTTGTAGCATGACATTTTGAAAACGTAATTAAACTGTTAATCACTTATACCTGTCTGTTATTTCCTACTGAGCGTCAGCTCATAGTTGTTGTTCCCCCCTTTCCAGGTATTTCAAGTGGCGATGCGCATACCAATGGGGAAGGGCAAGAGTGATATCTTTTGAGTGTACTTGTAGTAGATGTCGAGTCGACATGGTTGTCTACTTCTAATTTTTCCTTAGAGTTGTGTTAGCACTTGTTACTTTTGGAGTCTGTTGTTGCATTAGAATTTAGATTGAAAGTCATGTTTGATCGTATATTAGCAGCGTTGGTTATTGTAATAAATTGGAATCATCTTGATCAATAGAGTTGTATCTTTCCTTAGCATTTGTGGAATTATTTAGTTTAGAATATTTACTTGCTTTCTAGCTAGTTTCTAATTGTACGTCCCGATATTCCGCGTCGGGGCGTGACACTAGGCTTGGCTAGAAAGCTAGAAAAGATACCCTATGGGACTCCGGGATGCCAAAGACAGGGTACCACTAAACCAGGGCCTAGTGCACTGTCCAATAGTCTATCCAGGGCCTAATATTTGGTCGAAGAATGATCAAGGTTAATCAACTAACTCAATGGCACAAGCCAGGTATATACGGTAGTTATCGGGCACAAAATCAGACATACGGTTCATTACGACCACGCATGCCGCTTTAGCCCATTCCGATTTAAAACTAAAGCCAGCGGTTCAAACATGTAAATCAGAGTTTGCTGGTGTCTAACAGGTTCTTAACAGGGATATAAAGAAATCCTGTGATGATGGTAAAGCCGTCGGATAGAGTTTCCGGGGGTAAAACCAAGACTAGCACGCTAATCGGCTAACGAGTTGTTAAAAGTCAGAAAGTTGGTCACGCTGTTTACTATAGTACAACAGCTAACCAGCAAGTTAATGACCATATTAATCCTAATTACATGTCAAATTAGCAATAATTAAGTTTTACATTAAGTCAAAATGCCAAAAAGATTAAATAGGATGATAACGGGTATGAACAAGATCGCGTAAGTCGCGTATGAACGAATAACATGCAATTAATAGAAATTTAGTTGCACAATTAATAATTTATAATGTGAGTTTCTATTTTACTAATTATCATTTAGAACACTATGATGAATGCATTAGAACTAGTATTAAGTGATTTTCTTTCAAGATAAATGGTTAGGAATGGGCCGTAAAACTATCGGGCTGAACAGGGGCTGAAACGGGCTAAATAGAGGGTGTTGGGAGTTGGACTAAAATGCTAATAACTAATG
The DNA here is from genome assembly GCA_022559845.1 of Amorphophallus konjac. Lineage (NCBI taxonomy): Eukaryota > Viridiplantae > Streptophyta > Magnoliopsida > Alismatales > Araceae > Amorphophallus > Amorphophallus konjac. Next base: position 285,707,727 of record CM040124.1, on the reverse strand, counting down.
AAAATGGACTCCAATTAAGGGAATTTTGATACCGTTGGAAAGCTAATGAAGAATACTATCTAACAGTAAGGCCAATTTCAAAATATCTCTCTGAAATCGAGATTTATTAAGGCAAGAACATGGGAAACCCTAATTTTGACATGCTGTTACTAAATCATAAAATTCTCTCAATATACAGAACAAAATTTGGGGCTTCTTACAACAAAAGAAAGCTACTTTGATGCTGAATCCTACCATATATGATATATTATATGTGAATCAGATTTAGTAACTCAAAATCAGAACTTAACTCGGAAGAACATATCAAAAACTAGGTCTAGACATATTGTTACTCCGAACAGAAATTCTCTAAACATGCTTCATGAAATTTGGGGCTTTCTATGCCAAATGAAAGCTAACAAGATGATGATTATATCCTATAAGTTAATTAAAGTTTGGCCAGTTAAACCTACCTCAAATCGAAGAGAGAACTTAAAGCCCTAGAATGAAGAATGAATTAGACAGCACTCCACAAAAACCACGATATCTCCTTGGATACCTAATAAAATTTAAGGATTTTAGAACCATTGGAAAGAGCTCGTCTAGAGGATCAATTTGATGTACTCATGAGTAGATTTAGGTCAAGGATACCTACCTCAATCGATGGAACAAAGAGGAGAGGAAGGAGGGCGATGGCTGCCGACCCACCTCCACTAATCGACCAAGAACTCCCTGGATCGAACTCCAATGTGACCTCCATAGTCACCAAATGAAAATAGACTTGTAGAGCTTTATTTTGATAGCTCATAGAGCTTCTGGAGCTTTCGGGGCTGGGAGAAATCGACCACGCAATATGGTGTTTTAAAACGGCACCGCCAAGGTTGACTCCAACAAAACTCGACCGCCACCATGTGTTAGGGTTAGGGTTTGGTTCAATTGATAGAGGACTTTTGATCCTTAGATCAAGACCTTCTATTTGCCCCTAGAAACACCTCATTTGGCTAAGAAATGAGCTCGAATTTGATGGTTTAAGGTGAGGTTTACTATTGCGTTCACTATTGGGTAGGTAAGTGTGGAAATCGGACTTAATCCACTGATTAGGCATAGTTAATGATTTTATTAGGCTTAGTCCTAGAAGATAAAGTTTCTAATCGCATGGTTGTCTATCTAATTACTATTTTTCAGGATTTTAATACTGTTAACAAATTTCCACTTCACTATTCATTCACTATTCATCAAATAATAAAAAACTAGATTCGAAATTCAAATTTCAAATTCACCATTTTCATTTATATTTCATTCCAAACTCTATTTCATTTAGGTTTCATTTCACCTAAAATTTTATTTTCATTAGGTTTGCATTTCATTTCATTTTTATTTAAAATTAAGGGTTTATTTCAATCTCTTTTCATTTATAAATTCAATTAAATCCTAATAAATTCTCAAAAATTCTAATTTGACAGTAATAATTCAAATAAATATTTGTTAATTAATTACGGGGTATTACACTCTCCTCTTCCCCACCTACCTCTTAACTCCCCTCCCCTCACTTAAGACCCCTCCCAACCACCCACCACCCCATTAACTCCCCTTAGTCCCAAGAAATCTTTCACCAATCTCCACTCCACCCTCCAACCATCACCTACCCCATTCCCTTCCCCAAGCACCTTTCTACCTCCCCTAGGCTGAAGGGGCTCCTCCCAAGACCCCAAATTTGAAATTCCCTCCCTTAGGGCTGTGCCCTTTCATCTTCCCCCACCCCTAATCACCCTAGTTTGCCCCCCATCTCACTACACCCAAGCCAAGTTCGCCCCTCCCCTTGCCCTCCCCTTTGTTCACATTAGGCTACACCCTCCCCTCCCCTCCACTCCACTCACAACCCTCTCCAGCCCCATTTCGCCCTCCCCACCTTCATCTCCACAGCCCTCATAGCCCCTAAACACCTCCCATATCCCTGCCACAGCCACTCATCACCACCTCCACCCCTTAGTCTCTTGGCCATCCCCTTCCCCACCCCCTCTTCTCCACTATATTATGTCTCTGTTGCAGGCAGTAGAGTTGCAGTGACTTGCAGAGGCAGCCACGACTTCCCATGAAGGATTCAGGTGGCAAATCTTATATTGATGGAATCATCTTCGAGTCAGCTTTCCAACGGTGGTGGCCCCGCCGGCTTCCAAGGTCGGAGCTGTTCGATGGCGTAGATCTCGTCCGACTGTGCGTTGTGCCCCTGTCTGAAGATCTGAAGCTGAAAGCAGAAGCCACCTCGACCAACACGGGAATGATCTGGGCGCCATTTTCGGAGGGCAGGAACTACGTCTAGTTAGCTTTCATCTCCAAGAAGAAGGGACTCAATCAACCACTGGAGCTCCCAGTTCCAATTTTCTTTGCCGGAGTGTTCAGACTGCTCCCTGTGGTTCCAGGTTTGACCGGTCCCCACTTATCCGGCCACCATTCTCTTCTATGACCTCTGATTGCGGCCCCATCAACTCCTACTCGAAGCTACTCCGACCATGATCACGTCGCCGTCAGTTTCGTCTCAATTGGAGTTCAGGAGAGCCCGCAGCGCCTTCTGCAACATACTGCACAGTTCTGCCAGAGGCGCAGTGTTGTACTTCTTCTAATTTTCAGGTCAAGCGCCATCACCGCAGCGTTCGGGTGTATACCCACGCTTCCCGGCGCGCCCTCGTCTCTAAATGGGATCGGTGTTTTCACACCGATCAGGTGAGCATCTGGTACTATCCTTGATTGCCTCTATTCTGTAAATTTAGTATTGCTTTGCATGCCCGTCAGTCGGTGAGAAGAGAGCCTGATCTTACATACTGCCTTGAGTGTGTCCACTGCGGACCGAGAGTGAGTGCCACCCAAACCCCGCCCTACGGGCCTGCCGCCCATGAAGTTGGGTAACCCAAATCCTTAGGGGTCAGCCTAAGCCCGCTAGGACTTTAGAAGTGATTGGATTCCCCCTCGGACCCTTGCCATCATCCCCGGTCACCATCGGGAGATCATGTGCGCCTTGCGAGTGAGCCGCTAGTGTAAGCTTGCTGATTACTCTTGTATGCTTGCGGGTCCAGGTCCGAGGTTCATCATTTCAAACTTAGTCATCCTTGGGTTGTGCCACATCTGTCTACCTACCCAGCTCGGTCACCTCCAATCGACCACACCCAACCACCTCCACCCAAGTGGGCCATAATCGGAGGCAAAGCGCCGCGCATGTAGAAGAGCCTAGGTACACGACTAAGCCAAGTTCATATGGGAGAGTCCATCACATCGCTCCTACTCCAAACCCCACCATTGCCGAACTCTTCCAAATCATTTTGGATAGAGTGGATAGGAGGTGTGATTATATCGAGTCCCTGGTTTCCCCTTGCCTACCTCCTAGATAGAATGGAACCAAGCACGAGCCTAAGGAGGTAGCAATCGGTAGCCCCAACCCGATGCCATCTAAGGTGCCACCACAAGGCCCTCTCCCCATCATGATGGGTCAAGATCGACTTACCAAGGAGCGTAGTGGGTCACGAGAGCAGTGTAATCGCTGCCAAGGGTTCAGCCACTTTGCCGGACAGTGTCCCACTCGGATGTCTCTAGCCTAAGGGGACAAAAGGGTTGGAAAAGCCTCACTCTCCGATCTTTATTCGGAGCCACCTCAGCCACCGCTACACGTGTTTCTAACGGGAAAGCTACTCATAGTTGAGCCACTCCTTAGCTGGCTCAAGAATGGCCTGGCCCCATCTCCCTTCCCATCCATGGACCCTATCCTACCTTTAGTGCCAATCAATTCATTTCACACCACTTTCTGGTCTAGTCACTATGTGGATACATTGGTTGACCTTCTTAAAGGGTTAAACCGACAATTGACATTTACGTACTTGTTGGCTCCAGGCTTCGATCGACCCATAGGTCGTAGTTTCACTCATCCCACCTTAGCGTCCATCATCTTCGTGTACACCGTGGGTCATGTTACCACGGAGGTTCTCCTACTCCTTCCGGTACGGGTCGAGCCTAACTTCATACCATTTACCCCAAGGGAGGAACCCTACCTCCTATATAAGATCACCGTACCCTATACCCACATGCATGAAGGTGACTATCTACACCTTCAAGATTTCCAAATGTCGGACCATGACTTATGGAGGTCCAATTCAAGGGGTCATACCTTCTTTGATCCTTTCAATCCCTTCCCTAGTGACCCACCTTATCCATTCCATCTCATTAGGGAAGCCGCCTATAACACCCCTACCCCGCAGGCTAGTCCATCTATACTCTGCACGGAATCCATTCATCGGGGTAAGGAAGAAGGTGAATCCGGTTCTCTTGGTCCTCCCACATCCAAGCCCAACGTACGTGATTGGTGCATCGTAGGATGTCTAGGAGTTTCCCATGATGTCAACCTCTGGTTACGTCAAGTGTATGCATGGCACACATTCGGGTGTCCTGGTCCACCCTTGCATGTGTCTGGGTCAGACTAACCGTAGGGTTGTTTAGGGTCGTGTGTGCATCCGTGTGTTTTTCTTTTTGCTAAGCATGTTAGGAGTCTGCATGACGACGTCCGTCGTCACATTAAGGCTAGCAATGCACGGTATAAGGAGCTAGCCGATGCTCATAGACACCACCGTGAGTTCCAAGAGGGTGAATATGTCATGATCAGGGTAAGACCTGAACGGTTTCCCTTAGAACCGTAAAGAAATTGCAAGCTCACGGAGCCGGTCCATTTAGATTGTTGAATCGCGTTGGATCCAATGCATATATTGTGGACCTGCCTGAGGAATATGGTATAAGCTCAACTTTCAATGTGTTGGATCTAGTTGCATATAGGGACCCAGCGGTGATCCCTAGTGAGCCTTTCGAGCCATCTCCTCCCATTGAGAGTGATCCCACACCTGAGTGTCCACCACCATCCCCATTTTCACGGCAGCGAGAGCATATAGATCATATACTGGATGAGCAGGTGGCTGTTACCAGGAGTGGATCCTACCCGCACTACCTAGTGCGATGGAGAGGGTGACCCACCACCGAGGATACTTGGATCACCCATGGAGAGTTGCAGAGGCTAGATCCGGATCTACTGCAGCGCTACCAGAGCGATGCAGACCCTTACTCGATAGGGTCGAGTTTCTCCCACCCGGGGAGAATTGGTGCAGACACCAGAGCAATGGAGAAGCACGAACCGGCGAGCCCCCGGTACCGTACGCGGAGCACCACTCGAGCTACATCGGCTTCCATCTGGCTCGGAGACAGTCTGGAGTCTCCGCTCTGAGTCCTCATATTTATAGTATTTATGGGGATTTTATTTGTGTGTAATGTGTGTTTATTTGGTTTTATTCGGATTGTAATAGGGGTTTATTTACAATTTGGGACCACCTAGGTCCCACAGGCCCCCCATCCCTTCTCCCATTGATCCACCTCAGCTCTTGGGCCCATGTGGGGTCAGTCAACCCTCCAAGGTGGGCTTCTAGAAGGGTTGGACTAAGGGGGGACAAAGGGTAACAAAATTCAAATTTTGGAACACATAAGTCAAGGGGGTGCCCCATGTATAATATAGTTTATTAGGATTGAAATCTTATTTTATTTGTTCCAAACCACATGGGAGAAATAAATTGTAGACTCCCTCTTTTACCCCCCACCAATCCTAGATTTAGGGATAGAACTAGTCTTTTTGTATTTTCTAAAAGAGACTTGTATTTTCATTTTGAGTAGAATTAATGCATACATTTTATGAGAAAATTTCTTGGAGCCCCATCCTTGTGTGACCTCCCCCTCATCTCTCCCCCTTCTGCAGTTGAGATGGCTGTATTCTGAGGTAAGAAGCTTCCCGTATCCGTTCTTGAAGCTCGCCGCCACCGCCGTCGCAGTGCCACCGTCATCGCCGGAGTTCTGTCCACCCAGGATAGACCCTTCTTCCCCAAATTCTTTCTCCCAACCTCGAAATATTTTGGAGTCCAAATCTTCAGGATCGAAGTACTTCAAAAGAGCTTTCCAACAATACCTCTTGCGCGTCGATCCGACATCGAGAGTGATCGCAGCAGCAGATCTCGCCGGATCGCGCGCTATAAAACAGAAGCAACAGATCCGTGGGCAGCGAGTCCAAGACTTGGAGATCGGAGCCGATCAGCCTCCGACCGGTGTCCCAGCCCGATCGTCATCCAGGGAAGCGTGCCACCAGAGGTAACCATCATAGTGGGACCCACTCCGTGAGGTCCAGAGGACGGGGCAGCACGTGAGCCCCACAATCCCGCGGATCGTGCCATCTGGACAGCACTAAAATGCGGGTTTCGACGCCGACGGACAACATCAAGATGATGCCCGTCAACCCAATTCTCGCTACTCCCAGGCCCCACATGTGACCTATTACCTCCCTGCGTGGAGTGGGTCAAATCTTTGTACCATAGTGTATTTGTTTAACCGGGAGTACAGGATTGGCTGGGGTTGTCTTCCCCATGCCGGGAGCGTGGAGGTAACGATCTTGACTTCTTGACATTTACTTGCTTAGCTAGCATATGGTCGTGTGCCATTGCTGAGTGCGATAGGAACCTAGCCCGTGAGCCCATGTCACCACTGTGAGCGGGAGAGTGACCTGTCCCGTGACTCGATCCGAGCACGGAAGTGAGTCGACCACCCTTGACTCTGTCAGTTTCTTAACCGCGCGGATCCACGTTTCCCCTCACTTGGGACGACGAGTGAGCTTGCATTTCTGTTAGCGACGTATAGCCCATAGGAACTCTTAGTGTCAGGCCAAAGTGTCTCCATTGCTGTATGTTGCTGGTCGCGTCCGCATTTAGAGTCTGAGGTTTGCATCACTTAGTGTCGGTCCCCATGTCCGTCCCGCATCACATGCAATCTTATTACTTCCTTTATATACAAGGCAGCCAAAATATCCACAGTCCACCTTGACTTAATAGGTAAAAAGTGTGCAGACTTTGTCAGTCGATCAATGATCACCCAAATTCCATCAAGGCCTCCTCGTGTTCAGGGTAAACCCATAATAAAATCCATACCAACACTTTTCCACTTCTATTGTGGTATTTCAAGAGGTTTTAACTTCCCAGCAGGTCTGAAATACTCTGCTTTAACTTGTTGACATACTAAACACCTGCTCACAAAATCGGCCACTTCCCTCTTCATGTTCGGCCACCAAAAAGTCCTATTTAAATCTCTATACATCTTTGTAGCTCCTGGGTGTATAGTATACTTAGATCTGTGCGCTTCTTCAAGAATCTTCTTCTTTATTTCCATGGAATCGGGAACACATGTTCTCCCTCGAAAAAATAATCTCCCATCATCAGCTAACATAAAATCTGATCGATTAGTCATCTATTCTTTAATTCCAACGAGCACAGGGTCATTATCCTGTAACTACTTAATTTCTGCTAGCAATTCTGAACGAAGTTGGACATGAGCCACTAAGATCCGATCTTCCTTTTCTGTAATATCTAAATTGGCAAACTATTCTAAAAACATCCACTCTTGAATCATCAAACTAGCTAGCCTAGCTGTTGGCTTCTTACTCAAAGCATCTGCTGCAACATTCCCCTTTCCGGGATGATATTCAATGGAGAAGTCGAAATCCTTTAAGTACTCTAACCACCTTCTCTATCTCATATTCAACTCCTTCTGAGAAAATAAGTATTTTAAGCTCTTATGGTCTGAGTACACGGTGAAAGTTTCTCCATAAAGATAATGCCTCCATATCTTAAGAGCAAACACAACCGTTGCTAACTCCAGATCATGCACAGGGTAATTCTCTTCATGTTTTCTCAACTGCCTAGAGGAATAAGCTATCAGCTTCCCTCGTTGCATCAATACGCAACCTAAACTGATTCCTGAAGCATCGGTATAAACTTCAAAACCTCCTTCACCTAAGGGTAAGGCCAAAACTGGGGTAGTGGTCAAACACTCCTTCAAAGTCTAAAAACTCTTTTCACAATCATTCGTCCATTCAAAACAATTCTCCTTACGAGTTAACCTTGTCAAGGGCACTGCAATCTTGGAAAAATCCTTGATGAACCTTTGATAATAGCCTGCCAAGCCTAAGAAGCTTCTGATCTTAGTTACATTCACATGTCTTTCCCAATTACGTACAGCCTCAACTTTAGAAGGGTCTACTGCGATTCCCTCTTTAGAAATAATGTGGCCCAGAAAAGATACCTCTTGCAACCAGAACTCACATTTACTAAACTTGGCGTATAGCTGATGCTCTTTTAATATTTGCAACGCCATTCTTAAGTGTTGTTCATGCTCCTCCTTGCTCCTTGAATATATCAGAATATCATCAATAAATACCACGACCCACTGATCCAAGTAGGGTCGAAACACACTATTCATTAGCTGCATAAAAGCTGCAGGAGCATTTGTTAGTCCAAACAGCATCACCACAAATTCAAAATGCCCATACCTACTACGGAATGCCGTCTTAAAAATATCTTCATCTTTTATGCTCAACTGATGATACCCAGATCTGAGATCGATCTTTGAGAAATACTGGGCTCCTGATATCTGATCAAATAACTCATCGATCCTTGGTAATGGGTACTTGTTCTTCATAGTGAGCTGATTCAACTGATGATAATCGATACACAACCTTAAAGAACCATCTTTCTTCCTTACAAAAAGAACGGGAGCACCCCACGGGGAAGTACTCGGACGAATGAACCCTCTTTCTAGCAAGTCTAACAACTGCATCTTTAGTTCTCTTAACTCAGCCGGGGCATACGGTAGGGAGTTCTCGAAACAGGCGAGGCGCCAGGAATCAGGTCAATAGAGAAAATCACCTCTCTTTCAGGGGGACGACCTGGCAATTCATCTGGAAATACCTCCGAAAAAACTTAAATAGCAGGGATATCCTTCAACTCCACTTCATTCTTATCAGTTAAAGAAATTAAAGCCAAGAATGATGGACACCCCTTTCTTAACAACTTATCTGCCCGAAGTGTCGAAATGAGTGGCACGGTCTTGGATAGCCTAGAGCCAGAGAAAGAAAGCTTCGGACGTCCAGGGAAAGACACTACTCCTGACTTACAATGAACACTAGCACCATACTTAGATAACCAATCAGCCCCTAAGATTACATCAAAATCTTTCATCTTCATGCATACTAGATCAGCAGATAAATTACAACCATTGATCAAAACTTCACTAGAAGGATAATAATATTTAATCTCGGATCCTGAACCAATAGGGGTGGATATCATAAGGTGTGAATCCAACAACACCGGTTCCACAGATAAAGTCTTAGCAAATTTCAGAGATATAAAAGAATGAGTGGCTCCAGTGTTGAAAAGTACAAATGTTGGCTTGGAAAGAATAGTAAGAGTAGCTTCGACAATACCTCCTTCCTCGGTAATCTGGTTCTCGGTCTCTGCCTCCTGGAGGGCTTGGAGCTTGCCTTGCCGCTTGTAACTTCCTTGCGACTTATTAGATGCTACCGGTTCATTAATAAGGGGACATTCTAAAATTCGATGGTCCCTGCTACCACACCTTAAGCAAGCGCCTAACTTGCATCAACACTCTTCCATCTTGTGACCTAGATGGTCACAGTACTTGCAAACTGCCTTAGACGGCACAACTGGTCCAACCTTCTTCTCGCCTTCCTTGGATTTCCTATTTTTAGAAAAACTCGGCCCACCATTGGGCCTCTTCTGACCATTACCGGGTCTGAAGTTCCCGGAACTGGTAGTCTGTTCCTTCTTCTTATCCCGACCTCTGATCCGGTCAGTCATTTCCATCGTATCCTCCAAAACTTGTACTTTCCTCACTATCTCAGCATAGATATGGATTTCCAAGGGTACCAATTGATTGATGTATTGAAGCTTCATACCATTCAAAAATCTTTTAGCCTTCATTTTCTCAGTGGACACCAAGTGTGGGGCATACTTACATAATCTAGAAAACTACGCATCATATTCCGCAACCAACAAGTTTCTTTGCTTCAAAGCAGCAAACTCGGCCGCCTTCTTCTCCTGCACCTGTTCTGAGAAGTACTTGCTATTGAAAAACTCCTTGAACTCATCCCACGTGGCACGCTTATTCCCAAGTGTGGCTTCCACGGCTTCCCACCAAGCACAAGCATCGCGTTCTAATTGGAAAGTCGCTAGTAAGACGTGATCCTAATCTCCACATTGCATAACCCTGAAGATTCATTCCGTCTCCTTCAGCTAGTTCTCAGCCTCATCCAGGTCTGAAGATCCACTGAAATGCGGGGGATTCAAGCCCTGAAAGTTTTGATGAAGATTGCCTGCTCCTTACTGTCCGCCGCCATGGGCTACTTGCTGTAAGGCCTGGGTCAAGCCCTACACTCTACGTTGCATGTCTCGTCATTCAGCGCGTTCTGCCACCATCATGGAAATTCCTACAACATAAAAGAAGTAATTAAGAACATTCTATTGGATCTATCTTCTTATAGCTAGTTAATTAATAAACTAATCTTAGCCCAAGTCTCTACCCAACTCACTGGGTCAGATTCTGAATTTACTAAGCTTTAAAGGTTCTATAACACTACTAGCAACCTAGGGTCTAAAGAAAACCTAGGCTCTGATACCACAAAAACTATCACGCCCCGACGCGAAAAATAGGAACGTAGTAGTTTATATTAATCATGTCAATCAGAGCATACAATGCCACAAGAGACTAACCTTCAGGCTAATAATAAAGAAACAATTAACCCAACTTTATTGATAATAATAATAAGAGAAAGTATTCAATTACACCCGACTACTTGTGGACTTCTATCTCATTAATGGAAAATACATCAACTCTAGATAACAACTAATCCAAACTTGACTTGAACATAAATTCTAAATGACTCGCCCTTGGAATCACTCGTTCTCGTCCCCATCGGAACACCTGTCCTCATCCGAGCTACCTGAAATGATTGGAAAGTAGGGGTGAGCAAAGCTCAGTAGGATTTTATATCTCTATCATCAGGCATAATTAAAGTGATTAACAATTTATGAATAACGTTGTAACAAAAGAGATGATAAATAAATGACAAGAGATAGATAGGGAAAAGAGCATGAGCTTTCAAGTAAAGAGTAAACACAAGTATAACAAGAACTTTTCATGTCATGAAATGATAAATGGAATTGGCCATATCAAGCACGCATTTCAAGTAATTGAGTAAAAGTGAAAATGTCATAGACCAATCATGCTAGCCATGCACTTGGGTGCAATGCCACACCTTGTCATTACAAACTCCCCGGGGCACAAGTATTTTCGGGCGCTCCTCCCAGGACCAGACCGGGCCTTTTATGATGCATTGGCATTGAAGTTTTGGATCAATGATCCTAGTTTAGACATTCATCACATTAATGGCCAAGAGTTCCAAGGTTAAGCTCACGAACTTACTTCTAAGATCTAGAGAAATTCTAACAAAATTAGAATGACATCAAGTAGAAAGTCTATGAGTCTTTAGGTAACAAGGATGTAAACAAGGATTGCACATAATCTCACAGTTCAAGGCCAACCTTGATAACTGCTTCATGATGATAAAACAAGAAAAACCTTATTACTATCTTATCTGTGACGGTCTATAACAGGGCCGTTACAGGAATGTGACAGTCGTACACAGGGCCGTTACGTTGCTGTGACGGTCCAATCTTGGGCCGTTATAGGACACAGACCAGTTTAATTTGAGCTGGTCCAAAAACACGATTCAAACCACGTTCATGGGTTCAGGTCTTTAGGGTACAACTTGCCCGGCGTCCTGGTGGGAATCCCAGGCTCACGGGATCTTACGGAGGTCTCATAATAGTGGTCCTAGTCCGACGGAAGGAATATCCGGCGGAGAGTCCCATCTATTACAAGAATTGAGGCTAATAAACATGGAAACCAAAACCGTGCGGTCAGTCAATCCCACGGGAGTGGCATGACTGTCAAATAATAAAGCTAAGATCAAATATATATTTACGGAAATCAAATCTATACAAGTGTTAACTAAGGGTTTTTATCAAATTCTTCATGATCATTCAACTTAGGATTTTCTAACATATTTCATGTAGAGCAATGAAATTTTATGTTTATGATCATAATACAATATTAACATCATGTTCTGCCTTACTTATAGATCAAGATATCATACTAACATAGCAAGTTTCTGGTTTTAAAACGCATAAGCAATAGTTTAAAAAAATATTGTCAGGAGAACGTGACGCTCTAAGGAAGGGGCGTTACAAGTATGTAATGCTCTATAGTAGGTGTGTTACGTACCAGAAAATAAATAGATTAAAATTTCAAAAATTTAAAACACAGGGGCATGTGACGGTCTGTCATGGGACCGTCAGGCTCATGTGACGGTCTGTCATGCGGCCGTCAGGCTGTAACGGCCTCTGAAAGATGCATCACATGACCTGGAACCCGCCGACGATGAACTTTGACATTTTACACAAAAACTTCGAATGCTTATGATAGAATGAATAAAAATTAGGGAAAATGCTACCATTCGAAAGAGCGTAAAATTTCGTATAAAACAGCATGCTTTGATTTAGATCTAACACAACAGGATTCAATCTTTAACTAATAATCATGAAAGTTGCCCTTTTTATACACCTTGGAGAAAAACGTGAAATTCGAACAGCATGATGAACGAGAATTGGGCAATTAAGTATGAAAAGAAAGAGCTCATGGAGACGCACAATACGGTATTATTAGTGATGGGAATCAACGTCGAGCACTGAATTTTTATTTTTTACATTTGTGTCCTTTAATTTATTTTTATCCTTGAGAAAGTATATGTGCAATTGTAAGGCTTTATAAGCCTGTGTGTCATTCCCTTGGATTCTTTGGGTTTTTGTGAAAATTATCAGTAGGTCCAGCAAGGGGGCCCTCACTCCTTCCCCATTGGTCCACCTCATTCATGTGGGGCTGGTCAAAAGCCTAGGTGGCATCTAGAAGGTCAATGGAACACATGGGGACACATGGGAGACAAGTGGGTTAAAATGTCAAAGGGAGGCTACCTACCTTGCCCTCATAGTCAAGGGGGCGCCCCCCCTTTTGGATTATTTTTAATTTTTGTAAAAATTGTATTAGAACTAATTAGTTCTATCCCTAGCTTACCCCCTCCAACCCTAGATTTGAGGTTCGTTTAGGTCTTTTTACATTTCTTATATATACCATGTATTTCACATTTATTAGAATTAATGAAGTGAAAATTGGCATTTGCCTCCAAGGAAGGGTGCGTCCCTCTCTCCTCTCTCCCTGGTTCTTCTTCCTCCTCTAGCCCTCTAGGGTGTGAAGCCCCTTCTCCTTAGCCCCTCTGAGTTCTCTTTCTACTGCCGCCATCGCACCGCCGTCGTGCCGCCACCACCGTCATCAAAGTTCTGTCTCCATCAGGATAGAACCTCTCCTCCAAAATTATATCTCTGGTTCTTGTTGTCTGATTGAGCCCTAATTTTGAGGGTTTGTTCTGTCCATCTCACCTAACCTCCAGTTAAAATTTCGTATCATTTGGAGTCCATTTGATATTTTTCCCGTATTTTTGTTTATCATCTCAGTAATATGCCCTTTTGCAGATCTACAGGACATGGTCGTCTTCTTGTGTTTTCCCCACCCCCTTATCAATTTCCAGAAAATCCATAAAACTTCTCTAGTGTTCCTCATGTATATCCCCTTCCGCCATAATTTTTGTTGAGTCTAAAAAAATCATTTAGCCCTCGGTCAAAGGTCTATTTCAGGCATATCCATCTCTGCCCTGTGTGTCTATCAGTCCGGGTCAGAAAAAAAGGCAGTTTGCAGTCGTTTTTACTTTTAATCTGTTCTGTGGATGGAGCCACCAAAAATATATGTTGTAGATCTTTGAGTCCTCTATCCATAGGTACCTCTAGTGCATCAATCCGACATCGGATCTGGTCGTAGGAATTCTTTTTGTGAAGTTGTATAGAGCAGATCCGAATTCAGCCAGCACAACTCAGTCCAGGAGAAAATATATGTTCTGTGGATGGACTTCTGCTAAATCTTGGGTGTGATGCCCTTCTATCTTCGCCTTAGCCCCTCTAAATTCTATTTCTACCGCCGTCGCCATCGCACCGCCGTCGCGCCGTCGCCACCGTCATCGGAGTTCTGTCTCCATTAGGACAGAACCTCTTCTCCAAAATTTTATCTATGGTTCTTGTTGTCTGATTGAGCCCTAATTTTTAGTGTTTGTTATGTCCATCTCCCCTAAACTCCAGTTAAAATATTTCGTGTCATTTGGAGTCCATTTTATATTTTTCCCGTATTTTTGTTTGTCCTCTCTGTAATCTGCCCTTTTGCAGATCTAGAGGATAGAGTCTCCTTGTTGCAATTTCCCCACCCACTTAAAAAATTTTAGAAAATCCACAAAAATTCCCTAGAGTTTCTCACATATATCCCCTTCCACCATAATTTTTGTGGAGTCTATAAAAATCATTTCCCCTGCGGTCAAACGTATGTTTCAGGAAAAACACAGTCTATCCTATGTGTATGTCAGTTCGGATTAGAAAACAAAAGTAGTTTGCAGTTGTTTTTATTTTTAATCCGTTATGTGGATGGAACCACCAAAACTATATGTTGTAGATATCTGAGTCCTCTATCCATCGGTACCTCTTGTGCATAAATCTGACATCGGATCTGGTCGTAGGAATTCTTTTTGTGAAGGTGTGCAGAGCAGATCCGAATTCAGCCAGCACAACTCAGTCCGAGAGAAAATTCAGAAATAAATATCAAATGTCAACTTCAGCGACCGCCCCTTCGGAGAGTCGATCAGGGACATCCCGCCATCGTCCCAGCCAAGCGGCGCCTCCAAAAGATCTCAGGAAGGCGATGCTCCTTTGGAAACCGTTGTTTGCTGTCAAGCCAGTCAGCAACCGAGTTGGCGCAACACCGAGTTGGAATAGTGCCGAGTCAGACCAGCAGGTCTAGTTCATGCCGTACGCACCTCCAAATTACTGTCAGTCAATCCAGGGTCGGTCCTCTCGGGCCCCACTTGTAGCCCTTTACCTCCCTGCGTGGAGTGGGCAAGAAAATTCACTGTTGTAATTAACTTTTACCGTTGTTATCGGGAGTTACTGTACTTGGCTGGGAACGTCTTCCCCACGCCCGGAGTGTGGAGGTAAACTCGCTACCCTCTTCGTAGGCATTTCTTTACTCGTATATTTTTGTATATGCCGCTGCATGAGTGATAGATTATCTAGCTTGTTATCGTTTTATCACCGCTGCGAGAGCGAGAGTGAGTGACCGTCCCGTGGCTCGACCCGAGTTAACGCGGAAAGGCCGATACCCGAGACTCACTGTCGGTTTCTTAACCGCGCACGGTCCTACGTCTTCCCTCACATAGGGACGATCGTGAGATGGATTCCCAGGTCACGTGTCCGTCCCGCATCAATTTGGTATCAGAGCCAGGTTTGAGTCTAGGGTGTCTAAAATAAAAAAAAAAGAGTGTTATTTACGTCTAGTCATCGTCTAAGTTGGTCAAGGTTGCATTTGCATGCCATTAGTCGGTATATCAAAAGGTGTTGTCCGAACGTTAGGCTATGCCTATCTGGAAGGCCGCACACTTGCACGAGTGATCTCCGGATCGATTAACTTCGCCACGTACTGAGTCTTAGTTAAAGTCTAGGGTCATTAGTGTGCATTAGTTAGTGCATTCCAACCTTGCATAGTCGGTCTAGTGTCTTGTCACCAACTGTTGGCATGTCCATTCACTAGTGTCCCCGTGTCCCATGGACGACCAAGGGGCCGCATCTTCTGCATGGTGGTGATACTATCTAAAATGGAAGGACCACCCGAAACACCCCAAAAGGCCCGAAGCCCGGGACTTCTACGGCTCTGAAAACCCGAGTGAGTACTTAGAGTGGGAAGCCGTTATGGACGACTACTTTGAGTGTTACCTTATGTCCAGTCCCGGGCAAGTCGACTTAGCCAAAAGATGACTTTTCTATGAAGCCGCTGAAACATGGAGGGACATAAAGTACTTCTGGGAAGATAGGAGGCTAAGGCCCATCGAGTCATGGTGGGATATGAAGAGAGTGCTTAGGAGGGTCTACCTTCCCCGTCCACCTACCTCCAACTACGGGGGTCATACCACTAGCCATCCCCACCAACTCACCCGCAATCAAGTGGGCCACACCTCCAACCAGCCCCGCCTCTTCACCCCCATCCAAGCCCTCCAAAGCAACCCTAATCAAGTGGTCCACCTAGCCGCCTCCAACCAACCTCCCCTTGGCATCTTCGTCCAATCCCACCCCGTCGCCTCCAACCAAGTGGAAGCCCCGCTTCTAGTTGAGTCTAGGTCCACACCCGAGTCGAGAGCCGAGGAGCAAGTCCACTCCGAGGTCCCCACTCCAACCCGCTCCTTTGAGGAAATCAAGAAAATATTTCGGGATTGGTTGGAATAGACACGCGCTTCTTCACCACCTGTGAGTGCTCCATTACCACCCTCTACTTCTGAACCTTATTCGGAGCCATCTTGTTTGGAGCCACCAAAACTCGAGCCACCCGTGTTTCTAACGGATACGCTTTTCATTACCGAGCCACTACTTACTTGGTTCAAGGATGGCTTGGTCCCACCTCCTTACCCATCTATGGACCCTACCCTACCTTTGGTGCCTGTCAACTCCTACCATACTACATTCTAATCTAGTCAGCATGTTGACATATTGGGTGACCTTATTCTTGGTTTAGGTTGGCAATGGAAGTTGACGCATTTATTGGCCCGAGACTTTGACCAACACACTAGTTGCAGCTTCACTGGTGCAAACACCCGAGCACTTGAGCGGCGCGATACGCCGAGCCACCGGTACCGCACACGGAGCACGACTCGAGCCACCTCAGCGTCCATCTGGCTCGGAGACAGCCTGGAGACTCCGCCTTGAGTCTCCCCATTTATTATATTTAGTTAAACTTTATGTGTGTAATTTGTGTTTATTTCTTTGCATTTGGTTTGCCATTTTGATTGTAATAGGGGCTTGTGTGCAATTCGGACCCCGTGGGCCCCACGGGCCCCCAGGCCCCATCCCATTGGGCCACCTTAGCCTAGGGTCCCACGTGGGGTCAGTCAACCTTCCACATGGAGGCATCTAGAAGGTTGAATGGTAAAAGACACATGGGAGACAATTGGACTTCAAAGTCCAAGGTAGGCTACCTACCATGTCAAGCTTGTCTCCCTTGGTCAAAGGGCCCCCCTCCCCTTATTTTTTATTGTAATTTTTGTGGAATGGTCACATGCCATCCCAGCCCTCCATCTCACACCCCTAGATCCAACGGTGGAGGATGGATTAGATGGGTGACCTATATATGCTTGTATTTTCTCATTTTCTTGAATTAATGCCATTTGAAAGTTGGAAAAAAATCTCTTGAGCAGGCCTAGGCCGCCCCCTTCTCCTCTCCCCCTCCCTCTTGAAGCTGTGAAGGCTTCCTTCTGGTGGTGAGACTCCACCCTATCAGTTCCGGTCGCCGCCGCCGCCGCCGCCGCCACGAGCCGCCATCGCCATCAACGGAGTTCTGCCCGTGTAGTACCACATCAGCTTCCACGAATTTTCTGTCTCAGCCACGAGCTCAGATCGATCTGGAGATTTTAGTGGATATTCCAGAGGTGTCAAGGACATCTCACAAATTTTGTTTTGCCATTCAGATCCCGTTTCATAATTTTTGATTTTCTTCAACTCTTCCATTTCAGTTCTGCCAGAGTTCTGTTCAGATTCATTCCCGCCCTGAGTTTCATGTCTTAGATCCACTTTTTGATTTTTTATGGTTCTCCCAATTTTACTGAATGTTCCTTTCATCCACCCCTACATCCACAATTTTTTTTAATTTCTGGTTCGTCCATGTCATATTTTCTAAAAATCGTTCTCAGACCCATCTACAGTTCTGTCCACCTATTCCCAGATCCGACCCCCAGTCACTCCAAAAATCATACCAAATCACCACCACCTCCAAATACAATTCCCAAAATTGTCCCCGTTCCGTGGTTTGCATCCCTACAACTTTGAAGAAGAGCTCGAAGCCTGATTCCAACGGCCAGCAGACGGTCAATGGCCATTTATAGGAAACTAATATGCTGATCTGAGATTTCTGAAGCTGTGGAGCAGAGGATTGGAAAATTGATAAAGTCCAGGTCCGCCTAGGTTCAGAAGAGTCCACTTGCCCTAGATTGAAGGATTTTGAATCCTCTTTCCAACGGCGCTGGTTTCGTCACATTCCGACGAAGGGGCTGGCCGCAGCGGCCGTTTTTGCCGGAGCGCGCGCTTGAAAATAGCAACCAAACTCCGTGGGCAGCAACTTCAAAACTTGGGAATCAGGACCGATCGACCCCCGATCGGTGTTCCCGGCCGACCGCCGTCCGTGGAGGCGCGCCATCAGGGGTCCCCATCATAGTGGGTCCCACCCCCACAGATCCGGAGGACAGCGTCGGCTGTGGGTCCCGCGGACCCGCAGAACCCGCTGTTCGGAAGGCACGAAAATGTGGAGTTCGGCACCGCCGGTCGACATTAAGATGCTGCCCGTCAACCCGAGTTACGTGATTCCCGAGCTCCACATGTGACCTTTTACCTCCCTGTGTGGAGTGGGTCAAATCTTTGTATTGCTGCGATATTGTTTAACCGGGAGTCCGTGATTCGGTCGGGGTTGTCTTCGCCACGCCGGGTGCGTGGAGGTAATGGTCCGAACTTCTTGGCGTTCATTTGCTTAGCCAGTATATGGTCTTAGGCCGCTATCGAGAGTGTAGGTTCCTAGCCCGTGTGTCCATGTCACCGCTGTGAGCGTGAGAGTGACCCGTCCCGCGACTCGATCCGAGTCCGGAAGTGAGTCTGACTACCTTGAACTCTGCCGGTTCCTTAACCGCGCACGATCCACGCTTTCCCTCGCATGGGACGCCGAGTGAGCTTGCACTTCTGTTAGCGATGTATAGCCTTTAAGAGCTCTTAGTGTCGAGCCGAGGTCGCTCTAATAGTCGCGTCGTTGCTGGTTGAGTCGTGTCCGTCTCATGTAGTGTTGTCTCCTCGTGTCCGTCCCGCATCATTCACCCATCTGGCCTTAGGGTCCATTACCTCCGTATGCACTATGGGTTGTGTCACCACGGAGATTCTTCTATTCCTCCCGATGTCGGCTGAGTCCAACTTCGTTCCCTTTTGCCCAAGGGAGGAATCCTATTTTCTAGACATGACCATCGTCCCACCGATCACTATGTATGACGGTGATTGGGAATTCTTAACCTGGGACCGAGTCATGGGGGAACCCACTTCATGGGGTCATACCTTCTTCGACCCATTTGACCCCTTCACTAGTGAACCTCCCGAGCTATCATATTCACTCCTCTTCTTCCAAGGAGTTTACTATCCCACCCCTACCCCTCGGTCTAGTTGGCAAGCTGTACCTATGTCTAGGGTTAATGACGAGGGTAGTTTTGGATCTCTAACCCTTCCCCACACAAATCCCATAGATCGCCAATGCATGAGTGGTACATCTTAGGGTGTCTAGGAGTCCTCCATTCCATCAACCATCGAGTACATCTAGTGTATGGATGGCACATATTCGGGTGTCCTGGTCCGCCGTCACACACGTACGGGTCGGACTAACATTAGGTTTGTTTAGAGTCTGTGTGAGTCTTTGTTTCATCCAGTTTGTTTGTCGAAGTGCATTGTGTGTCTGTGCGTACGTTGAGTCGAGTCAGTTTTGTACGCTCGCGTTGTTAGTCCCTTTCGAGTATGAGACTTGTCGGACTATTGGGATCGGTTCTACGCCATATATCGGATCTAGTCACATAAGGGACAAGCGGTGATTCCTAGTGAGTCTTCGAGCCGCCTTCCCTACTTTGAGAGTGACCCCACCCCGGAGTGTCCACCTCTAGCGTCATTCCCATGGCAGCATGTGCATATCGAATCTATACGGGATGAGCAGGTGTCGATTGCTTAGAGTGGAGTGTACTCCGCGCTTCCAAGTTCGGTGACCGATCTGCCGGAGCTACTCGAGCAGCCGTACCCCTTACTCGATGGGGTCGAGTTCTTCCCACCCCGGGAGAGTTGATGGGAATCGACGTCGAGCACTGACTTTTTATTTTTTACATTTGTGTCCTTTAGTTTATTTTTATCCATGGGAAAGTATATGTGCAATTGTAAGGGTTTATAAGCCAATGTGTCATTCCCATGGATTCTTTGGGTTTTTGTACAAATTGTCAGTAGGTCCAGCAAGGGGGCCCTCACTCCTTCCCCATTGGTCCACCTCATCCATGTGGGGCTAGTCAAAAGCCTAGGTGGCATCTATAAGGGCAATGGAACACATGGGCACACATGGGAGACAAGTGGGTTAAAATGTTAAAGGGAGGCTACCTACCTTGCCCTCATGGTCAAAGGGGCGCCCCCCCCTTTTTGGATTATTTTTAATTTTTGTAAAAATTGTATTAGAACTAATTAGTTATATCCCTAGCTTACCCCCTCTAACCCAAGATCTGAGGTTAGTTTAGGTCTTTTTACATTTCTTATATATACCATATATTTCACATTTATTAGAATTAATGAAGTGAAAATTGGCATATGCCTCCAAGGAAGGGTGTGCCCCTCTCTCCTCTCTCCCTGGTTCTTATTCCTCCTCTAGCCCTCTAGGGTGTGAAGCCCCTTCCACTTAACCCCTCTGAGTTCTCTTTCTGCTGCCGCCGCCATCGCAACGCCGTCGCGCCGCCACCACCGTCATCGAAGTTCTATCTCTATCAGGATAGAACCTCTCCTCCAAAATTGTATCTCTAGTTCTTGTTATCTGATTGAGCCCTAATTTTGAAAGTTTGTTATGTCCATCTCCCCTAACCTCCAGTTAAAACTTCGTGTCATTTGGAGTATATTTGATATTTTTCCCGTATTTTTGTTTGTCCTCTCAGTAATCTGCCCTTTCGCAGATCTATAGGACAGGGTCGTCTTCTTGTATTTTCCCCACCCCCATATCAACTTCCATAAAATCCACAAAAATTCTCTAGTGTTACTCACGTATACCCCCTTCCACCATAATTTGTGTTGAGTCTAAAAAAATCATTTAGCCTTCGGTCAAAGGTTTGTTTAAGGTAGATCCATCTCTGCCCTGTGTGTCTGTCAGTCCGGGTAAGAAAAAAAAGGTAGTTTGCAGTCGTTTTTATTTTTAATCCATTCTGTGGATGGATCCACCAAAAATATATGTTGTAGATCTCTGAGTCTTCTATCCATCGGTACCTCTTGTGCATCAATCCGACATCGGATCTGGTTGTAGGAATTCTTTTCGTGAAGGTGTGCAGAGCAGATCCGAATTCTGCCAGCACAAATCAGTCTGGGAGAAAATTCAGAAATAAATATCAAATGTCAACTTCAGCGACCGCCCCTTCAGAGAGTCGATCAGGGACATCCCGCCATCGTTCCAGCCAAGCGGCACCTCCAGAAGATCTCAGGAAGGCGACGCTCCTTTGGAAATCACTGTTTGATGTCCAGCGAGTCAGCAACCGAGTTGGTGCAGCACCGAGTTGGAATAGTGTCGAGTCGGACCAGCAGGCCGAGTTCGTGTCGTACGCACCTCAAAATTGCTGCCCGTCAACCCAGGGTCGGTCCTCTTGGGAAACACTTGTAGCCCTTTACCTCCCTGCGTGGAGTGGGCAATAAAATTCAATGTTGTAATGAACTTTTACCGTTGTTACCGGGAGTTACCCTACTTGGCCGGGAACGTCTTCCCCACGCCCGGAGCGTGGAGGTACACTAGCTACCCTCCTCGTAGGCATTACTTTACTCGTATATTTTTGTATATGCCACTGCATGAGTGATAGATTATCTAGCTTGTTATCATTTTATCACCGCTGCGAGAGCGAGAATGAGTGACTGTCCCGTGACTCGACCCGAGTTAAGGCGGAAAGGCCGATACCCGAGACTCACTGCCTGTTTCTTAACCGCGCACAGTCTCACGTCTTCCCTCGCATAGGGACGATCGCAAGCTAGAGTCCCAGGTCGCGTGTCCGTCCCGCATCAATTAGATTTTTGTTTGGCCTGAGGGACACCTACCTTTGCTTGAAGGAAAGAAGGACGAAGAAGAGTGGTCGCCGGAACCCTAGGTACCGCTCCTAGAATGCCCAAATTCTCCCTCATCCAGTCATGATCGGTCCCGCCACCTGTTGCTGGTGCAAATAGGGTTCCAAGTTGTCGAAAGCCCTCTATAAATAGAACCTATAGGGACTCCTAGAGATCGAATTTGGTTAAAGAGTCCTATGAAGAAATTCTAGCGAAAACTTTGGATAAGGTTCTAATCCACCGTCGCCATCGGTAGAAGAATCTAGAGTTAGGGTTTTCGAAGAGAAAGTAAAGACCTATCAATGGGCTAGGGTTTGGCTCGAAACGGACCACAGTTGGGCTAGAATTGGGCCCAAATTGTGATGGCTAAACTAGGTCTTCTAACCCACGAAAAACTCCTAAAAATGCGAAATTGGGCCTACACAAATTTTATTTTGGGCTCTTACCTGAAGACAAAGTTATTACATATTTAATTTTACACTAGTTTCATATTTTTCCAGAATTTTAATAATTTATTTAGAAGTTGAGCCAATAAATAATTAATTTATGTGGAAATATTATAGTAAAAGACGGGGTGTTGCAATTCATGACCCATGGCTTGCCCGCAAAATGTCCCATCAGTGATGGTTGGCTGTGCATTCAGTGTTTGAGTAAGAGGAACAATTCAACTCTAAGTTGGAAGGTTCACTTTGATCAATTCGCTTGGTTTGGATGATTAACAAGTCCCCGTCTGGAGTTTTAGTCTGTTTCTTTATTCTTCGCTACTTATTCCGGTCTCCTCATTGGTCCGAGTGATTGTGTCCCCCATGAGATTGATCGTGTGTTTCCTTTTATTTAGTTCCTCTAGATTGGCGTCGCTTTTAGTCTAATCATTACTTGTGGATGGTTCGGAGTTTTTCAGAAGATTCTTATCGCTTGTTGGTGAAAACGGGTGTCGTTTTACCTTAACACCCGCTTTTCAGTCCGTTCCACTTCATTTTTGCTTCATCTTCATGTTCCATTTCACTTTCGCTTCACCTCCGCTCGCTCCCCTACAAAGAGGGCGTTAAGGAGGGGCATCTGTTGACACCCGTTGTTTGTCGATAAGTTGAGTCATTTCTCTTACACCATTTATTGATGCCTCGAGTTGTCCATCACTTGCTGGGCTATTTTCTGGCACGTTCTGGGCCAATTTTATGGGTGGCCTCCCTCCCTGGCTAGGTCCGAGTTGATTCAGGGCTCAATGGACCTTGGTTTTGGTTGATTGAGCTTTTCTATGAATTTCAAGCGCCCATGTACATGTGCGGTCAACCTCCAACCACTCAAAACACAGACGGTTGATAATGGGCCGTTCATATATTTATGGGATATTTAGCTGATTTTCTGAATTATCACCGACAAGCATATATACGGCCTAGCCATAGCCGCATACGACCATTGTGCGGTAACTCCTAAGCCGTCTATCTCTCAAGAGTCCTAATGTCATTGGTTTTCAGATAATTATATAGTTATCTAATCTATTTTGATTTATCACCGACAAGGTATGGGCAATTTCTTCTTGGCCGCTCTTGTGGATGTACGGACTACCAGCAGCCATTCATCTGTGAGAGTCCAACGGCAAGGTTTTCGGTCATCTCGATGGATAGTTGGACAATATTATATGTTTGTTAAATTTCCACCGACAGGGTTGGATGGCCTAGGAGATGGCCGCTCATCCCGTTGGGTGGTCTATCGTGAGACAGTGCATCGTCTCGATTCCTGAGCATTTCAAAAGTTTTCTCTCTCTATCTGTGGATTTATCCCTAACTTCATCCAGCCATTTCTCTGCGAATATTGAGTCATTTGTGGTGCCGTTTATTTTGGTTGAAAGATAATTCAATTATCTTTAACTTCCCTATTATTATCTCGACCTAGAAATGCCTAGAAACCCTAATTTTTGGGTTGGCTCCTTAGGCTCTATAAATAGACCCTGAGGCCCACTTTGAAAGGGGGGGGGGGAAGATTTCAAGGCCACGGCGAAGCCCTGTTGGATTCTAGAGTGACCTACGACAAGGGAGGGAGGCCTTCTACATCCATACAAGCCTCCAGTTCAGGGAGTATCTAATTATTTTGTGTCTTCAGTTCATTAGTCTGTTGCTCTCTTTTGTTTGCATGCGTCATTTTCTCCACGTTCCTTCCACGTTTTTGTCATTCTCATGTATCATTCACACCTCCTCCCACATTTTTGGTGCCCCTAGGGGTTTAAAACCTCCTAGGTATCCCCCATTCCATTTAGTTATGTTTATTCCTTTCTGTTCTAGCACTTACTACACTTTGCAGTTCTGATATTAGGTTTTTCTTTGTGTTCTACACTCTGTTTCGCAGGTCAGCAACACACTAACACGAGGCCCATCCTTTTTGGCCAGCCGGAAAGGGTGGTGGTTGGACCTTTGCATCTTAGGGTGTGGTGGCGTTGGGTGGTTCTAGACTGTCCGTTCTCAGGGAAGTACGGCCAATATTACACCGTTCATCTCCTTCCCGCGGTCGATCCTGAACCGTTCATCATCTCTGGTTCTTCATCCTGCGTTCCACCCCAGCACTGACGAGCGGTCTGTCAAGCGGCCGCACTACCCTTAAGGCGGTTCTTCACGGGCCGCTCATCCCCTGCAGTGCTGGTTAAAGGCGAGTACCTACCCTCTTTCCAAGGTACGACGTGTCCATCACGTTTGGCACCTTGGTGGCGATCACACAACCCTTCTGTCCCCCTTCTATTTTCCATTTATTTCTCACATCGATTTATTAGAAGGGATAGGAAGAGATCTTTTAAGTCCGGGTAAAGAAATGAAGAGTAAAAATATGTCAACACCCATGCATACTACAAGTGGGCCTAAGGTGTTCATGAGACAAGACTTAAACAAGGGTAACTCAGATCAATCTTATTATCCTAGAGCTCCAACTTACACTCCACACCAATTCACACATTCTCATGAATTCAGGAGGTATGGCAGGGATGGAGCTAGTTTAAGGTCAGCTCACCATTCACACCCTATTCAGAATTTCAGACCTCGTTATAGGAAGTGGTATGGACAAGTCGAGTATAGAAATCCAAGAAACCATAGTTACTATATTCAGTCTAGGGCCACCACTGGCTACACTACAATGATTGCTCATTGGCCTAGGCACTGGCACAAACATGATGAATCTGTTAATAACAATAGTGTCAGAACACAGAACAGAACACGAAAGATTCAAGCTGTAAATACTGAAAATAAGAATAACAACAAGAAGAAACAAACAACTCTTAAACAGATGTGGATTCCAAAGCATTTGTTGTCATGTTTAAATAATGTTACTTCTGTTCTGGAGCCCAAATGTTTTTGGGTTCCAAATTCTATTAATTAATTGTCATCGCAGGTATGCCTGGCAGCCAAGCATAATATGTGGTACTTGGACAGTGGCTGCTCTAGGCACATGACTGGGGACAAGGTAAAATTTTGTATGTTGGTTGAAAAGAGTGCAGGACAAGTCACCTTTGGAGGTTATACCAAAGGAAAAATAATTGGGTCAGGTAAGGTAGGTAAGTGTACTGCCTACTGTATTGATGAAGTATTGCTGGTTGAAGGTCTTGCTTATAATCTGCTTAGCATTAGCCAGCTTTGTGATAAAAGTCTATTGGCACTCAAAATATGATTAAAGGCGATCAAGCCTCAAAGACGAATGATACGGCCCACTGAAGCATAGAAGCTGATGGATATCAATACACTGAAGCCTTCTCAAGCTACCAGAGCCTCAGGTCACCCTGTATGAACATCGGGGACTTCACCTCAGGAGAATCGAGATGAATTCACAACCAACCGACAGCGCGACAAAGCCTTCCCAATGAACCGGCATCGACTTCAATCATTCCGCATAAACCATAGCCGTTGTCCGACTAAGGACAATGGTGTACCTGGTGGCCTACCACCTTATCGAAAGATCCTCCCGAGGTGAAAGAATGCCCTTAGCTCTTCAGAATAGAGGACCGAGGGCTCTGTTAGTAGAAGATCCCGATTACCTGGCACGGGTATGGCTTCTCACCAAGTTGGGTCCATTAGTGGCCAAATGATCGCCTGATCTGGGCGGAAGTATTCCGGGTGCTACACCACCCCTCAAGAAGCTTCGAGCACAAGTCGGGCCAAGCCAACAATATAAATCATAATGCCGAAGGCCGTGTCAGCAAAAAACCTGCGTGTTCAAGCTGAAGATACTCGAAGTTCCGAGAAGGGCCGTATGTTGTCTCGAGGTCTTTATCAAGGCTTCCCATCAAGGTTTTGTAGGATTTCGGCAAGATGAATGATCACGGTGACTCCCAGGACCATCCTCGGACCCACCGTCTAAACCGTGTCAAGCAAAAGAAAGTAATCCGGTGCGCTTCTCACCGGCGCGCTCTCTTCGGCGCCCCTTATTCTGGCGCACAAATAGGCCTTGATGCCTATTCCATGGTGTGCCCTCTCCACGCTGGATTAAGACAGCCCTATATATCGTTAAGTGGTTCGACCAAGAAAGAGGGGGGCAACAGAGGAAAGAAAAGAAAGAGGGATCAAAGAGGCGAGCGGAGAGGGTTTCTGGCGAGCCCGACCACCAATCAAAGCCAAGGGAGAGAGGGTTTTCTTGGGGAAGAGGGATTTCTCTTGGAGAGCCTCTTTGCTGCAGCCATCTTCCTCTGCTCTGCCTGAAGTCCTCCGGAGCCAGAGAAGAAGAGTGAAAGTCCGATACTCTGTTCGTGAAATAGGTTGGTTACGTGGTTTTCTTCTACCGTCTCTTCGATTCCTCCCTTATGATCTAATGTAAGCGAGAGGCGGGAGGGCGATGATATGAGCCAATGTCCCCTCCCCCATCCCACCATCTCTTTCTTTCATTTTCTTCTACAAACCTCTCTGCAACTATTGAATGGTGTCCGTGCGACAACGCCGGCGCCAGAGCTTCGTAATCTGTATGTTGGCTCCCTTTCACAGGATGAATGATATGAATATATTCCTTAATAGATTGAGTGTCTAATGATGTGTCCTTCTCTCACTTTCTTCCCAATCAGTATGTCTAATCGTAGCTCCGTGTACTTGGTTCTCGAATCCAGGTTCTTCGACATCGGATGTGCCCAGGAACTCCATGGGCTATATAAATGTTTCCCCCTCCCCGGGGCCTCTATGCTAATATGCCGACTATGTTTTGCATCATCTATTCTGTGGGTGCGTGAACAGAGGCATACTTATGTATGTATCTCTATCCAACCCAACTCGAGGTTAATCCCCCAACGCCTCTCTGCACCATTCCATTGGCCAGAGGTAAAAGGGAATCACCTCCACAGCCAGAATGATCATGCTATGATAATGGTTCTAAAGGCTTTTCTCTCTAGTTCATAATCCCAGTTCAGGCTACCCATATTAGCTTTTTATTATGCTGACATGCTCATCCCTTGCCCTCAATTTGCATAGCAACTATTCGACTCTGTGGGTGTTAATCCTTTAACCCCCATGAGCATTAGCATGCTAACTCTGTGAATGGCAATCTGTCAATGAACTAAATGCATCTCATACCGAATATCTCCTTTCATCCTGCTTGTGGTTTACAATGATTGGATTGTTTTAGTTCCGTTGGCTTTGTCCCACTAATCCGGGGAGGGGGACATTCCCCACTGTTTCATATAATCACCGTTTGGCCAAATGGGCTCCATCTGTGAGTGATGGATATTCCTTACGGGCCATAGGGCGAATATTAACAGGGGCTTCAGCCCGACAATTCAAATCCACAGTCCTTAGGGACCTTGTGGTGACTAAGGGATGTGTGCCCCTCGTAGGCTAGTCCTCGGGGCTTCCTTCCCTAATAGTCGTCCCTCTCTCGGATATAGTGCAGACTATGGGTTGCTCGCCCCTCGTAGGCTGGTCCTCGGGGTTGTTGCTTCCCTCATTATTCACCTTATCCACTTATTTCAACCAAGGGAACCATGGTGCCCCTTGTAGGCTAGTCCTCGGGGTTTCCTATCCGATTGGGACCCGCTGGCTGCCATCGTGTTGTCCGGCTCGTTAGGGGCTTACTCCACACGTGAGTATGACCCCGCTTCTCCCCTGCAATCCTTCAGGGATGGGGAGATGTTGCCCAATTTTCGTAAGATTTTTAATTAATAAGCTACCTTTGTGAATTTGCCTTAATAAAACACTCATTCTTAAACAATAAATCACTATGCTTGAGTATAAATCTCGCACAAGCCTATGACTCTGCTCCCGGAGAGCCCGGGACTCCAACTGAATAAACAATCAACCCAATTAACTTCAAAACCCTCAACAACATCTTAATAAACCAAAATAGATTCAAAAATCCTCAAAAATTAACTTAAACGGTGCAGTCCTAATCCGGTGCGCCCTAATACGATGCGCTACCCCGCGCCGGGTTAGCCGTAGACTCAAAATGTCATGGTTTTATTTGGCTTGTTCCCGTCGCGCCCTAATCGACGCGCCCCGAAGCCGTCGCGCTGGATTAACCCATACTCTGACCGCACTAGATTAAGCCCCTTTGCCTATGCTTGGCCGCGCCGGGGAACCATATCCCAACGCGTGGTCGCGCCGGTTTTGAATTATTGTACTATCTTAATCCCTCACTCGTCTCCGGAGTGATCTTCGCTTCCCACGGTCGAGGTTAATAAACCCCAATTAGTAATAAACTAAGCAAAAGAGGGTTGTTCAGTTTCAAACAATCTTCTTATTATGCTTGTTATCATCATGCTTAATTAATCATTGTCTATCTCTATGATCTTGTTATCATGCTTTAACATAATCATGAACAGCATGCATGCATGCTTGCATGGACCCCTTGGTATATCAAATGGCACTGACGGAAGTTCGGGTTACACCCGATCGGAAGTCTTTGCCATGCGCGATGGTGGTCTTAGGACCTATGTCCTCCGCCACATATCGAGGGTCTCTGACTTAATAAATCATACCTCTCTTGCATGCTAGATAAAAGCATTTCATGTGACCTCGTCACATTCATCCTTTTGCATCTTATTTCGGCCTCAGACGGTCTGCAATCTCGATAATTAATCAAAGGTTTTCTTCCTTATGGGGGATGTAATTAACGTCATAGCCTTTATAATATGACGGACTGCTGGTCCAGACCTGAATCTCACTCTCGCTCGATACGAGTCAGAATGAGTGCATAATAAATTTGTCATGTATGTGACTGGCACACCTACACGATCAACTAATCGATTGGTTATTAATCAATTAATCGATTGTTCGATCCGAACAAAATGACCGAATAGATCCCATCATCCCACAAGTCTGGCATGCCCGGTGGGACCAGTGTCACCTTTCATCTCTTTGCCGAGATATGCGGGCCCCGAGGCCCTCCCAAAGACTGCTGATCATTTTCTTGCTTTGTCTAGCAGGCAAACAACGCCATCATCAAGACTTGCTGCTGTTACCTTTGGCTATGCGATCGTCATCGGCCATGCTGAGCATGGGTACCTGGCAGTGCCCACCGTCTTCGGGACATTCCCTACTGCTGTAGGCTTCCCCAACGTCTTGGGGTTGGCCTTCATTGATCTGCTTCAAGTGGAGTCCTCAGGACCTACCGAGGAAGCCGTGAAGAAAGTCAAAGCTTTGAAGGCCCGATGCTGCACGGGCTCGCTCAAGAGTCCGGTTCTTGTCGGCAGCTGCCTGGTGCACCACATCACCCATGGGGCCCACCCCATTCCTACCAAGAACTCCGGAAGACGCCAGCTAGAGGCTTCCGGCGAAATACTGCTACTGTTATTGGATGCCTCTCCGTGTCCGATAAATCCATGCTAATCGGTGGAGTTCGTGTCTTCTTGGACGAACGCGATGCTAGGGTGGTCCTGGATCGGGTCGTCCCTGCCGTGCATGTTCACAACTCCTACCAGGCCCTCTCTGGGAGGAGAGGTGAGAAAGAAGAAGCCGGCCACCATGGCCATAAGAAGCTTGCCCCCGGGCCGAAGAAGTTTAAGCAGGTTTGGGTCCCTAAGAAGATCCAGCCCGCTCGCTATGATGCACTAATCCATCGCCACCCTGCACGGGATGGAGCAGGAATGAAGAGAGAAAGGGGCCTGACCCCAAGAAATAAAGAGACGGTTGTGGACCCTCTATGCCATGAAAGATTCAGGGCCTGTACCCGACAAGCCAACATCCCCATAGTGAGAAAGAGATTCCAGCAACTCGCCGGACGAGCCTGACTTGCTTACATCCCTCCTGTGGGAGGTCGACAACTATCCCTGGTCCTACACCAGGAACGGGGGCGAGAAGAAATGACCAACATGGTCAAAGCTACTTCAGGGGTCTAGGTAACCCCTCGTTGGGCCAACAACGGCTACTACAAGCGCCCGTGGCTGAAGAAGACTACTGCCCACCAATGGTAGTTGAAGAAGAAGAGGAAGGAAGAAGGATGACATTGTCAATTGATGACAATGGTTACAAAGATGGCTTCGATGTTGAAGCTGATGAAACCGCCCCTCGGTGGAAAGAAATGAAAAGAATCTCTGTGTTCGAGAGACTGACCTTCCCGAAGCATGTAAGAAGGAAGGTTCATAGACAAAGAAAGAGAATGTAGATCTTCACCTATAACATGGCTGGCATATCAGCCCGATATGGAAGGCTTCCAGAAGGCCCTCATGAGCTGGCTTAATTGGTCGGGAGGCTGGGGCCGAACACTCAAAGGGTGAGAGTCGCAACAGAACTATTGGCAGCGGCTAAAGGGAAGCGAGCCCTAACCCACCACCAACAATGTGATGAATCTATAGTTCTGACCTCCAATGTGGTGATGGCGGAAGAAGAAGAAGAAGATGTTTTGATCGACATCTTGCCTGAGGGTGCATCAGGGGAGATGACATAAGCTATCCCCAGCACTGCAGCTATGGATCCGACAGTACTAATGATACTACAAAGGTACCGCCAGGAGATAGAGCTGCTGAAGACGCAACTGATGGAGAAGACAGAGCAGTCTTCAACCTCCAAGCAGCCTAAGATATAGGGTGAATCATCACGGGGAGCTGTCAACCGGAGTGACCCCTCTCTACACTATGTCGTACCCCAGCCAGCAGAACCAAGCTTGGCGACGACTCAGCAATGCCCACCACAGCCGCTGATGCCACCGGTGCTACAACAGGTGCACCAGACACCTCCACTACTGCGTCCTCCTCCGCAGGCGACCACCCTGGTCACTCCCTACCTACAGCCGACACATTTCTACCCAGAGTCGGTTGATCCAACCATCATGAACAAAATGATGGTGGAGAGAATGATCGAGATGAAGCTCGCTGAAAGAAGTGAAGGTGACTACATCGCATTTGATGCATATAGAGTTCCATTGATGGAGGCATCATCCACAACTCCCTTTGGCTATGGTCTTCTTCACACTCCGGCATCGTTTGAGTTCGGGCCACTC
The DNA here is from genome assembly GCA_022559845.1 of Amorphophallus konjac. Lineage (NCBI taxonomy): Eukaryota > Viridiplantae > Streptophyta > Magnoliopsida > Alismatales > Araceae > Amorphophallus > Amorphophallus konjac. The sequence continues at coordinate 285,676,405 of CM040124.1, read as the reverse complement.
CCTATAAAGGCCCAATTATCCTTTTTGTGCTATCTATTTGAGTCATTTGATGTAATTTTCATTTTATTTGAGTCATGTCTCTAGGACTTGCATTTATTTTCCTAAGTTTGAGTCTCATTAGATTGTTTAGTTAGCTATTGGGCCCAATTCTTCGGGCTTGGCCCAAGAGCCCCCCTTTACCCCTCGGTTATTTTTCATTGAGTCTTTTGTCAGGGTCTTATTGTAAAATGTGGGTTGCCTATATATAGGGCCCCATTTTCTCCATTTGGTACTAATGAATCAATCAATGAAAAATTTCATGTGAGAGTTTAAAGCTTAGTTTAGTGGAGTGATTCCAATATTGGGGTGAGAAGCCCTAGAGGAGAGTTCCCCACCCCCCCTCTCTCTCTCTCTCCCTCTTTCTATCTCCTAGGTTCGCCCCCCTCTCTCTCTCCTCCCCTCCCAACCACCTCCAACCCCCACCTACCCCATTAAAGCCACTCCACTTCCCATAGCCACCATTACTCCACCCCCTAGTTCCAAGGAGAATCCTCCCCATTCCAACACATCTTCCCCATTCCCACACACTCACCCCTCTTCCCCACACAATCACCCAACTCCCTAGGCCCATTTGAATTTGAAAACCCCTCCTCTCCATAGCTTTGGCCGCCCCTCTCCCCTTCCCCTTGGCTAGGTTTGCCCCTCCCCTTCTCCCCCCATCACCATTCCACCTAGAGTTTTCACCACATCCCACCCCTCACCACCATAGCTAGAAGATGCACCCCCTGCACCCTCCCCCTTCTCCAGCCTCTCCACCACCATTAGCCACCCTCCACACCTCCCCACAATCCCCCTTCCACCCTTCATCCACCTCCCCTTCACCATATACCCCATTCTCCTTCTTCTTTCTTGGTCATTGGAAGCTACTTCTAAGTTGCAGTTTGTTGTCCAGAGATTACAGGTGAACCAGCAGATTGCAGCAGCCACCACGACCACTTCCCGGTGAATCTGAAGACCCACGAGACATCCACGGAATCGTCTACCTGTCTTCTTCGCGACAGCGGTGATTTCGTCCTCGTCCGAGCTCCGAGCCATCCGGGAGGTCCGATCTCTCACAACTGCATAGTGCTACCTCTGCTGAGGACCTGAACCGGATTAGAAGCTCTGTCACGACGAACCTCGGAGGAACCAGCTCAAGAGCACTTCTGAAAAGTTCTTCCCCTTCCTATCTACTTTCAGAATCAAGAAATGGAACTTCGATCGGCATCCGTGATCCAGAGTTACCAATTTTCTCCCTCAACTACGTGGTTCTGCTACCCATAGTCAGCACCGACCTATCAGAATTGTTCAGAGCCCCCTGGTCTTTGCCGACATCGTTTGGCTTCCCCGTCAGTTTTTCTACGAAGAGGGCTCGTCCACGGTTTCAACGACTCTGACGGTGTTTGATTCCGACTTCGAGAGCTGTCGGGGCATCCTCTGCAACTTGATGTTGGAAACTTGAAGTTGCCAGTCCCAGAATCTGCTACTCTGTTCGAACCTCCACCCAGGCCAGCAGAGGTATCAGGAGAAATTAACAAAATTTTGGGGTGTTCCAGTACCAGTTATGAAGAGTTTCCCCCTAGTCTCGCCGTCATAAAAATTGAGGATCAATCTCTGCGGCCCCAACATTGTCCGTCTATCCTCACTTACAGAAAGCAGGCAGATTCAGCTTTACAACTTCTTATTGCTTTTGGTCCTAGTTCCCCCCTCCCCGCTTGGCCGGCTGAAGGCCCCTCCCTGTGCGGAGGTAGTTTTAGTTATAATACCTATTAACCCCACCCCAAGATCCCCCCTCCTGCGAGAGGTGTAGTGTTGTAATGTGATTGAGCTGGTCAAGCTACACCGCCGCGGCGTGTGGGGATCCACTCGCCTCCCCGCTTGCCCTCGTCTCCGAGCGAGATCGGTTTCTTCAAACCTATCGAGTAAGTGCTCAAACCTCACTCCATTTAGTGCTTGTCTTTCAATATTAGTTCTAGTTCCGTTGGTCGTGAGAGTGAGAGCTTGATCTTCAAGCCCCGTTGCTTTGAGTGATCACCGTGGGGAAGAGAGTAACCCGGTGCCTTTGGCACTTTGTCGGCCCCATTGAATCAGGCATCCACAGCCATTGGGAATCAAATCTTGGCCTTGCTGGCCCTCTACCAGCAAGGGCCCAACCCCTCAACCTCACTTTGGCATTGCCAAGTTACCCCAGTACTTGGGTGAGCGACGAGAGAGCGGTGGCCCAAATCGGCCCTTTTGATTGTGAATGTGCTTGCTTGTCTAAGTCCTAGGGTGTGTCACATCAATTGGTATCAGAGCAAGTCATTGACTTATATCTATCAAGTCTAAGTCCTAGGACAATTGCATTGTGTGTCCAACATCGTTTGCCCTTGTCTTGCATGTCCACCCGTAGTGGTGCTAGTTACCAACCCGATCCATCATCTTCGATTCCACCCATGGATCCCAATCTTCAACTCAATCAAGATGCTCCTAGGGAGGAACCCCAAGGCCAAATGAATAGGGTAGATGCTGCCGTTACAAACATTCTTGCCCAACTTGAGTCCCTTTCCACTCGAATTGCTCAGCTAGAAGAGCATGAATTCCACCCAAGGAACAATGAGCCTAGAGTCCACCCTCCACATGTTGAATCTCATAGGGAAGACCCCCATCCAAGAAATAATGAACCAAGAGTCCATCCACCACATGGTGAGTTACATATGAATGAGTTCCACCCAAGGAACAATAACCCAAGAGTCCACCCCCACATGTTAAGCCTCATAGGGACGAGTTCCACCCAAGGAACAATGGACCAAGAGCCCATCATCCACATGCTGAAATTTATTGGGAAGACTTGGATCTTGACCCCTACCATGACTATGAGAGACCCCGCCACCATCACATTCATGAAAGGCGTCCACGGGACGACCCGGATGACCCTCTCTTAAGGATGATTAAAGTAGAGGCCCCAAACTTTGATGGTTCCCATGAATCAAGTGTCTACTTAGAATGGGAAACCTCCATGGACCAATACTTTGAATGGTACCCTATGACCGACCAAAGGAAGGTAAGATTGGCCAAAATGCAGCTCATCAAATTAGCCAAAACTTATTGGCTAAACCAAGAGGGCTTAAGAAGGATTAGGCGGGAAGAGCCTATTGATACTTGGGAGGGTATGAAGAACCAACTTAGGAACAAATACCTTCCCCAATCCTACCATCAAATGCTCTTAGATGAATGGCAAAGCCTCACCCAAGAAGGGAAGACCGTGGTAGAATATATTGAGAAGTTTGACTCCTATCTTTTGAAGTATGGAGTTCATGAGGACCCGGCCGTTACCTTATCCCACTTTAGGAATGGGCTTCAAAGTCACATCAAGAGAGAGCTTTTCATGAGAGATGTTGATAACCTTGAGCTAGCCTACCAAATAGCTAGGGATGTAGAAAGATTCTCTAGGATCCCTCGATTTGCTACTTCCCGACCGGCCGATCCCAAAAACATGGGACCACGACCCATTTCGGCCACCCCCATGAAAGCCCCTAGTCCAAGTGGGAGTACCCCATTAAGGCCTTACAATCCTCCTCCCACCATCACTCCAAACAAACCCACCCCTAGTCACCCTCCTCCACGGAGGGAAGACACTCCCAAAGGACCAAATGTAGGACCCACTCTAGGTAGCGGGCATCAACAATGCTATAGGTGCCATGGGTTTGGCCACTTTGCGGGGCAATGTCCATCCAAGGGATTATCTAGCTTGCTTATTAAGGAAGAAGCTCCCCCACCCCAAAAGGAACTTGAGAGTGTTGTTGAGGACCATGAAGCCTCACTAGATTGGGAAGAAGAGTATGAGGCCCAATACCTTGAATCGGGTCTAGATCACACCACTCCATCAACCAACTCCCATCTAGGAGTGATTAGATGCACCCTCACCAAACCCAAAGAAGAGGATTGGTGCCGAACTTCAATCTTTCACACCTTTGTCAAGATAGGGAGCCATGTAAGGAAAGTGATCTTGGATAGTGGGAGTTGTGTCAATGCCGTATCCCCCGATACCGTTAAGCTCCTTGGGCTTACTATCACTCTCCACCCAAATCCCTATCGGGTCTCATGGATCAACAACAACTCCATCCCTGTCAACACCCAATGTCTTATGCCCCTCACCTTCTCTTCATACCATGGTCAAATATGGTGTGATATCATACCCATGGAAGTAGGTAGCATCCTTCTAGGAAGACCTTGGCTCTATGATATAGATGCCATCATCTTGGGTAAGAGTAACATATGCACCTTTGAACATGAGGGTAAGACTATCCGTCTTAACCCCTCCCCTCCCCGCCACGTCCCATGACCAAGAGGGACACTCTCCCTCAAGGACACCACCCCACCACCACACAAGTCTCGGGGAACTCCACCCCTCCAACTACATCCCTCACCCAAACTCCCAAACAAAGTGAGACCTCGGGGTTGACCAAGGGTCTTCATCTCATCACTAGGAAAGAACTTGAAGAGGAGATAGTTCAAGGAGTGCCACTATGTGCGGTGATCATTTGCCTAGGAGAGCCCACTCCCACCAATCCACATCCCATAGAAATCCAACAACTCCTAGAAGAATTCCATCATGTGTTCCCAACGGAGCTCCCGGACCAACTCCCTCCCATGCGTGATGTGCAATATGCAATTGATCTAGTCCCGGGGGCCACTCTCCCAAACCTTCCTCATTATCGCCTCAATCCCATGGAACATGCCGAACTTCGGAGGCAAATAGAGGAACTCATTAGGAAGGGCTTCATCCGCATTAGTAAAAGTTCATGTGCCGTCCCGGCCCTTCTAACTCCCAAGAAAGATGGGTCTTGGCGGATGTGTGTGGATAGCCGGGCTATTAATAAGATCACCGTCAAGTATAGGTTCCCCATCCCTATACTTGATGATATGCTTGATATATTAGCCGGGGCCACCATTTTCTCCAAAATTGACCTTAAGAGTGGCTATCACCAAGTAAGGATAAGGCCCGGGGATGAGTGGAAAATGGCTTTCATAACTAAAGATGGTCTCTTTGAATGGTTAGTCATGCCTTTTGGGCTTTCAAATGCCCCAAGTACTTTCATGCGTCTTATGACGGAGGCCCTAAGGCCTTTCATTGGGATCTTTGTAGTGGTCTACTTTGATGATATACTCATCTATAGTCAATCCCAAGAGGCCCACCTTGACCACCTTAGGCAAGTTTATACCGTCCTTCGATAAGAGAGCCTATTTGCCAACTTAGGAAAGTGCCACTTCATGACCACCTCCATCACCTTCCTAAGATTTGTGGTGTCCACCAAGGGTGTCTCTATGGATCCCGACAAGGTCCAAGCTATTCTTGATTGGCCGGAACCCCACACCCTTCATGAGGTCTAAAGTTTTCATGGATTGGCAACATTCTATAGGAGGTTTATTCGAGGATTTAGTACCATCACTGGCCCTATCACCGATTTTCTCAAAAAGGGGACTTTGTGTGGACCAAATCAGCCTCTAAAGCCTTCCAAGAACTTAAGGAGAAGTTGACCCAAGCCCCGGTCCTATACTTACCCGATTTCTCTAAAGTCTTTGAAGTCACATGTGATGCATCCGGGATAGGAATAGGAGGGATTCTTAGTCAAGAGGGACACCCGGTAGCCTTCTTCAGTGAGAAGCTATGTGATGCTAGGACTAGATACTCAACTTATGGCAAGGAGTTCTATGTCGTGGTTCAATCCCTCCGACATTGGAGGCACTACTTGTTGCCTAAAGAGTTTGTCATCTTTTCCAACCATGAGGTCCTCAAATACCTCAACTCCCAACAAAAGCTAAATGCCCGACATGCTCGATGGGTTGAGTTCATCCAATCCTACACTTTTGTCATCAAACATAAAGCCAGGAGTGAGAATCGAGCGGCGGATGCCCTTAGTAGGAAGGTTTCCTTGTTATCCACTATCCAAGTGGAAGTGACAGGATTTGATAAGCTCAAGGATGAGTACCCAAGTTGTCCTGACTTTGGGCACATCTATACCACCTTGACCACTCATTCTAGCAAGGAACATGAGGGATTTGTCTTAGAGGATGGGTTCCACTTCAAGGGACCAAAGCTTTGCATCCCACGGACCTCACTCCGTGATTTCTTGATTTGGGAATTACATGCTGGAGGGTTAGCCGGTCATTTTGGGGGTCACAAGACCATTGCTCTAGTTGAGGGTCAGTTTTATTGGCCAAGTCTCAAGAGAGATGTAGGCAAAATAGTGGGTCAATGTCGCACATGTGCTTCGGCCAAGCAGGTGAAGCAAAACACCAGATTGTATTCCCCACTTCCCATCCCCGACCGACCATGGTAAGACTTAAGCATGGACTTTGTGCTAGGATTACCCAAGACTCAAAGAAAGCATGACTCCATCTATGTGGTAGTTGATAGATTTTCCAAGATGGCCCACTTCATCTCATGCTCCAAGACCTCCGATGCCTCCCATGTAGCCCGATTGTTCTTTGATGAGGTTGTCCGTCTTCACGGGCTACCTAAGACCATAGTCTCCGATAGGGATGTCAAATTCACTAGCTACTTTTGGAAAACTCTTTGGCACATGATGGATACCCTCCTCAAATTCTCTACTACCTACCACCCCCAAACAAATGTCCAAATCGAAGTTGTCAATCGGAGTCTAGGGAACCTCCTTAGGTGCCTTGTTGAGGATCGACCGGAAAATTGGGATCTCATTCTACCACAAGCTGAGTTTGCATATAACAACTCCATCAATAAGTCCATAGGGATGAGTCCATTTGAAGCCGTGCATGGGTAAAAGCCAAGAAAGCCTTCCGATCTCATCCCCCTTCCCCAGTATGCTAGAGTGTCCATTTCAGCCGAGTCTTTTGAACAACATATTAGAGAATTGCATGAAGAAATTCGCAAGCACATCAGCAAAAAGAATGAGGCTTATAAAAGACTGGTCGACTCTCATCGGCGTCACAAAGAATTCCATGTGGGTGACTTTGTGATGGTAAGGACGGAGAGGCTCTCCCCGGGAGCCATCTTTAAATTGAGGCCACGTGGGGCTGGTCCCTTCCAGGTCCTGAGGCGCATTGGTGCAAATGCCTATGAGTTAGATCTCCATGAGGAATATGGGATAAGTCCCACATTCAATGTCGCCGACCTAGTGCCATATAAGGGACCCACGGTGGTACCTAGTGAGGAGATTGAGCCTACTTCTTCCATTGAGAGGGCACCCACCCGTGAGGAGAGACCACCAGCCAAGAGAGCCCAGCGTGAACATATTGAACAAATATTGGATGAACAAGTCACTACTACTCGGAGCAAGGTATATGAGCGCTATCTCGTCAGGTGGAAAGATCGGCCTCCTTCGGAGGATTCTTGGGTGAGTCGGGAGGATCTCCAGCAGTTGGATCCAAACCTCCTCGAGCAGAACCACAGCCGGATGGACCCCTACTCGATGGAGTCGAGCTCTTCACAGCCCAGGGGATTTGATGGAGACATCATCCACAACTCCCTTTGGCTAGGGTCTTCTTCACACTCCGACGTCATTTGAGTTCGGGCCTCTCCCTATAAAGGCCCAATTACCCTTTTTATGCTATCTATTTGAGTCATTTAATGTAATTTTCATTTTATTTGAGTCATGTCTCTAGGTCTTGCATTTATTTTCCTAAGTTTGAGTCTCATTAGATTGTTTAGTTAGCTATTGGGCCCAATTCTTCAGGCTTGGCCCAAGAGCCCCCCTTTACCCCCTCGGTTATTTGTCATTGAGTCTTTTGTCAGGGTCTTATTGTAAAATGTGGGTTGCCTATATATAGGGCCCCATTTTCTCCATTTGGAACTATTGAATCAATCAATGAAAAATTCCATTTGAGAGTTCAAAGCTTAGTTTAGTGGAGTGATTCCAATATTGGGGTGAGAAGCCCTAGGGGAGAGATTCCCCACCCCCCCTCTCTCTCTCCCTCTTTCTTTCTCCTAGGTTCGCCCCCTCTCTCTCTCCTGCCCTCCCAACCACCTCCAACCCCCACCTACCCCATTAAAGCCACTCCACTTCCCATAGCCACCATTACTCTACCCCCTAGTTCCAAGGAGAATCCTCCCCATTCCAACACATCTTCCCCATTCCAACACACTCACCCCTCTTCCCCACACAATAACCCAACTCCCTAGGCCCATTTGAATTTGAAAACCCCTCTTCTCCATAGCTTTGGCCGCCCCTCTCCCCTTCCCCTTGGCTAGGTTTGCCCCTCCCCTTCTCCCCCCATCACAATTCCACCTAGAGTTTTCACCACATCCCACCCCTCACCACCATAGCTAGAACATGCACCCCCTGCACCCTCCCCCTTCTCCAGCCTCTCCACCACCATTAGCCACCCTCCACACCTCCCTACAATCCCCCCTCTACCCTTCATCCACCTCCCCTTCACCATATACCCCATTCTCCTTCTTCTTTCTTGGTCTTTGGAAGCTACTTCAAAGTTGCAGTTTGCTATCCAGAGGTTGCAGGTGAACAAGCAGCTTGCAGCAGCCACCACGACCAATTCCCGGCGAATCTGAAGACCGAAGAGACATCCACGGAATTGTCTACCTGTCTTCTTCGCAACGGCGGTGATTTCGTCCCCGTCCGAGCTCCGAGCCGTCCGGGAGGTCCGATCTCCCACAACTGTGCAGTGCTGCCTCTGCTGAGGACCTGAACCAGATTAGAAGCTCTGCCACGACGAACCTCGAAGGAACCAGCTCAAGAGCTATTCTAAAAAGTTCTTCCCCTTCCTATCTACTTTCAGAATCAAGAAATAGAACTTCGATCAGCATCCGTGATCCAGAGTTACCAATTTTCTCCCTCAACTATGCGGTTCTGCTACCCATAGTCTGCACCAACCTATCAGCATTGTTCAGAGCCCCCTGGTCTTCGCCGGCATTGTTTAGCTTCCCCGTCTATTTTTCTGTGAAGAGGGCTCTTCCAGGGTTCCAACGACTCTAACAGTGTTTGATTCCGAGTTCAGGAGCTGTCGAGGCATCCTCTGCAACCTGCTGTTGGAAATATGAAGTTGCCAATCCCAGAATCTACTACTCTGTTCGAACCTCCACCCAGGCCAACAGTGGTACCAGGAGAAATTAACAAAATTCTGAGGTCTTCCAGTACTAGTTATGAAGAGTTTCCCCATGGTCTCGCCATCATAAAAAGTCAGGATAAATATCTGCGGCCCAACTTCATCTGTCTGTCCACCCTCACAGAAAGCAGGCAGATTCGGCCTCACAACTTCTTATTGATTTTGGTCCAAGTTCCCCCCTCCCCGCTTGGCCGGCTGAAGGCCCCTCCCTGTGCGGAGGTAGTTTTGGTTGTAATACCTATTAACCCTACCCCAATATCCCCCCTCCTGCGAGAGGTGTAGTGTTGTAATGTGATTGAGCATGTCAAGCTACACCGCCGCGGCGTGTGGGGATCCACTCGCCTCCCCGCTCGCCCTTGTCTCCGAGCGGGACCAGTTTCTTCAAACCAATCGATTAAGTGCTCAAACCTCACTCCATTTAGTGCTTGTCTTTCAATATTAGTTCTAGTTCCGCTGGTCGTGAGAGTGAGAGCTCGATCTTCAAGCCCCGTTGCTTTGAGTGATCACCGTGGGGAAGAGAGTAACCCGATGCCTTTGGCACTTTGTCGGCCCCATTGAATCGGGCATACACAGCCATTGGGAATCAAATATTGGCCTTGCTGGCCCTCTACCAGTAAGGTCCCAACCCCTCAACCTCACCTTGGCATTGCCAAGTTACCCCGGGACTTAGGTGAGCGACGGGAGAGTGGTGGCCCAAATCGGCCCTTTTGATTGTGAATGTGCTTGCTTGTCTAAGTCCTAGGGTGTGTCACATCATCCATACCCACCGCATCATGCTGCCAAGTGGCTCCCTCGAGGGATTAGCAAGCCTCCGAAATTCAACAAGTTCAACGGGAAGGGATCCCCAAAGGAACATGTCACTTACTACATGACCGTCATGGGTGACCTGGCCACTGATGAGTCATATTTACTGAAATTCTTTGGGTCCTCGTTGACGGGGCTCACTTTTGAATGGTACTCTAGCCTCCCGACGGGGTCGATCAGCGACTGGTCAGACATGCAGAGGAAGTTCAGAGAAAGATTCTATGTTACAGAGAGGGAGGTCACAGTGGCCGAACTCTACTCAACAAGACAGAGGGAAGATGAGACACCCCTTGACTATATCACGAGGTGGAGGAACCTCGGAATGAGATGCAAGCGACCCCCGCATTAGGAGGATGATGTACAGATATGTAAACAGAACCTCAGGAGAGAGGTCCTGGAAAGGATGATAGGTATGGAAATACGGTCATTCGACCGACTAAACAACATTGTGGCCGAGGTGGAAGCCTTCCTAGCCAGATCTGCCCCTGCATCAGCTACTGCTACTACACAAAAAGCCAAAGCAGTAGAACGGCACCATGTGCCTAAAGAAGTGAATGCCCTTGATATTAAGGTATTTGAGCAACAGAAGGATAAAGGCAAGAAGGTGGATGCCCCATAGCCTAATAAAGCCGGAGATGGTAAAGAGGGTCCCTCACTGCGGGATAAGATGAAGAAGGCATAGTCTTTTCCAAAAGAGAAGACCAGAATTCTATTCGACTAGATGACCCAATATGACAAAGTCACCCTACCTGAGCCAAAGAGGCCAGAGGACCTAAAAAGGTAGGATAGTCCAAGGTTCTGCCCCTATCATCAGATGCTGGGGCACCCGATCAAAGACTACTATGTCTTCAAAGATATTATTAAAGGCATGGTGAAGAAAGATGAGATTGACTTGGGAGAGTACAGGGTCGACCCGCCACAACCTCATGAGGCTCATCTAAGGAGGGCTACTGCCAATATGGTCTCTATGTACCAGGCTTTGCCTGAGGAGATTTTTGAAGCCAGTACTCGGCGCACTTATGAAATCTGTTTCCTAGTGCCCATAGAAGAACAACAGGGAAGGCAGCATGTCCCTGCAAAGAACAAGAAAAAGATGGCACCTTGCCCGAGAGTGGGGGCACATATTTGTGGCATCACACCACGAACTACCCCTCTGTTGGCAGCACCTGTGTAGGCTAATCCGCCTACAGTCATCAGGATACCTATATCTAATCAGAGAAGACAGAATCCACTACCGACGGTCAAGGAGATTGGCCCAGAAGCCCGGCGACTGTAGGAGTGCATAAATGGGCTAGATGAATATATACATCCCGAGTTAGAACCTCTACTGGTTCGGGATCATGTCCCAAGGCAAGAACTAGAGCAGCTGTCACTCAAGTAGGAGCAGCAAGCTAAGGCAGCATCCGACAAGGATGGCAGCCTATTCTAGGGGCAGGCGTCAGCTGAAGAAAAGACGAAAAGAAAGGCCGCCAAGGTCAACAAGGAATAGGTTGTGTCCTACAATGCTCTCCCGGCTCTCTTCAACTTGCCTAGTGAAGAGGACGAGGAAGAAATATGCTTTGCACCTATCGCCGGGGCAAGCTGGGATGAAGCAGCTACTACAGCACATGCAACCCGGTCAGGCCGAAAATGGGGGCGCCAGCCGCCTGTCAACCATAATATCATATTCAGGGGAGAGCAACCCTACAAGATACCTTCCCCGGAGGTCAAAGGAGTCCAAATCCCTCCTCCGTCAGGCCTTTATAACCAGAATGGAGGCAGCACTACTACCCCTTCCTTCCTGGAATTCCTGAAGATGTCCAAGGGAAAGCAGCCGTGTCAGGATGTTGACCCTGCAATCGGGAGTACTTACCCGCAGCCCCAGTAGTCTTTCGAAGCTCCGGATGCAGATAAAGCTTGCCCGACGACAGCCAATGAAGGGCAACAAGAACATGGCACCAAGCAGAAGGATGTAGAATCTGAACCCAATGAGGTAGGACCGTCAGGGACCATAGTCTAAGACTCCTCCAAGCCTAGATGGGCCGATGAAATGAAGCTGTCCAATGTCCGAGCAGGAAGCCATGTAGTTAATGTCACGCCCAGAGCGCGGAAGATTACCCGGAGGTGTGACGCGTCTATATAGATCATGTCAATCATGTAAATATCAGAGTGCGCAAATAACTAAGATTTAACTTTAAATTAATACAAATAGTACGAGCTGACAATTGTCACAACTAATTAAAGGACAAATACATATGTTCCCAGAGTCCAACAACTAGGCTTCAAATCTTAAGCAGTTCTAATCAAGTTGACTAATACAAATGACATAGATGAATTGATACAACTGACATAAGGGAACTCATACAATAACACAAAGGACATCACAATTAACATGACAATTGATGACTCCATTCTACACTCATCACTCAGACTCATCCCCTTCCGTGTTCTGGCCGATATCCAAACTATCTGAGAAGGTTAGAAAAATAACTAGATGAGCGAATCGCTCAGTAGGAATTACACCTCAAGATTTAACATGCTTTAAGTGGTTTATAAGTTCAATTAATGTCAGTAAAGTAATGCATGTAGATGAGTAGATATTAAGGATTGTAAAAATTGACAAGAGCAATGAAGGAATAACAAGTGAGAGTATAAGGATTCTAACTTCAATGCAGTAATAGCAAGAGATTCAAGTAAGTAATAACTGGAATTAACGACATCTTTCCAAGAGAGTAAGAACTCATGTCAAGCAAGTAATAGAAAGTAATATAAATTCAATCATGTAAAACTGGAATTGGCTATTTATCAATTTCATTCAAGCAAACTTTACCCTTCTGCGGGTCTCAAGTCAAATCAATCAAGTAATATCATGAGAATGAGTGGAATGTCTAAAGCCTAGCAAGCAAGTACTCCGATGCAATGCCAAACACCGTGGTCAATAAACTCCCATGGGCACAAGTACCTTCGGGTGCTCCCCCCAGGACCAGACCGGGCCCTATATGCAGAGCATTAATCATGTATGTCGACATCCACTCTCATTTATAGCCAATGTGGAATTTCAAGGTTTGACCAGAATGATATATAAGGTAGAATTATGGAATAGAATCCAAGGGCGCATTAATGTGTAGGGATGAACTAGGAGTGGAAACTAGTAACGTTTGATACACGAAAAAACTAGATAAGAGAGGTACCTTATGGGCCACCTGACAATTTTAGAAACGACACCCTTACTGTGGGATGCCCTTTCTGGGAATTATACAGGGTTTAGAGGACCCTGTCAGGAGTTAAATATCCCCTCTCCGGCTGCCATATATCAGTGGAGATGGCAAAAATGAATGCCTAATGATCGCGTTAACGTAATGAGCTAGCTGTGTCGACTCAATAGTTCATCGCGTCAACTCATCAGTTCATCGCGTCAACTCATCAGTTCATCACGTCAACTCATCGCATCAACTCATCAGTTCATCGCGTCAACTCATCAGTTCATTTCCAGTTCACAGGGTCGACTCATCAGTTTATCGCGTCAACGCAGGTGAACAGTACTACGTCAACCCTGTCAACAGGCAGGGTCGACTCATCAGTTCATTTCCAGTTCACAGGGTCGACTCATCAGTTCATCGCATCAACGCGGGTGAACAGTACTGCGTCAACCCTGTCAACAGGCAGGGTCGACTCATCAGTTCATTTTCAGTTCACAGGGTCGACTCATCAGTTCATCGCGTCAACGCAGGTGAATAGTATTGCGTCAACCCTGTCAAAAGGTAGGGTCGACTCATCAGTTCATTTCCAGTTCACAAGGTCGACTCATCAGTTCATCGCGTCAACGCAGATGAACAGTACTGTGTCAACCCTGTCAACAGGCAGGGTCGACTCATCAGTTCATTTCCAGTTCACAGGGTCGACTCATCAGTTCATCACATCAACGCGGATGAACAGTACTGCGTCAACCCTGTCAATAGGCAGAGTCGACTCATCAGTTCATTTCTAGTTCACAGGGTCGACTCATCAGTTCATCGCGTCAACGCGGGTGAACAGTACTGCGTCAACGCGGTGAACTGGCAGGGTCGACTCATCAGTTCATTTCCAGTTCACAGGGTTGACTCATCAGTTCATCGCGTCAACGTGATGAACAGTACTGCGTCAACGCGGTGAACTGGCAGGGTCGACTCATCAGTTCAAATCTGCTCAAAATGGTTTAAGGTATTAATCTTTGATTAATCTAGGGTATTGACATTTGATTTAACTTGATTTAGGTAAAACTGACGACATGGATAGATAGAGAAAACTGTAAGGATTATAGATCTTTATTCATGCACTCGTTTCATGCTTTGGTTACTTAAATATCAGATTTTTAACATGATGTATCATACAAGTTTTCATTTTTAAAGGAACTAAATGGAGATAAGGTTTCTAGATAGGCTACCTAACAGATTAATTAGGTATGCTAATTAGTTAGTAGATCAACTAACATGTTAATTGGGTGTGTTAACAGGTTAGTTAAACTAATAAGTTACGTAAAAACATGATAAAACTTGCGTTAAACGGATATATCGTATGGATATGAAGCTAATAGATGCCAACTACCTTAGATTGAATCTAATACATGCTAATTAATGCTAATCATCTTGGGTATAAGGCTAGTACATGCTAATTATCTTAGGTACGACGCTAATACATACTAATCATCCTAGATTCAAGCTAACACATGCTAATTATTCTAGGTATGAGGCTAATACTTACTAATACTTGCTTAATTATTCTGGGTATAAGACTAATACATGCTAGTATCTTAGGTATGAGGCTAATACATGCTAATCATCTTAAGTATGAAGCTAATACATGCTTTATAAACACTAAATATCGCATGGAAATGAGCCTAAGACTAAATGCCTAGACTAATCATCCTAGATTTGCTATTAGTTTAGTTAAAAGTTGAGAACACCTACCTGTTGGAAGATCGTAGTAGCAGAACCCTTCCCTGCAAAGCTTTGCCCCAACCTTAGCTAGCCTAGAATGGGGGTAGCAAAGGGGTATGTTTATAGGGTCTGTCATGAACGAATGGGAGGTAAGATCTGAAATAATGGGACTTTACAGCTTGTACAGGCTGTTGGGGATAAGGGAATCGAAAGGTTGTCTAGTGGATTGTAGCTCCTATGAGAGGGTGATTTATTTATTTTAAACTTTCCACTTAACTTTCATGATTTTTATCTTTAAAATTTGATGGAGTTAGTTAATGAGATTTCATGGATAAGATCCTTATATTTTTCTCTATTTTTACATATAATTGTTTTTGAAAAAATCTTTTTAAATAAAAAGTGATACTATTCATGGCACTATTCACGTAATGTCAACGCAAGTTTGTCAAAAAAAATCACAAGCCTGGAGGGGGTCGTGTATTGCTAATATAATTATTTGGCAAAAGGGGCAAATGGTGGATGCTAAGATTTGAACCCTGGTCATTGGGTTGAAAGGCAAGTTACTTAACCAACTACACTAGGAAGCTACTTGTTAAGTGAATAATCTTTACATATGATAGATCCGTGTTCCAACTTCTTACTTAAGCTTCCTAAAGAGTTTATCTAAATTTTTTTATTTGGAAAATATTAATAATAATAATAATAAATTTTTTTTATAAGGGGTGCTACACCCTCCCCTACTTAAAAGAATTTGGTCCCCAAATTCAATTGTATAAGGGTAAATTACAATACATAAGGATGTTGTAGAAAGTATAAGATACTTGCCGACTAAAATAGTTCTGGGTATCTTCTCTTCATAGATTCCTCGGTCTCCCAAGTTACTTCTTGCTCCGAGCATCGATTCCATTGGATTTTTACCATAGGGATCGTCTTGCTCCTTAGAACTCGAACTTCGCGGTCGAGGATCCGCATCGGCCTTTGCTTATAAGTAAGATCCCTTTGAATCACCAATTCAGCATGATTGATGACGTGAGAAGGGTCGTGCACATATTTCTTCAACATAGATATATGAAATACATTGTGCACTTCCGAGAGTTGAGGAGGTATGGCAATGCGGTAAGCCACCTCACCTACTCTTTCCAATACTTCAAATGGATCGATAAACCTTGGTGTAAGCTTGCCCTTAACACCGAATCTTCTAATACCTCGACCGGGAGATACCTTGAGAAATACATGGTCACCCACTTGAAATTCCAAATCTCTCCTTCTGTTATTAGCATAAGATTTTTGCCTGCACTGAGCTACCTTGAGTCTCTCTCTGATAAGGTGTATCTTCTTAGTCGAATCTCTAACCATATCTGGGCTTAGAATTTGTCTTTCACCGACTTCTTCCCAGCATATTGGAGAACGACAACTCCTGCCATAAAGCGCCTCGAAAGGAGCCATTTGAATACTAGCTTGATAGCTATTATTATATGCAAATTCGGCTAGTGGTATGTGGTCATGCCAGCTTCCGCCGAAATCTATAATACATGCCCTTAATATATCTTCAACAACCTGATTTGTCCTTTCAGTCTGACCATCTGTCTGAGGATGGAAAGCAGTGCTGAAATTAAGTTTCGTCCCCAGAGAGTGTTGTAGACCCTTCCAAAAATGAGAGGTGAAGCGTGGGTCTCGGTCAGATACGATCGAGACGGGAACTCCATGCAATCTAACCATCTCCTTAATATACAGGGCAGCAAGTACGTCGACTGACTATCGACTTTTGATGGGTAAGAAATGGGCCAATTTAGTTAACCGGTCGATAATTACCCAAATTCCATCATATCCGCCCCTAGTCTTGGGCAAACTCATGATAAAGTCCATGCCAATGTCCTCCCACTTCCACTTGGGAATATCCAGCGGATGTAGCTTTCTGACGGATTTTTGATATTCCGCTTTCACTTGTTAACATGTGAGGTAACGAGACACAAAGTCTGCTACCTCCCTTTTCATGTTAGGCCACCAGAAAGTTCTTTTCAAGTCTTGGTATATCTTAGTGGCTCCAGGGTGGATTGTGTACCTCGATCTATGAGCTTCTTCAAGAATCTTCTTCTTCAATTCGGGACAGTCGGGCACACATGTCCGTTCATGAAATAGTAATCTACCATCAGGTGCCAGCTTAAAATCCAGTCTCTCGTCTAGCTTGTTCTTTATCTCCACTAGCGAGGGATCCTCTTCTTGTAACTTCTTGATTTCAGGTAGCAAATCTGGATGTAGGCTCATATGAGATAGAGTAATACACATGTTCTTCTCATCTGTGCTGATATCAAGCTCAGAGAATTTCTCCAACAGTTTCCATTCTTGTATCATGCAGTTGGCCAATATTGTTCTCGGCTTTCGACTAAGGGCATCAGCTACGGAATTACCCTTACCAGGATGGTACTGTATAGTAAAGTCGAAATCCTTGAGATACTCGAGCCAACGCCTTTGCCGCATGTTCAGCTCCTTTTGGTAGAATAAGTACTTGAGGCTTTTATGATCGGAGTACACAGTGAATTGTTCTCCGTAGAGATAGTGCCTCCAGATCTTTAAAGCAAATACTACTGCGGCCAGTTCTAAGTCATGAACTAGGTAGTTCTCTTCATGTTTCTTCAATTATCGGGAAGAGTATGCAATGACTCTCCCATTCTGCATCAATACACATCCGAGGCTAATACCAGAAGCATCGGTATATACCTCATATTTTTCTCCTTCCATTGGTAATGATAAGACTGGAGCAGTGGTCAAGAGATCCTTCAAAGTTTGGAAACTCTTTTCACAGTCTTCCTTCAACTCATAAGGCACTTCCTTGCGGGTTAACCTGGTCATGGGAACAACAATTTTGGAGAAGTCCTTTATAAAACACCGATAGTAACCAGCTAGACCCAAGAAGCTCCGAATCTCAGTTACATTTGTGGGTCATTCCCAGTTCTTCACGGCTTCGACCTTTGATGGGTCAACAGCAATTCCGTTCTTCGAAATAATATGGCCTAAGAAGGATACTTTCTCGAGCCAAAACTCGCATTTGCTGAATTTGGCATATAGCTTGTTTCCCCTTAATATCTGTAATGCCTTCTTGAGGTGTTCTTCATGATCCTCTTCGGTCTTTGAATAGATCAGAATATCATCAATAAAGACCACAATAAATTGGTCTAAATAGGTCCTGAATATGCTGTTCATTAACTGCATAAAAGCTACGGGGGCATTTGTTAGTCGAAAGGCATAACAGTAAATTCGTAATGCCCATACCTACTTCGGAATGTAGTTTTATGAATGTCTTCTTCTTTGATCTTCAATTGGTGGTAACCAGAACGAAGATCAATCTTGGAGAAATATAAAGCTCTAGATAGTTGATCGAACAGCTCATCAATCCTTGGTAGTGGATACTTGCTCTTGATTGTAAGGTGATTTGGCTGCCAATAATCTATGCATAATCTCATCGATCCATCCTTCTTTTTGACGAATAGCACGGGTGCTCCCCATGGGAAAGTACTCGGCCTGATGAAACCCTTTTTCAATAATTCCATTAGCTGCTCTTTTAGTTCCTTCAGCTCAGCAGGGGACATTCTGTATGGTGCCCTGGAAATAGGACCAGCACCAGGGACAAGGTCGATTGTGAACGACACTTCCCTTTCCGGGGGTAAGCCGGTTAAATCTTCTGAAAAAATATCGAGAAAATCCTGAATTACACGGATGTCTTCAAGTTTAACCTTCTCGACTTTCGTGGCAGTCACGAATGCTATGAAAGCCATGCATCCCTTATTCATAAGTTTACTAGCTCGGAGTGCTGATATAAGAAGTGATTTACTCCGAGGGTTATTGTAAACTAGCTCTGGGAAATCTACGAAAGTTACCTTGCCATGCCGACAATCTACAGTTGCTTGGTATGTGGATAGCCAGTCGGCACCTAGTATGACATCATAACCCTTCATATCTAGGCATATCAGGTCAGCAGGTAAATTGCTTCCCTTAATCGTCACTTCACAATTTGGATAGTGGTAAGTGATATCAGACTCATTCCCAAGGGGTGTAGATATGACCAAATCTAACAGTTCATGTTTCTTAGAAAATGAAGCAGCAAAGTTCTTGGAAATGAATGAATGAGTTGCTCTGGTATCGAATAAAACTTGAGCAGTTTTTGAACAAATAGTGAGAGTACCTTCCACAATTCCGCCTTCAGTGGGTTCCGTCTCTCGGAGAGCTTGTAGATGGCCTTGTTTCTTTATCGGATGCTTCTCATCTTTGACGTCCTGCTCCTTCATCAGTGGGCAGTCTGGGATTCGATACTCTCGGCTCCCGCATCGAAGACAAGCTCCTAACTTCCTCTAGCATTCCTCGGTCCTATGACCAGCTTTATCACAATATTTGCAAATCTCCTTTGAGGGTGTGGCGGTGGAGGACGGCCTGTCAGTCTTCTAGAATTTCTTTGCCTTGGAGGGCTCCCCTCCCATGAAGAATCGCTTCTTGTTGAAGGATTGTTTGAATTTTCCCGGGCTTGTGACAGGTTCCTTCTTGTCTCTTCCCCGGATTCTCTCAGATAATTCGGTGGCGTCTTCTAGCAGTTGAGCATGCCGAACCATCTCCGAATAGACTTGGATGTCCATCGGGGCCAATTGTGTGATATAATGGGGCCGAAGCCCGTTGAGGAATCTTCTCACCTTCATCTTTTCGTACACACCAAGTGAGGTGCATACCTGGACAATCTAGAAAATTGGGCCTCATACTCGGCCACTTTCAAGCCCCGTTGTTTTAGAACGGCGAATTCCGTGGCCTTCTTTTCCTGGATATGATCGGAGAAGTACTTGTTATTGAAATGCTCCGTGAATTCATCCGATGTGACATGGTATTCTGGTAGTGTCACTTCTATGGATTCCCACCAGCATCGAGCGTCCCACTCCAGTTGGAATATGGCTAGTAAAACCTTCTCGTTGTCCGCGCATTGCATCACACGGAAGATTCGTTCCATCTCTTTTAACCAATTCTCGGCGTCCTCAGGGTCGGATGAACCCGTGAATCTTGGTGGGTTCATGTTACGGAAAGTCCTGTGGAGGTCACCTGCTCCACGGTTAGCTCTACCTTGGGCCACTTGCTGTAGTGCCTATGTAAGGCCCTGCACGGTGCGCTGCATCTCGCGCCATTGTGCTCTTTCAGCAGCCATGATCCTACAAAAGTGCTTAAAGTGTTTAAGTAAGATAAGGTCAGTTTTACTTATAAGGGTAAAGTCATTAGAAATCTTAACCCATGGCTCTATCCATCTCACCAGGTAAGGTCTACTTATATCCTTAGACTTCTCTAACCCTAGACTTAGGTTTTTACCTATCCTTGGACTCAAATTTTATACCTTCTAGTTTTCCCCTAGGTTTAAAAAACCTAGCCTCTGATACCACGAAGACTGTCACGCCCCGAGCGCGGAAGATTACCCGGAGGCATGATGCGTCTATATAGATCGTGTCAATCATGTAAATATCAGAGTGCGCAAATAACTAAGATTTAACTTGAAATTAATACAAATAGTACGAGCTGACAATTGTCACAACTAATTAAAGGACAAATACATATGTTCCCAGAGTCCAACGACTAGGCTTCAAATCTTAAGCAGTTCTAATCAAGTTGACTAATACAAATGACATAGATGAATTGATACAACTGACATAAGTGAACTCATACAATAACACAAAGGGCATCATAATTAACATGACAATTGATGACTCCATTCTACACTCATCACTAAGACTCATCCCCTTTCGTGTTCTGGCTGATATCCAAACTACCTGAAAAGGTTAGAAAAATAACTAGATGAGTGAATCGCTCAGTAGGAATTACATCTCAAGATTTAACATGCTTTAAGTGATTTACAAGTTCAATTAATGTCAGTAAAGCTATGCATGTAGATGGGTAGATATTAAGGATTGTAAAAATCGACAAGAGCAGTGAAGGAATAACAAGTGAGAGTATAAGGATTCTAACTTCAATGCAGTAATAGCAAGAGATTCAAGCAAGTAATAACTGGATTTAACGACATCTTTCCAAGAGAGTAAGAACTCATGTCAAGTAAGTAATAGAAAGTAATATAAATTCAATCATGTAAAACTGAAATTGGCTGTTTATCAATTTCATTCAAGCAAACTTTACCCTTCTGCAGGTCTCAAGTAAAATCAATCAAGTAATATCACGAGAATGAGTGGAATGTCTAAAGCCTAGCAAGCAAGTACTCCGGTGCAATGCCAAACACCGTGGTCAATAAACTCCCATGGGCACAAGTACCTTCGGGTGCTCCCCCCAGGACCCCCTATATGCACCGCATTAATCATGTATGTCGACATCCACTCTCATTTATAGTCAATGTGGAATTTCAAGGTTTGACCAGTATGATATATAAGGTAGAATTATGGAATGGAATCCAAGGGCGCATTAATGTGTAGGGATGAACTAGGAGTGGAAACCAGTAACATTTGATACACGGAAAAACTAGATAAGAGAGGTGCCTTATGCACCACCTGACAATTTTAAAAACGACACCCTTACTGTGGGATGCCCTTTCTGGGAATTATACGGGGTTTAGAGGACCCTTTTAGGAGTTAAATATCCCCTCTCCGACTGCCATATATCAGTGGAGATGGAAAAAGTGAAAGCCTAATGATCGCGTTAACGTAATGAGCTAACTGTGTTGACTCAATAGTTCATCGCGTCAACTCATCAGTTCATCGCGTCAACTCATCGGGTCAACTCATCAGTTCATCGCGTCAACTCATCAGTTCATTTCCAGTTCATAGGGTCGACTCATCAGTTCATCGCGTCAACGCGGGTGAACAGTACTACGTCAACCCTGTCAACAGGCAGGGTCGACTCATCAGTTCATTTCCAGTTCATAGGGTCGACTCATCAGTTCATCGCGTCAACGTGGGTGAACAGTACTACGTCAACCCTATCAACAGGCAGGGTCGACTCATCAGTTCATTTCCATTTCACAGGGTCGACTCATCAGTTCATCGCGTCAACGCGGGTGAATAGTACTGCGTCAACCCTGTCAACAGGCAGGGTCGACTCATCAGTTCATTTTTAGTTCACAAGGTCGACTCATCAGTTCATCGCGTCAACGCGGGTGAACAGTACTGCGTCAACCCTGTCAAAAGGCAGGGTCGACTCATCAGTTCATTTCCAGTTCACAGGGTCGACTCATCAGTTCATCGCGTCAACGCGGATGAACAGTACTGCGTCAACCCTGTCAACAGGCAGGGTCGACTCATCAGTTCATTTCCAGTTCACAGGGTCGACTCATCAGTTCATCGTATCAACGCAGATGAACAGTACTGCGTCAACCCTGTCAACAGGCAGGGTCGACTCATCAGTTCATTTCCAGTTCACAGGGTCGACTCATCAGTTCATCGCGTCAATGCGGGTGAACGGTACTGCGTCAACCCTGTCAACAGGCAAGGTCGACTCATCAGTTCATTTTCAGTTCACAGGGTCGACTCATCAGTTCATTTTCAGTTCACAGGGTCGACTCATCTGTTCATCGCGTCAACGCGGGTGAACAGTACTACGTCAACCCTGTCAACAGGCAGGGTCGACTCATCAGTTCATTTCTAGTTCACTGGGTTGACTCATCAGTTCATCGCGTCAACGCGGATGAACAGTACTGTGTCAACCCTGTCAACAGGCATGGTCGACTCATCAGTTCATTTCCAGTTCATAGGGTCGACTCATCAGTTCATCGCGTCAATGCGGATGAACAGTACTGCGTCAACCCTGTCAACAGGCAGGGTCGACTCATCAGTTCATTTCCAGTTCACAGGGTCGACTCATCAGTTCATCGCGTCAACGCGGGTGAACAGTACTGCATCAATGCGGTGAACTGGCAGGGTCGACTCATCAGTTCATTTGCAATTCATAGGGTTGACTCATCAGTTCATCACGTCAACGCGATGAATAGTACTGTGTCAACGCGGTGAACTGGCAGGGTCGACTCATCAGTTCAAATCTGCTCAAAATGGTTTAAGGTATTAATCTTTGATTAAGCTAGGGTATTGACATTTGATTTAAGTTGATTTAGGTAAAACTGACGACATGGATAGATAGAGAAAACTGTAAGGATTATAGATCTTTATTCATGCACTCGTTTCATGCTTTGGTTGCTTAAATATCAGATTTTTAACATGATGTATCATACAAGTTTTCATTTTTAAAGGAACTAAATGGAGACAAGGTTTCTAGATAGGCTACCTAACAGATTAATTAAGTATGCTAATTAGTTAGTAGATCAACTAACATGTTAATTGGGTGTGTTAACAGGTTAGTTAAACTAATAAGTTACGTAAAAACACGATAAAACTTGCGTTAAACGGATATATCGTATGTATATGAAGCTAATACATGCCAACTACCCTAGATTGAAGCTAATACATGCTAATTAATGCTAATCATCTTAGGTATAAGGCTAGTACATGCTAATTATCTTAGGTACGACGCTAATACATGCTAATCATCTTAGATTCAAGCTAACACATGCTAATTATTCTAGGTATGAGGCTAATACTTGCTAATACTTGCTTAATTATTCTGGGTATAAGACTAATACATGCTAATATCTTAGGTATGAGGCTAATACATGCTAATCATCTTAAGTATGAAGCTAATACATGCTTTATAAACACTAAATATCGCATGGAAATGAGCCTTAGACTAAATGCCTAGACTAATCATCCTAGATTAGCTATTAGTTTAGTTAAAAGTTGAGAACACCTACATGTTGGAAGATCGTAGTAGCAGAACCCTTCCCTGCAAAGCTTTGCCCCAACCTTAGCTAGCCTAGAATGGGGGTAGCAAAAGGGTATGTTTATAGGGTCTGTCATGAATGAATGGGAGGCAAGATCTGAAATAATGGGACTTTACAGCTTGTACAGGCTGTTGGGGATAAGGGAATCGAAAGGTTGTCTGGTGGATTGTAGCTCCTATGAGAGGGTGGTTTATTTATTTTAAACTTCCCACTTAACTTTCATGATTTTTATCTTTAAAATTTGATGGAGTTAGTTAATGAGATTTCATGGATAAGATCCTTATATTTTTCTCTATTTTTACATATAATTATTTTTGAAAAATTCTTTTTAAATAAAAAGTGATACTATTCATGTCACTATTCACGTAATGCCAACGCAGGTTTGTCAAAAAAAATCACAAGCCTAGAGGGAGTCGTGTATTGCTAATATAATTATTTGGCAAAAGGGGCAAATACTAATCATCTTGGGTATAAGGCTAGTACATGCTAATTATCTTAGGTACGACGCTAATACATGCTAATCATCCTAGATTCAAGCTAACACATGCTAATTATTCTAGGTATGTGGCTAATACTTGCTAATACTTGCTTAATTATTCTGGGTATAAGACTAATACATGCTAATATCTTAGGTATGAGGCTAATACATGCTAATCATCTTAAGTATGAAGCTAATACATGCTTTATAAACACTAAATATCGCATGGAAATGAGTCTAAGACTAAATGCCTAGACTAATCATCCTAGATTAGCTATTAGTTTAGTTAAAAGTTGAGAACACCTGCCTATTGGAAGATCATAGTAGCAGAACCCTTCCCTGCAAAGCTTTGCCCCAACCTTAGCTAGCCTAGAATGGGGGCAGCAAAGGGGTATGTTTATAGGGTCTGTCATGAATGAATGGGAGGCAAGATCTGAAATAATGGGACTTTACAGCTTGTACAGGCTGTTGGGGATAAGGGAATCGAAAGGTTGTCTGGTGGATTGTAGCTCCTATGAGAGAGTGGTTTATTTATTTTAAACTTTCCACTTAACTTTCATGATTTTTATCTTTAAAATTTGATGGAGTTAGTTAATGAGATTTTATGGATAAGATCCTTATATTTTTCTCTATTTTTACATATAATTGTTTTTGAAAAATTCTTTTTAAATAAAAAGTGATACTATTCATGGCACTATTCACGTAATGCCAACGCAGGTTTGTCAAAAAAATGGTGGATGCTAGGATTTGAACCCTGGTCATTGGGTTGAAAGGCAAGTTACTTAACCAACTACACTAGAAAGCCAGTTGTTAAGTGAATAATCTTTACATATGATAGATTCGTGTTCCAACTTCTTACTTAAGCTTCCTAAAGAGTTTATCTAATTTTTTTTATTTTAAAAATATTAATAATAATAATATTTTTTATAAGGGGTGCTACAGTTAAATTGTTGAAAAAGCTCCTGACGAGATTCACTGCTTGGGATATTGATGCGGGACGAGACCACGGACACGACAAGCTCGTGACTGCCCCTTAACGAGGGAAGCGTCGGACGTGCGCGGTTGAGAAATCGACAGTGAGCTAGGGTGGTCAGCTCTCACTTGTGCCCGGATCGGGTCACGGGACGGTCACGCTCTCTCCCGCAGCAGCGGTGATATGCAAAATATAGCGAGCTAGATCCTAAAACATGCTCTCTAGCAGTGGCATAAACAAGTATATATGAAAATAAGTAAATACCGAGTGTAGGGAGTGAGAACGGTACCTCCACATGCTCGGCGTGGGGAAGACGGACCCGGCCGAAACTCGTACTCCCAGAACAATAATAGACAATATTACAGTAATACACGTCGCCGCCCACTCCACGCAGCGAGGTAAAGGGCTACACAATGGGAGCTGGGAGGACCGAATTCGGGTTGACGGGCGGCTTCTCGCGTTGATTCGGCAACACCCGAACAGGTGACGGTGGGGCCCACGTGCTGTCCGGAGGGGCCGTATGGGACCCGGTGTCACCACTGTGGTGGGGACACTTGTGGAAGCGTTCCCTGGGCTGGCGGCATGCTGGAACAGCACCCGGAGGCCAGGCGGCTCCGATCGGCACCCGTCGGGAAAACTTCCCACGGATCTGTAGCTTCTATTTTCTAGCGTGCGCTCCGGCGAGAACAGACGCTGCGATTAGCCCTGACGTTAGAATGTGACGAAACCAGCGCCTTTAGAAAGTTGCTTCAAAGTACTTCAACCTAGTGGCCTTCAAAAAAAATTCTTCAGACCAATATTTCTGATGAGCGAATTTTGAAGGGTGCTGTTGTACAGTATCTGAACTCTCAGACCAGCAGGGAACTTTCCTGAGAGTTGCCTTGGACCGATATGTGAACGTCCGAATCTGAAGTTATGATCTTCATCAAAGTTGTAGGAGCTTAAGAGAGTAAACCGGGACTATTTCATATGAAAGGTTTGGTGGAGGCTGTGATTTGTTCTGATTTTTGAATTGGAAGGTGGTCGGATATGGAAATTGGCTGGAAACACTGTAGCAGAGATAGAACACGAATTTTGAAAATTGGATAGAAGGCTGACCAGAAATTAAGAAAATTCATGAATGTAGGGGATGATGGACAAAACGTCCAGTAAAATTGGGAGCCCTAAAAAAATCAAAAAGATGATCGGAGATGGAAAACTCAGAGCTGCTGTCACTATAGACAGAGACAGGACAGATCTGGGAGTGATTGAAGACCGAAAATGTAAAAATATCAAACGAAGGATTTTGGATCTGCAATTTTTTGTGGAGTAGGGGATGGAAGATAAGAACACACCATAAAAATTGCAGACCAAGAAGAGGCCGTGGCTAATAGCAGGAATTTTGGGAAGAGACTGTTGTCTGCCAAGGATAGAACTTCGACGGTGGCTCGATGGCGGTCCGATGGCGGCACGAACGGCGGCGGCGGCGGCACCGATGAAGATCAGAGATTGAGAGGGGGAGATAGAAGATAGATACACTCTAGAATTTGAGGTTGGAGGAGATGAACACTAGGAGAGAAGGAGAGGGGCTCAAGGAGCTTCAAGCTTCCAACAATTTTCTATCATTCATTCATTAATTTCTAATGGCACTATACATAGGCTTATATAGAAAATGGCAAGGGGTGAGGGGCAGAGAATTTCATGGGAAATAGGCCATTTTCTTCCCCCATGTGGTCAAAACTCAAAATAAATAAATTACATATGGAGGGGACACTACTTTGACTAGGTAGGTAAGGTAGGTGACTAACCTTTGAAATTTTAACCCCTTTGTCTCCCATGTGGTCAATTAGCATTCAAACCTTCTAGATGGCCACCTAGGATGGTTGACCAGCCTCACATGGATGAGGTGGACCAATGGGGAAGGGGAGGGGGGCCCCTAGCTAGACCTACTACACATTTGCACAAAAACCCACATAATCCTAGGGAATGACACATTGGCTTACAAAACCTTACAATTGTACATATACTTTCCTAAGGATATAAAAGCAAACTTAAGAACACAAATGCAAAATAACAATGTCAATGCTCGGCGTCGATTCCCATCAGATATCTCTCTCTGTGTGAAGAGACCCGATAGGCGATTATCACTGCTTTACAGATGCCTGCTCAATATGAAACCTGCTTGGCTGAAGCACTGCCGGAGGCTAGTATGACCTTCACTCAGGAGGACATGTTGCTCCCCATTATCAGCCACAACAAGCCGCTCTACATGAGGGGGCACCTAAATGGACAGGAGCTGAACAGGATCTTGGTCGACCCTATCGTAGCTGTCAATATTCTGCCATACAGAATATACCAGAGGCACCACTTTAATGTACGCCTCGATAAAGCTGGAGATATGCATATTGCTGGCTTCAACCAAAAGTGTGAAGTATCGCTGGGAGTAGCAGAATTCACACTCACTCTGGAAGATTTTACTACGATGGTGTAGTTTCATGTCATCGATTCCTGCACCTCGTACAAGGCGCTGCTTGGCTGTCCCTGGCAGCATGAAAATATGGTGGTGCCATCCACGCTCCACCAATGCATCAAATACAGTCTCAAAGGGAAGGAGGAGAGGATATTTGTTGACCTCCATCCATTCGAAGTGTTCGAGTGTCACCTAACAGATGCTCATCTGTATGCAGATCGGTCTCAAAAGACCTCTGAAGCCAAGACCCCTACGGGGGCACCGAAAAGAACCTCCGGCAATGACTAGTTTCCACCACCGTCGCGTGGATATATCAAGCCCAAGGTGGTCTCTCACATCACCGTCATCGGGGACGTGGGTAGGATAGCACCTCCCGCCATATACCCCGAAGTCAATGAACTCAAGGTCGATCAGCAGCATGGCCACATAAGTGTTCCGGAAGGCCTCATAAGCCAATCCATGGCCTCGATAACCCCACAGTCAAACCTTTCAAAGCTTGGGAGGTAGCACAGATAGATGGCCCCAGCAACTTATTTTATACAGCTGAGGAGCACCCTACCTGGGAAGACACTTATTGTCACTTACCCAAAGACAAAGAGAAACCGTTGGCTCCCGTTCAGGGTCTGGCGTTCACAACAAGTCGGATGGCCAGGATGTTCCAGAAGCAGCACATCCCCTCCAACTAGTCGCGCAAAGATAAAGAAGCATTCCATAAGATGTGGTATCCCACGGGTCTGGACAGAGAAATGAGACATGTTTCTCAGCATCCAGGGTTAGCCTTCACCCATGAAGAATATTACTATAGTGGACGTTATGAGGTGGACACCACCACCGCTTTCTATCCTGCTGAAAACAACCCGATGGGGGCAACTTTTGATGAATACCTAGTAGAAGCTTGATATGTCGAATCGGCTCAACTGAGAGACTCGAAAACAGAGACTACAGCTCCTTGCCGATGTTGGGAGCAAGTCTATCCTGAAGAGGCGGCCCTTCAAGCCAAATTTGATACGGCCAGCAGCAGCGAAGCCGAAGACATTAAAGAAATAGGGGCGTCTCTCTCCGACAGGTCTCGCTAATGATGATTCCAGCACCTCTCGTGCCGATCGGAGAGACTTCTGTCGAAGCCGAGCAAGAGATGCATGCTACTGAAAAGAAAAGTGCCACCCCCACTAAGGACACGGCAACCCAAAGGGGGGATGAAGCTGTTAACTCACCCCTCGAAGCTGCAATGGTGATGGATTTGCTGATGGAACAATCTGCACAGCCGCTTCTTACTGAGGCGGAGATCCCTGCTGAAGTCCAAATAGAACCAAATGAAGACATCGAGGTCCTTGACCTTGAAGATGATATTCTAGACTTTGTTGACCTTCAGCTAGCACCCCCGAAAAGAGAAGACGGAGGCCAAGCCACAGTAGATGAACTAATAGAAGTTAATCTGGGAGATGAGAACGACCACAGGCCGACCTTCCTTAGTGCCCAGCTATCTGCTGAAGAACAAAAGGTGTACATCCAGCTACTGCAAGAATACCATGATTAGTTTGCCTGGACCTACAAGGAAATGCCAGGACTAAGCCCCACAGTCTCACAACATGAGCTAGCGATATGCCCAGAAGCCAAACCGGTGAAGCAACCGCCACGGCGCATGAGGCCAGAGCTCATCACTAAAATCTGCAAAGAAGTTGACAAACTCATTGATGTGGGCTTCGTCAAAGAAAATCAAAATACCACGTGGCTGGCTAACATTGTGCCCGTGAAAAAGAAGAATGGACAGATCCAGATATGTGTTTACTTCCGAGATCTGAATAAAGCCTGCCCCAAGGATGATTTTCCGGTGCCAATAACGGAGGTCATGATAGATGCAACAACCGGCCATAAGGCCCTATCATTCATGGATGGGTCATCCGGGTACAACCAAATATGGATCACGGAACATGACCGGGTCCACACTGCCTTCCGAACTCCCAAAGGCATTTATCACTACAAGAGGATGATGTTTGGATTAAAGAACGTCGGTGCAACTTATCAGCGGGCAATGACTAGAATATTTGATGAGCTGCTCTACCATAAGGTCGAGTGCTACATAGATGACCTGGTAGTCAAAACCAAAAAGAAAGAAGACCATCTGCAGGACCTCCGAGTCATCTTTTAGAGGCTAAGGCAGTATGAATTGAAGATGAACCCTATGAAGTGTGCGTTCGAAGTATCGAGCAGAAAGTTCTTGGGTTTCATTGTCAGATACTGGGCGATTGAAATAGACCCCGCAAAGATCATAGCAATTCAAGAGTTGCCCTCACCAAGGAACCTCTCCAAACTGAGATCTTTGCAAGGCCACCTGGCCTACATCCGACAGTTTATATCCAACTTGTCGAAGCAATGCCAGCCCTTTCACAAGCTGATGATGAAAGATCTTCCTTTTTATTGGGACGAAGATTGCTAGACAACCTTCGACAAGCTCAAAGACTATCTGAAGACTCCTTCGGTGCTGGGCGCACCGATGAAAGGTCGGCCGCTAATTTTGTATAATGTAGCCACATATAACTCCCTGGGGGCAATGCTATCCCATAACAATGAAGAAGGGAAAGAACAAGCCCTCTACTACCTCAGTCAAACAATGATCAGAACTGAGGTGATGTACACTTATATCGAGAAGATCTGCCTGGCACTGGATTTCGTGGTCAACAAGCTTCGACACTATATGCTGTCACATGAAGTTAAGCTAATCTCTAAGGAAGATCCACTTAAATATATCATGTCCCAATCGGCACTCAAAGGCCATTTGGGCAAATGGGCGGTGATCCTTGTGGAGTTTGATATCTCCTACATATCGCAAAAGGCCGTTAAGGGCCAGGCCATCGCGGACTTCTTTGCTGAGCATCCAATGCCTAAAGACTGCCCGCTGGATCCAGAGCTTCCTGAAGATGAAACCCTAGAGGTCGGCCAAGTGTAGCCCTCTGTATGGTAGCTATATTTTGACGGCGCTTCCAGAATTGATACCTCAGCTACTGGGTCAGCCAGAGTTAGAGCGGGGGCTGGC
The DNA here is from genome assembly GCA_022559845.1 of Amorphophallus konjac. Classification (NCBI taxonomy): domain Eukaryota; kingdom Viridiplantae; phylum Streptophyta; class Magnoliopsida; order Alismatales; family Araceae; genus Amorphophallus; species Amorphophallus konjac. The sequence continues at coordinate 285,645,876 of CM040124.1, read as the reverse complement.
ATAGTCCCGAAATCTCCTGAGGAGAAGTCATATATATATCTTGTTCAATAAACAAGCCATGCACGAACAATGAAGCAGAATATGAAGCCCTCATAATCGGGTTGCAGATTGCTCTATCCATGGAGATCCAGATGTTGGAAGCATTCGGGGATTCCATGCTAGTCATAAAACAGCTGGAAGGAGAGTTCGATGTACAGAAGCAAGAACTCCTCCCTTACTATCAGCTGGCCCTCCACTTGATGGCGCGATTCTATTTCATCAAAATCAAGTATATCAACCAAGGACAGAATGCTCAAGCGGATGGCCTCGCAAAGTTGGCTAGTTCTTTGGCAATCCTGCCAGACACAAGCAAGAATATAGCAATAATTAACCGTCGACAGGTCCCCAGTGTAACGGAGGTTCTGGCAGATGAACAAGAAAATAAAGCGGCAGCTGTCGAAGAAGTTCAGTATCCCGATTGGCGGGAACACCTTCTGTGTTGGTTTTAACACCAACGGCTCCTGAAAGAAAAAGAAACAAAGAATGAAGCTCCTAAGAGTCAAAGACTCTTACAAGATGAGAAGCGGAACTTTGTTCCGAATAATGGCTGATGCCCAAAAGAAAGTTTTGCTCTGTTGCTTGTCTTTGGTGGAAGCTGGGTAGGTAATGCAAGAAGTCCATGCCGGGTTAGCTGGAGCGCACCAGGCCAGACCAAAAATGAAAATTGAAATAAAGAAATTGGGCTATTATTGGCCCTCCATGTTTGATGATTGCTGCAAGTTTGATAAAGCTTGCCAAAATGTCAAGAGCACGCCAACGTGTCCAGGAGACCACCGGTGCCACTACATCCCACCATACCAAGTTGGCCGTTCGCCCAATGGGGCACGGACGTGGTGGGGCCACTTCCAACATCTTCGTTGGGATGTAGATATATCTTAGCAGCCACAGATTACTTCTCCGGATGGGCGGAAGCAGTTGCGCTAAGAGATGTGACGGGAGAATTGGTCGCAAGATTCTTTCGGTAGAATATAATATTCTGGTTCGGGGTTCCCTATCGAATTATCTCTGATAATGGAAGCCATTTCAGAAACCAGAAGGTTTTTTGGCTGGCTGATAAATACAAGATTGATTGGAGGACCTCGTCCCCCTACAACCCTCAAGCCAATGGACTTGCTGAAGCCTTCAATAAAACACTATGCACGCTGCTAGCAAAGACTGTCAAGTCTAATAAAAATGACTGGGAAGAAAAGATGTACGAAGTGCTTTGGGCCTATCGTACGGTCTATAAAACCCCAACCGGTTGTTCACCATTCTCCCTCGTATATGTCGGGCCATGCGTGCTCCCGAGATAAGAGCCTCGTACTCGGAAGCGTTGTTGGACGCCTGGAAGTTGAACTTTAGGACGTACTGAAGTTCTATCCCTTCAGGGGACCTGAGGAGGATCCCCGCACCGCTTCCGACCGAGTTTGAGGATCCATCGACGAACAACTCCCAGGTCGGCCCGGTAGTGGTCGTGGATCTGTCTTCAGTCGGGATGGTGATTTCTGCGATGAAATCGGCGAGCGCTTGGCCTTTGATGGCCGATCGCGGACGATACGATATGTCGTAGGCACCGAGCATGATGGCCCATTTGACGAGTCATCCTGAGGCCTCGGGGTGGGTCAGAATCTTCTTCAGCGGCTCGCCGGTCAGCACGGTAATGGAGTGGCCCTGGAAGTAAGGTCGGAGGCACCTCGCGGAGGTGACCAACGCTAGCACGAGTTTCTCGGTTGCGGGGTACCTCCGCTCAGCCTCGTTGAGCACCTTGCTGGTGTAGTAGACCGGCCTCTCGATTCCCGCATCATCCCTGACTAAGACCGAGCTGACTGTGGATGGCGTCGCCGAGAGGTACAGCAATAAGACTTCGCCGGCGACGGGCTTGGAGAGCACCGGGGGCGAAGCCAGGAACTCCTTGAGCTCGGTGAATGCTGTCTGGCACTCCCCGTCCCATGCGAACGTAGCAGATGCTAACTTGGGTGCCCTCAATAGTTTGAAGAAGGGCAAGCATCGTTCGGCCGCACGGGACAGGAAGCGGCTGAGAGCGGCAACACGTCCCGTCAGACGCTGGACGTCCTTGATGCACGTGGGCAGGCGTATGTCCAGGATGGCCTGGACTTTGTCGGGGTTGGCTTCGATCCCACGCTGAGTGACCAGGAAATCCAGGAACTTCCCGGATCTTACTCCGAAGGCGCACTTGGCGGGGTTGAGCTTCATGTCGTATTTCAGGAGGGTGCCGAAGGTCTCGGCGAGGTCGGTGAAGTGGTCCTGAGCCTTAGGGGTCTTGACCAGCATGTCGTCAATGTATGCTTCGACGTTCCGACCCAGTTGTCCCTCGAACATGTGGTTGACCAATCATTGATACGTGGCTCCAGCGTTCTTCAACCCGAAGGGCATCCGGGTGTAGCAATGCACGCCGTAGTCGGTGATGAAGGCGGTCTTCTCAATGTCTTCTGGATGCATCCTGATCTGGTGATAACCCGAATAGGCATCTAGGAAGCTGAGTATCTCGTTGCCCGAGGTTGAGTCGACTAGTTGGTTGATGCTCGGTAACGGATAACAGTCCTTGGGGGTAGCCTTGTTTAGATCGGTGAAGTCCACGCACATTCGCCACTTGCCTATAGCTTTGGGTACCAGGACGACATTGGCTAGCCACGTTGGGTACAGGACCGGTCTAAAAAGACTAGTCTCTTATCCTTTGGTGACCTGCACCTTAATGATCGCCTGCTTCTCGGGTGCGTGCTTCCTTCTGCGTTGCTGTACGGGTTTCACGGTAGGGTCGAGGTTGAGCTTGTGCGTCACGATCTCCTCTAGTATGCCAGGGAGCTGATCATCGGACCAGGCGAAGACCTGAATATACTCAAGAAGGAATTTTTTTATTGCTGCTGTTTCTCGGGTGGTAGGTCGGCACCGATCCTTACTCCTAGGGCCGGGTCATCGTTCAGGAACACCGTTAATAGCTCGCCACCGGGTTCGGCGGTTACGGTTTTCCCCTCGACTCCCTTAGGGCCCTTATCCTTCCCGTCCGACCTTGAGGCTTCCACCGAGATGTTGTAGCACCTTCTAGCCGTGGCCTGGTTACCTCGGACTTCCCCCAACCCATTTTTGGTGGGGAACTTCATTTTCTGGTGATGGGTAGATGGTACGGCCTTTATTCGGCTGAGAATTTTTCGACCGAAAATGGCGTTGTACGCTATCATACCCTTAATCACCATGAAGTCCACCATGACCGTTACGGTTTTGGGCGGGGTGCCGATGGTGACCGGCAGGCTTAGGGCTCCCTCGGGGTACTTGGCCAGGCCATTAAACCCACAAAGGGGTGTTCGGATCGGGCGGAGCTTGGATGGGTCTTCCCCCATCTTGAGAAAACAGTCATAAGATAATACATCGGGGCACTTCCATTGTCAACCAGAATTCTATCTACGTTACAGTGGTTTATTGTGGCCGAGATAACGAGGGCATCGTCATGCGGGGCACTCACTCCCTCTAGGTCTTTGTTGGAGAAGACTATGACCGGGGGCTCCTTTGGTGGGCCGCTGGAGAGCTCGGAAGCTTGACTGGCCCGCTCGGCATGACGTTTCCTTCCTCGGCTGGTGTCGCCGTCCGATGCTGTACCTCCAGAGATGACGTTGATGTGGATCCCTCGGGGGGCGTTGTCAATCTCCTCTGCAGCGTCTCGATCTTCTTTTTGTCCGGCCGCGAACCGGGCCAAGTGCCCCTGACGAATGAGACGCTCAATCTCGTCCTGGAGCTGGTGGCAGTCGCCGGTGTGGTGCCCGTGGTCGTCGTGGAACAGGAAATGCCTGTCGCGCTTGCGGTTCTTCGACCTCATGGGCTCGGGTCGGCGGAGGAGCCCCGAGTCTTTGATGTCTTCATAGATCTCGTAGACCTGTGCGGCCAATGGGGTGTACCGCTCGTACTTCCGCTTGCGCTCCTCCCGATCTCGCTTCTTTCCCGAGCCAGGGTTTGGCTCGGAAGCTCGCTTCTTGTCCCCCTCCCGACCCGAGCCGGTTGCGTCTCGGCAAGCACTGAGTACTTCTTCGCACTCGGTGTGGCGTAGTGCCAGAGTCACTAGCTCGGCAAGGGTCGAGGGAGGGTGGAGGACAAGCTCGCGGCAGAGGTTCTCATCCCAGGTGCCCCCGGTCAGAGCGGTGGTGGCTGAGGCCACGTCCAGGCGGGGGATTCTGAGGGCTTCCGATTTAAATCGGTGGACATAAGCCCGTAGCCTTTCCCCTTGCGCCTGTTTGAGGGCCAGGAGCCCCACTACTGACCTCGGGGGGGCGCTTCCGGCGAAGCTCTCCTTGAAGATTCGCCCGAACTGCCTGAAGTCTCAGATGGGCCCGGGGGCTAGGGCCCGGAACCATGCCTGGGCGCCTTGGACCAGGGTGGCCGCAAAAGCTCGGCATTTGATAGGATCCGGTGTGCCGTGCAAAGTGACCAGGGCGTCGAAGCTGTCGTAGTGGTCGGCTGGGTCGCCCTGACCGTCATAAAGCTTGAAGGTTGGAATGATGGCTCTGGGAGACACCTCTGCCTTCAAGATGTCGTCGGAGAAAGGAGACTTCTCCTCGTCCTCTAGGAAAGAGGTTCTCTGCAGGGCGCGGGGAGCGCGCTCCTGTTCTACGAACCGTCTTTCGAAGTCCCGTAACCGAAGGGACAGCTCCGGTTGCGGTCGTGCCGCGGGGCTGGGGGGAGCGTCGTGGCATTCCTCAGGAACGTCAGCGTCCTGGCGCGGGGGTTTGGCCCCCTGCCTCCCTTTCCTGGGCGTGGAGGAGGCCTCTTGCTCCGGGGGCGGAGCCTGCGAGGGTCCTCCAATGTCATTGCGGATGAGTCGTTGACCGCAAAGAGTGAAGCTGATGTGACACGACCTTGGACTTAAGCAAGCAAGCACAATCGCATTCAAATGGGCCGAATTGGGCCACCGCTCTGTCGTCGCTCACCCAAGCCCGGGGTAACTTGGCAATGCCAAGGTGAGGTTGAGGGGTTGGGCCCTTGCTGGTAGAGGGCCAGCAAGGCCAAGATTTGATTCCCAATGGATTTGGAAGCCCAATTCAACGGGGTCGACGAAGTGCCGAAGGCACCGGTTACACTCTTCCCACGGTGATCACTCAAGGCAATGGGGCTTGAGGATCGGGCTCTCACTCGCATAACCAGCGGAATTAGAACTAATATTGAAAGACAAGCACTAAGTGGAGTGAAGGTTTGAGCACTTACTCGACCGGTTTGAAGAAACCGGTCCCGGTCGGAGACGAGGGCGAGCGGGGAGGCGAGTGGATCCCCACACGCCGCGGCAGTGTCGCTTGACCTGCCCAAACAAAGTACACCACTACACCTCTCGCAGGACGGGGATCTTGGGATGGGGGTTAATGAAATTATAGACAATACTACCTCCACGTAGGGAGGGACCTTCAGCCGGCCAAGCGGGGTGGGGAAACTATAGAAAAGAATGAGGAATAAGGGTGGACGCCGAATCTGCTTGCTGTCTATGAGTCAGGACAGAGGGTCGGTGTTGCTGTTGTAGAACTTGATCAGGAATTTTGTTTATGACGAGACTAGAGGGAAAACCTTTGTAGCTGGAAGGGGATTGCCTCAGAATTTTCTTAATTTCTTCTGGAGTCGCTGCCGGTCGGGGCGGGAGCTCGAACAAGGCCTCTGATTTTCGGACTGGCAGTAGCAGGTCACCAACAGTAGGAAGACTAGGCTGTCCCGACTGCTCCTGAACTCCGAATGAGGTGCCGTCAGCGCCGTTAGAACCGTGGGAGAGTCCTATTTGCAGAAACCAAATCGGGAAACCCCAAAAGATGCCGGAGATAATCTGTGGAACTAGAAGAGTGAAGAGTGGTCGGTGCAGACTGTGGAAAGTAGAGTCGTGCAATTGTGGGAGAAAATTGGTAACTACTGCTCTCGGATGATGAATGGACTTCTGCTTCCTGATTCTGAAAGTAGACAGGCCGAGGAAGAACTTTGAAGAAGACCCTGAAGCCTGATTCCTTCAGGGATCGTCGTGGTGAAGCGTTTCCTCAGGTTCTGGAACTCTGCAGTGGCCGACCTGCGCAGTAGTGGGAGAACGGGGCTCCCGGGCAGCACTGAGCTCCGATGAGGACGAACCCACTTTCGTTGCGAAGAGGACAGGCAGCCGCTTCCAATGATGGCTCTTGATCCTTCAGAAACGTCCAGGGGAAGCTGTGGTCGCCTCTGCAAGCTGCTGCTCTTCTACAGATCTTCGGTTGAGAGCTGTAGGTTGAAGATGATGGGGGGGAATGTGGTATATGGGAGGAGAAATGGGGGTGGATGAGTGTGGGGGAAGCCCGGGCTGTGAGGGGGTCTAGGAGGGGGTGTTCTAAGGTGGGGGAAGGGAAGAATGGGGTCTGGAAGGGGGTCTAACAGATGGTGGGAGGAGGAGCTACGAATTTGGGAAGGTGGGTGAGAGGGAAAGGGTCTTTGAAAATGGGTTTAAGGGTGGGATTAAATTTTGGTCTTGGGGGATGGGAAGAGGTGTGTGGGGAACATGATAGGGGTGCTTGGGGTTGTGGGAAGGGTGCTTGGGGAAGTGGGTGGGGTAGTTGGGGGTTGGGAGGTGGAGCTAGGATTGGTGGAAGCTCTCTTGAGACTAGGGGGTGGAGTAATGGGATGTGTGGGGAAGGGGAGTGGTCTTTAATGGGGGTAGGTGGGAGAGTGGTGGTTGGGAAGGGAGGAGAGAGAAGATTTTCGGATTTGGGTGTAGAGGAGAGAGAAAGAGGGGTGAAAGAGAGAGATTAAGAGAGGAATGGGTGGGGAATCTCTCCCCTAGGATTTCTCACCCAAATAATGGAATCTCTCCACTAGATAAGAGGTTTGAACTCTCAAAATGGCAACTTTTTCATTGATTCATTCATTAAGTTGAAATGGGGGGAATGTGGTCCTATATATAGGAAACCCACATTTCTACAAAAGTCCCTTACAAAAGACTCAATAACAAATAACCGAAGGGGTAGGGGGGGCTCATGGGCCAAGCCCGAAGAATTGGGCCCAATAGCACATTACACAATCTAATGACACTCAAACATAGGAAAATAAATACAAGACCTAGGAACATGACTCAAATAAAAGGGAAAATACATGAAATGACTCAAATAAAATTACATATGACTCAAAATTAAATGACTAAACCATGCCGGATGCAACCGGGGTGAGGAGACGAACGGTAAACGTGGGCATGGGGGGTGATGTCCCCATCATACTCCCGGGGTGCGGAGAACTCGACTCTGTCGAGTAAGTGTCCTTCCCTCCTTGGAGGGTGTAGAAGTGGTACCGCCCTCAAGTCTCCCGAACGAGACCGATCCATCCACCTGCCGAGATAGCGCTCATATACCTTGCTCCGAGTGGTAGTGACTTGTTCATCCAATATTTGTTCAATTTGTTCACGCTGGGCTCTCTTGGCTGGTGGTTTATCATCATGGGTGGGTGCTCTCTCAAGGGAAGAAGTAGGCTCAATCTCCTCACTAGGTACCACCGTGGGTCCCTTATATGGCACTAGGTCGACAACATTGAATGTGGGACTTATTCCATACTCCTCATGGAGATCTAACTCGTTGGCATTTACACCTATGCGCCTCAAGACCTGAAAGGGACCAGCCCCACGTGGCCTCAGTTTAGAGTTGGCTCCCGGGGAGAGCCTCTCCATCCTTACCATCACAAAGTCACCCACTTGGAATTCTTGGTGATGCCGATGAGAGTCGGCCCGCCTCTTATAAGCCTCATTCTTTTTGCTTATGTGCTTGCAAAGGCTTTCATGAAATTTCGTGAATGTTGACATTCTAGGGGTGATGGGTGGACCTGGGCAACCAAAAGTAGACCGATCATGCTTTGATGCCAAGAAGACTTTGATGGATTTTGGAGGGCCGGGGCAACCATATGTGGACTTATCATGTAATGTTGTCATGTAGACTTTGGTGGGCCTAGGTGGGCCGGGGCACCCGTAGGTGAACCTATCATGCAAAGTGGTGATGAATGTGGGGGGACCCGGACATCCGTAGATACTTTTGACATGCTTAAGATCCATGATGAATGAAGGAGGACCATGACATCCGAATGTGGACCACTCATACTTTCTACTTGACATGTGGGTGATATGAATGAATGGACCCAACATAGTGTTCATGCCAAGGGGTATGGTAAGCCTAGACACATGCATGCTTTTCCCAAAGGTGACTTTCATGTGTATAGGTGTGGGACAACCTTTGAACTCCCATTGGAAAGGATCGAATGGATCTAAGAAGGTAGTCATCATGGGGTGGGGTACAACCTGATTACCTAGGGATATATGGCCCAAGGTCATGGCTCCCAAGGTGTAACCCGGGTCATGGATGAGGTGGGTTTGGCCCAATATGGTGGGTGAGGGTAGGAAAGGGTGGGTGGTTGGTATGATGGTTGGGTCATATGAGTCCCTTGACTCCCATTGGAATGGATCATATAGATCATAAAATGGGTCATCTAGGGGGAAGAACTCCATGTCCTCAAGATCCTTAAAAGGTGCTAAGTCATCCTTCTCCATGATAGTTGGGCCAATGTTCTTGACTAGTGGGTCGGCCATGAGTGGAGGGCTTGGCTTTCTACCCGAGATAAGAAGCTCTAAATCGAGGAGAAGGTTGGGCTTATCAGGTGTAGGGAGTAATAGAAGGAGGTCGCTAGTGTAGCAACCAATGGTGCAAACCGAGGTGATAGACCCTATGCATAGGTGTAGGAGGCTAAGGCTCCTAGGTTGTTCAGCCATGGGGGTCAACATGCTAGTGAACTCAATTTGCCATGCTAAGCCTCTAAGAAAATCCTCTAAGGTCTCTACTTGATAAGATGCTTGGATTGTGGTGTGATAAGAGGAGATGGGCACTATGGGATGGTTTTCCTTCATGGGTGGGAAATCGTGGGTCGTGATCTCTCTTATTGGGCTCTTCTTTAGCCAACTAACAAGGGTTTCCCCTAAGATGAGATTGACTCCAACTAGAGATGGTGATGTAAGGTGAAGACCCTCGTGTGTTATTTCTTCTTCAATTTGGGCTTGGGTTTCCTCCAAGGTGGAGAGTGGGTTTGGAGTGCTCACCACTATGGGGTGGGGTATGGGTTCTTCTTCCAAGGAGGTGAGAGGGGCTTTTGAGGGTGTGGTGATGATTGGGGCATGGTGTATCCGGGGTGGTAGGTAGTGAGAAACTTGGGTTAGGATAGGTGAGGGTAGTAGTGGAGGCTTTGGTGGGAGTTGGATTGGGGTAGGGAGAGGAAGATGGGTGGGTTGAAGGGGTTTGGGTTGATTTGTTTTGGGAGGAGTGTCCCTTTTTGGGGGTGATGGAAAGGTAGTGGTGGGGGTTACCATGGGCCTAGGTGGAGAGTTGGCCATGGGGCCCAATTGGGTATGGGGACCTATGGTTGTGGTGTGGACTTAGAGGTGGGGTGTAAATGTAGTGGTTGGGGTGGGAGAGATGGGAAGTGGTAGGGAATGGGTGATTGGGGTCTTGGATTGACCGGGTGGGGATGAAGGAGTTGAAGTGCTCCTTGGGCTTTTGTGATTTGAGTAGGAGGGAGAGGGTTGGAGAGTGTAGGTTTTCCTAAGCTCGACCTTCATCTCATCCCAAGTGCTAATGGGGGCCTCCCTGCGGATCCTTCTTAAACCTTCCACAACTAACCAATGAGTTTTAGCTTGTTTGGAGAGGTGTGCCTTGGCTAGCCTCATTCTCCTTTCTTCGTTCAAGGGGCAACTTTTAAAGAATTGGTCTAGGGAAATCTCCCAATCTAGGTAAAGGTTTGGGCTGTTGGATCCATCAAAGGCGGGGGTTTTGATTTTCAAGTGGTCTAAAAATATGGTTTCTAGATTTCCCCAAAGGTCACTCTCATTCACTCTTGGTGCACGGCTATTTCCTTCAAGTCGGTCGAGTCGAGACATGATATCTTCAAGACGATTAAGGACATTAGGTAGGGCTTCTATGATAGAGGTGTTGCTACCCACTTTGTTGGCAATGGAGCTTCCATGAGGATTTGGGCTTCTTGGGAAAGTTGATGGGGATGGATATGACGGGTATGAAGTGGCCATTCTAGTGGACATGGGAGATGCAACCGAGGACTCTAAATGCATAAACATGCCCTAGGACCAACTTGTGGAGAGACAAGTTGTGAACTTGCTCTGATACCAATTGATGTGACATGACCTTGGACTAAAGCAAGCAAGCACAATCGTATTCAAATGGGCCGAATTGGGCCACCGCTCTCTCGTCGCTCACCCAAGCCCGGGGTAACTTGGCAATGCCAAGGTGCGGTTGAGGGGTTGGGCCCTTGCTGGTAGAGGGCCAGAAAGGCCAAGATTTGATTCCCAATAGATTTGGAAGCCCAATTCAACGGGGTCGACGAAGTGCCGAAGGCACCGGTTACACTCTTCCCACGGTGATCACTCAAGACAATGGGGCTTGAGGATCGGGCTCTCACTCGCATAACCAGCGGAATTAGAACTAATATTGAAAGACACGCACTAAGTGGAGTGAAGGTTTGAGCACTTACTCGACCGATTTGAAGAAACCGGTCCCGATCGGAGACGAGGGCGAGCGGGGAGGCGAGTGGATCCCCACACGCCGCGGCGGTGTCGCTTGACCTGCCCAAACAAAGTACACCACTACACCTCTCGCAGGAGGGGGATCTTGGGATGGGGGTTAATGAAATTATAGACAATACTACCTCCACGCAGGGAGGGACCTTCAGCCGGCCAAGCGGGGTGGGGAAACTATAGCAAAGAACGAGGAATAAGGGTGGACGCCGAATCTGCTTGCTGTCTATGAGTCAGGACAGATGGTCGGTGTTGCTGTTGTAGAACTTGATCAGGAATTTTGTTTATGACGAGACTAGAGGGAAAACCTTTGTATCTGGAAGGGGATTGCCTCAGAATTTTCTTAATTTCTTCTGGAGTCGCTGCCGGTCGGGGCGGGAGATCGAACAAGGCCTCTGATTTTTGGACTGGCAGTAGCAGGTCACCAACATTAAGAAGACTAGGCTGTCCCGACCGCTCCTGAACTCCGAATGAGGTGCCGTCAGCGCCGTTAGAACCGTGGGAGAGTCCTCTTTGTATAAAACAAAACAAGGACCCCAAAAGATACCGGAGATAATCTGTGGAACTAGAAGAGTGAAGAGTGGTCGGTGCAGACTGTGGAAAGCAGAGTCGCGCGATTGTGGGAGAAAATTGGTAACTCCTGCTCTCGGATGCTGAATGGACTTCTGCTTCCTGATTCTGAAAGTAGACAAGCCGAGGAAGAACTTTGAAGAAGACCCTGAAGCCTGATTCCTTCAGGGCTCGTCGTGGTGAAGCGTTTCCTCCGGTTCTGGAACTCTGCAGTGGCCGACCTGTGCAGTCGTGGGAGAATGGGGCTCCCGGGCAGCACTGAGCTCCGATGAGGATGAACCCACTTTCCTTGCGAAGAGGACAGGCAGACGCTTCCAATGATGGCTCTTGATCCTTCAGAAACATCCGGGGGAAGCCGTGGTCGCCTCTGCAAGCTGCTGCTCTTCTGCAGATCTTCGGTTGAGAGCTGTAGGTTGAAGATGATGGGGGGGAATGTGGTATATGAGAGGAGAAATGGGGGTGGATGAGTGTGGGGGAAGCCCGGGCTGTGAGGGGTCTAGGAGGGGGTGTTCTAAGGTGGGGGAAGGGAAGAATGGGGTCTGGAAGGGGGTCTAACAGGTGGTGGGAGGAGGAGCTACGAATTTGGGAAGGTGGGTGAGAGGGAAAGGGTCTTTGAAAATGGGTTTAAGGGTGGGATTAAATTTTGGTCTTGGGGGATGGGAAGAGGTGTGTGGGGAACATGATAGGGGTGCTTGGGGTTGTGGGAAGGGTGCTTGGGGAAGTGGGTGGGGTAGTTGGGGGTTGGGAGGTGGAGCTAGGATTGGTGGAAGCTCTCTTGAGACTAGGGGGTGGAGTAATGGGATGTGTGGGGAAGGGGAGTGGCCTTTAATGGGGGTAGGTGGGAGAGTGGTGGTTGGGAAGGGAGGAGAGAGAAGATTTTCGGATTTGGGTGTAGAGGAGAGAGAAAGAGGGGTGAAAGAGAGAGATTAAGAGAGGAATGGGTGGGGAATCTCTCCCCTAGGGTTTCTCACCCAAATAATGGAATCTCTCCACTAGATAAGAGGTTTGAACTCTCAAAATGGCAACTTTTTCATTGATTCATTCATTAAGTTGAAATGGGGGGAATGTGGTCCTATATATAGGAAACCCACATTTCTACAAAAGTCCCTTACAAAAGACTCAATAACAAATAACCGAAGGGGTAGGGGGGGCTCATGGGCCAAGCCCGAAGAATTGGGCCCAATAGCACATTACACAATCTAATGACACTCAAACTTAGGAAAATAAATGCAAGACCTAGGAACATGACTCAAATAAAAGGGAAAATACATGAAATGACTCAAATAAAATTACATATGACTCAAAATTAAATGACTAAACCATGCCGGATGCAACCGGGGTGAGGAGACGAACGGTAAACGTGGGCATGGGGGGTGATGTCCCCATCAGAAGCGGCCCCCGGCGGTGTGCTGGGATGGACTCCTACGGGGGGCACTTCCTGACGAGGCGCGGGACCTTGCGTCTTTTGCTGCCTGGGCCCTCATGAGCTCCACGAGGACGTCCATCTTTTCATTGAGGGCTCGAAAGGCTTCGACGCCCCCGTGGGGGAGTGCCCCTACCGCCGTCGGAGGGGGTGGCGGTCCACCGGTGGGGATACTGGCATTGGAGGGAGGGTTTTGTGAGGCCCTAGAGGGGCCGTCCCTTGCCGCTACCACGGCCTTACCTCTCTCGCCGGCGGATCTCCTCCCTGAGCTTCTTCTCACCATCTTGGCTCTTCGTGCGTTTCCCACAGACGGCGCCAGATGAAGAGGCGTAATCTCACGCTGAGTCCTGAGCGGGCTGTTGATCACCAGAAGATGAACTGCAAGACAGGGAAACGTATCAGAGGGCCCAGGGGGTTTCCCTGGGGCAAAACCCTCCGATGGCTAAGTCAGTAGAGCTTATGGTGGAAGCGATTGACAGGGGGAGAAAGAGCTAGTGCGCGAGATTCCTCTCCACCGAGGGGGTGAAGCGGAGTGCTCAGGAGCTTGGGGTGTGTGAGTGCCTTAATGGCCTTACCTGCCACCGGAGAGTATCCCTGGTATATATAGTCCGCCGCCCTCAGGAGTCCTGCAAGCTGAGGAGTTTCCGGTGGGAGTTACGTCTCCGACGTGGGCTTTTAGAGCCTTATCGTGGAAACGTTATCTCCTTGAAGTCCGGCGGCTCCTCTAATTCTCCTGCTCGCGGGGGACTCTGAACGGCTGCACAGATAGATGATCAATGGTCGTTCCGAGCGCTTAGGAATGACGGCCCTATCCGGGTGACGTTCATGGCTCGGTGATGGTGGGGTCGGATGGGTCGGCGAGAGCCTGTCTCTCCCGGGCGGGGAAGGGGCTTAGGCTGGACCCTCCTTGAGACTTGACCGTTACCTCGGGCCCTCCGAGCCTAGGAGGCCGCCAGGGAGAGTTGATTCCTCGAGGGTTTGTTTATTGGGCTTTTCTTCGCTAAGTGGGCCCTGTGGGCTGTCACTTAGGTGAGCTTGCCTTGTTGGGCCCTGATGGGCCTCGTTGGGCTGCTTTTGGGGTGGGCTGCAGAAATCCCACTCTCCACTTGTCCCCCTCCTACTCCCGAGCCATGGAAGCTCGGATGAGTAGTTTTTGAGGCTTTGGACCGGCGTGGCTCAAGTGGGTGGAATTCCGTTGGCGTTATAGAGCCATGTGTAGTGGTCGCCGAGGCCCGTAATGATGATCCTGTCGGATTTGAAACGAAGGGGCCCCCCTTTTTCTCAGAGCACGGAACCACGCGCCGCCTTCCTCCAGGGTTTTATAGGCATCGAGCGCTATTCGTCGTTCTAGGCTTCCCAGGGTTTTGGGCTCTCCTTGGTTTTCTTTCTTTTGAGGCTCCTTGATGCGCCCTGCGGGCACAGCGGAGACGCAAAGTCTTGCGGCGGCGTTTGAGGAGTTGGCGAGGATAACTGCCGAGGCAGTTCGGCAACTTCCTTCTCCCCCGGAGTCTTCGTGTTCGCGAGGGGAATCCTCTTCTAGTTCGATGGCGGATATGAGTCCGGAGATCGAGCAGGTGAGGCGGGAGCCTGTCCCCAACCGTAGCGAGTTGGGGGAGGCTGAAGTGAGGAAGCTGGAGCATCGCTTCCGTTTGCCGCTTAGGTATAGCTTTGCCGCTGCTACCCCGTTTGAGACGAGCCTGGACAGCCGTACGGGGCACATTTGCACCTTTCTCCTGGCCTGGAAGAGCGGGTTCCATCTTCCCTTCGAGCCTCTTGTCCTTCAGATTCTCCAGTTCTTCCGGTTGGCACCTATTCAGTTGGTGGCCAACTCATACCTTCTTTTGTCCGCCTTTCGGATTCTCTGTCGGCAACATGACATTTTCCCTTCCTTGGACCTCTTCCACTACTTTTTTGAGTTGAAGGGGCATCCGTCGGCGGGGAAGGGTTTTTATTTCATCCAGGTGCGGAGGAATAGGAGTTGCATCTCTCTTGCGGCGAAGGACTCCTCGCATAAGGGATGGAAGACCCAATTCTTTTGGGTGAAGGCGGAAGCGACGTACGAGTCCTGGAGATGCCAGGTTATGCCCAATTTTCATCCGAACCTTCCTCCTCGCCAGGAGGAGTTCCCTCCTCACGTGGAGCAGCAGGCCGCTCGTCTGCTGGAGAACCGTCAGTCAACCGAGGAGCTGGTGACGCCGGAGAACATCGAACGATGCTTCCTTGCTCGGTTAACGCCGACAGGTACTGCTCTTTGAGGATCTTACCCTGGGGTAGGCAAGAAAAATCTTCTTTCTTCTTCCTGACTGGGGTTGCTCTTCTTCTTGCAGACGTGAGGTGGGAGCCTCTGGAGGAGGCGGCCGAGGTCATTGATCTGGCAGACGACTTAGCGGCCGATGAACCTGGCGCCTCGGCGGGTTCCGCCCAAGCCCGAGATAAGGGCAAGGGGGTGGCTTCCAAGGGATCTTCGCGGCCCACTGGAGCGAAGCGCAAGGATCCCTTGGTGGGAAAATTGCGGGAGGCCGCGAAGACCAGGAAATGGGCCAAGAAGGCTGGTCTCCCTGACACCGCCGGGGGCGGCTCTGGCTCGGCGGCACTCCCCTCTCGGGGGCAAGATGGGGCCGACCCCTCCGGGCCGGCTCTCCCACCCGCGGGCCAAGAGGGGGCCGAAGAGGCCAGGGGCCGCTCGGAGGGAGGTGATGGGTCGGCTCTTCCTCCCGCGGAGGTGGAGGGGGCCGACGCTGAAGCAGCTGACGCTGAGACTGGGGGACCGGTCGGCGATGTCTCGGTCGGCAAGGTGTGGGCCGAGACAGTCAGGGCAGGGGGTTCGCCGGGAACGGCGTTGCAGCCCCAAATCCTCAAAGTTCCCGGCGCGGCCGACCCTGGGTCGCCGGTCGAGGCTGGGGGTTCGCCTAGGGAGGCGTCGCAACCCCAAATCCTCGAAGTTCCCGGCGCGGCCGGCCCTGGGGCACCGGTCGAGGCTGGGGGTTCGCCTGGGGAGGCGTCGCAACCCCAACCGACCTAGGCCCATGGGGCGATCGGCTCCGTCGTTCGGGTAGGGCCTTCTGGCGGGGTGCCCCGGGCGGAGCGGGTTCCTCCGCCTGAGCCTTTGGAGAGGCTCAGAGTTACGGGAGATCTGTACCGGATCTGCCGGTCGATTGCTTCGAGGACGAAGGGGGGGGGGGAACACCGTAACACCCCCCCCGGGCTCCTTGACGTTCTGATGGAGGCTACCCTGGTCGTAGCTCGGTCGGCGGCCCTGATGTCAGAGGTGCATGCCCGGACGGAGGCGGAATGGTCAAGACTCGCCTGGACCCTCGGGGGGTACGAGAGGAAGCTGACCTGTCTCGAAGGGGAGCACGAAGGACTCCGGCAGGAGTTCCTTGTATTCAGAGAGCTGGCGCGGTCGAGTCGACAGGAGGCGGAGGCGCTGTCCGAGCAGCTAACTAGGGCCCAAGAGTCGCTTGAGAGGAAGAGCAAGCGGCTAGAAGAGGTGCGCCAACATCACCTCGAGCTGGATGGTCTCTGGGAGCTCGAGCGTGCCGAGCTGTTGGATCGGGCGGCGGTAGCAGAACGCTTCCGTTCCGAGGCTGAGGCGGATCAAGCTCGGGCGGAGGATCGGCTGGGCGAAGCCGAGCGGAGGATGGCCGAGATAGAGCAGCGTCTGGTGAGGGCGGAGGAGCATGCGGCTGAGGAGGAGTGGGCTCGGGTCAAGCTCGTCGGAAGGGCAGGACAGGTCGAGGCGGAGGCGATCGAGCGCTATAGGAGCTCGGACGCTTACTCGCCCGACTTGGAAAGAGCCGCCCTACCTTACTACGAGATAGCGTTTCGCCGAGGTGCCCGGAATGGTTTTAAGCAGGGCTACCATCGGGCATCAAGCTACACCGCCGAGCAGAACTCCGAGCTTGATTTCCCTTTGGGCCAGAGCTAAGACTAGGATGAGTCGGTTTCCAGCTCTTCGTCGTCGGCCGGGGAAGACCCGGAGGAGTCGTCTCCAGCGGGGTCACCTACTCCGGACGCTTCGGGAGGGCTCACGACCGAGACAGTTCTCGCTCAGGCGAGGTCAGTGTCCTGGTCGGCCGTCGCCGAAGGTGCCGGGGGTGACGCGTCCCCTCCTGCCGTGCTTCAAAGTGGGCCCGAGGCCTGATGTATTTTCCCCTTTTTGCTTCTTCCTTTTTCTTTCCTTTCTAGGAGTTTCCTTTTGTAAGGTGATTTCCTCGTTATGAGATAGGGAAAGACTTACTGCGTTTGGTTGCTATCTTTGCCGTGGTTTGGTTGGCGAATCTGGAGTAGTTGGAAAGTGCCGATACGTCTTGCGTGGCTTTCGCGCGCTAATTTAGCAGGCTTCTGACGAGGCGCCTTTTCGTTTTCTCATGCTTTGAATGCCTGGCTGCTTCGTGAATCCCGCTAGGGCGGGGGACGAGGAGTTTTGAGGTGATCGTTCAGAGAGAGGGACCCTTTGGCGTGTTTTCGAGGGGGAGTCATTTAAGGCGTGTAGCCTCCCTTGGCCTATAAAAGAGACCGAAGGGCGCCCCTTCCTCTTTAACACTTAGGGTTCTCACAGATGATCTGTTCTCGCTCCTTCTTCACTTTGCGTCGCTGTCATTGAAGCATGGAGGATGCTTCGGAGGATGACGCTGCCGGCGATGGGGAGCGGAAGGCTCCTGCCGTCTTGGAACGTTGGACGGATTCCACGGTCGCCGCGCGTGTATGAGACGGGTCCGACGGTCGCCGCGCAGATCTGGGGAGGGCTTCGACGTGCTGGGGCACGTTGCTTGTCCTCCCTGGGTTCCAGCGTGGCTTCCGGGCGGGCTCCGAGGCGGAGGACGGACGGGGGGTTTAGGGAACCCGCCGCAACTTCCCTCCGTGTGAGAAGGGGGGGGAGCTCAAGCTCCCTCCTAACCTCTTCCAGCAGCCTCTTTTTCCCTCTTCTGTTCTTCATTTTTTTCACTCTTCGGAGGCTGCTTGCTTTTTGTTGGCAGGCTGGCTGAGAGGAGGACTTCATGGTGCTCCATTTTCCAGGTTGTTGCCAACGCTGGCGGGGAGCCTTCTTTCTGCAGTCCCTCGGTCACCTTTGTCAAGGGCCACCCGAGCCAACTGGATCGACCACCTTTTGCCCGAGCCAGTTTCCGCACGAGGCAGAGTCAGTGGCTGGGCGTGAGGAGGTCAAGATCGAGTCAGTCGAGCGATGGCCTTTTGCAGTGGTGCCAGGTGGATTTTTGCTTTTTGTTGTTCAATGTACATGGTTCTGCCTTTCAAATGTATCAACAATTGAATGAATGAAAAGGGAATTTTATAACACTCAATTTGCTGTACATCTTCAAAAATAGAATCTGCGTAGTGTGGCTGCGTTCCATGTCCGGGGGATAGGCTCCCCTTCCATTGTAGCTAGCCTATACGCACCTTTCCTGAGCGTCTCGACCACGCGGTAGGGGCCTTCCCAGTTGGTGGACAACTTGCCCGCCGCCTCTAGTGGTCGAGAGGCTTCGGCCTTTCTGAGGACGAAGTCCCCAGGGTGGAACTGCCTATCTCAAACTTTGGTGTTGTAGTATCGAGTGAGGCAGCGCTGGTATTCCGTCGCTCGGATGTTCGCGATGTCTCGGAGTTCATCTGTCAGGTCGAGGTTCTGGAACAACTTCTATTCGTTTGCCTCGTGCGAGAAGCAGATCACTCGGAGAGATGGATTGGCTGTCTCTGAAGGAATGACGGCCTCGGTGACATACACCAGCTGAAAAGGGCTTTCACCGGTTGCCGTCCTGGGGGTCGTTCGGTGCGACCATAGTACGCTAGGCAATTCCTCGAGCCAGCTACCCTTAGCCTTGCCGAGCCTGGTTTTTATGCCTTTCAAGATAGTCTTGTTGGCATTTTCAACCAGCCCGTTGGCTTGAGGGTGGGCGACCGAAGTGAAGTGGTTGCGGATATTAAGGTCGGTGCATCTATCTCAGAAGTATCGAGAGTCGAATTACCAACCGTTATCGCTCACTATCACCCGGGGGATGCCAAAGCGACAGATGATCGACTTCCAAACAAAGCCCCAAACGACTGTCTCGGTGATTCTTGCCATAGCTTCGGCCTCGATCCACTTGGTGAAGTAGTCGATGGCGACGATGATGAACTTCTTCTGGGACTGAGCCGTCGGGAACGGCCCGAGGATGTCGATTCCCCACCGAGCGAAAGGGTAAGGCTCGGTAAGGGTGACAAGTTCCGCGACCGGCTGATGGACCAGATGGTCGAATCGCTAGCAACGGTCGCACTGTTGTACGTGAGCCATGCAGTCGCGTTGCAGGGTGGGCCACCAGTATCCCTGCCTTAGCAGGATTCTGGCCAGCGATCGTCCTCCCGCATGCGCTCCGCACAGGCCTTGATGGATTTCTTGAATGGCTTGGCTTGCTTCGTCGGGGCCGAGACACTTCAGGAGGGGCCCTGAGAACGATCTTCGGTAAAGAGTGTTGTTGAGGACGACGAAGCGCCGAGCCTGGTACTTCATTCGGCGGGCTTCCCGTGGGTCGGAAGGCTCCCGGGAGTCCCGCAGCCAGGACAGGTAGGGGGAGCGCCTGTCGCTCGGAGGGGCCGGGTCAATAACGAGGAGCTCCGAGGCGATGCTCGGACGCTCAAGCTCTTCTAGGAGGACCGATCGGGTACCTTCCGGGTCTAGGGAGGAGGCCAGCCGAGAGAGGGCGTTCGCCCGAGAGTTTTGCTCCCGAGCTATTCGAACTACCCCGAATTCCTCGAATTGCTGGGCCAAGCTCCAGACCAGGTGAAGGTATTTGACCATAGGTGCCTCACGAGCTTCGTACTCTCCATTGACCTGGCTCGCGACTAGTTGAGAGTCGATGTGGATCCTGACTCGCTCGGCCCCCAACCGTCAGGCCATGCGTGCTCCCGAGATAAGAGCCTCGTACTCGGAAGCGTTGTTGGACGCCTGGAAGTTGAACTTTATGGCATACTGAAGTTCTATCCCTTTAGGGGACCTGAGGAGGATCCCCGCACCGCTTCCGATCGAGTTTGAGGATCCATCGACGAACAACTCCCAGGTCGGCCCGGTAGTGGTCGTGGATCTGTCTTCAGTCGGGATGGTGCTTTCTACGATGAAATCGGCGAGCGCTTGGCCTTTGATGGCCGATCGCGGCCGATACGATATGTCGTAGGCACCGAGCATGATGGCCCATTTGACGAGTCGTCCTGAGGCCTCGGGGTGGGTCAGAATCTTCTTCAGCGGCTCGCCGGTCAGCACGGTAATGGAGTGGCCCTGGAAGTAAGGTCGGAGGCGCCTCGCGGAGGTGACCAACGCTAGCATGAGTTTCTCGGTTGCGGGGTACCTCCGCTCGGCCTCGTTGAGCACCTTGCTGGTGTAGTAGACCGGCCTCTCGATTCCCGCGTCATCCCTGACTAAGACCGAGCTGACTGTGGATGGCGTCGCCGAGAGGTACAGCAATAAGACTTCACCGGGGACGGGCTTGGAGAGCACCGGGGGTGAAGCCAGGAACTCCTTGAGCTCGATGAACGTTGTCTGGCACTCCCCGTCCCATGCGAACGTAGCAGATGCTAACTTGGGTGCCCTCAATAGTTTGAAGAAGGGCAAGCATCGTTCGGCCGCACGGGACAGGAAGCGGCTGAGAGCGGCAACACGTCCCGTCAGAAGCTGGACGTCCTTGATGCACGTGGGCGGGCGTATGTCCAGGATGGCCTGGACTTTGTCGGGGTTGGCTTCGATCCCGCGCTGAGTGACCAGGAAACCCAGGAACTTCCTGGATCTTACTCCGAAGGCGCACTTGGCGGGGTTGAGCTTCATGTCGTATTTCAGGAGGGTGCCGAAGGTCTCGGCGAGGTCGGTGAAGTGGTCTTGAGCCTTAGGGGTCTTGACCAGCATGTCGTCAATGTATGCTTCGACGTTCCGACCCAGTTGTCCCTCGAACATGTGGTTGACCAATCGTTGATACGTGGCTCCAGCGTTCTTCAACCCGAAGGGCATCCGGGTGTAGCAATGCACGCCGTAGTCGGTGATGAAGGCGGTCTTCTCAATGTCTTCTGGATGCATCCTGATCTGGTGATAACCCGAATAGGCATCTAGGAAGCTGAGTATCTCGTTGCCCGAGGTTGAGTCGACTAGTTGGTTGATGCTCGGTAACGGATAACAGTCCTTGAGGGTAGCCTTGTTTAGATCAGTGAAGTCCACGCACATTCGTCACTTGCCTGTAGCTTTGGGTACCAGGACGACATTGGCTAGCCACGTTGGGTACAGGACCGGTCTAAAAAAACCAGTCTCTTGTCCTTTGGTGACCTGCGCCTTAATGATCGCCTGCTTCTCGGGTGCGTTCTTCCTTCTCCGTTGCTGTACGGGTTTCACGGTAGGGTCGAGGTTGAGCTTGTGCGTCACGGTCTCCTCTGGTATGCCAGGGAGCTGATCATCGGACCAGGCGAAGACCTGAATATACTCAAGAAGGAATTTTTTGTATTGCTGCTATTTCTCGGGTGGTAGGTCGGCAACGATCCTTACTCCTAGGGCCGGGTCATCGTTCATGAACACCGTTAATAGCTCGCCACCGAGTTCGGCGGTTACGGTTTTCCCCACGACTCCCTTAGGGCCCTTATCCTTCCCGTCCGGCCTTGAGGCTTCCACCGAGATGTTGTAGCACCATCTAGCCGTGGCTTGGTTACCTCGGACTTCCCCCAACCCATTTTTGGTGGGGAACTTCATTTTCTGGTGATAGGTAGATGGT
The DNA here is from genome assembly GCA_022559845.1 of Amorphophallus konjac. Classification (NCBI taxonomy): domain Eukaryota; kingdom Viridiplantae; phylum Streptophyta; class Magnoliopsida; order Alismatales; family Araceae; genus Amorphophallus; species Amorphophallus konjac. The sequence goes on along the minus strand of CM040124.1, from coordinate 285,624,593 downwards.
ACGGCCTTTATTCGGCTGAGAATTTTTCGACCGAAAATGGCGTTGTACGCTATCATACCCTTAATCACCATGAAGTCCACCATGACCGTTACGGTTTTGGGCGGGGTGCCGATGGTGACCGGCAGGCTTAGGGCTCCCTCGGGGTACTTGGCCAGGCCATTAAACCCACAAAGGGGTGATGTGACACGACCTCGGACTTAGGCAAACAAGCACAATTAAGCATTCAAATGGGCCTTAAGGGCCACCGCTCTCCCGTCGCACTCTATACCCGGAGTGACTTGGCGATGCCAAGTGTGAGGTATGGGAAAGGGCCCTTGCTGGTAGAGGGCCAGCAAGGCCAAGGTTTGACTCCCAAGGTTTGGATGCCCAATTCAATTGGGGCCGACAAAGTGCACAAGGGCACCGGTTCACACTATCCCACGGCGATCACTCTTAAGTCATGGACTTGAGGATCGGGCGCTCCCTCGTAAATTCAGCGGCGCATGAAGTAAATATTGAAAGAGCAACACTAATGAGCTAGGGTGAGGCACTTACTCGACCGGTTTGAAGAAACTGGTCCCGGTCGGAGACGAGGGCGAGCGGGGAGGCGGTGGTTCCCCACACGCCGCGGCGGTGAAGCTTGACCTGCTCAAACCATGTACAAAACTATGCCTCTCGCAGGAGGGGGATCTTGGGGTGGGGGTTAATGTGAATACAACAATACTACCTCCCGCAGGGAGGGGCCTTCAGCCGGCCAAGCGGGGTGGGGAAAGTAAGGTAAAGAACGACGATTAAGCGAGGTTGCCGAATCTGCCGGTTGTCTACGAACAGGGATAGTGTGTTGGTGTGGTTGCTGTAGATCCTTCTCACGAATTTTTCTGATGGCGAGACCAGCGGCAAAAGCTTCGTAACAGGGACAGGAACGCTTCAGATTTTCTTAAATTTCTTCTGAGACCGTTGTTGACTGGGGCAGAGGTTGGAACAGGACATCAGGTTTTCTGACTCGCAGTTGCAGACTTCTGGCAGCACGTTGCAGAGGACGCCACACACCCTCCCGAACTCCGATCAGCACAAAACTGACGGTGACAACTTCGTGGTCGAAGTATCTTTCAGCCAGAGGTGACGGGGCTGCAATCAGAGGTCGAGGGCAGTTGGTGTACCCTAAAGAGTGCGCACTGGTCGGAGCAGACTGCAGGAGACAAGACTGGAGAGCTCGGGGGAGAAAATTTGTAACTCCTTCCTACGGCAGCCGAATGAGGTTCCGTTTCTTGATCCTAAACGAAGACTGGAGGAGGAAGATATTTGTAGAAGAGCTTCGGGGCTGGTTCGTCCAAGGTTTGTCATGGCCGAGCTTTTAGTCCGGTTCGGATCCTCAGCCGGAGCAGAACTGCGCGGTCGGGGAAGAACGGACCTCCACAGCAGCACCGATCTCCGATGGGGATGAGACCTCGATCGTTGCGAAGAGGACAGGTAGACGCTTCCGTGGATGCCTCTTGGGTCTTCAAACTCGTCGGGAGGAAGCCGTGGTTGCCGCTGTAAGATGGTACACTTCTGCAGGTTGTCAGCTGAAACGGTAGGTTGAAGATGATGGGGGGGAAATGGGGTATATGGGAGAGGAAATGGGGGTGGATGAGTGTGGGGAAAGCCCGGGCTGTGAGGGGGTCTAGGATGGGGTGTTTCAAGGTGAGGGAGGGATAGAATGGGAGTTGGAAGGGGGTGTTTTCTGTGGGTGAGAGAGGAGCTACGAATTTGGGGCTTGGAGGGAGAGGGGGGAAGGTGAGGGGGAACAAGTGGGTGGAGGGAGTGTGAATTTCAAATTTGAAATGGCCTTGGAAGGTGGGTGATTATGTGGGGAAGTGGAGAGTTTGTATTGGAATGGGGTAGATTTGGTGGGAAGGTGGAGAAAGGTGTTGGAATGGGGAAGATGCCACCTAGGGACTATGGGAGTGGAGTAATGGCAACTTGGGGAAGTGGAGGGGTATTAAATGAGGTGGGTAGCTAGTGGAGGTGGTTGGGAGGGGAGGAGAGAGAAGAAAATTCGAAATTGGGGTTGGAGGAAAGAGAAAGAGGGGTGAAATAGAGAGATTAAGAGGAGAATGGGTGGGGAATCTCTCCCCTAGGGTCTCTCACCCAAAAACTAGAGGAATCACTCCAATTTGAACTCAAATGGCAAGTTTAACTCATTCATTCATTCATTCATTCATTGACTTCAAATGGGGGAAATGGGGTCCTATATATAGGAAACCCACATTTCTATAAAAGTCCATGACAAAAGACTCAATAGCAAATAACCGAAGGTGGAAGGGGTGCACATGGGCCTAGTCCAATGAATTGGGCCCAATTAGCACATTACATCATCTAATGACACACAATCTTAGGAAAATAAATGTAAGACCTAGGGAAATGACTCAAATAAAATGAAAATACATCAAAATGACTCAAAGGAAAGCTACAAAATGGATAAGGGGCCTTAATAGAGTGAGGCCAAAACTCAACCAGCTCCCGAGTGTGAAGAAGTGGACCCGAGCCAAAGGGAATCGTGGGTGATGCCTCCATCAAATCTCCTGGGCCGCGAAGAGCTCGACTCCGTCGAGTAAGGGTCCATCCGGCTAAGGTACCGCTCAAGGAGGTCCGGATCCAACTGCTGGAGGTCCTCCCGACTCACCCATGAGTCTTCCGAAGGAGGCCGATCCTTCCACCTGACGAAATAGCGCTCATATACCTTGCTCCGGGTGGTAGTGACCTGCTCATCCAATATTCATTCAATGCGTTCGCGCTGAGCTCTCTTGGCTAGTGGACTCTCCTCACGGGTGGGTGCTCTCTCAAAGGAAGAAGTATGCTCAATCTCCTCACTAGGTACCACCGTGGGGCCCTTGTATGGCACTAAGTCGGCGACATTGAATGTTGGACTTACCCCATAGTCCTTAGGGAGATCTAGCCAATAAGCATTTGCATCAATGCGCCTCAAAACCTGGAAGGGACCAGTCCCACGTGGCCTCAACTTGGAGTTGGCTTCTGGGGAGAGCCTCTCCGTCCTTACCATCACAAAGTCACCCTCTTGGAACTCTAAGTGACGCCGGTGAGAGTCAGCCAACCTTTTATAAGCCTCATTTTTTATGCTAATGTGCTTGCGGATTTTCTCATGCAATTTTGTGAGTGCTGACCTTCTAATGGTTATGGGTGGACCTGGACAACCATATATAGACCATTTATGCCATGATGCCATATGGACCTTGATGAGCCTTGGTGGGCCGGGGCAACCATATGTGGACTTATCATGTAATGTTGTTATGTAGACTTTGGTGGGCTTAGGTGGACCGGGGCAACCATATGTGAATCTATCATGCAAAGTGGTGATGCATGTCGGGGGACCCGGACATCCGTAGATGCCTTTGATATGCTTAAGACCCATGATGAATGAAGGTGGACCACTACATCCAAATTTGGACCACTCATGCTTTCTACTTGACATGTGGGTGATATGAATGAATGGACCCAACATAGTATTCATGCCAAGGGGTGTGGAAAGCCTAGACACATGCATACTTTTCCCAAAAGTGACTTCCATGTGTATAGGGGTGGGACAACCTTTGAATTCCCATTGGAACGGATCGAATGGATCTAAGAAGGTGGTCATCATGGGGTGGGGCACAACCTTATTACCTAGGGATATGTGGCCCAAGGTCTTGGCTCCCAAGGTGTAACCTGGGTCATGGATGAGATTGGTTTGGCCCAATATGATGGGTGAGGGTAGGAAAGGGTGGGTGGTGGGTAAGATGGTTGGGTTACATGGGGAACTAGACTCCCATAGGAAGGGATCAAAGGGGTCGTAGAAAGGTCTTCCTAGAGGGAGGCACTCTATGTCTTCAAGGTTCCCAAATTGTGAGTCATCCTCCTCCAAGGTAAGTGGGCCAAGTTTTATAGTGGGTTGGCCGAACAAAGTGTTTGGGATCTTAATGGGTGGGTATAGGAAGGGATCGAAGGGGTCATGGTAAGGGTCACCTAAGGAGAGGAACCCTAGGTCCTTTTGGTCCTCACAACCCCTTGATGGTGGATTCTCCTCCTCTAGTAAAGTGATCCGGCCAAAGTTTTTGGTGGGATGGTCGGCCATGAATGGAGGACTAGGCTTTCTACCCGAGATAAGAAGCTCTAAATCGAGGAGAAGGTTGGGCTCATCGGGTGTAGGGAGGAATAGAAGGAGGTCACTAGTGTAGCAACCAATGGTGCAAATCGAGGTGATAGACCCTATGCATAGGTGTAGGAGGCCAAGGCTCCTAGGTGGTTTGGCCATAGGGGTCAACATGCTAGTGAACTCAATTTGCCATGCTACGCCCTTAAGAAGATCCTCTAAGGTTTCCACTTGGTAGGATGTTTGGATTATGGTGTGATAGGAGTTAATGGGTGCAATGGGAAGGTTTTTCTCCATGGGTGGGTAAACATAGGACACGATGGGGTGAAGTGGTCTCTCCTTTAGCCATCTAGCTAGGGGCCCATCTATGATTATGGTGCTATTTGTGAAGGCTTGTGGCTCTTGGGGGTCCAAGTTAGGGGACATTTGTGATTCTTCCTTACCACGGATATGAACTTGGGTTTCCTCAATGATGGGGATGGGTTCATCTACTCCCATGTGGATGGTTGTGGTCTCCTTTCTCAAGGGAATGGGAAGGTCTATTGGGGGTGGGGTGATGATGGTTGGTGCATGGTGTACCCGGGGTGGTGGGTGATGGGAAACTTTGGCTTGGATAGGGAGGGGAAGTAGTGGAAGCCTAGGACTTTGGACTTTTGGGGTAGGGAGTGAGAGATGGGTTGGTTGGGGTGGCTTGGGTTGATTGGTTTTGGGGGGAATGTCCTTTTTCGGGGACAAGGGAGGGGTGGTGGTGGGGACCAAGGGGTTTTGTGGGGTAGGGGTTTGGTGGGAGCTTCTGGATTGGAGGGTGGTGACAATCATGGGCCTAGGTGGAGGGGTGGACACGGTGTCCACTTGGTTTTGAATGGTGAGGGTTGGTTGAGTGGTGGTCATCATGGAGGGGATTGGGTCGATTAGGGGTCTCTTGCCCTTAGGATCGTTTGGGGTGGAAGTGGGAGCTAAAGGGGCTTGACTAGCGTAGGTTAGGGAAGGGGGTTTTGGTTGGGGTATGGGGGCCCTCATGGGGTTAGGTGGAGAGGTGGATGTTTGGTTTATTAGGGTCTTAAGGGAGAGGACTTCGTTGCGAAGTGTAGTTATGATGGTTGAGAGGTGATTTGTTGGGATTGGTGGGGGTGGAGACCAAAGGTCGGTCTCAAATTGGTCGGGTGAGGATGGAGGAGTGGTAGTGCTCCTCGGGCTTGGGGTGTTCGAGTAGGAGGGTTGGGAATATTTTGGGATGTAGATCTTCCTAAGTTCCTTCTTCATATCATCCCACGAAGAAATGGGCTCTTGCCTCCTAACCCTTCTTAATCCCTCTATGTTTGCCCATTTACTCTTGGCTTGACCCCGAAATCGTCCCTTGGCCTTGCGGACTCTCACGGGTCCATATACCCAAGTCCGTTCAAAATATCTTTCCATGGTAGTTTTCCACCTAAGATAATCACTAGAATGTGATCCGTCAAAGGTAATGTCCCCATCTAGAATGAAATTCAAGGTTGGTGAGTAGGCTAAGTAGTTGGCCATGATGATCGGGGGGATCAATGCAAGGGTCGGATTGATGATGACTCTAATGCAAGAATGCCCTAGGACTTGACTTGATAGAGACAAGTCAAAGACTTGCTCTGATACCACTTGATGTGACACGACCTCGGACTTAGGCAAACAAGCATAATTAAGCATTCAAATGGGCCTTAAGGGCCACCCCTCTCCCATCGCACTCTATACCCGGAGTGACTTGGCGATGCCAAGTGTGAGGTATGGGAAAGGGCCCTTGCTGGTAGAGGGCCAGCAAGGCCAAGGTTTGACTCCCAAGGTTTGGATGCCCAATTCAATTGGGGCCGACAAAGTGCACAAGGGCACCGGTTCACACTATCCCACGGCGATCACTCTTAAGTCATGGACTTGAGGATCGGGCGCTCCCTCGTAAATTCAGCGGCGCATGAAGTAAATATTGAAAGAGCAACACTAATGAGCTAGGGTGAGGCACTTACTCGACCGGTTTGAAGAAACTGGTCCCGGTCGGAGACGAGGGCGAGCGGGGAGGCGGTGGTTCCCCACACGCCGCGGCGGTGAAGCTTGACCTGCTCAAACCATGTACAAAACTATGCCTCTCGCAGGAGGGGGATCTTGGGGTGGGGGTTAATGTGAATACAACAATACTACCTCCCGCAGGGAGGGGCCTTCAGCCGGCCAAGCGGGGTGGGGAAAGTAAGGTAAAGAACGACGATTAAGCGAGGTTGCCCAATCTGCCGGTTGTCTACGAACAGGGATAGTGTGTTGGTGTGGTTGCTGTAGATCCTTCTCACGAATTTTTCTGATGGCGAGACCGGCGGCAAAAGCTTCGTAACAGGGACAGGAACGCTTCAGATTTTCTTAAATTTCTTCTGAGACCGTTGTTGACTGGGGCAGAGGTTGGAACAGGACATCAGGTTTTCTGACTCACAGTTGCAGACTTCTGGCAGCACGTTGCAGAGGACGCCACGCACCCTCCCGAACTCCGATCAGCACGAAACTGGCGGCGACGACTTCGTGGTCGAAGTATCTTTCAGCCAGAGGTGACAGGGCTGCAATCAGAGGTCGAGGGCAGTCAGTGTACCCTAAAGAGTGTGCACTGGTCGGAGCAGACTGCAGGAGACAAGACTGGAGAGCTCGGGGGAGAAAATTTGTAACTCCTTCCTACGGCAGCCGAATGAGGTTCCGTTTCTTGATCCTGAACGAAGACTGGAGGAGGAAGATATTTGTAGAAGAGCTTTGGGGCTGGTTCGTCCAAGGTTTGTCATGTCCGAGCTTTTAGTCCGGTTCAGATCCTCAGCCGGAGCAGAACTGCACGGTCGGGGAAGAACGGACCTCCACAGCAGCACCGATCTCCGATGGGGATGAGACCTCGATCGTTGCGAAGAGGACAGGTAGCCGCTTCCGTGGATGCCTCTTGGGTCTTCAAACTCGTCGGGAGGAAGCCGTGGTTGCCGCTGTAAGATGGTACACTTCTGCAGGTTGTCAGCTGAAACGGTAGGTTGAAGATGATGGGGGGGAAATGGGGTATATGGGAGAGGAAATGGGGGTGGATGAGTGTGGGGAAAGCCCGGGCTGTGAGGGGGTCTAGGATGGGGTGTTTCAAGGTGAGGGAGGGATAGAATGGGAGTTGGAAGGGGGTGTTTTCTGTGGGTGAGAGAGGAGCTACGAATTTGGGGCTTGGAGGGAGAGGGGGGAAGGTGAGGGGGAACAAGTGGGTGGAGGGAGTGTGAATTTCAAATTTGAAATGGCCTTGGAAGGTGGGTGATTATGTGGGGAAGTGGAGAGTTTGTATTGGAATGGGGTAGATTTGGTGGGAAGGTGGAGAAAGGTGTTGGAATGGGGAAGATGCCACCTAGGGACTATGGGAGTGGAGTAATGGCAACTTGGGGAAGTGGAGGGGTATTAAATGAGGTGGGTAGCTAGTGGAGGTGGTTGGGAGGGGAGGAGAGAGAAGAAAATTCGAAATTGGGGTTGGAGGAGAGAGAAAGAGGGGTGAAATAGAGAGATTAAGAGGAGAATGGGTGGGGAATCTCTCCCCTAGGGTCTCTCACCCAAAAACTAGAGGAATCACTCCAATTTGAACTCAAATGGCAAGTTTAACTCATTCATTCATTCATTCATTCATTGACTTCAAATGGGGGAAATGGGGTCCTATATATAGGAAACCCACATTTCTATAAAAGTCTATGACAAAAGACTCAATAGCAAATAACCGAAGGTGGAAGGGGTGCACATGGGCCTAGTCCAATGAATTGGGCCCAATTAGCACATTACATCATCTAATGACACACAATCTTAGGAAAATAAATGCAAGACCTAGGGAAATGACTCAAATAAAATGAAAATACATCAAAATGACTCAAAGGAAAGCTACAAAATGGATAAGGGGCCTTAATAGAGTGAGGCCAAAACTCAACCAGCTCCCGAGTGTGAAGAAGTGGACCCGAGCCAAAGGGAATCGTGGGTGATGCCTCCATCAAGGGGTGTTCGGATCGGGCGGAGCTTGGACGGGTCTTCCCCCATCTTGAGAAAACAGTCATAAGATAATACATCGGGGGCACTTCCATTGCCAACCAGAATTCTATCTACGTTACAGTGTTTTATTGTCGCCGAGATAACGAGGGCATCATCATGCGGGGCACTCAGACCCTCTAGGTCTTTCTCGGAGAAGACTATGACCTGGGGCTCCTTTGGTGGGCCGCTGGAGAGCTCGGAAGCTTGACTGGCCCGCTCGGCATGACGTTTCCTTCCTCGGCTGGTGTCGCCGCCCGATGCTGTACCTCCGGAGATGACGTTGATGTGGATCCCTCGGGGGGCATTGTCAATCTCCTCTGCAGCGTCTCGATCTTCTTTTCGCCCGGCCGCGAACCGGGCCAAGTGCCCCTGACGAATGAGACGCTCAATCTCGTCCTGGAGCTGGTGGCAGTCGCCGGTGTGGTGTCCGTGGTCGTCGTGGAACAGGCAATGCCTGTCGCGCTTGCGGTTCTTCGACCTCATGGGCTCGGGTCGGCGGAGGAGCCCCGAGTCTTTGATGTCTTCATAGATCTCGTAGACCGGTGCGGCCAATGGGGTGTACCGCTCGTACTTCCGCTTGCGCTCCTCCCAATCTCGCTTCTTTCCCGAGCCAGGGTTTGGCTCGGAAGCTCGCTTCTTGTCCCCCTCCCGACCCGAGCCGGTTGCGTCTCGACAAGCACTGAGTACTTCTTCGCACTCGGCGTGGCGTAATGCCAGAGTCACTAGCTCGACAAGGGTCGAGGGAGGGTGGAGGACAAGCTCACGGCGGAGGTTCTCGTCCCGGGTGCCCCCGGTCAGAGCGGTGGTGGCTGAGGCCACGTCCAGGCGGGGGATTCTGAGGGCTTCCGATTTAAATCGGTGGACATAAGCCCGGAGCCTTTCCCCTTGCGCCTGTTTGAGGGCCAGGAGCCCCGCTACTGACCTCGGGGGGGCGCTTCCGGCGAAGCTCTCCTTGAAGATTTGCCCGAACTGCCTGAAGTCTCAGATGGACCCGGGGGCGAGGGCCCGGAACCATGCCTGGGCGCCTTGGACCAGGGTGGCCACAAAAGCTCGGCATTTGATGGGATCCGGTGTGCCGTGCAAAGTGACCAGGGCGTCGAAGCTATCGTAGTGGTCGGCCGGGTCGCCCTGACCGTCGTAAAGCTTGAAGGTTGGAATGATGGCTCTGGGAGACACCTCTGCCTTCAAGATGTCATCGGAGAAAGGAGACTTCTCCTCGTCCTCTAGGAAAGAGGTTCTCTGCAGGGCGCGGAGAGCGCGCTCCTGTTCTGCGAACCGTCTTTCGAAATCCCGTAACCGGAGGGACAGCTCCGGCTGCGGTCGTGCCGTGGGGCTGGGGGGAGCGTCGTGGCGTTCCTCAGGAACGTCAGCGTCCTGGCGTGGGGGTTTGGCCCCCTGCCTCCCTTTCCTGGGCATGGAGGAGGCCTCTTGCTCCGGGGGCAGAGCCTGCGAGGGTCCTTCAATGTCGTTGCGGATGAGTCGTTGACCGCGAAGAGTGAAGCGGCCCCCGGCGGTGTGCTGGGACGCACTCCTACGGGGGGCACTTCCTGACGGGGCGCGGGACCTTGCGTCTTTTGCTGCCTGGGCCCTCATGAGCTCCACGAGGACGTCCATCTTTTCGTTAAGGGCTCGAAAGGCTTCGGCGCCCCCGTGGGGGAGTGCCCCTACCGCCGCCGGAGGGGGTGGCGGTCCACCGGTGGGGATGCTGGCGTTGGAGGGAGGGTTTTGTGAGGCCCTAGAGGGGCCGTCCCCTGCCGCTACCACGGCCTTACCTCTCTCACCGGTGGATCTCCTCCCTGAGCTTCTTCTCACCATCTTGGCTCTTCGTGCGTTTCCCACAGACGGCGCCAGATGAAGAGGCGTAATCTCGCGCTGAGTCCTGAGCGGGCTGTTGATCACCAGAAGATGAACTGCAAGACAGGGAAACGTATCAGAGGGCCCAGGGGGTTTCCCTGGGGCAAAACCCTCCGATGGCTAAGTCAGTAGAGCTTATGGTGGAAGCGATTGACAGGGGGAGAAAGAGCTAGTGCGCGAGATTCCTCTCCACCGAGGGGGTGAAGCGGAGTGCTCAGGAGCTTGGGGTGTGTGAGTGCCTTAATGGCCTTACCTGCCACCGGAGAGTATCCCTGGTATATATAGTCCACCGCCCTCAAGAGTCCTGCAAGCTGAGGAGTTTCCGGCGGGAGTTACGTCTCCGACGTGGGCTTTTAGAGCCTTATTGTGGAAACATTATCTCCTTGAAGTCCGGCGGCTCCTCTAATTCTCCTACTCGCGGGGGACTCTGAACGGCTGCACAGATAGATGATCAACGGTCGTACCGAGCGCTTAGGAATGACGGCCCTATCGGGGTGACGTTCATGGCTCGGTGATGGTGGGGTCGGATGGGTCGGCGAGAGCCTGTCTCTCCCGGGCGGGGAAAGGGCTTAGGCTGGACCCTCTTTGAGACCTGACCGTTACCTCGGGCCCTCCGAGCCTAGGAGGCCGCCAGGGAGAGTTGATTCCTCGAGGGTTTGTTTATTGGGCTTTTCTTCGCTAAGTGGGCCCTGTGGGCTGTCACTTAGGTGAGCTTGCCTTGTTGGGCCCTGATGGGCCTCGTTGGGCTGCTTTTTGGGTGGGCTGCGGAAATCCCCCTCTCCAGCCTTCACCCTTGAAGAATATTACTACAGTGGACGTTATGAGGTGGACACCATCACCGCTTTCTATCCTGCTTAAAATAACCCGATGGGGGCAACTTTTGATGAATACCCAGTAGAAGCTGGATATGTCGAATCGGCACAACTGAGAGACTCGAAAATAGAGACTACGGCTCCTTGCCGATGTTGGGAGCAAGTCTATTCTGAAGAGGCGGCCCTTCAAGCCAAATTTGATACGGCCAGCAGCAGCGAAGCCGAAGACATTAAAGAAATGGGGGCGTCTCTCTCCGGCAGGTCTCCCCTAATGATGATTCCAGCACCTCTCATGCCGATCGGAGAGACTTCTGTCGAAGCCGAGCAAGAGATGCATGCTACTGAAAAGAAAAGTGCCACCCCCACTAAGGACACGGCAACCCAAAGGGGGGATGAAGCTGTTAACTCACCCCTCGAAGCTGCAATGGTGATGGATTTGCTGATGGAACAATCTGCACAGCCGCTTCTTACCGAGGCGGAGATCCCTGCTGAAGTCCAAATAGAACCAAATGAAGACATCGAGGTCCTTGACCTTGAAGATGATATTCTAGACTTTGTTGACCTTCAGCCAGCACCCCCGAAAAGAGAAGACGGAGGCCAAGCCACAGTCGATGAACTAATAGAAGTTAATCTGGGAGACGAGAACGACCACAGGCCGACCTTCCTCAGTGCCCAGCTATCTGCTGAAGAACATAAGGTGTACATCCAGCTACTGCAAGAATACCAGGATTAGTTTGCCTGGACCTACAAGAAAATGCCAGGACTAAGCCCCGCAGTCTCACAACATGAGCTAGCGATATGCCCAGAAGCCAAACCGGTGAAGCAACCGCCACGGCGCATGAGGCCAGAGCTCATCACTAAAATCTGCAAAGAAGTTGACAAACTCATTGATGTGGGCTTCGTCAAAGAAAATCAAAATACCACGTGGCTGGCTAACATTGTGCCCGTGAAAAAGAAGAATGGACAGATCCGGATATGTGTTTTCTTCCGAGATCTGAATAAAGCCTGCCCCAAGGATGATTTTCCGGTGCCAATAACGGAGGTCATGATAGATGCAACAACCGGCCATAAGGCCCTATCATTCATGGATGGGTCATCCGGGTACAACCAAATATGGATCACGGAACATGACCGGGTCCACACTGCCTTCCGAACTCCCAAAGGCATTTATCACTACAAGAGGATGATGTTTGGATTAAAGAACGTCGGTGCAACTTATCAGCGGGCAATGACTAGAATATTTGATGAGCTGCTCTACCATAAGGTCGAGTGCTACATAGATGACCTGGTAGTCAAAACCAAAAAGAAAGAAGACCATCTACAGGACCTCCGAGTCATCTTTTAGAGGCTAAGGCAGTATGAATTGAAGATGAACCCTATGAAGTGTGTGTTCGAAGTATCGAGCAGAAAGTTCTTGGGTTTCATTATCAGATACTGGGCGATTGAAATAGACCCCGCAAAGATCATAGCAATTCAGGAGTTGCCCTCACCAAGGAACCTCTCCAAACTGAGATCTTTGCAAGGCCACCTGGCCTACATCCGACAGTTTATATCCAACTTGTCGAAGCAATGCCAGCCCTTTCACAAGCTGATGATGAAAGATCTTCCTTTTTATTGGGACAAAGATTGCTAGACAGCCTTCGACAAGCTCAAAGACTATCTGAAGACTCCTTCGGTGCTGGGCGCACCGATGAAAGGTCGGCCGCTAGTTTTGTATATAGTAGCCACATATAACTCCCTGGGGGCAATGCTATCCCATAACAATGAAGAAGGGAAAGAACAAGCCCTCTACTACCTCAGTCAAAGAATGATCAGAACCGAGGTGATGTACACTTATATCGAGAAGATCTGCCTGGCACTGGATTTCATGGTCAAGAAGCTTCGACACTATATGCTGTCGCATGAAGTTAAGCTAATCTCTAAGGAAGATCCACTTAAATATATCATGTCCCAATCGGCACTCAAAGGCCATTTGGGCAAATGGGCGGTGATCCTTATGGAGTTTGATATCTCCTACATACCGCAAAAGGCCGTTAAGGGACAGGCCATCGCGGACTTCTTTGCTGAGCATCCAATGCCTAAAGACTGCCTGCTGGAACCAGAGCTTCCTGAAGATGAAACCCTAGAGGTCGGCCAAGTGTAGCCCTCTGTATGGTAGCTATATTTTGACGGCGCTTCCAGAATTGATACCTTAGCTACTGGGTCAGCCAGAGTCAGAGTGGGGGCTGGCATAGTCCTGAAATCTCCTGAAGGAGAAGTCATATATATATCTTGTTCAATAAACAAGCCATGCACGAACAATGAAGTAGAATATGAAGCCCTCATAATCGGGTTGCAGATTGCTCTATCCATGGAGATCCAGATGTTGGAAGCATTCGGGGTTTCCATGCTAGTCATAAAACAGCTGGAAGGAGAGTTCGATGTGCAGAAGCAAGAACTCCTCCCTTACTATCAGCTGGCCCTCCACTTGATGGCGCGATTCTATTTCATCAAAATCAAGTATATCAACCAAGGACAGAATGCTCAAGCGGATGGCCTCGCAAAGTTGGCTAGTTCTTTGGCAATCCTGCCAGACACAAGCAAGAATATAGCAATAATTAACCGTCGACAGGTCCCCAGTGTAACGGAGGTTCTGGCAGATGAACAAGAAAATAAAGCGGCAGCTGTCGAAGAAGTTCAGTATCCCGATTGGCGGGAACACCTTCTGTGTTGGTTTTGACACCAACGGCTCCTGAAAGAAAAAGAACAAAGAATGAAGCTCCTAAGAGTCAAAGACTCTTACAAGATGAGAAGCGGAACTTTGTTCCGAATAATGGCTGATGCCCAAAAGAAAGTTTTGCTCTGTTGCTTGTCTTTGGTGGAAGCTGGGTAGGTAATGCAAGAAGTCCATGCCGGGTCAGCTAGAGCGCACCAGGCCAGGCCAAAAATGAAAATTGAAATAAAGAAATTGGGCTATTATTGGCCCTCCATGTTTGATGATTGCTGCAAGTTTGATAAAGCTTGCCAAAATGTCAAGAGCACGCCAACGTGTCCAGGAGACCACCGGTGCCACTACATCCCACCATACCAAGTTGGCCGTTCGCCCAATGGGGCACGGACGTGGTGGGGCCACTTCAACATCTTCGTTGGGATGTAGATATATCTTAGCAGCCACAGATTACTTCTCCAGATGGGCGGAAGCAGTTGCGCTAAGAGATGTGACGGGAGAATTGGTCGCAAGATTCTTTCGGTAGAATATAATATTCTGGTTCGGGGTTCCCTATCGAATTATCTCTGATAATGGAAGCCATTTCAGAAACCAGAAGGTCTTTTGGCTGGCTGATAAATACAAGATTGATTGGAGGACCTCGTCCCCCTACAACCCTCAAGCCAATGGACTTGCTGAAGCCTTCAATAAAACACTATGCACGCTGCTAGCAAAGACTGTCAAGTCTAATAAAAATGACTGGGAAGAAAAGATGTACGAAGTGCTTTGGGCCTATCATACGGTCTATAAAACCCCAACCGGTTGTTCACCATTCTCCCTCGTATATGGGTCGGAGGCTGTGGTGCCGATTGAATTAGAGGTCCCGTCGCTGCGAGTTGCCATCCAACACAGTTTGGCTAGCGGCGAACAAACCAACATAGAAAGAAGATTGGAAGAGCTTGTCGAGATCGAAGGAAAGCGCCTCTATGCGCAACAGAATATCCAACTCTACCAAGCTCGTATGGCCCGTGCTTTCGACAAGCTAGTCAAAGGCCGAGAGTTCAAGAAGGGTGATCTAGTAATGGTCAAAAGAAGAGAAGTAATGGCCTCCAACCCTAAAGGGAAGTTGGTTGAAAACTGGGTAGGACCATATATTGTCCGTTGAGTATATGAAGGGGGTACGTACGTCCTTGTAGATCACAAAGGAGTCGTACAGTTCTCTCCCCTGAATGGAAAACATATGAAGCCGTATCACACAGCTCAACTGGCATTCCCGGAATGACCGATCTCTACCCACCTTGGTCTAGTGGCACTCCGCCCTGGCCAAGCCCTACCTACCTTGGTCTAGTGGCACTCCGCCCTGACCGAGCTCTACCCACCTTGGTCTAGTGGCACTCCACCCTGGCTGAGCCGTACCTACCTTGGTCTAGTGGCACTTCACCCTGGCCGAGCCCTACCTACCTTGGTCTAGTGGTACTTCACCTTGGCTGAGCCCTACCTACCTTGGTCTAGTGACACTCCGCCCTGACCAAGCTCTACCCACCTTGGTCTAGTGGCACTCTGCCTTGGCTGAGCCCTACCTACCTTGGTCTAGTGGCACTCCGCTCTAGCCGAGCTCTACTCACCTTGGTCTAGTGGCACTCCACCCTGGCCGAGCTCCCAATATATATATATATATATATATATATATATATATATATATATATATATATATATATATATAATACAACATTGCCATTGCGGGCCTTACGCCCGAATCAGCATAAAATCTATCATTTGCGCTAGCATTACCTTCTTGCTAACAAATAAACCTTTTCCGACGCAAGACTTCGTGTCCTAGCCGACTCTTCTACAACATCGCCATTGCAGGCCTTATGCCCAAATCAACATAAAATCTATCCGTTTTGCTAGCATTACCTTCTTGCTAACGAATAAATCCCTTTTCTGACGTAAGACTTCGTGTCCTAGCCGACTCTTCTACAACATCGCCATTGCAGGCCTTACGCCCAAATTGGCATAAAATCTATCCTTTGCATTAGAATTACCTTCTTGCTAAATGAATAAGCCCCGTCTCCAGCACAAGACTTTGTGTCCTAGCCGACTCTTCCGTAACGTTGTCATTACGGGCCTTACGCCCGAATCGACACAAAATCTATCCTTTGTGTTGGCATTACCTTCTTGCCAACGAATAAACCCCTGTTGTTGGAAAAAGGCTCCGCGTCTTAGCTGACCCTCACATAATATCACCATTACGGGTCTTACACCCGAATTGGTTAAAGCTCCTCTTTTGCGCTGGCATCATTCCTCTGCCAACAAATAAACTGCCCTTATTGGCGTAAGACCCTGTGTCCCAGTCAGTAGCTATCTGGCATCACCAAGGTCTAACATCACATGTTGACCTATCAGTATATTCCTATCAGGTGAACTGAAAAAAAAGAGAAAAGAAAAATGAGGCTTAAAATAGAGGTGTTTTTCCGGACTTGCTCCTACACCAGGATAAGGGCAAAAATGGCTATAGCCTGGCTGTGGCGAAAACCCAAAAGGGCGCCGCAGGTAAAATCGGATACCCCGCCATGTGAAAACTAGAAAGGGCGAGTGGGCAAAAGCAAGAGGGGGCTGGCTTCGGCGAAAACTCGAAAGGGTGCTTAAGCCAATAATGTGATAATTTAAAATCCATCTTCACCCTCATCCCAATGAAACTCCAGAAGGGACGACCACCATAAGTCCCACCGGAGACCCTTTTCCTTAACACCCTTTGACCCTTGTCATCATCGGAAAGATCGGTCCCCATCCTTGCGACCATTGCCATCATCGGCAAGACCGATCGACATTTTCCCTTAACTTGGACCTTCTGTCCTCGTTAATGAATAAACCTATCTCTTGCTTCGGCATTTAACCAATGTCGATGAATAAACTTGTGGTCGACCCTTGCCATCATCAGCAAGACCGGTCAACCTTTTTTCCCCTTAACTTGGACCTTCCGTCCTTGTTGATGAATCTATTCTTGCTTCAGCATTTAAGCAATGTCGATGAATAAACTTGTGTTCGACCCTTGCCATCATCGGCAAGACCGATCAACAGTTTTCCCTTAACTTGGACCTTACGCCCTTGTTAATAAACCTATCCTTTGATACGGCCTTCGTCCAATGCCAATGGACGAGCTACTCTCGACCCTTGCCATCATCGGTAAGACCGGTCAGTATTCCATTAACTTGGACCTTCCGTCCTTGTTAATGAATCTATTCTTGCTTCGGCATTCAACCAGTGTCGACGAACAAACCTGTGCTCAACCCTTGCCATCATCATCAAGGCTAGTCGACGTCTCGTTAGCCCGGACCTCCTCATCCGTTACTAACAAACGAGCCCACATTCATCCTGGATTCGTCCCGTGAATCAAGCAAAAAATGAGGAGAAAAAAAAGAGATAAAATAAAAATGAGGCATAAAATAGAGGTGCCTCGCTGGACTTGTTCCTACACCAGGACAAGGGCAAAAATGGCTATAGCCCGACAATGGCAAAAACCCGAAAGGGATCCGTAGGAAAAATCGGGTACCCCGCCACGTGAAAACCCGAAAGGGCGTGTGGGTAAAAGCAAGAGGGGGCTGGCTTCGACGAAAACCCAAAAGGGCGCTTAAGTCAGTAAAGTGATGATTTAAAGTTCCCAACATCGGCGAGATCGGTCAACATTCTATCGACCCTCGTCACCATCGACAAGATCGGTCAACATTCTATCAACCCTCGTCACCATAGGCGAGATCAGTCGACCTCCTTGTGACCCTCGTCACCATCGGCGAGATCAGTCAACATTCTATCGACCCTCATCACCATCGGTGAGATCGGTCGACCTCCTTGTGACCTTTGTCACCATCGGCGAGATTGGTCGACCTCCTTGTGACCCTTGTCACCATCGGCAAGATTGGTCAACCTCCTTGCGACCCTCGTCACCATCGACGAGATCGATCGATCTCCTTCTGACCCTTGTCACCATCGACAAGACCGGTTAACCTCCTTGTGACCCTTGTCATCATTGGCAAGATCGGTCGACCTACTTCTATCGACCCTCGTCACCATCGACGAGATCGGTCGACGTCCTTGTGACCCTTGTCACCATCGGCAAGATCGGTCAACCTCCTTGCGACCCTTGTCACCATCGTCAAGATCGGTCGACCTACTTCTGTCGACCCTCGTCACCATCGGTGAGATCGGTCGACCTCCTTGTGACCCTTGTCACCATCGGCAAGATCGGTCAACCTCCTTGCGACCCTTGTCACCATCAGCAAGATCGGTCGACCTACTTCCATCGACCCCCGTCACCATCGGCGAGATCGGACAACCTCCTTGTGACCCTTGTCATCATCGACAAGATCGGTCAACCTCCTTGCGACCCTTGTCATCATCGACAAGATCGGTCAACCTACTTTTATCGACCCTCGTCACCATCGGCGAGATCGGTTGACCTCCTTGTGACCCTTGTCATCATCGGCGAGATCGGTCAACCCCTACTTTTATCGACCCTCATCACCATCGGCGAGATCGGTTGACCTCCTTGTGACCCTTGTCATCATCGGCGAGATCGGTCAACCTCCTTGTGACCCTTGTCACCATCTGTAAGATCGGTCGACCTACTTCTGACCCTTGTCATCATCGGTGAGATCGGTCAACCTCCTTGCGACCCTTGTCACCATCAGCAAGATTGGTCGACCTACTTCTGTCGACCCTCGTCACCATCGACGAGATCGGTCGACCTCCTTGTGACCCTTGTCACCATCAACAAGATCGGTCGACTTACTTCTGACCCTTTCCATCACTGGCAAGATCAGTCAACCTCGTTTTTGAACTCTCTCTCTTCATTTCTAGTGAGAGAAACTCTGAGCGTTTCCCGCTCCAATCTACCTTTTGCATCGCAGAGCTCCCTCCCCACCGGCCATGGCGGATGCGGCGGGGGAGGCACAACCTCCCGGAATTGGGACCGAATCTCCAGCAGAAGATGCTCCTACTATACCTCGGAAGTCTTATGCTCAATCTCTACTGGAATCTCGTCAAATGCCTCATCGTCGCATTTCGGTGAAGCTCCCTGCGTTCACTGACCAGGGAGAGCTGACAGTGTTTTTCTCGCAGGAAGACATTCAGGTATCTTGCGATCATCTCCAATATGCTATAATTGCTAAATGTTCATACGGCCGTCCTTCGATTCCTGAAGTCAAGGCATGTTTAGCTCAATACCTTCATCTGACTGCCGAGCCGATCATCAGTCGTATGAACCCTAGACATCTTCTAATTCGTCTGGGAAATGAGAATGACTACTTAAGGGTTCTCTTACAAAAAAGTTTTTTCATAAAAGGTTTCATGTTCAGATTTTTCAAATGGCAACAGGATTTTGATTTTTTGTCTAATCCGTCAATTATTCCAGTCTGGATTGGTTTTCCGGAGCTTCCTGTTAATTTCTACCATGAAGACATGTTACGATCTATAGCTGGTAATATCGGTCAGGTGCTTCGAATTCATGAAACCACAGCTGCGATGACGAATACTTCAGAAGCCCTGGTCTGTATAGAACTGAATCTCGAAAAACAAAGGAGAGATAGGATTTGGATTGGTATTGGCAATGGAGGATTCTGGCAGCCGGTTAACTACCATAGAGTCCCTCAGTTATGTTCATTCTGTCATAAAATTGGTCATTCGGACAAGGAATGCAAAAAGAAAAAAGGTAAAGTTCCCTCCAATAAAATCACAGAAATTCATGAAGAACAGAGGAATATACGGCAAGCTTATAAGCCGAAGAAGGTCATAACAGATGAAATTCTAGTTACAGATGCAAATAGATTTACAATCCTCAATCAGGTTGCTGAGTGAATTGATTCGGAGATTACGAATATCCAAGTTAAGAAAGTTGATAGAGCTCCTTCAGGAACAGAAGGATATTGCAATGATTTGTGTTCTGCTTCTTCTGATTTGTTGGAAGATGATGAAATTAATGGTTCTAAGCCTAGGAAATGTTGTAAAGCTTCGTCAACTTCAAATCCTGTCTCTCTCCCTTGTATTTCAGAATATGAGGAGCTGCCTTCAATCCATCAATCTTCAGGGAAGATGCAGGGGACTTTCCCTGATCATAGTCTGGAAAATTCAGCAATGGATCAGATAACTCTTAAGGCTGTCAATATTGATGTGGTTTCAAAATTATCAGCTGCTGAGAATGTTAAAATGGTATATCAATTTGGTGACTGTTCAAAGAACTTACCTCTGAAATCAAATTCTGATTCTGTTCTGCCTGGAGTTTTATTTAGTGATGCCCGATTGACAAGGGCCAAAGCCAAGGTATTGGATGTTCATTCTTTCTCTTCTTTTAGTAATGATTAAATCAGCATTGGTGTGGAATGTCAGAGGAATTGGAAATAAGGCCACTATCCGGAGTCTTGCACAGCTAGTTAGAGCTCATGATGTTAAATTAGCTGCAATATCTGAACCTTGCATCAATTTTAACCGTGCTCCTAGAGTAGCCAAGAAAATTAAAATGCAGTCTGTGATTGGAAATAATGGTGACTCTTCTAAAATTTGGTTATTTTACAACTCTAGTTTAAATTTGCAAATAGTGCAGTTGCATCCTCAGTATTTGACTATGGGCATTCAGGAAGAAGGCTCCACTTCTTTGCTGTTTACTGCCATTTATGCTTCGTGTAGTTGTGATATTCACAGGGAAATGTTTGACTCCTTAATGGCTTTTAGTCAAGGGGTCTCAATCCCGTGGATTATAGGAGGTGATTTTAATTGTGTCCTGTCTCCTGAAGAAAAAATTGGGGGTAATCTCCCATCAGTGGTAGCAATGTTTGATTTTCAAGGCTTTCTATCAGCTGTTGGTCTTGTTGATGCTGGTTATTCAAGCTCAAATTTCACTTGGTCAAACAATGAGTTAGGCCCCACTCACATCAGAGCTCGGCTGGATAGAATTCTATACAATTTCTCTTGTTGGAAAAAGGAGTTAGTTTGTCAGTGAAACACTTTCCTAGGGGCCCCTCTGATCATGCCCCCCTTTTGATCTCGACAAGCTCTGTCAGGTCAACCCCGGGGAGGTTTATTTACCAACATATGTGGCACACTCATCCTGAATTTCTAGATTTTGTTAAGGTTCAGTGGAATAAAGTCATTCAGACTGATGTCCATCCCTTTCATGCTCTTCAAAGTAAATGAAAAGTTTAAGGCTTCATCTTAAAAGCTAGAACAAAGATATTTTTGGCAACATTCACAAGCTTAAAGAAGATACTAATCATGCTGTGGAAAGAGCTCATGCTTGTTATGATGAAAACCCTACTGCTGAGAATAGAGCCACACTTAACAAAGTAAATGCAGAGATGAAGATGTCATTGGCTAGTGAGGAGATATATTGGTATCAAAAATCTAGAATTCAGTGGTTGTAGTCCGGAGATAGAAATACACAATTTTTTCACCATTATACTAAAGTCAAACAGCAGAGGAATTTCATTCAAAAACTTAAGGTGAATAACATCTGGGTGGAAGATCAAACCTCCTTACTTAACGGGGCAGTTGATTACTTTAAGTCTTTGCTTGCTTCAGAGGAACACATTCTAGATGAAAACTTATTCTCAACTATTCCTTCTATGATTACTGATGATCAGAACACCTCATTATGTTCAACTCCTTCTACTGATGAGATCAAGACTGCGGTTTTCTCTCTGTCAGGAAACAGTTCTCCAGGCCCAGATGGATATACAGGAGGATTCTTCACCTTTTATTGGGACATTGTTTGCTTGGATGTGATTAAAGCTGTACAGAGCTTTTTCCATGGGTGGGGTCTTCCGCAGGGGATCACCTCCACTATTATATGCCTGATTCCTAAAGTCAAGAATCCATCTTCATTTGCAGATTTTAGGCCTATAAGTCTATGCAACTTTGTTTATAAAATAGTGTCTAAAATACTGAGTGACCGGCTGAGGCATGTCTTCCTATGATAATTTCAAGTGAGCAAAGTGGGTTCATCACTGGAAGACTGATAACTGATAATTTCCTTCTGGCCAGGGAGCTTTTTATGGAGTTAGACAGATCGGTTAGATGGCATAATATGCTTATTAAACTTGACATGGCTAAAGCCTATGACCGCATTGAATGGGACTTTCTTCTCCATACAATGAGAAAATTTGGTTTTTCTAACAGGTTTGTGTCCCTCATAGCTCAACTTTTGATGAATTGTTGGTTCTCTATATCTTTGAATGGACAGATTCATGGTTATTTTAAGTCATCCAGAGGGGTTCGACAAGGAGATCCTTTAGCACCTGCATTGTTCATATTAGCAGAGGAAGTATTGAGTAGAGGGTTAAGTTTCTTATTATCTTCTGGTAAATGCAAATTTTATCACCTGCCTCGAGGTTCGCCCCAGTTATCCCACATCCTTTATGTTGATGATTCAATTATCTTTCTGAATGGGAGCATCCCCTCAGTTAAGCAGCTATTGTTTTTCCTTGGAAAATATGAAATGTCCTCTGGACAAAGAATAAATGCTTCCAAAAGTTGCTTTATTGTTGGAAAAAGAATGCCAGCCTCATCTATCAACAGATTAAAGCAATTATCTGGGTACCAGCACAGAGCAAATACAATCACTTACTTGGGGATTCCTTTGTTCAAAGGAAAAACTAAGGTTACTCATTTCAAATATCTTATTGATAAAATGAACAATAAACTAGCAGGTTGGCAGAGTAAACTTTTATCTCAGGCTGGCAGAGTTGTACTTATTCGTACTGTGCTGTCATCATTGGCAATATACTCAGCTAGTGCTGTTTCAATTCCTTGCACCATCCAGAGACAGATTGAAAAATTGTGTGCCAATTTTTTTTGGCAAGGGATTGACACTTCTCACAAGAAGCATTGGGTTTCATGGGACAGAATTTGTAATCCTATTGTCAATGGAGGCTTGGGCATTAGAAGTATTACTGATATTCAGATCTGCTACCAAGTAAAACTCCTCTGGCTTTCTATATTCAGTGATTCTCTGTGGGCTAGGTTTGTTAGATGCAAATATTTGCAAGGCTGTCATATTTCTGATTGCACCTCCCCATATCCAACAGGAATTAGAACCAGAGATTTTGTAAAAGCTAAAATTACTATTCTATCTGGCCTCCGGATGATCATAAAAGATGGTTCATCTATAAACTTCTTCAAAGATACTTGGTACGAAGATAAAGCCTTAACTAATCAGGCTTCTTTTCAATCTTCTATTGAGGATTATTCTGCAAGGGCTGTATTAACAGAAGAACAACATAATGCTTGGAGTCTCATTACTGATCAGCAGACCCGAAGGGATCTTCAGAACATTATTTTACATAATGGTAGGGATATTCTCATCTGGTCATTATCTAATTCTGGAAAATTCAGCATTAAATCTACTTACAGATATATAAAGGGGCAAACAACTCAACAGGATAGCTCAGGATTTAGCAAGCTATTGAATATCAAATTTCCTCCAAGGGCAGCTTTATTTTGCTGGAAACTCATACAGCAGGCGGTTCCCACTGACAGCAAAGTACAATCATGTGGTGTACAGATGGCATCTTGCTGCTCCTGTTGTCAACATAATAAGAATAATGAAGATGATGACCATCTATTCCTGAAAAGTGAACCTGCTGCTTTCCTATGGAATAAGTTTGGACCCCTCTTACCAGACTTAAAACCTTCATCTAATTTCCGATTGTGGCTAAAGCAATTCATTTCATAAATTCAAATTACTTCTCCTAAAGGCTTTATATCCTTTATGATGGTGATTTTGATAACTTGGGAGATTTGGAAATATAGATGCTTGGTCAGGTATGAAGGTAGATCTTCCAATATTTTAAGGGTGGCTGATATCATTCTTTTGGAGATTAAACAAACTGTGCAGCATTCCCATTTCAGAAAAGGCATTAGTCATAGTCACAGGAAATTGATTCATGAATTTGGTACTGAGATTAACACCAAACAGTCGACATTTAAGATCATTAGATGGATGCCCCCTTCTGTTAACTATTCTCTAAATATTGATGGGGCTTGTAAGGGCAATCCAGGCCCGGCTGGAGGGGGTGGCTGCATAAGAAATTCTTATGGCCAAGTTCTGTTAAGTTTCTCCTATTTCTATGGGAATGGCACAAATATGCTTGCTGAAGGAAGAGCTCTCCTGGATGGTTTACGCCTAGCCAGCCTGCACTCTATCCCTCTATCAATCATTTATATAGATTCTATGGTTATGGTTGATATGCTAACCAATAAGAAAGATCCCCCTTGGTCCCTTCTTCCATGGTGGGCAGATATTCAAGAAGATTTTCAGTCATGTAGCTGCCCCATCTCCCACACCTATAGAGAGATTAACCAGGTTGCGGATGCCCTTACCAACCATGCAATACTCATTGGCCGCAACAAGGAGTTCTATTCTTTCAAAGATTTGCTCATACTAGCCAAAGCTTATGCTTTGGCGGATGCATCTTCTGTTCCTAACTTTCGTAGAATTTTTGTATAGTCTCTTTTCATACTCATTGTACTAGAGACTTGGTCTCTTCGGTCTCTATTGATATGTACAGATTCTACACAAAAAGAGAAGTAATAAAATCAGCATTCAGGGGTTCGCTTGGTGGAGTGAGAACATTCCCTTCCTCTGGAATGGGGGTGCACTCTCCCTTCGGCCGCTAGATGACTTTGTGATTGATATAAAAAAAAAGATCAGTCAACCTCCTTGTGATCCTTGTCATCATCGACAAGACCGGTCGACCTACTTTTCACCCTTGCCATCACCGACAAGACCGGTCGACATCCCCTTAACCTGGACTTTTTGTCCTCGTCAACCAATAAGCCGCCTTTGTTTCGACAAGTAACCCATGCCGATGAATAAACCCTACCCTCAATTTCTATCACCATCGATGAGTCTTGCTGATAAGCCTTCTAACCGTATTTCCCAGTCCTAGGAGGCCTGTACACCCTCGTCCTTCAAACCTTTCGGCCTACTTTAGCCACAGTTTGGCTCTAAGAATAGTTACGACGCGGTGGAGCGAACACCTCACCCCTTTGCTGAAGGTGTGAGCGCTCTCCTGCCCTCATAACTTACACATTCGGACTAACCCAGCTGGCGAAGAATAAAAAGAAAGAGACAGAATAAAAGAATGCAGTCGTGATTTAGCAGCAAAGGAGGATATTTCATTTCTATAAGGTAGCAAGATACATGTTACTTGGAGCATACCCCGGGGTACATAAAAGTCCACCAAAATAAAAGGACAAATAGAAGAGACTATTGCAGTGGGCGTCGGAAGATGTCCTCCAGCTCCAAAATACCCAAGGAAGGGTGGCGGGTCAACTCCTATAGTCGAAATTCGGCAACCTCCAGCTGTGATAATTTCACTTCAAGAGAAACGGCTTGTCCTTCAGCCATTTCTGCTTCCTCTACACTCCGGACTTCCAGACGCTCAACCTCTTGGAGTTCGGTCTCAGCCCTAGAAAGTTCAGCACGCAGCTCTGCTATCCGAGCTACAAGGAAGGTTCAGTGCTGTGAAGAAGTACTGGCCGCATCTCTCATCTACCCCACAGTCTCTCTTAAAGAGGCAAGAGTAGTTCGGCATTCATCCTGCTCTAATGTTATGGCCGTCAGTTTATCAGCTACTTCCCGGCCTAGAAATCCCCTTCTATTTACATACTTCAACATCAATATCACCAGTGGCGTCCAGTCATCCATGGGGCAGCCAAATGCCAGCAGTGAGTGAGATAGGTGCTCCACCAAGCCCCTCAGCTATACATAAGTCAAATCTCGGCTGGCTATTATGGTCTGCTGAAGGGTTCCCAAGAATTTCCACACTAGGTCGCTTGATGATTGAAGACCAAGTGGTGACGGTTCGGGAAGCTGGAAATCCACTCTGCTATCCACAGTAGCCCAGATATCGTCACTCATCCCAGAAGATGATGAGGGCATGACTTTCAAGACACTAGCACTGGAACCAACTCCAGTAGCTGATGCAATGGGTAAAGTCTCGACAATAGCAACCTCCTTGCCAGCCTCTCGAAGTGGAGCCGCACCGGGAGCATCAATAGTAGAGGACAATTGCTCCTCACATTCAGCCTGGCTGACCTCCACCAGGCTAGTTTCAGTAACAAGAGCCAAGGCCCCGGAGGCCCCAGTCTCTCCTTCAACAATCTCTCCCGCCTCTATCTCGGGAGGGCCACCCTTCTTTGGGGACAACTTTTGTTCAGCTCCAAGTGGTTGAGGTTACATGACTGCCACTGATTCATCAGTCCCCGCAATTATGCCGGGTCCTTCTAGACCTGCTGTTGCCGCATAGTCCTTGGGATATCGCAGAGCGATAGGCCGCAAGACTGGCGGGAATGTTGGGTGACCCGCACCTAGAGCCGGGAGAGGTATCTGCACCGTCATGGTTGGCAGTGCCACCTCAGTCTGCACCATAAATATATGTATCAGGCAGCTGATATGAAAAGAAGGGAAGATCAGCGAAGTGAAGATGATAGAGGGCTTCTCACCTCAACCGGCACTAAGCTCAAATTTTCAAGGGCGGCCTCCGTGGCTCCAGCCCCTTCACTTACATGTGAGCCCAATGGCCCAGGGCCACTCCACACTAGCCGGGGTGGGCTGAAGGTTGTATAATCACTTTCATAAGCCGAAGACACCCCAACACCCTCAGTCTCCGTATCAACCGGTGGGAACTCCTCGTCACTGGAGCCACCACCATAATCGACTTGCTGGGAAGAGGAAGAGTCCTCTGCCCATTCCGAATGTTCCACCTTCGGAGTGGATGTCTTGCTAATAGGAACGTCACCCTCAGCAAGGACTTCCTCGGTCGACTCTATACTAGGAGCTTCGGCCGAATGGATCTCGGGGGCAGGCTTGCCTCCTGAAATTGCTTGCTCCCCAGCAACAGCTTCCTCCACGGCCTCGACTTCAGGAAGTAATGTCTGTTGTATTTCAACTGAAATTTGAAGCAAGAAGCAATCAAGCCAACTGAAGACCTGATCGCTCGTGGAGGCCCCATGAACAAACTGCAAATTACCTTCCATTTCCTGCCTAGGTGTCGGGGAAGGTAGATCTCTCTCCATAGGAGCTGTGGGGACTTCTCCAACCCTTTCTCCTGTCGCCACGCCTGTCGCTGCCTCTAGTCCGATGACTGCAGCAACTATGCCGGCAACTGTATAGAAGAATTAGCCGAAGCGGCTAGAATAAGCAAATAAACTATGGAAGAATGAAGAGCTTACCTTCAGCTTCAGGCCCCTGTGCACGAGAACCCTCAAACTCTTCAAAGGATACAACTCGAGGAAGGACGATTGCTGGTTCCTTTTCTACAGCCTTCCTCCGGCGTGCCCGTGTCACTCGGGTCATTGCCGCTTTGGCCTTGCCAATAGCCTCTCTTAATTGGGATTTGGTTCCCTTTCGCGAGTCACCAGGAGGCAGTGGTGTCATGGTCAGGGACCAGCTCGGGAGTCTTGAAATATGTAGGCTTCTGAGCTTTTGTTATCAGCTCCCTAAAGTGTCGAGTCTCCTCCGAAGTGAGCCGGACTGCAAATGCACGAAGGTTGGAATGATATATGCTGCAACAAAGAAAAGAAGCTGGCCGAAGGGCCGGAATGAAGAAATAAAACATACCTGTTGGCCCCGTATAGAAAGGGAAAAGAGGCCAATAAAATAGTGATGGCACTTTGTCTCTCGAAGTTGCCTTGCGAATAAGCCAACACAAGTCGCCTATCTTCTCACTCTGCTCGGCCAGCAACGCCAAGTCTGTGTGGCCACGAGAAGATAGATGATAATATAAGCTTAGATGGTCCAGTCCCCATCCGTCAGCATACTTGAATGAGATGTGAAGGGGCCGATCCAGAATAGCTTCGCTTGGGCTGCCCACTGAGAGATCGTGGGAGCGGAGAAGTGCAAACATCCAGGGGGTGTTATTATACAGGTGATGCGGGACGCTATGCAAGGTAGAACTCTATATGAGGACGCGACCAATTAGACAATTGAGACCAGCAATCTGGCAATTAGTAGAATGGCGTTGACTCGACACCTCAAGTTCCCAAGAAGGGATTATGCCAAAGAACAAGCAACTACAAGCTCACAAGCGCCCCAAAGAGGGAAGCGCGCCGATCTGCACAGTTGTGACAACCGGCGGCGTCTGGGGTAGTCGACTCCACACTCACAACTCGGAGAGTCGTGGGACGGTCTCACTCACTCACAACAGCAGTGAATATATATATATGGCTAGGTCCTAGCATGCTCTCTAGCAGCGGTGTCAAGAGTAGATACTAAAGTAGCAAGTGCTACCAAGGAGGAAATGGAAGCATACCTCCACGCTCAGGCGTGGAGAAGAAGCCCGGACAAGTCACACATGACCCCGGTACAAGAACTATTAAGTACAAATCACAAATAGGCCCACTCCTCGCAGGGAGGTAAAAGGCTACACAAGAACCCGGGGATTGTGCGACGAGGGGTGACGAGCACGGGGTCGGTGGTGCTCGGAGTCCACGGGTACCGCTGCGAGCTGCTGCAAGGATGGCGACTCCCGGGGATGCTGAGTGGCTGTGGTCCCCCTGGTGGTGTGCTGACGCAAGGTCACTCCTCCAGGAAGAAGACGGTGGCCGTCGATGCTGAAGTGGTCCTCCAATGCATGTACCGAAGGAGGGCAGGTTGCTGTCCAACCTGTGCAGACGCCAAAGAACAGCCGGAAGGCGGTTCTGGTAGGCGACCTTCACATCGTCCGATGGCCACGAAATTTGGTGTGGGCGTAGGCTAGGGTATCCCAGGGACGCCCGTGGAAGGAGAGCCACTGACAATGTCGGTGGCGCCCGTGGTGAATCCCTGAACAACTCTTGCGCGTTCTGCCAAACTGCCTGTCACAGTGATAGGGGCCGGAAGAATGGCCGGTACCTGAGCTTCCGGACGGGTTTTGGGGCAGGGTTTTCTCTGGTGGAAGGCCAACTGTAGGGGGTAGGTCTGGGACAAGTGGCTATGGGGCCTTCTGTGGAATCTTTGGGCGTGGGAGGGGTTGTAATGGTGGTCTCAGTTCTGCACTTCAGTGCAGTCAGAACTGATACACGGGAAGGAGGAGGTGGCCAGCACCATAAATGGGGGTGTGGGGTCGCACAAAAATTCTGGGGAGAGGGTTGGGGTGTGTGGAGACACTCCTCAAAATTTCAGGTCGATCTGAGATTGTATGATTGGGGTCCCTTTGTAGGATTTGCAGCTCTGTCTCACTAGGGCAGTTTCAGGGCAGCCTGCGCAGCAAAAGTCTCTCCAAAGGGAACTTTCTCCCCTGAATGAATTTTGAGGTGAGACTTGCGCTCCTGGTTTAATAACAGGTAGGGGACGAAATGTTGTGAAGGGGCCAAGGTGGCCTGTGGTCGGGAGGGTGGCATCCCGGGCGGATCTTTGCAGCTCTGGTCTCAGGCTGGTCTGCACAAGGGCAGCCAGCGCACCAAAAAGGCTTACAAAGCCAACTTTTGACTCTGGACTAATTAGGGTGCGGGGTTTTGAGTGGATCTAGGGCATAGGGAGAGGAACAAAATTTATGAAGGAGTCTCTGGGGTTTGGGATCCGGAAGTAGGGGTACCAACCTATTCTTCCGGGCTCAGATTTGCAGGCAGGCGACCAAATCTGGGCGCCAAGGTTCATGGATCTTCTCCGCCGTTCTTGAAACCATCACTTGACCCATGTTCTGAGCTTGGATGGTGGATGAAGATGCGCCTCCAGCAGTGAAAGAAGGCCACGATCCTGCAAGAAAATGGCTAGGGCGTCGCACCCTAAGAGGAAGAGGAAGAAGAAGAAGGGAGAGGAGAAGTAGAGGGTGTCACACCCTAGAGTGGAGAGAAGGAAGAAAGGGCTCTTGGCAAAACTCAGATTTTTTTCCATTCATTCATCAATCCATCAAGAGGGGGAGTACATGATAATATATAGAGTTTGGACTCCACCTTCCCTCCTTAGAGTTTGAATTTGAATCCCTTTGAAATTTAAATTCTATGGGCTCCACCTTCCCTCCTTGGAGTTTGGATTTGGAACCCATGTGACATTTAAATTCTATGGGCTCCATCATTGCTCCTTGGAGTTTGTGTTGGACCCATTTGAAATTTAAATCCTATGGACTCCATTCTCCCTCCTTGGAATTTGAATTCGAACCCATTCGAAATTTGAAATCCCAAAATGATGCAAACCCAAATACATGCCAAAGACACACCTAAGACGTACACAATACAAAATACGACCAAGTACGTACAAATACAACCAAGTACGTACAAAACATAAATACGACCCAAATACATACAAAATACAAATACGTATAAAAATATGTACTAAAGTGTCAAAGTTCCAGGGCGGACGCCAGACTATCCCCCAGCCACAATGAGGTCGGTGTCGACCGAGTTGTGCTGCGTGTCCAGTACCGGCGGCTCTCTGACTCGAGCCGTATTCTTGCTCGGGTGTCCTCACCAATTCTCCCCGGGTGGGAAGAACTCGACCCTGTTGAGTAAGGGTCTCGGTCACTCTGGTACCGCTCTAGCAAGTCTGGATCTAACCTCTCCAGTTCTGCCCGGGTGATCCATGCATCATCGGACGCGGGCCGTCCCCTCCAACGCACCAAGTAGCGGTGATACGCGCCACTCCTGGTGGTGGTCACCTGCTCATCCAGTATAGACTCTATCCGCTCACGCTACTGAGGTGACAGGGTTGGAAGTGGACTCTCAGGGGAGGGCTCACTCACAAAGAGTGGAGAAGGCCCAAACAACTCACTAGGGATCACTGCCGGGTCCCTATATGCGACTAAGTCCGAGATATTGAATGTGGAACTTATACCATAGTCGTCCGGTAAGTCAACAACGTATGCATTCGATCCAACTCGCTTAACTACTCTAAAGGGGCCAGCACCACGAGCCTGTAGTTTCTTCACAGCTCCAGAAGGAAACCGTTCCGGTCTGACCCGGATCATGACATAATCTCCCTCCTGAAACTCACGGGGGTGTCTATGAGCGTCAGCCAGTTCTTTATATCACGCGTTGCTGATCTCTATATGGCAACGAATACCATCATGCAAACCTCTAACATGCTCGGCAAATGACTCTGCAGACTGTGACACTCTAGCATGCATGGGCAAGGGAACTAGATCCACTGGCTTCCTAGGTCTATATCCAGTGACAACCTCAAATGGACTCATGCCTGTAGACCTATTGACTGAGTCATTATATGCAAATTCGGCAAGTGGCAAAATGAGATCCCAGTCCCTCTCGTGTTCCCTAATCAAGCACCTCAAGAGGTTCCCCAAACTTCTATTAACTACCTCGGTCTGCCCATCAGTCTGGGGATGGTAAGCTGTGGAGAATTTGAGCTGAGTGCCCAACAAATGCCAAAGGGTCTTCCAAAAGTAGCTAGTGAACCACACATCTCGATCTGACACAATAGACTTAGGAAGTCCAAATCGGCTCACTACACTAGAGAAGAATAAATGAGCAACCCGTGAGGCATCTGAAGTCTTAGAGCAAGAATGAAGATGGCCATTTTGGAAAACCTATCAACCACCACAAAGATGGAATCATGCCAACGGGTGGTCCGTGGCAAACCCAAAATAAAATCCATACTAATATCTTGCCATGGCCTATCGGGCACAGGGAGTGGAGTGTATGGGCCAGAAACTTGCTTCGTCATCTTGGCCACAGTGCAAGTGCGACACTGGGCCACAATGCAAGCAACATCGCGTTTCAGATTGGGCCAATAAAACCGATGCTCAATAGCCTCGATGGTCTTGTTCCGACCAAAGTGGCCGGCTAGACCTCCTGCATGTATCTCCCAAGTGAGGAAGTCGCGAACTGAAGTCCGCGGAATACACAAGCGACTCCCCCGAAAAAGGTAGCCGTCCTGCATGGCATAATCAGGATGCTCTCGGGACGGTCCTGCTTGGAGGGTGGTATAAATCAGACCAAAGTCTGGACAATCAGCATAGGCCTCCTTCATCCTATCCATCCCAACCACCTCTATACTCATGGTGGATAAAAGATAAGCGCGACGACTCAGAGCGTCGGCCAATCGATTCTCTGCACCGGCCTTGTGCTTTAGCACAAAGGTATAATCCTGAAGAAACTCCACCCATCGACTGTGGCGAGAATTGAGCTTCTTCTGGGCATGGAGATACTTGAGTGCCTCATGATCAGAAAATAAAACAAACTCCTGGTGCAACAAGTAATGTCTCCAATGCCGAAGGGCCTGCACAACTGCATAAAACTCCTTGTCATACGTGGAGTAACGTAGTTTAGCATCACTCAATTTCTCACTAAAATAAGTAATGGGGTGGGTCTCTTGACTCAGAACACCACCAATACCAACCCCGAAGGCATCGCAAGAGACCTCAAACACCTTCGTGAAATCAGGAAGTCTAAGAATAGGTGCTTGGGTCATGCGCTCCTTGAGGAGCCTAAATGCGGCCGTGGCGGCCTTTGTCCACTCAAACGTCCCCTTTCGGATGCAATCAGTGATAGGGGCCGTGATAGAACTGAAGCCTCGAATAAAACGGCGATAGAAGGTCGTCAGTCCATGAAAGCTACGGACATCATGAAGAGTACGAGGTTCGGGCCACTCCACTATGGCCCTGACCTTCTCTGGGTCGGCAGAGACTCCCTCGCTAGACACAATGAACCCCAAGAATGTGACTTGACTAGTCATGAAATCGCATTTCTTAGGGTTGGCATAAAGACTCTCTCTCCTTAAAATAAGACAGACCTGCCATAGATGGTCTAAGTGGGTCTCCCGAGTGTAGCTATAGATAAGGATATCATCGAAATATACCACTACAAAGACCCCAATCAAAGGTCGAAGGACCTGGGTCATTAACCGCATAAAAGTGCTGGGAGCATTGGTCAGCCCAAAGGGCATGACCAACCACTCATAAAGACCATCTTTGGTCTTAAAGGCCGTCTTCCACTCATCATCAGGCCTGATCCTCACCTGGTGATAGCCACTCTTCAGGTCAATCTTGGAAAACATAGTGGCTCCCGCCATCATATCAAGCATGTCATCTAAGCGGGGAATGGGAAATCTATACTTCACCGTGATCTTATTGATTGCACGGCTGTCAACACACATTCTCCAAGTACCATCCTTCTTAGGGCCAAGCAATGCAGGGACGACACATGGACTCATGCTCTCACGAAGAGATCCCCTTGTCATCAGCTCCTCGACCTGACGTTGAAGCTCAGCGTGATCAGCGGGGCTCATCCTATAATGTGGCAAGTTGGGCAATGAGGACCCCGGAATCAGGTCAATAGCATGTTGAATGTCCCGCATGGGTGGAAGACCCTCGGGTAAATCATCGGGAAATACATCAGTAAACTCCCGAAGGACATCAGCAACATCAGAGGGGAGATCACTCTCCGTCTCTCAAACCACCTCTCGGACTACGATGGCAAAAATAGGGTCCCCTCTAACAAAGTCACGCTCCAACTCCCGAGAGCTGACTAGCATCAACCTCCTAGTCGGAGGAACGCTCGGGGCGGGGGCATCCGGAGGTAAGGTTGTAGTCAGAGCTAGCACTGGGGTACTGGGTTGTGGAATAGCAGGAGTCGGGGGTACTAGGCCCAGTGGGACCCAGGATGGATGGACTCCTCGGTTGGGACGGGTGAAGGGTAATCCGTTGGCCATTATGGTCGAAGGTGCATGTGTTTGACCGGCCATGGAGGGTAGCATCCCGATCAAACAACCAAGGCCTTCCTAGGATGATACTGCCTACCTCCATAGGCAACACATCACACCATATCCCGTCCTGGTAGGCATGGAACTGCAATGGCACCTGACATCGCAATCTGACAGGAATAGAGGTGGAATCTACCTATGACACGCGGTTAAGGGGAGGGATGGTCCACGGGGGTCAACCCTAAGCGTGTTACAGTACCCGTGGAGATAGCATTAATACAACTCCCGCTATCTATAATCACCTTACAGGCTTTCCCGCCCAGTCGACAAAAGGTATGAAATATGGTGGTGCGACGCCAGTCATCAATCACCAATGGCTGGGTCAAGATACACCTGACAACACCCAGCTGAATATCATCCTAGCACTACGTGCCTTGGACATCTAGCTACTCGCCCTCAATAAGCTCATCAAAGAACTCCTCTGCGAGCTCCTGGTCAGCCTCATAACTGACGGATACGATCCTAGGTGCGAGCTCACCGATCGAAGACTCCCCGATGACCAAAGAAGATTGGGTAGGGCAACTAACAGCATAGTGACCAACTCCTCCACACCTAAAACACTCATGACGGGACCCAATACCCTGGGGTGCTCCACCAGTCATTGGCCCCTTTCCTTTGTCATCACGATGGGCCGGGGGTGGTGGAAGCTGGGGTCGAGCAGGAATGGTGGGCTGTTGGGTTCGGGCAGGAATGGTGGGCTGCTGGGGCCGAGGAGCAGGGGCTGGAGCCTGGGGTCGAGGGTGATAATCCCTCAAAGGGGGAGGGCGGGGCCTAGGGCCAGTGAAGTCCTGGCGGGTGGGTTCCTGTGGGCGAGCCACGGGTCCCCGTGGATAAGGTCCAGATGGAACACGAGGATCCGACCCACATTGATATGTGGGCCCTAGGCGCTGGACTGGGGTAAACTCAGACTCAAACTGCTCTAGCTCGAGAGCAACTTGATAAGCCTCCTCTAGGGTCTTCGCATGGCGGCGAAATAACTCATACTGGTAGTGTGGCCGCAGACCCCGACGAGAACGAGATATGGCCATGGCACTCTCTTCCGTGACCCCACATCGCAAGTAGTACTCATCAAAGTCAGCGATATAGTCGGTCACAGTCCGATCCCCTTGGCTGAGACTCTGCCACCTATCAATAAGCCTCTAGCGGTATGTGGCAGGAAGGTATTTTTGCCTGAGCTTTACCTTCATATCATCCCATGTCTCAATCTGGGGTTGATGTCACTGCATCAACAGGCTCTCCACGTTTCTCCAATAAGTCTGAGCCTGCCCTAGCAATTTCATTTTGGCAAAGCGGACTCTCCGGTGGTCCGTCATCTCATACCACTCAAAGTAGTGGTCCATACCCGCTTCCCAATCAACATAGACCTTAGGGTCCAGGGACCCATCAAAGGTGGGAGGATCTGCGTGCACGGACCTAAGAAGACGGTCATCCTCATCATCCCTATGGGGCCTATAGCCATGTCGGGCACGACCATAACCTTCAACCTCATTATTAGACCCGAAATCATCTAACTCATGGACACGCTGTCTCCTATCATCAGCCCTAGGGTGTTCAGGCTGAGGGGGAGGGGCAAGTGGGCCGTGGGCTAGGCCGGGGACATCCTCACGTGGAGCCCCACCTTGGTTGGGTTGCCCAACTAGACCTTGGATGGTCCGATCGGAAGCCTCCATCCGATCCTCCATGGCCTTCATTCGGCCCTCCATGAAAGCAGCATGATCCCTAAAGCTCTTATTGGACTGATCAATCCGATTCATGAGAGCCTGCATCATCTCCTGAAGGGAAAAGTCACTAGGGGCAGCATTCCTAGGGTCAGCCATTGGGACCGAGTGTTGGTAATCGGTGCCACGTCGAGTAGGCATGCAAGACTCTAAAGGACAAGCAATGGAGCTAAATGCAAGGGAATTTTTTTTTAATGCAAACTAATGCAAGACCCTAAGGGACAAAAAGGTGGTAAGAACGTAGACTTAATGCACCCTAGACAACCTACGGACTCAAGTGACCTAGGACCCCAATTTGTTAGAACAAACCGGTTCCCTAGGCTCTGATACCAAAAGTTGATGCGGGACGCTATGCAAGCTAGAACTCTATATGAGGACGCGACCAATTGGACAATTGAGACCAGCAATCTGGCAATTAGCAGAACGGCGTTGACTCGACACCTCAAGTTCCCAAGAAGGGATTATGCCAAAGAACAAGCAACTACAAGCTCACAAGCGCCCCAAAGAGGGAAGCGCGCCGATCCGCACGGTTGTGACAACCGGCGGCGTCTGGGGTAGTCGACTCCACACTCACAACTCGGAGAGTCGTGGGACGGTCTCACTCACTCACCGCAGCAGTGAATATATATATATGGCTAGGTCCTAGCATGCTCTCTAGCAGCGGCGTCAAGAGTAGATACTAAACTAGCAAGTGCTACCAAGGAGGAAATGGAAGCATACCTCCACGCTCAGGCGTGGGGAAGAAGCCCGGCCAAGTCACACATGACCCCGGTACAAGAACTATTAAGTACAAATCACAAATAGGCCCACTCCTCGCAGGGAGGTAAAAGGCTACACAAGAACCTGGGGATTGTGCGACGAGGGGTGACGAGCACGGGGTTGGTGGTGCTCGAAGTCCATGGGTACCGCTGCGAGCTGCTGCAAGGATGGCGACTCCCGGGAATGCTGAGTGGCTGTGGTCCCCCTGGTGGTGTGCTGACATGAGGTCACTCCTCCAGGAAGAAGACGGTGGCCGTCAA
Organism: Amorphophallus konjac; assembly: GCA_022559845.1. Lineage (NCBI taxonomy): Eukaryota > Viridiplantae > Streptophyta > Magnoliopsida > Alismatales > Araceae > Amorphophallus > Amorphophallus konjac. The sequence goes on along the minus strand of CM040124.1, from coordinate 285,588,686 downwards.
TGCTGAAGTGGTCCTCCGATGCATGTACCGAAGGAGGGCAGGTTGCTGTCCAACCTGTGCAGATGCCAAAGAACAGCCGGAAGGCGGTTCTGGTAGGCGACCTTCACATCGTCCGATGGCCACGAAATTTGGTGTGGGCGTAGGCTAGGGTATCCCATGGACGCCCGTGGAAGGAGAGCCACTGACAATGTCGGTGGCGCCCGTGGTGAATCCCTGAACAACTCTTGCGCGTTCTGCCAAACTGCCTGTCACAGTGATAGGGGCCGGAAGAATGGCCGGTACCTGAGCTTCCGGATGGGTTTTGGGGCAGGGTTTTATCTGGTGGAAGGCCAACTGTAGGGGGTAGGTCTGGGACAAGTGGCTATGGGGCCTTCTGTGGAATCTTTGGGCGTGGGAGGGGTCGTAATGGTGGTCTCAGTTCTGCACTTCAGTGCAGTCAGAACTGATACACGGGAAGGAGGAGGTGGCCAGCACCATAAATGGGGGTGTGGGGTCGCACAAAAATTCTGGGGAGAGGGTTGGGGTGTGTGGAGACACTCCTCAAAATTTCAGGTCGATCTGAGATTGTATGATTGGGGTCCCTTTGTAGGATTTGCAGCTCTGTCTCACTTGGGCAGTTTCAGGGCAGCCTGCGCAGCAAAAGTCTCTCCAAAGGGAACTTTCTCCCCTGAATGAATTTTGAGGTGAGACTTGCGCTCCTGGTTTAATAACAGGTAGGGGACGAAATGTTGTGAAGGGGCCAAGGTGGCCTGTAGTCGGGAGGGTGGCATCCCGGGCGGATCTTTGCGGCTCTGGTCTCAGGCTGGTCTGCACAAGGGCAGCCAGCGCACCAAAAAGGCTTACAAAGCCAACTTTTGACTCTGGACTAATTAGGGTGCGGGGTTTTGAGTGGATCTAGGGCATAGGGAGAGGAACAAAATTTCTGAAGGAGTCTATGGGGTTTGGGATCTGGAAGTAGGGGTACCAACCTATTCTTCCGGGCTCAGATTTGCAGGCAGGCGACCAAATCTGGGCGCCAAGGTTCATGGATCTTCTCCGCCATTCTTGAAACCATCACTTGACCCATGTTCTGAGCTTGGATGGTGGATGAAGATGCGCCTCCAGCAGTGGAAGAAGGCCACGATCCTGCAAGAAAATGGCTAGGGCGTCACACCCTAAGAGGAAGAGGAAGAAGAAGGGAGAGGAGAAGTAGAGGGTGTCACACCCTAGAGTGGAGAGAAGGAAGAAGGAAGAAAGGGCTCTTGGCAAAACTCAGATTTTTTTCCATTCATTCATCAATCCATCAAGAGGGGGAGTACATGATAATATATAGAGTTTGGACTCCACCTTCCCTCCTTAGAGTTTGAATTTGAATCCCTTTGAAATTTAAATTCTATGGGCTCCACCTTCCCTCCTTGGAGTTTGGATTTGGAACCCATGTGACATTTAAATTCTATGGGCTCCATCATTGCTCCTTGGAGTTTGTGTTGGACCCATTTGAAATTTAAATCATATGGGCTCCATTCTACCTCCTTAGAATTTGAATTCGAACCCATTCGAAATTTGAAATCCCAAAATGATGCAAACCCAAATACATGTCAAAGACACACCTAAGATGTACACAATACAAAATACGACCAAGTACGTACAAATACAACCAAGTACGTACAAAACATAAATATGACCCAAATGCGTACAAAATATAAATATGTATAAAAATACGTACTAAAGTGTCAAAGTTCCAGGGCAGACGCCAGACTGTCCCCCAGCCACGATGAGGTCGGTGTCGACCGAGTTGTGTTGCGTGTCCGGTACCGGTGGCTCTCTGAGTCGAGCCGTATTCTTGCTCGGGTGTCCTCACCAACAGGGCATCCTGCCTATCTTCCCTATGGATGAAAGTCTGATAAGGATGCAATCTGTCAGCCTCAGGATTTCAGTCGGCCATAGATGGGATGGGCTTCTCCACCGACAAAGGGAGTTGCTAAAGAACCCCCCGTTCGCTACTTACACGGCATAATCCCCAAAGCATCTTCACATAGTCATCCCTGCCGATTGCAGGTAGCTTTAGATCAACTTTGGATGAACGACCCTTCGCAACTTTTCGGGCTTCCAGATAAGCCCTCACCTCTATGTTAGTCCAAGACTTCATCTTCTTCAAATAAGAGGGTTTGATGTCAAGGGTTGGCTCTGGCTGGGAGTCCAAAAATCTGTGTTCCGCAACGGCCCAATAGTCTTGGCGGGAGCTCCTGTAGAATCCCATCCGCGCATTCCACCACTTGATATATTCGGGGGTGACGCAGGGGAAATGAGCAGGGGTTGGCATCCTGAATGAAACATTCTCTCGACGGTGGAAGTAATCCCACCATATTCTGGCATCGTCATTGGATACCTGCCCGGCTCCATGCCTATTTAGCAATGCAAATTGCGAAGAGGAAAAAAGGAATGTGTTAATCATAGCCAAAATTTCAGCTAAAGCGAAACGGATAATATGGCTCCAGCAACAAAATGTCACTCTTCCAGAATACAAGGACGCTTGGTCTAATAGCCAGTGCCCAATCAACCAGTTCCTGCTCCAGAATGGGCCTTATGCACTTGGCCCCAGAGATTGGATGAATGTATTCTTCTGTCTCAAAAAGATGACACTGCCTTGTCCTATTCACCAATGGGCTTGGATGAGTGGCCAATATCTAAAAATGAAGAACCCCAGGTGAATCCATGGGAACCCGGGTCAGCTTGCCCCGAATGGCGAAGAGCTGTTCTGCTATCGACGCCGGTTCAGCGCTTGCGAATTCTATCATCCTCGGGATAAGATGAGCTGATTGCAACGCCTGAGGAGCAGCCTCTGGGAATAGGGTGCAGACCCATGCATTAAAAAAATGTAATAGACCAACCATTCATAAATTCTAGGGAGATACGTCTTGTGCAAATCTCTCAGCATCTTGAAGGTGAGGCATAAAGCCACTGGGCACAGGGACAGCTTCGTGCCCCAAGACATAAGACAAGCGGGATAGATGGCTTCCGCTCTGATTACGCTCTCATCGCCTTGCGGGAGGGCAAAAGAACAAATCCAATAGGTCAGATATGCAGCACAGTGTGTGACTGCATCAACACAAGTAGGGTTCGGGTCTTCCCGTTGCCCTCCCCTCGAAGTGGATGAGGTAGTGGCCTATCGTCGGACTCTTTTCCTCCTCTTCAAGGCAGTCGGCGCTACTGTGGGGAAGTCCTTGTACTTCTTCTTCCTGCCAAAGAAATGTTGGAGCCAAGTGCCCATCCGCACTCACCACTTCTCACCGGGCTTTTAGGCCTCCCTCGTGTCGTACGACGAGCGGCAAAGTGTGCGATACGCCTTTATTAGATAAAGATAGGCGTAACCTGCCAAATATCGACCCTCACCGTCAGTCTGATCTTTTAGCCAGTCGGGCCAGCAAACTTCCTCGTATGGCTCTCCGTCGATGGGTAGACCACTGAGCTGCGAAAGGCTCCATAGATCCAAAGAAGTCTCCCCCTCCGAAGTATAAAAAGTATTGTACTCGGGGCAGAATACTTCGATCATGCTGCAATATAGACCTCTGGATATGGGGTAGCGGTACCTTGAGGTGTACACGCTGTGATATATGCTAGCCCTGGTCAAGAAAGGAGCATAGTGTTACAGCACATAGTCTGTAAACTCCACTGCTCCAGGTCTGAATGCGTGGGCGTCGGTGGCCCTCAGCTCGGCAAACCACCCCACAGATATCTGATGTTTGAAGCGTATGGCCAGGCAGTCCAACATGAAGGATTCTTCCCTGTACCCCCATTTCAACGGGGCAAGAAACAATCCAAAGATCGGCTTCTCTTGATCAACACGGCCTGTAGTATCATTCCATCGGGCAGGCACAAATTCAGGGGCCCTGGTCAGTAGCCCGTCTTCTGGAGCCAGATCTTGCAGTCCAAGCACAACGCTCCATTTCCTGACTTCCCCGGGGAGATAAATAGGCCTTCTCCATACCACACAGTCTGTCAAGCTATCCCTCTCGACTAGTAATGCTTGCTCGGCTTTGCGGACAAGGAATAAATCTCTCTTCCCTTGAAGATTGAAGCGCCTAAGGAAGGACATCAAATGCTTGTCTTTGGGGTGATCCCTCCTGATGGCACCTTCCCGGTCATACTGAAAGGAATTGCCCCTGAGGATGAGAAGGCGGCTAGTGTTACAACAAAGTGACATGGAACATGGAGATGAAGCGGAAATGAAGCGGAGCGGACCGAAAAGTGGGTGTTAAGGTAAAACGACACCTGTTTTTACCAACAAGCGACAAGAATTTTTCGGAAAACTCTGAACCAAACGCAAGGAATGATTAAACCAAAAGTGACACCAGTCTAGAGGAACTAAACTAAATGAAATGAAACAAATCGATAAGACCAACCTCATGGGGGACACAATCCCGCGGTCCAATGAGGAGGCCAAAAGTAGGCAGCAAAAGTAAAGGAAACAGGCTAAAGCTCCAGACAGGGATCTCTTAATCAACTAAACCAAGCGAATTGACCAAAGAGAACCTTCCAATTCAAAGTGGAATTAGTTCTTCTTACCCAAACACTGAACGCACAGCTAACCATCACTGACGGGACATTTTGCAGGCAAACCATGGGTCATGAAAGCTAAAAAGATGCATATGATGCATGCTGGGCTAAAATAAAAGAAATCGTTAAAACAAATTCAAAGAAAGATTAAAATATAAAATACTCGAGAATAATATTGCTAAGCTGGGAAAATCTGAGTCAAGATACTATCCGCAACTACGGTGTACAGGATAGAACCATCCTCCCAAGGACATCCCAACCTAACGGCCTATCTGAAGATTAAACACGTGAACTTGGATCATCATCGTTTTTGTTAAAGGGGAACATCAGATCCTGGAACACGTAGATAACCAATTGATTCTCGAGATAATATACTATAGTACCATATAGTAATGCAATAAGGGTGATAGGGTTAGAAGGCCATACCTGACTTACCTGTGCAGGTGAAACGACAATTGAGAGTTTGATGCTGCACATGAGATTGTTAACAAGATTTCTAATGATATCATGAAATAATCAAAATTCATCAATTGAATACCAAGAAATAGGAGAAAGAGCATTTCTTCAAAACATGCACAGTCAAGCACAGACTGGCCAAAAGGAAGGACGGCTAGATATTAGCCATCTAAATACCTGGAATTCAAACCGACTTAGACATCATACCGTTGGAGACGAACGGTTACATACAAAGCGCTCAAATGAAGGACGGTCTATCGTTAGACCGTATAACCTCTGCAACTTCGAAAGGCTAAAACCCTTCGCCTCCCTCCCTCCATCGTAACCGACGGTGGGAGGGAGAACGAAGGGGCAACCCCAAACCAACCATTCTCTCAATCCCTCACACCCCTCTCACTCTCAATCTCTCTCTCCCATACCCTTCTCCGATGAGGACCAAACACCAAGCTTAACGCCCCACTATGTCTGGCGAGGAGGAAGAGACACTGCCGCCGCCGCCACCAGCAGATGCCATCGTGGAGGTGCCCGCCGCCGTCGCGCCACCCGCCGTTGTGGAGGAGGAGACCACGGCCATTGCCGTGCCCGAACCAGATGAAGAGGCCGCCCTGACCAGAGAAGAAGCGGAGGAAGGAGGAGATGCCACCGCGCCACCGGCGGCAGCGGCGAGGGCTAAGCCGGCCCTCGACCCCGAGGTAGGCCCCCCCTCTTTTAAGCCATTTTTCTTTAATTTCAATGTATGCATGTTAGTTCTAGGAGTCTTTTAGGGGGAATAGGGTGCTCAGAGACTGGTGTGGGGGGCAACGGTGGCCTCCCCGCCGGTGGGGAAGCCCATACCATCATCGAGGAAGACGATGGTAGGGCGGTTTCCAAGAAACCGCACAAACAATAACATACGGCTCACATAGAGCTGCCCTTCACCCACACGGCCCAAGGGTGGCCGTACAACACTAGTACCGAGTCAAACAAAGATGGTGAGGGGATCACCGCACAACTGACGAACAAGCCACATTGGTCCGTTCAACACCTTGCCAACCCAAAATAATGCGGTCCACATAGGACCGCCCAACCTCTAAACGGCCCAGGAGCGGCCGCCTGAAAGCGAATAAACCCAGGGAAAGAACGGTGAATGATATACCGTTCAACTTAAAAATGGCCAATACTGGCCCGTTCAGAATAAGAAGGCTGAGGACTGGAACGGCCCATATTGGACCGCTCATGAGAAAGAGTGGTCCAAAGGAGACCGTCCTTCTGACAGAGAGTTGAACTTTTGATTTTTCATTTATTTATGAAATAAAATGCCTAAATAAATTACTAAATGCATTAAAATGAATGAATGAAACGCAGGGAAAGCATAGGACCCGCACCTCCTGGCTGCAGGTCCGAGCGATGTACTTGGCACTGCAGGACTTTCAGCGGAAGCGGTTGGCTACCATAGGGTTCGCCCCATTCCTGAGCATCGAGGTGTGTCGGTTCAACACAGCTCTGCTCTACGCCCTGCACGATCGTTGGGACCCAGTGAGTCATACGTTCCTCTTCTCCTGGGGGCATATGGTCCCCACGCTGGAGGACGTGGCCAGACTCACTGGCCTAAAAGTGCACGGGCTACCGGTTAGCGGGACCACTTTTCCAGACTACCGGGCGATGGCTCGGGGGCTGCTAGGCTTAGAGCTGTGGCGCCCCGAGAGGTAGTAGACCCTCCTTCCCCAGGCTAGTCTCTAGGACAGCCTAGGCTTACGACGGGCGGGAGTTGTAGTTAGAGAGTAGCCGGAGGAGCACTTGCAGCGGTTGGTGGAGCTGGCGCGACCGAGAGTAGCTACGGAGCAGGGAGCAAAGGCGGACAGAGTGCTACGATGATTCCTGATGCTGATGTTCAGGCAACTCCTCTTCTCCACTAGGGCAGACGTGATGAGCTGCCGGTTCCTTCCTTTCCTTAAGGAACTGAGCCACGTGGGCGACTATGCATGGGTAGCAGCAGTCCTCGCGTTCTTGTTTGATACACTATGTTCGACGGCCCATCGGACGATGCTCGTGGGCTTCTCCCCCTTACTCCAGGTACGAATCCTACCCTAGACTTAATTATGCAACTCTATATGTTTCCTAAATGCTGACACGATGATGTGATGCAGGTGTGGGCCTATGTGCACCTACGTGGGTTAGGCAGAGGCGAGGAGACCCATCCTGGGCTCCTGTCGATTGCACGGAGGTGGACAGCACCTCGAGAGACTGCAGCCCTGAGATGACAGGTCCGAGAGTTACAGGACGACTTGGATGCCCTACCATTTGCCTTGGTATGCTTCTAAACTTAGACTCTTTAATTAAATACAATTCTAGATGATGACGATGCTAATGCGACTTTCTATTTCTTGTAGGTATGGTGGACACCTTTCATAGAGGAGGGCCAGGAGGGTCAGCCTTGGGTGGTTGGCGCCCTCGCTTTTGCCGGACGAGATGTGTGGCTTCACTGCATGAATGTGGTGGAGCCACTGCACCACAGATTGGTGATGAGGACCATTGGGGTCCATCAGCCCACAGTGGAGTTCCTGGCGCCTGAGAAGGTGGGGGAGCGCGTGACGAGGGCTACCCGGGGCCTGGCCGTAGCATTTGATTGGACGGCGAGGAATGCTACGCAGGTGGCCGACGGGACAGCTCTTGGGCAAGTGCTGATCGCCCGAGCAGAGAGCGACTCAGCGTACTACACCGTGTAGGCTAGACACTACCAGGACCAGGTGTTCCGGGGTGCCCACCGACAGGTACGAATTCTAAACTCAAACTCTACTTATTATGCTTATGATTTCTATATGATGATGCACTGAGACTTGGACTTCTACATGCAGATTGACCTTGAAGGATGACTGGCAGAGCTGCAGGGGCTCCTGCACTCCACGATCAGGGAGCGGGACGAGGCCCGACATGCCTTGGCCTTACTGGTGAGATTTCTAAACCCTAAACTCTCTAAATTATGCAAATTCTTATAATTATGACTATGCATGTTACTGGCTTGGAGTTTTGGATGCAGCGTGTCGAGGGGGCCCAGAGACAGGGGGTTGGTGCTCCTTCTTCTTCTTCCACCCAGACTCCTATAGATCGGGCCGACTTCACTCGGATGGTAGCGCGGGCCAAGGCGGCCGAGGTGGCACTCACCGAGAGGGTACGCAAATTACTGCACTTTCCCTTGTTATTTATGCTTATGATATGCAGTTGACTGACAATGATATGTGCATGCAGACGTCCGAGCTGACCCGTCTTAGAGCAGAGCCGGGCAGCGGCGAGGGAGGAGGTGGCTCGTGTACGGGAGGAGGCAACACAGAGCAGACCAACGACACCCTCGAGATGGCCCTTCTGCGAGCGGAGCTAGAGAGACTCTGAGCTGGAGCGGAGGAGCTAGTGTGGGTCCGAGTGGAGCAGGATCAGGCTCTAATCGAGGCGTCCGGGCTGAGTGGAGAGATGCGAACCTATAAGGAGATGAGTCGGCAATCACACAGTGGGACTCTGAGCGGCAGCCATGGCACCCACAGCTCTGTGAGGAGTTACTTCACGGGTTCCTCAAGTCACCAGAGGAACGAGGAGGACGAGCAGCGCCAGTGACGTCTGCGTGACGAGGTGACTTCAGCGATGCCTCCACCAAAGAGGCACGAGGGCGATGGAGACAGTGACGGGGGCCAGGGAGAGGGGCAGTCCTAACTTTTGTACTCGGGGCCCGACTTTTGTACATGATATGATATGATAGTGATATGCCTTTCTTTGTTTTGATTTTGTGGATGTATGAATGTATGAATGAATGCAAATGACTGACACCGACTTACTGACTACGACTACGACATGAGTGAGATGGACACGCGCGAGAGAGAGTGAGATGACACGAGCGAGTGACAAAGTGAGAGAGAGAGGACACGAGTGAGCGAGAGAGCATAGGGACGTCGAATGAGTGAGATGAGGGACGCCAAATGAGTGACATGAGTGATGGACATGACTATTAGTGGCACAAATGCACAACTGTTGAATTAAGGCCTCAGGTTAGTAGAACGGTTTCAATCGGACCGCCGAAGCAAATATACGGTCATTGTTAGACCATACAGAAGGATGATAAATGGTCCTCTGACCACCATTCAGAATGTAGAACAGTTTATAACCAGCTGCTTGATAACAAGAATGGTCTGACTTAGGCTACTCAAACTTCAGCATTCGAACCCCCTGGAAGATGATAAGCGGTCCTTCTGCGGCCGCTCAATAAGATAGGTGGTCTATCATGGGGCCGCCCAAATGGACGTCCTACAAATTTGAATGGGACTCTCCTGAAGAGTCCTAACCCGAGGGTAAGCCACTTTAACCCAATCCAAAGCTATCTTATCCCTTCCTAAATTTATCTAATCTCATTCCTAAAGGGTCTAGGCCTCTAACCAAGCCCTATAAGTAGGAAGGGGGTCCAAATTCGTGATTCACACACCCTCCCTCTTCTAAGCCTTGAAACCTTTGCCATACTTCACCAAACCATCATGAAGAGGGCCCTAGAGGGGAGTTCCATGGAGAAAGCATCTTTTGAAGGGCCAAAGCGGACCAGGAAAGAGCGGGAAGTGCTATAACGACTGACTGCGATCCCACGACATCTCAGCTCGAGCCCTCTGAGAGAGGTAAGTTAATCATGATTTCCTTCAGTTTAAATCTCTCATTTACTTACGTGCTCTGCTTTTCTATCTCTTTCTTTCATCCTTCCACCTCAGCTTCTCCCTGGTCCTAGGCGATACTCCACCTTGAAGTGACTGGCTCCCATGGTTCGCGCCATGCCCCTAGGAGTGACATCTATCCTGAGATCTTGGCACTTACAACCTCTCCTAGTACTGGGTCAGAACTACCCAAAGCTTTCCCTTGGTTGGCACAACATCTCAGCCTTAGTAGAAATCTAGCACCCCGAGACCCACACATTCATATTACCATCATTTGAGGCCGTTGTCCTACTAGAAGAGGTAGAGACCTACTTCTCTTTACCCAGGTCCTAGGTGGGGGAGGAGGACTCCGTATGTCACACTGTTGCCCCTGTAGATCCTAGGCTTATCTTGGGAGGGTTCATACAAGACAGTAGGGATGTCCACACTTTCATAGGCCCACATCAGATTCACCTTCTTCCTCTTAGCCAGTGGGTAGTTGAACATTACAGGAATCGGTGTGGGTGGGATGAGGCCATAGCTAAGGCCGCGTCCATCTGCTTGTGCGGGGATATCTTGTTTCCTTCAGTTGACCATGTGCTAGAGATTCCCCTTCTTAGTATCATCAGTGGCCTATGGTAGGGACTTTCCATCTCTCAGGCAATCCTTGCCTACTTGTACAGGGGCCTCACCTCAGAAGCCTTAGGAGGTCCCCTGTTTGGCTCTATGATCCTCTTAGAGTGCTGGATGGGTGTGAGGATGAAATTTTTCTACAAGGAGGATGTCACTTCAGCTTGCAAGATCTTTGGGTGCCACCCCCTCTTCTTCATAGGTGGCGCGTTTGGATTCTCTTCACAGGTAGAGTGTAGGACAGCAGAAAAGAAGACCAAGGATGAGTGGCGACTGCACATCAATAGGCTGCCCCTGGATTGGTTCGTGATGCGCCCGGACTTCCTTCGTGACACCACTGTCAGAGTTCCCAAGAGGTCGGGCTTGGACTTGAGGCTCGTGAGCGACACCGCACTGGCGATGTACAGCCCGCACCAGTCCTACCTAGAGGTTGGACTACCCCGGATAGTTCTGCCAGCACTACCCCACCTTCCCGCACTACAGGTGAGGAGGATTGGTACGGAGGAGGACAAGCATGTGGTCAGGAGTGCCCAAATCATGTGGGAGGTGAGCAGGGTGCTTACCTTACCAGCAAAGGTTGCAGAGATTCTGGCGACATGCCAGGCCTACGTTAGAGAGCTGAGAGAGATACGTCCCTACGGGGATGCCCAGCGGAGGACTGAGTGATTTTCCTTTTCTTCTTTTCATGATGATATTGATGTAGAGAATGATGCTTAGAGAGTTTGATATGAATGAATAAAGCTGATGATTTGGTTGGTTTAAGTTTGGGCTTTTCCTTTTGTGATTGAGTGAGTTGGGATATGACTTCAGAATGTACGCAATAATGGACTGACTGTGCCTTCAACTTCAACTTGCCCTTGTACACATATAAAGAAAATCGATTAAATCTGTTTTAGGCTTAACCCCTTGCCTGTAGCAAGTTGGGAAATGACTAGTTCTTGATTTTTGGTCAAGGGGGTAAACCTTATTAAATAGGCAAATGAAATGATGATGAATGCAATGGATGCTATGGATGCAAATCATAAAACCCTTTTTTGTAATTTAAAAAAAAAATTGGATTTTGGCATGTTTGATTTTTGAGTTTTTTTTGAAATATTTGATTTCTTTTTTTGGATTTTAAAATATCTGATTTTTTTGGAGTTTTGAAATATTTGATTTTTTTGGAGTTTTGAAATATTTGATTTTTTTGTTGGTTTTGAAACCAGCTTAAACTTAACAACGGGGAACCTCCCATCTCACTAGGGGTCTCCCAGGTCCAACACGTGCTAAAAGGGACAGCCTGTCGCCGGGGCCAATTTCGCTTAACAGTGTCTCTACCGAGGCCATACCCCGGGTGGGATCCATTCCTTGGAAAATAAAACAAGATTTAGCAGAAAAGCTGGTGGTAGGTATAGAGGTTTTTAGGGCTTGAGTTCTTCCCACGACACCCCCTTTTCAAAGAATTTGGTATGTTGCGCCGGGGCTTTGCGTCCGTCATTGAACCTACATCCGCTCTAGGCACGCATACGACCGGGCTCATAATGTCCCGCGAGGAAACTGTACTGCCACTCTTGCCATGCCTAGTTTTATTATTTTGGAGAATTTCCGACCTTCGAGCTTCGGGTGAGCTTTTAGCTTTGATCTTTGATTTTGCCCCTTTTCTCCTATTTCTTTTCTTTTTCTTTTTATTGCTCTTTTGACCTGCGGAATAAGGTCATAACGGACTGCCCCTATTTGAGACCTCTTTTATCGGGAGGTCTAGAGCAGTTCTCGCCCTCTTATTCACCACTTGCCCCTATTTTCAGTCGAGAGAGAAGAAAAACAAGGATTTTCACTTTCCCCTAAGCATGGCCAAGGGAGAGACGGTGTTGCGCAAAAGAAGAGAACCGAACCATGGGGGGTCGTGTAGTGTGTGAAATGTTGAACCGGGGATCCCCCTTTGCGATCAGGTGAAGGCACACCTCGCTGCCGGGCTATCGCTGGCTTGACTCTATGGATAAAAGCGTTATAAATATAGCCCATTCCACGGATTCAGTAATTCCTTACCTTCCTCGTTGATTAGACGATACGCATTACCCGGATATACTTCCTTAACTACAAACGGCCCTTCCCAGTTAGGTTGCAGCTTAGACTTGGGACCTACTGATCTGATAAATTTATGTTTCAAAACCATGTTACCCACTTGGAATTTTCTTTCAATAACCTTCTTTTGGAAATACCGCGAGACATGTTTTTGATAAACTGAGACGTGATTGGCCGCATTTAGCCTCTTCTCGTCTAAGAGTTCCAGTTGGACTAGCAATGCTTCTCGACGCTCGTCGAGATTAAGTTCTTTCTCCAGCTGCACCCTTAGGGAAGGGATCAGGATCTCGTACGGGAGTACCGCCTCCATCCCATAGGTGAGAGCAAAAGGAGTTTGCTCTGTGGGAGTACAGACGGAGGTGCGATAAGCCCATAGAGCTTCTACCAGTTTATCGGCCCAATCAGCAAATTTGTGTCTCCCATATTTTCTTGATAATTTTAAGAAGGGTTTTGTTCGTGGCCTCAGCCTAGCCATTACCTTGGGAGTAGTATGGTGATGAATGATGCAATGATATATTAAACTTCTTACAGAGGTCCCGGAGTTCTTGAGAAACGAATTGAGGCCCGTTCTCGGTGATGATATTAGTTGGCACTCCAAACCGCGAGATGATATTCTTCAGGAGGAAGCGGCATACTGTGGTGGCTTTGATTTCTACATAAGCTTCAGCTTCCGCCCACTTGGTGAAGTACTCCGTAGCCGTCAAAATGAAGGACTTCTGCTTGACTGCAGAATTCGGGTCACCGAGAGGTCCAACGATATCAAAGGCCCACATGAAAAATGGCCAAGGAGCATAGAGAGGATGGAGAGAAGAAGCCAGAGCATGGATCTTGTCAGCATGGATCTGGCATTGAAGACACCTACGGACATAGGTTGAGTAATCTTCTTCTAGGGTTGGCCAGTAATAGCCCTACCTAGGAATCTTCTTTGCCAACGCCTGCCCATTTACGTGCCATCCACACTCACTGGAGTGAGCGACTTCTACTACCTTCCAAGCCTCATCATCATCCAAACATCTCATCAAAACTCCATTAAGAGCCCGCCTATACAATTCTCCAGCAACAATTGTGTATCTTGTGGTGACTCTTCTAATGGCCTTTCGCTGCTTGGCATTTGCCGTCTCCGAAAATGAACCATCCTTACAATACTGCTCAATCTTATAATACCACGGCAACTCTTCTTCTCCTATGATCTCCTCAAGCTCAGTTAACGAAATTTCTTTCACATCTTCCCTTTCTACCTTCCTTTCTACATATTTCCTAAGGTTGTCAAACCAGGGATCCTGAAGAGAAGGAGCATCTAGTCACTGGACCACAATGGTCTCAGTGGCGCAACTTAGGGGGAATGAAAGAGAAGAAGCGAGTGATGCAAGTGTATCAGTCAGGATGTTCTGAGAACGAGGAGTATGAATATAGATGAGCTTCTGAAATTGCCTAGCCAAGAGCGTGACGAGATCTTGATAGGGCTTAAAGCATGGGGTCATGGGTGCGGTAAGTTGACAGAACTTGACGCAGCACCAACTGAGAGTCTCCTATGATGTTAAGGTATCGCGCACCCCTGAGGTAGATGTGCTTCATACCAGCAAGGAGAGCCTCATACTCAGCTATATTATTTGTGGTAGGAAAAGAGAGTTGATAAGCGATAGGGATGGTCACTACTTCCGGAGTGAGGAGAAGGGCACCGATTCCACGACCCTAGGAATTGAGAGCACCATCAAAATGAAGAGACCAGAAAGGAAGATGAGTGATTACTGCCAAGTGTTCGTCAGGAAATTCATCCTGGATTGAATCAGTGCGAGGGATAGGAGAATGAGCAAGATGCTCAGCAATGGCGTATCCCTTGATCGCTTTCTGGACGATGAAGGTGATATCAAATTGGGAAAGAAAGCTCTGCCAGCAAGCTAAACGGCTAGAAAGGACAGGCTTTTCTAAAAGATAACGAATGGGGTCAATTCTAGAGATCAGCTTGACCTCATGGGCAAGGAAATATTGTTTGAGTTTCTGAGCTACCCACACTAGCACTGCACAGGTCTTCTCCATGGCAGTATATTTAGATTCCGCGGGATTAAATAACCTTGAAAGATAGTATGCTGCCCTTTCCCTTCCTTCATCATCCACCTGAGCCAAGATAGCTCCTAGGGAATCCTCAATAACATAAATGTATAGGATCACGGGTTTCCCAGGGACGGGTGGTTGTAGAACTGGGGGGTTAGAAAGATAGACCTTAAGATCCTCGTAGGCCTTTTGGCATTGTTCATTCCACTCAAATTTTGCTCCCGCCTTTAACAATTCATAGAATGGGTGGCATCTTTACAAATGTTGAGATATAAATCTCCTAATGAACTATAAGCGCCCAATCAAACCTCTGAGCTCGGTGATGTTCTTAGGCAGCGGCATCTCCATAACGGCCTTTGCTTTATTTGGATCGATCTGAATCCCCCGTTTACTAACTATAAACCCAAGCAATTTCCCTGATGCAACTCTAAACATGCATTTCTTTGGATTCATTTTCAATTTATACTCCCTAGCCCTTTGCAACACCTTGGCTAGAATGGCGGGGTGTTCTTCTTAGGACCTTGACTTTACCAGAATGTCATCCACGTAAGCTTCCAAGTACACATGCATCATGTCGTGGAAGATAGCCATCATTGCCCTCTGATAAGTAGCACCTGCATTCTTTAATCCAAATGGCATAACAACATAGCAGTATGTGCCCCAGGGCATGGTGAAAGAGGTCTTCTCTTGATCATTAGGAGCAAGATGGATTTGGTTATATCCGGAATAACCATCCATGAATGAGAGGGCCTCATACCCAGCCGTGTTATCAACTAATACATTAATGTGAAGAAGCGGGAAATCGTCTTTCGGACATGCCTTATTTAAGTCCCTGAAATCGATACAAATCTGAATTTTGCCATCTTTCTTCATCACTGGGACTATGTTTGCCACCCATTACGGATACAATACCACTCTAATAAACCTGGCCTTATGCAATTTATCGACTTCTTCCTTCATCATTAAGGCCATCTACGGGTGGAACCTTCTTGCTTTTTGTTTAACGGGTGTTGCCCCAGGTTTAAGAATTAATCGATGTTCAACCAATGTGGGGTCAAGCCCCAGCATGTCCTCATAGGACCAGGCAAACGAATCGATGTACTACCTCAACACCTTGATTAGCTCCACTTCAACCTGAGGAGGGAGATTAGCAGAAATAAGTATGGGCTTGGGATCCTCTTCCATTCTAAGATTAATTTCTTTAGTGGGCTCATCCACTGCTGAGGACAGTTCGTCAAACCTCTTCAAACCTTGTGCATACAAATCGGCAGTGTCGTCCACTTCGCTTTCCTCATCATCGACTGGATCGTTCTCGTCTACAATCTCATATACTCCCAATCCGTCATTGCTCCACACCCCATCCAATTCCTCATCATTCTCTAAGATAATTGTGGTCTCTACAAACTCTGGGCACCTAAGGAGGGCATGGCATCTTTCCTCATCATCGGCTGGATCATTCTCGTCTACAATGTCATATACTCCCAATCCGTCATTGCTCCACACCCCATCCAATTCCTCATCATTCTCTAAGATAATTGTGGTCTCTACAAACTCTGGGCACCTAAGGAGGGCATGGCATCTTTCGGCCAAATCTTGCAGAAACTTATCAGGGATGGATTTAGAATGACGCATCATAGGGTGCGCCGCAGACGTGGATGGGCTGACTAGACTCAAACTAGACTCTACCCCAACTGACTCGACTATCCTTGGAGACTTTGCACACTGTACATCTAACCTAGGAGATAAGAAGTTTAAAGGGAAAGAAGTAAGGGTCTCGTCCCCCTGGGGAGAGGACGGACTGAAAACAGCATAATCTTCCATGGAAACCTCTGTTTTAAAATTGGCATTTTTTTTGGAGGTCGGAGGTGATCACGAGACAAGAGGAGGAAGAAGACGGGGGAGGAGGTAGTTGCATGGGGAAAAAGTCAGGGAAGATGCAATCGAAGAATGGATCAGAGGATTAAAACCACATCTCGTGGAGTTGGGCATTGGGGGGAGGAGGAGTAAACAAAGTTGAAAGATTAATAGGTGGGCAGCACCCACATGCACACGGCATGAACAGAATTTCAGGCGGTCTCTCCATGAAGTACGGGTCGACCAAAATTAGAGGGGAACGGGGGACAAACCCCAATTGTTGAAACAGAGAGGCAAGATGGGACGGGGACAAAGAAAAGATAGTGATAGAGCTCCCCACTTCCCATGGCCTCCGGCGGACTAGCTGCGTTGGAGAATGCTTTACCAACTACATCTCCTTCTTCCTCGGGTGGTCTTCTTCTTCGCTGAACAGCTTTTCAAAACAAACACAAAAATCATCCATATCACCCACCAGCCCCTTCAGCGGTGGCGGTGGGTCAGAAACATCACAGGCGGCATCAACCTTCACATCAGCATATGGCGGTGGCTTCTTCAAAGTGCCGGGCTACAGCGGGCCTTTTACAAAATGTTGTCGATAGTCCAACGTTAACTGTAGAAACCCTGATAAATAAAGGGTTTAAATAAATTGAATAAAGGATAAATAATTCTAAATATGCTAAAAGATATGGTAAAATCAAAGAAAATTCATAATAAGTCAAAATGCAAGAAACACCTCTTATCAAGGCGTGAATTAATAAAGAAACGCCTCTATATAAGGTGTTAATTTAAAAAGGACGCCTATAGTCAAGGGCGTCAAATTCCAAACGGCTTGAAATAAAAATAAGGAAAGAAATGGTAACGCCCTGACCTTGGGCGCGTTTTATACAAGAAACGACTCAGCTCAGGGCGTCAATTTAATAAACGCCCTATGACAAGGCGTTAATTCAGGTTTTGTTTCGGTTCGACCCAGGAGTCTATCTAGAGCAAGTTTTGGATGACTACGGGAAGATTGAATAGGGCAAGAACTCTATCATGGAAGTATTACTTCCAATGCAACTCTAACCTTATTAGGATTTTGGAAACCCTATAAATACCCTTGACCATCGAACCCTAAAAGCTATTTGATCGAAGAAGGTTCTGCTGCTGCTGTCATCCGTGAAGAACAGGTTATGTTCTTCTTCCTGCCTCGGCCTTCGATCAACTTATGAAGAATATTAATTTTCTTCATCTGTATTTCCTTGTAGGTTGCCTGTCAGGTTTTCTTACATCCTGAAGGGAGAAGGTGGTTCATCGAACTCACATCATCCGTAAGTTCTTCTTCCCCTATCCACAGTTTTTAGTTATGAAGAATATTGATATTCTTCAATCTTATGATCCTGTAGGTTGCTTGCATCAAGAAGGAGCTCTCAAAAAGTGGAGGACGTAAAGTTCTTCATCCTCCTCTTCTTCTTCCGGTTATCAAGACACTTTGTTACATACAGAGTATCATCTTCTTATCAAACCCTTCACGTTTTCTTCACCCAGATTATTCTTAAGGTAGGTTTTCTCAAGAACGTAGCCCAAATTAATTTAATTCCATGGAAATACCATCATGACATGCATGTATATAGTTTTATTACAGTTTTCAAATGTTTTCTATAATATTTTGAAAGAAACGCCCTTGCAAGGGGCGCTACTTTAAAAGAAACGACCTTGTCCAGGTCGTTAATTCATGTTTTGACGCCCCTG
The DNA here is from genome assembly GCA_022559845.1 of Amorphophallus konjac. Taxonomy (NCBI): domain Eukaryota; kingdom Viridiplantae; phylum Streptophyta; class Magnoliopsida; order Alismatales; family Araceae; genus Amorphophallus; species Amorphophallus konjac. Next base: position 285,570,729 of record CM040124.1, on the reverse strand, counting down.
TCCAGGAGTCGTCAATTTCCTTAATTATTAATTACACACGTTAAACAAATTCTATATCTATTTAAACATGATTCTAAATCAGTACATGATCATATTTGTTTAATCCTGCTAATTTTTCCTGTCCTATCCATAAAATTATTTCCTCAAAAATATTTATCATGAAATTTTGTTACTGTTCAAAATTCCTGGAACGTTGAGAATTAATGACCTGAGTCAGGTCGTCTCATGTTGAACTAACGCCCTAGACTAGGGCGCGAATTGAAATATAACGCCCCTGATAAGGGCACGTTTTTGATAAAATTCCATAGTATTTAAAATTCTGCAAAATAGAAAATGAAATGGACGCCTGCTACTGTAGCCGTCAATTTGAATAGAAACGCCCCTGTCTTAGGCGTTAATTTGATAATTAATGACTTATATTAAGTCATTATTTTCCTATGATAAATATTTCCACTGTTACTGTAACCGAGTGTTTGCATTATAATATATATATATGGCACTATATCTCCACTCCGTGAGTATAGTCCCACGTTTCATGATGTTTTATCGTTTACCCCTCAATTCTCATTGACATACAAGCTCTCCTTTGGACATTCCATTCCTTTGGACTAGCGAGTTAGTCATAGAGACCTCCATAAGACTCCTCGAGCCTTGGATTCCCTCAAGGCCGACTGAGCTGGTTGTACCATAAAAACCCATTACACTATTGATTGCCATGTCACTCTAAACAAACATGGTATACCGGCCCTCATGTTATGCAAAGTGTATATCATGGGAATTCTCTTAATGGGATGAGGCTATCATGCCGTTTGATGCTGTTCTTGTAAACCCCAATTCTATATTAAGCATGATGTTCTTGTGGACCTCAATTCTATAATAAGGTTGAGGGCATCTTGTCGTTGATATGATGTTCTTGTGGACCTCAATTCTATATTAAGAATGAGGATGTCTTGTCATTGAGGTGCTGTCCTTGTAGACCTCAATTCTATATTAAAAGAGTGCCCATACTTACTGGTCATGGTACCCGAGTTAAGGGAACCTATTCCACCTAGTTTTATCGATATTTGTGATTGTACCGTTATTATCGACTATGGATGTCGAGTGTCATATTTTTGGACTCTACTTTATCAAAGTCTATCCTACGTGTCTACAAGCTTGATTCTTGAAATTCCCTATTGGCTATATACAAGAGTGGATGTCAAAAATACATGATTAATGCATGTGCATATAGGGCTCGATCTGGTCCTGGGAGGAGCACCCGAAAGTACTTGTGCCCATGGGAGTTGAATGATAAGGTATTGGCATTATACCGAAGTGCATGACTAGCTTGATTGGACATTCCACATAAATCTTGTACTTGACTCGTACTTGACATGACATGACTTGCGTGACCCGAGAAAAGGGTAAATACTTGCTTGCTTGAACATGATAGCCAAATTCTTGACACGACACGATAAATGTACTTACTTGAATATCTTGATATCTTTTGATATAAGTTCTTGAAAATTCATGACTAGTTCATCTTGCCATCTTATTGTTATATTCGTCTCTATCTTGTCGTTTTATGCGAGCATGCATAACTATAGTGCATTCATGAAAGATGTAAATATTTAAACCCCTTGCTAGCTCTTGAGATATAATTTTCTTACTGAGCGTTCGCTCACTCCGTGTGTTCCCTACTTTTCAGGTAAGTCCGATGACGAGGGAAATCAGTCTGATGGGGAAAGCCAAGAGTGAAAGAGATAGAGCTTCTCCAGTGTCATCTTGTCTTTTCTTTAGTTTAATGAGTCAATCTATGTACTTTTCTTTTATTTGGAAGTATGATCAAGGGTTTGTAATAAACCTATGTTTATGAATGAATAAAGGATTGGGTTATCTTATCATTAGCGCACTCTATCTTTGTGTCGAATACACTACTACTCTGATTGACATGAATGATATAAACTCGTCGCGCATCTTCGGGTATCTTTCGCGCTCGGGGCATGACAGTTTTTGTGGTATCAGAGCCTAGGGTATTCAGTTCTTAGGAAAAACCCAAGTCCAAGGATAGGCTTACACATTTAACCAAGTGAGATTGGGTAGAACCAAGGGTTGAGTTGAAATGGGTCTTTTAACAGAAGCACGTACTAATATAGCTATTGTAATTGTAGGATAATGGCCGCCAAACGTGCTCAGTGGCGCAATATGCAGCGTACACTTCAAGGCATGACTAAGGTGCTACAACAGGTAGCACAAGGAGGCGCTCCACGAGCTGGAAGTTTACATCAAATCTTCAAAAACATGAATCCCCCGAAATTCATGGGTTCTACTGATCCAGATGATGCCGAGCACTGGATCAGGGAGACGGAGTGTATATTCTGTGTTATGCAATGCACGGATCAGGATAAAGTCTTATTAGCCACTTCCAATTGGAAAGGGACGCCCGCTGTTGGTGGGAGTCAATAGAAGCTACTATAGATCCAAATCAAGTTACATGGGAAGAATTTGTTGAGCATTTCAACGCTAAATATTTTTCCGACCGAGTCTAGGAGAAGAAAGCCGTAGAATTCGCTGCACTGAAGCAACGATCCTTGTCCGTAGCTGAGTACGAGACACAGTTTTCAAGGTTGTCCCTGTACGCTAAGCATTTAGTTAGTACCGAAAGGATGAAGACTAGGAGGTTCCTTAATGGGCTCAGGCCCCAATACATTACACAGCTGGCGCCGATGGACATACAGGTCTACTCGGAGATAGTTCGCCGAGCCCAGCTACTTGAAGATGCCACGGAACTATCTGATAGGATCCATGGGAAGGACAAGAAAGAACAAGTCACAGGTTCGGGTTCCTTTAAACCCAACTTCAAGAAGAGGCCTAGCAATGGAGGTTCTTCCTCACAAGATCAGAAGTTCAAGAAGACCAAGCCCTTCTCTATTACCACTACCCCTTCAAATATAGTGTGCAAGCATTGTGACAAGGCGGGTCACAAAGCCGAAGAATGCTGGAGAAAATTGGGAGTGTGTCTCCGCTGCGGAAGCCGCGAACATCGGATTCCCGATTGTCCATTACTTAATGACCAAGCCGGTGACGGTAAGGGCCCGGTGACGAAGAATGCTCATCTTCATGCAATCAAGGAAACCGAACAGGAAGAAGAAGGCGGATTAGTGGAAGGTACATTAAAAATTTGTTCCAAAAATGCACATGTCTTATTTGATACTGGTGCATCGTATTCCATTGTTTCCAAGAAGTTTGTTGATCCGTTACCTTTAGAACCAGAATGGATAAAATTAGTCTTGTCTACTCCTCTGGGAAACGAGACTGATATTACACACTATTACCAAAACTGTGAGGTATTGGTTCAGTGTAGAAATTTCCCTATTGACCTTATCTGCTTAGACCTAAAAGAGTATGATATCATACTGGGAGTAGATTGGTTATCCAAATACCAGGCAACGGTCGACTGCAGCAATAGCAAGGTTACTTTCAAGGAATTTCCAGAATTAATCTTTACTAGCCCCAAAAGTAGGAGCAAATCCCCTCTTATTTCAGCTCTACGGGCTAGCAAGCTAATTCGGAAAGGGTGTGTATCTTTCCTTGCATTCATTACAGTTAAGGAAGTGAAGGAAACTAAGCTAGAAGACATTCAGGTAGTACAGGAGTTTCCGGACGTGTTTCCGGAAGATTTTCTGGGATTACCCCCACAAAGAGAAGTGGCCTTCACCATCGATTTAATCTCTGGTGCTGGTCCAGTTTCAAAGGAACCATATAGAATGTCCCCTGCAGAAATCAAGGAATTAAAGGAGCAATTGATGGAACTTCTTAAGAAAGGATTCATTAGACCAAGTACTTCCCCGTGGGGAGCGCCTGTGCTATTTGTGAAGAAGAAGGATGGATCCATGAGATTATGCATCGACTATCGACAGTTGAATCATCTCACTATCAAGAACAAATATCCACTGCCAAGAATCGATGATATATTTGATCAGATTTTAGGATCCAAGTATTTTTCCAAGATTGATCTCAGGTCAGGATATCATCAATTAAGAATTAAGGATGAAGACATTCATAAGACCGCATTCAGAAGCAGGTATGGCCATTATGAATTTGTTGTTATGCCTTTTGGACTAACAAATACCTCTACTGCCTTTATGCAGTTAATGAATAGTATATTCAGACCTTATTTGGATCAATTTGTGGTGGTTTTCATTGATGATATATTGATATATTCCAAGACTAAGGAAGAGCATGAGGAGCATTTAAGGATTTCATTACAAATATTAATAACAAATCAATTATATGCAAAGCTCAGCAAGTGTGAGTTCTGGCTTGAAGAGGTGACCTTTCTAGGGCATGTTATCTCAAAGGATGGATTATCTGTTGATCCATCAAAGGTTGAAGCTGTGAGAAACTGGGAAAGACCGACTAATGCTAGCGAGATCCGAAGTTTCTTAGGTCTTGCAGGCTATTACCGGTGATTCATCAAAGATTTCTCAAAGATCGCCATACCACTTACGAGGTTGACTCGCAAGGAGATTCGTTATGAATGGAGTGAGGAATGTGAAAGAAGCTTCCAAACTCTCAAGGATCACCTGACCACAGCCCCGGTCTTAGCTCTACCGATTGAAGGAGAGAAGTTTGAGGTTTACACTGATGCTTCGGGCATTGGCCTCGGATGTGTTCTAATACAACAAGGAAAGGTCATAGCTTACTCTTCTCGTCAATTGAAGAAGCATGAAGAGAACTACCCCGTCCATGACTTAGAATTGGCCGCGGTAGTATTTGCACTAAAGATCTGGAGACACTATCTATATGGAGTACAGTTTACTGTATACTCTGATCACAAAAGTCTCAAGTATCTCTTTTCGCAGAAGGAGCTAAATATGAGACAAAGGCGTTGGCTAGAATACCTCAAAGACTTCGACTTCAATATACAATATCATCCCGGAAAGGGTAATCAGGTAGTAGATGCCCTTAGTCGAAAGCCGAGAGCAATGTTAGCCAATTGTATGATTCAAGAATGGAAGTTGCTGGAGTAATTCTCCAAGCTTAATATAAACATGGACACGGATGTCAATTGTGTCACACTATCTCATGTAAGCATACAGCCAGACTTATTATTAGAAATACAAGCACTTCAGGATGATGACCCTACATTAGTAGAAATCAAGGGCAGATTAGAAGGACAATCTGATTTCCAAGTGGCTTCTGATGGAAGGTTGTTATTCAGAAATAGAACTTGTATACCGGACTGTCCCGAGTTAAAGAAGAAGATCTTAGATGAAGCTCACCGATCAAGGTACACGATTCATCCAGGATCTACCAAAATGTACCAAGATATGAAGAGAAATTTTTGGTGGCCCAACATGAAAAGGAAAATAGCGGACTACGTGTCACACTGTCTCACATGCCAACAGTTCAAGGCAGAACACCAAAAGCCTGCTGGAAAGCTACATCCTCTAGATATTCCCAAGTGGAAGTGGGAGGACATCGGTATGGATTTCATCATGGGTTTATCTAAATCACAAGGAGGACATGATGGAATATGGGTTATTATTGACCGATTGACTAAATCGGCGCATTTCTTGCCAATAAAGAGCCGATGGTCAGTTGATGTATTAGTTGCATTATACATCAAGGAGATAGTAAGGTTGCATGGCGTTCCTGTCTCAATCGTGTCTGACAGAGACCCTCGTTTTACTTCTCATTTTTGGAAGGGTCTACAACATTCATTGGGAACAAGGCTTAATTTTAGTACAGCTTTTCATCCTCAGACGGATGGTCAGACCGAGAGGACTAATCAGGTAGTTGAAGATATGCTTAGAGCTTGTATCATTGATTTTGGTGGAAGATGGCATGATCACTTGCCTCTAGTTGAATTTGCATATAATAATAGCTATCATGCAAGTATACAAATGGCACCTTTCGAAGCCTTATACGGAAGAAGTTGCCGATCACCCTTATGCTGGAGTGAAGTTGGAGAGAAATAACTGATAGGTCCAGACATGGTAAGGGATACCACTGAGAAAGTACAATTAATCAGAGAAAGACTGCAAGTAGCTCAGACTAGACAAAAGGTTTATGCTGACACAAGAAGAAGAGATCTTGAATTCCAAGTAGGAGATCATGTATTCCTCAAGATATCACATGGACGTGGCATATGGAGATTTGGTGTTAAGGGCAAGCTTACACCAAGATTCATCGGACCTTTTGAGGTACTCGAAAGAGTTGGTGAGGTTGCTTATCGCATCGCATTGCCCCCTCAATTGTCCGAAGTACATAATGCATTCCACATATCTATGTTGAAGAAGTATGTACATGATCCATCACATATTATTGAGCATGGAGATTTAGCGATCCAAAAAGATCTCACATATGAGCAGAAGCCCATAAAGATACTAGGTCGTGAAGAACGTATCTTAAGGAATAAGGTTATTCCCATGCTTAAAGTACAATGGAATAAGAGTTCCGAACACGAAGCTACATGGAAACATGATTAATGACTTAACTAAAGTCGTTATTTTCCTGTAAAACTATTTATTTCACTGTTTCTATTATCCGACGGTTTCATACTTATGTATATATATATTGGCACTATATTTCCACTCCGTGAATATAGTCCCACGTTTCATGATGTTTTAACGTTACCCCCTTAATTCTCAGTGACATACAAGCTCTCCATTGGACATTCCGTTCCTTTGGACTAGCGAGTTAGTCATAGAGACCTCCATAAGACTCCTCGAGCCTTGGATTCCCTCAAGGCCGACTGAGCGGGTTGTACCATAAAAACCTATCACCCTATTTTTGCCATGTCACTCTAAAGAAACATGGTATACCAGCCCTCATGTCATGCCATGTGTATGATATGAGAATTATCTTAGTGAACGGGGTAAAGCATGGCATTGTTATGATGTTCTTGTAAACCCCAATTCTATATTAAACTTGATGTTCTTGTGGACCTCAATTCTATATAAAGAATGTCCATACTTGTTTGTCATGGTACTCAAGTTAGGGAACCAATTCCACCTAGTTTTTATCGATAATCATGATTGTACCGTTATTATCGTCATTCTATGTCAAGTGTCATATTTTTGGACTCTACTCTATCCAAGTTTATCCTACATGTCTACAAGCTTTATTCTTGAAATTCCATATTGGCTATACACAAAAGTGGATGTTAAAATACATGATTAATGCCTGCGCATATAGGGCCTGATCTGGTCCTGGGAGGAGCACTCGAATGTACTTGTGCCCATGAGAGTTGATTGATCACGGTATTGGCATTATACCGAAGTGCATGACTAGCTTGATTGAACATTCCACAAATCTTGTACTTATACTTGACTTGATATTACATGACTTGCGTGACCCGAAAAAGGGTAATTTCATACTTGCGTGCTTGAAACGTGATAGCCAAGTTCTGACATGACCTGATGCGTCTACTTGCTTGAGTATCTTGATAGCTTTTGATATAAGTTCTTGAAGGTTCATTACTAGTTCTTCTTGCTATCTTTTTGTTATATCCTCTTTCTATCTTGTCGTTTTATGCGAGCATGCGTAGCTATAGTGTATTCATGAAAGATGTAATCACTTAAACCCATTGCTAGTTCTTGAGATATAATTTCCGACTGAGCGTTCACTCACCCAGTGTTTCCATACTTTTCAGGTAAGTCCGACGATGAGGGAACTCAAACGGATGGGGAAAATCAAGAGTGAAAGAGATAGAGCTTCTTCCGTGTTATCTAGTCTTTTTCATATTTTCTTGAGTCAACCTTGTATTTTTCCTTTATTTTCGTTAGTACTTCAAAGGTTTGTAATAGACATATTCTTATGAAGGAATAAAGTATTGGGTTATCTTTACTTTTGCGCATCTCTGATTTTGGTGTTGAATACACTAATACTCTGATCGACATGATTGATATAAACTCGTCACGCGTCTCCGGGTATCTTCCGCTCTCGGGGCGTGACAAATAGAGTCCAATCCAAAGAAAGACAAGTACTGATGGGAATCGACACCGAGTCTGTACCTTTTTATTACATTTATGTCCTTTTAGTTTGTGTTTATATCCTTGGGAAAGTATGTACGCAAATGTAAGGCTTTATAAGCCAAGGAGTCATTCCCATGGGTTGCGTGGGTTTTTATGCAATTATGCAGTAGGACCAGCAAGGGGGCCCTCAGCCCTTTCCCATTGGTCCATGTCACCTTATGGGGCTGGTCAACCTTCCTAGGTGGACATCTAGAAGGGTGGACTAGTCATATGGACACATGGGGTTAAAATGGGTCAATATTCCAATGGTTGGCCACCTACCCATTCAACCTTCTACTATATGGTCAAGGGGGTGCCCCTCTCCCCTTATTAGATTATTTATTTTTGTGTGTGATTCACACTTAATCTCAGCCCTTGATTCCCCTTCCCTAGATCCAAGGGTCCACATTGCATTTGATGTAAACCATATATAAGCTTGTATTTTCATGTGAAATTCAATGAAAAATCAGAATTTTTGTGTGTAAGCAAGGAGCTTGGTGCGCCCCTCTCTCCTCCCCTACTGTTCTTCCCTCCCCAACCCCAGATCTAGAGTGTTTCTATCTCCAACCCCCTCCTCTCAACCTCCGGTGATCGTCTGTGCCACCGCCGCCGCCGTTCGTGCCACCATCGAGCCGCCTCTGTAGTTCTATCTTCGTCTGACCACAGCAGCTTCCACGAAGTGTCTGTCCCAGCCACGAGCTTGGATTGATCTGGATTTTTTATGGTGTGTTCAGCCCTTGCATCCCAAGATCCACTTAAATTTTCACGCCAAACTTCCATCGTTTAGTATTTTTACATTTTCATCCAACCTGTCATACCAGATCTGCCAGGTTTCTATCTACAGTGACAGAACCTCTGAGTTCTCCCCCTCCAACCATCTTTTTGATTTGTCCAAAACCTCCCAATTTATTGGGAGTTCTGTCCATCACCCCCACATCCACAAATTTTCTTAATTTTTTATCAGCCTTCTAACTATTTTTAGAAATTCGTGTTCTTCCACAGCTACAGTGTTGTCAGTCAGATCCCAGATCGGACCACCCTCCACTTCCAAAATCAGACCAAATCACCACCACCTCCAAATCCAGATCCAAAAATAGTCCTGGCTTCCTTGTTCGATTTCCTACAACCTTGCTGAAGAACACATCTTCAAATTCGGACATCTACTTCACGGTCAAAGGTAATCAACAGGAAAGTTCTCTGCAGATCTGAGTCTTCGGTTACTGTACAACAGCAGCATATAAAATTCGCCAACACAAAGTACAAATCTGGTGAATTTTTCTGAAGGACACTAGATTGCAGTACTTCGAAGCAGCTTTCCAACGGCTCTGATCTCGTCGCATTCTGACACCGGTGCTGATCGCAGCGTCCGTTCTCGCCGGAGCGCGCGCTGAAATACAGAACCGGTAGATTTTCGATCGGTTTTTCCGACCGGTGCCGAACGGAGTCGCCCGGCCTCCGGCCGGCGAACCAGCGTGCCGCCAGCCCGAGGAGCGCTTCTCCAAGTGTCTCCACAACAGCGATACCACCGGGTCCCACACGGCCCCTCCGGACAGCACGTGGGCCCCACGGTCGTGAACACGCGTGTAGTCGAATCAACACATGAAGCTGCCCGTCAACCCGAATTCGGTCCTCCCGGGCCCAGTTGTGTAGCCCTTTACCTCCCTGCGTGGAGTGGGCGATATTTCATTGTTGTCATCATTGTGTAATATTTATCCCGGGAGTACGAGTTTCGGCCGGGTCCGTTGTCCCCACGCCGAGCGCGTGGAGGTATCACCTTCGCTCCCTTACTTGGCATTTTGCTTACTTCATATATATTTATTTATGCCGCTGCTAGAGAGCATGTGTAGGGATATCTAGCTCGCTTTATCTATTCATTACCGCTGCTGCGAGAGAGTGTGAGACCGTCCCGTGACCCGATCCGGGCATACGAGAGAGCCGATCACCCTAGCTCATTGCCGGTTTCTCAACCGCGCACGTCCGACGCTTCCCTCATTAAGGGACAACCGCGAGCTTGTCGTGTCCGTGGTCCCATCCCGTATCAATTTGGTATCAGAGCGAGGTTGAGTCTAGGGTGTCAAAAAGAAGAAAAAAAGAGTGTCATTTACGTCTAGTCATTAGTCGGTTTAAGTCGAGTCTAGGATCATCATATTTCTAAAACACAAAAAAAAGTGTCTTTTTGCATTTACATCCCTTTACTCGGTATATCAAAAGGTGTTGTCCGAACGTTAGGCTACGCCTATCGGGAAGGCCGCACACTTGCGCGAGTGACCTTCGGCTCGGTTATCTCCGCCACGTACCGAGTCTTGGTTTACGTCTAGGGTCCTTAGTGTGCATGCATTCCAACTTTACATTACTTAGGGTCGTGTCTAGTGTCTTGTCCAAATGGCCATGCATATCCATTCCTAGGGATCCATTCCCGTATTTTGGCATCTATGGCCAACCCATGTCGACCCGTCCAAGGTGATAGGTCCGTGTCCAAGTACATTCGGGCATATCATAAGTATTGGTTGGAACATGGCTTGGGAGAGGAGAGCAACACGGCCGCATTTTAGTTCCGGAGAGGTTTGCGCCTTCACTTCCAGTTGGAATGTCTTATCCGCAATGCATTCTCTCTAGCGGAATCCTATACGGTCGCTCTAGTGGTCGAACCATTTGAGTCACACTTTTCTCGGTATGGTGGCTTTCGACAAGCATTCACCGCCCAGCCGCCTACACCATGGCCTTCACCACTTGAGAGAGTTCTAATGTCATCCCCCTCTATTTCCGAATTCGATTCGGAATCCTCTCATTTGGAACCACCAAAGCCCGAGCCACCCGTGTTTTTAACGGGTACACTATACATAGCTTAGCCGCTTCTTAGTTGGCTCAAGGATGGCTTGGTCCCACCTCCCTTCTCATCCATGGACCCCATCCTACCTCTAGTGCCGGTCAACTCCTTCCATACCACGTTTCGATCTAGGCACCATGTTGACATGTTGGAAGATCTTGTTATGGAACTAGACACGCAATGGAAGTTGACACATATGTTGGCCCGAGACTTCGACCAACCCACGAGTCGTAGCTTCACCCATCCGGCCTTCGGGTCCATTACCTCCGAGTGCACCGTGTGTTGTATCACCACGGAGGTTCTTCTACTTCTCCCGCTACCAGATGAGCCCAACTTCATGACTTTGCTTCCGAGGGAGGAGTCATATTTCCTATACACGGTCCCATCTACCATGACGGAGGAAGGTGACCACCCGCACCTTCAAGAATTTCACGATTGGGACCATGTCATGTTGGAACCCACCATAAGGGGCCATACCTTCTTTGATCCCTTTGACCCCTTCCCTAGTGGATCCCTAGACCCTTCATATTCCCTTCACTTCTTCGGGGAAGTCCACCTTCATACCCCTTTCCTATGGGTCGGGTCCTCCATACCCACCAAGCCCGTCCACGATACACCTACACCCGGCTCTTCCACACCCGGCTTTCCTAGCCCACTCAAGTCTCCTAAATCTAAAGGGCCGTCCATGCATGACTGGGTCATACTTGGATGTTTAGGTGTTCCCCATACCACCCATCTCCGGTTACATAACATGCATGCATGGCACACATTCGGGTGTCCTGGTCCACCGTCACCTATGTACGGGTCGGACTAACAATAGGTGTGTCTAGAGTCATGCATGAGTCGATTTCTTATTTGTGTGGTTTGCATATGTGTGTTAGTGCATGGTGAGTCCGCATGTGTCTTGTGCAAGCTCTTCGATGTCAGTCCCTTATGAGTGTGAAGCGAGTCGACTCACTCGATGAGTATGGGATCGGTTCTACATCTATACCCGGATCAGTCACCTACAGGGACTCAGCGGTGATTCCTAGTGAGTGTTCGAGCTACTTCCGTCCCTTTTGAGAGTGCCCCACCCGGAGTGTCCACCTTTAGCCCATAGCAGTCCGCAAATATCGAGTATATATGGAATGAGCAGGTGACGGTCACTTGGAGTGGAGCGTACCCGCGCTACTCGGCACGGTGACGGATCCACCGGAGTACTCGAGCATCCCTACCCCTACTCGACGGGGTCGAGTTCCCCCCACCCGGGGAGAGTTGATGGGAATCGACACCGAGCCTGTACCTTTTTTATTACATTTATGTCCTTTTAGTTTGTGTTTATATCCTTGGGAAAGTATGTACGCAAATGTAAGGCTTTATAAGCCAAGGAGTCATTCCCATAGATTGTGTGGGTTTTTATGCAATTATGCAGTAGGACCAGCAAGGGGACCCTCAGCCCTTTCCCATTGGTCCATGTCACCTTGTGGGGCTGGTCAACCTTCCTAGGTGGACATCTAGAAGGGTGGACTAGTCATATGGACACATGGGGTTAAAATGGGTCAATATTCCAATAGTTGGCCACCTACCCATTCAACCTTCTACTATATGGTCAAGGGGGCGCCCCTCTCCCCTTATTAGATTATTAATTTTTGTGTGTGATTCACACTTAATCCCAGCCCTTGATTCCCCTTCCCTAGATCTAAGGGTCCACATTGCATTTGATGTAAACCATATATAAGCTTGTATTTTCATGTGAAATTCAATGAAAAATCAGAATTTTTGTGTGTAAGCAAGGAGCTTGGTGCGCCCCTCTCTCCTCCCATGCTGTTCTTCCCTACCCAACCCTAGATCTAGAGTGTTTCTACCTCATACCCCCTCCTCTCAACCTCCGGTGATCGTCTGTGGCGCCGCCACCGCCGTTCGTGCCGCCATCGAGCCGCCTCTGTAGTTCTATCTTCGTCCGACCACAGCAGATTCCACGAAGTGTCTGTCTCAGCCATGAGCTTGGATTGATCTGAATTTTTTATGGTGTGTTCAGCCCTTGCATCCCAAGATCCACGTAAATGTTCACGCCAAAATTCCATCGTTTATTATTTTTACATTTTCGTCCAACATGTCATCCCAGATCTGCCAGGTTTCTATCTGCAGTGACAAAACCTTTGAGTTCTCCCCCTCCAACCATCTTTTTGATTTGTCCAAACCCTCCCAATTTTACTGAGAGTTCTGTCCATCACTCCCTACATCCACAAATTTTCTTAATGTTTTATCAGCCTTCTAACTATTTTTAGAAATTCATGTTCTTCCTCAGCTACAGTGTTGTCAGTCAGATCCCAGATCCGACCACCCTCCACTTCCAAAATCAGACCAAATCACCACCACCTCCAAATCCAGATCCAAAACTAGTCATGGCTTCCTTGTTCGATTTCCTACAACCTTGCTGAAGAACACATCTTCAAATTCGGACATCTACTTCACGGTCAAAGGCAATCAACAGGAAAGTTCTCTGCAGATCTGAGTCTTCGGTTACTGTACAACAGCAGCATATAAAATTCGCCAACACAAAGTACAAATCTGGTGATTTTTTCTGAAGGCCACTAGATTGCATTACTTCGAAGCAGCTTTCCAACGGTTCTGATCTCGTCGCATTCCGACACCGGTGCTGATCGCAGCGTCCGTTCTCGCCGGAGCGCGCGCTGAAATACAAAACTGGCAGATTTCCGATCGGTTTTTCTGACCGGTGCCGAACGGAGTCGCCCGACCTTCGGCCGGCAAGCCAGCGTGCCGCCAGCCCAGGGAGTGCTTCTCCAAGTGTCTCCACTACAGCGGTACCACCGGGTCCCACACGGCCCCTCCGGACAGCACGTGGGCCCCACGGTCGTGAACACGCGTGTAGCCGAATCAACACACGAAGCTGTCCGTCAACCCAAATTTGGTCCTCCCGGACCCAGTTGTGTAGCCCTTTACCTCCCTGCGTGGAGTGGGTGATATTTCATTGCTGTCATCATTGTGTAATATTTATCCCGGGAGTACGAGTTTCGGCCGGGTCCGTCGTCCCCACGCCGAGCGCATGGAGGTATCGCCTTCGCTCCCTTACTTGGCATTTTGCTTACTTCATATATATTTGTTTATGCCGCTGCTAGAGAGCATGTGTAGGGATATCTTGCTCACTTTATCTATTCATTACCGCTGCTGCGAGAGAGTGCGAGACCGTCCCGTGACCCGATCCAGGTACACGAGAGAGCCGATCACCCTAGCTCATTGCCGGTTTTTCAACCGCGCACGTCCGACGCTTCCCTCGTTAAGGGACAACCGCGAGCTTGTCGTGTCCGTGGTCCCATCCCGCATCAAGTACAGTCCAACAGAGAAAGAGAACGTACTCTCAAGTCGGGGGAAACCTGACACTGGCAACGCTGGCAAATAAGAATCACACAGCAGGTACCTCCCAGCACGAGGAAGAATAGCTACACCTGAAAAGTCAAGGGTGAGCCTCCTATCACTGGCTCAATTGGTATACCGTAGAACCCTACCATAAAACACGTAGTAATAGCAGTGCTACACTAAAGCAAAGCAGTAACAACAAGAGTAAAGAGGAAAGCCGTAACACGGAAACACGAGAGTCGAAGGAACCTCGGCCCTCTAAACTACTCCTAAAAATAACAGAAAGGCGAACCCCGATCTCACAAAGTCGGGCGTTACCGATCCTTTGACAAATCACGAAACCCTATTGTGAAAAAGCCTACCAAAATAGGTAAAAGACATACATGAACTCACCGTCGTGTACGCTACTCAAAACCCGTAACCTCGGGGGAAGCCAAGCACATGCTACTCGGAGAAAGTCATGAAAACACAAGTCATCGTGTCAACTAACAGAAGCACCTCCTCACCAGAAGAACAGCCAGATGCATCCACTAACGTCTTACACTGCACCTCAAGTGTCTCCCACTCGCCTCGAACGCGGTAACTGAGACATAAACCAAGTATAAGGAACAACAGTAATGAGTGACGAGTCAGGGTCACACCCGTCAACGCTCGTCCAACCGCCCCTGACCGCGTGTGCACTGACAAGCCCAATGCCTTGACATAGGCCTCTAGCTAGTTTCCCCCCCCCCCCAGTAGGATGCTACCACAAAGCAAGGGGGCCCACGGAAACTAGCCTAAAAATCGTCAATTGGGAACTGCCCCGCCACCACTCCCAGGTGGGCCGACACACAGAAGTGTCGTCGGGCTACGACTAGTGGAGGTTCACTAGACATAGAGACTCAAAACAATGAACACCGAAGTACAAACAGGGTAAGCACACACCTATCGCATGTACCACAGAGCACAATGATGTATACAACTACTACCAGACTCAGGACAGTCAACTAGACCTGTTGACAACGATCCTTGAGTCACAAGACAAAGGTCAAGATTGTCGCACACCACAGCAACACGCTGTTAATCAGCCTAGTCCCTAAGCCAAAATCCATGAGAAACACATTATAGAAGACATCACGGAACAGTCAGATCCATAACAACAATAATAACAATGAGTCCTCGGCCACCAAGCCGCACAACGGACTCACAATTCTGCATAACACAAAACATAGAACACGAGGGATCACCAAAATCCCTCAAACTAAATGGCACATAAACCAAGGTATTATGATACCTCCAAGCATCCAAAACTATGTCTCGATCCTCACAGGATAGACGAGACACTCACGAGGTCACGTGTCAACCACTGGGTCACAACCGGGTTGACCAGAAACCATAATGACCCTCAAAATAATACAAAACACTACTCAGTACAATGGCACTCTCAGACACCCTATAACATAGTCACACCTCATAGGACATCCAAGACATCCACAGAACAATGGGCTAACCAAGGGGTCAAAGCCACATTAACCGGAAACCAAACTGACACAAAAGAAACTCTAGGTATGTGGCGGTCTTACCCCTGGCCGCTAAACCAACTTGGCGGTCATCCAAAGGGCCTCTACTCTCAAGAAACCCCAAATACAAAATTCACAAAAGTAGGAGCCTTGCGGCCTACCTGAGGCCGCTACTGCCACCAGACGGTCTACTCAGGGCCGCAAGCTGAACCTTGCGGTCATGACCTGGCTGCTATGCCCAGTCAACCCCCAAAATAGTCAAACCAATCAAAACTATGAAACAGTCTACCTAGGACCATTTTGCAGGGACTAGCGGTCACTCCTAGGCTGCCAAGGACCCCATGCGGTTGGGAGTTGGACCGCTAGCCCGAACCGACTTAAAACCAGTAAACCGACATAAAACGTCACCTAGCAGTCACCCAAGGGTCGCTAAAACCAGCCTTGCAGTCGGTCGCGTGACCGCTAAACCAAACCAACAAGAGACTGCACCTAACGGTCTCTAATGGACAAGAAAGCACCCCTAGCGATCTTCGATAGGACCGCTAGACAGTTCCGACGGGAAAATCGTAGAACTACCCAAAACCAGATTTTTCCACTCCCCAATCGCGTCTAAACGACGGGGAAACAACTCTAACGTCGATACCATCCTTCCACAAGCCAGAAGGGATCAAACCATTCACGAAACAACATGAAACGAGCGATCCCCAAGAATCGACCCTAAATGACTCACACGGACAGTCGTGCTTATACCGGCTCCGATTCTCAACCAAATACAATAAAACGGGCGGGAAAAGATTCCCAACATGCTAGGGGTTCAAATGAAACCATTTAAACTACAAACTATCGCCTAGAATGGTGAACACGGCTCACACCCCCTGAACATGCATTTCGCCTAAACAAGGCAAAACTGGCTCAAACTCACACTATTCGGCTCCAAATCGTGAGAAGATGCAGGAAAAGAGTAGGGCATCTGTCCCCCTACCTCCATTGAAGATCTCACGAGCCGAAAACGCTACAATATGTCAAAAACCATCACACAGACAACCCACACTAGCTTTGAATCCACGAATGGGATCGCGCCAACGCCACACTAGCTTTGAATCCACGAATATGATCGCGCCAATGCCACACTCCGATACTTGCGCCATCATGCTCCAAGTCAGCTCTACGTCGTCACCGCCTCACCCAGCTCCGCACCGGTCGTATGCCCTAGGGGAGAGGAGAAGAGAGGAGAGAGAACGGAGGGAGAGAAATGAGAGACATGAGGGAAGAGAGAGGAGAGAGAAAGGGTTAAGTAGAAAAAAGAAAATAGGAAATTATGTAATTTTCCTAAAATCTGAATTTCTGCCCGAAAATATGTAAATTCAAAAAAATACGAAAAAATAATCTTCGCAATCTTTGGAACGAGAACAATGCACCTGTAGCATCCCTGAGTCGCAAAACTCAACAGTTAACTCTCCACAGGGTTCCGCAAGTTATACAAGGGAAAAACCCGAGTGGATCGTAAAACACGTATCAGGACCCATGAAAGTGATCCGAAAGCTCTCTGATTCCAATTCTAAGAATGCAGGATATTACAGTCCTCCCCCCTTTAAGGAATTGCATCCTCTGAATTCAAGGAACTAACAAGGGAACAAGAGAAGAACAAACCCAAACACTGGCCACGCTCTCCAAGCATCAGCCAACCTCAAAACATGAAACACGATAACACAATTCTCGAAAAAATACAATTAAGAGGGACACTGCTAGACCATAATCACAGGCACACACTCCGGATCTCAAGGCACACCGATCCACAAAATGAGCATGGCACACAAGTGAACACAATTCTGGCACCTCCGAAAATAGGGCATCATTGCTTAAGTCTCACAGGGAAAGGAGACACAACCCATTCCACGAAAATAGCTATCGATAACACACTCGGCAGACGTAACAAGCATCAGCTTAGACAAGGAAACACAGTCCTCTCAGCTGACAGCTCCACAACATTGGCTTCCACGCCAAGAATAACCACGAAACTAGCACGCAGAACACCAATGACAACACTGGACCACAAGCACAATCAAGTCAGTCCTCACTCAGACATTACATCCAATTCGAGTCGCATGCCAACTCTACCATGACAGAAGAGTACATCAAAACCAACCGACAAGACCTCGGTCTACACAATGCCTAATCGGACTCACGGGGAACTCCTCCCAAGCTAAATACAACCATACACCACCAAACAACACCTGTAGAAACCTGGCTCCATTCTCAACACAGAACCACCGGACACAACTGCAAGCTGGGTCACATCAAGGCACAATTACATCTGAACACACAACTAAAATATACTAGCCATGCTGCGAGCGGCTTGCAAACAAGGACCCACAACAACAACAAATAGAAAAGAAAGGGTACTCGACCAACATATACACTAACCGATTTCCCCAATTCTCAAACGTGCCAGTGCCAACAACCACAAAGCTTCAAGCAATGGCACGGCAACCAACAACATCAAGGCACACATAGCCAAGATGACGTCACACCAAGGAAACAAACCTCTCGGTCGGTCAGAATCTTCTAACCAAAACGATCCTCGACCAGTGGGTTATAAGCCCACACGCTTCCGCTGTGCACTCAACACAATGCACACAGGCATCAAAAACAACTCGGCATCCGCATCTTAGCACACACACACGGCGCCATTGCAATTCACAAACTACAATATACCACGCCTCGAGTACCAATCCTACTAATAGCTGATCACAAGTCTCCAAAGTGCAAACCAAGAAGAGCACCAGCTTCAGCACAAAGCACAAAGAATACTAATCTCAGCTTATCCTCTTGTCCTGACATGATTTCTGAACCTTCTCAGCACAACAGCCACCAAACACTGCATGCCGAACATGGTGCACAATGGCCCCCAGACACAAAATGGGTCCCAAGACAAGCCACCGCCGAACAAGAGCAGATCAGGTTCAGAGCTAACACAGTCGACACATAAGCAGACACAGGACAAAGGCTTCACCGAGACAGCACTTCCGAGGCTTACCTCAAAAAGATGCCACCAAACAGGATGAGAAGAATCAAGCTCGACTAACAGTAGCTCACCAGGAAGGAAAATCCTAGGTTCGGCCGAGCATTCTCTCAAACAAGGCATCCAATCGACCACCACAACACAAGCTTAACACCTCTGGGGCTGACCAGATCTCAAGCTGGGACGACCAAAACAACATAAGAATGTGTGTAACGACCCGAGATCCGAGTACCGGAAAGGAACTGGCGCGACTCAAACCTCGGCCCGCCACCCACGAGCCCGAAGACTCTGAAGGGTTAAAGGATGGTGTGAGGGTACAAGAGAAGCTAAAATAACTATAGAGCTAGCACAATAATCAAAAAATAAAACAGAATTAAGATAAATAATCTCTAAATAGCTACAAGGTCCAAAGTATCTCATGTCCAATATAAGTACAGTCAACAGAAAGAAAAGTACATGTACACGGGGCATACCCCGGCTCTGGCAACTGGCGACTAACTCTGGCTACTGGAACCACGTTGAAACTCCATTGTGCCTCTCGACGACCCCGCCTCACCTGAACACATAGGGGTGAGCCTCATTTCATAGGCTCAGTAGGGATCCTGCGGGCCCACACCACGCACGAGAGAAACAAGACAGCCAAGCGCGAACAAGCACGAAATGTAACTCTACCTAGCGGGAGTACGGTAGTAACAACAAGCAATAATAAATAAACGGAAAAGCTCTCTACAACTAACCGTATCTAACAAACCAACCTCGAACCAACGGGAAAACAAGTCCGTACCTGCCAGAAGATAGGAGCACCACCCACTAGAAGCAAAGCCGGATGTGTTCCCTGACGTCTTACACCGCGCCTCAGTGTCTCCCTACGACGCCCCAGGCGGAGACTGAGACACACAACAAGTTCCACGAACAAGGACTAGATAGGGTTGCGCTCGTCAGCGCGGGTCCGACGCCCCTAACCAAGTGTGAACACACAAACCATGCGCCCTAGGTCAGATCCTCTAGCTGGTTCTTCCCCAAAGACCAGACTCAGGCTGTGCGAAGGGGCCCTACGGTAACCAGCCTAACAACCATCTCTCTAGGGTAAGCCGCTCCACCACCCTCGGGTGGGTCAGCACACGCGTGCTGTAAGAAGGCTACGACTAGTGGACGTGTCACTGGAGGTGAGACTCGACTCACGAAAACCTCTGATCGGATGGAAATGGAGCAGCGGTACACCCAGGACTGCCCTCAGCCTGGCAGTCCTCCCTAGACCGCCAAACAAGCCTAGCGGTCTCCCTGCGACCGCCAGTCTCAGCCAAGCGGTCAAGCCATGACCGCAAGGCGGCGAGCCACAGGGGGACAAGCGGTCTATTGCCGGGCTGCTAGCCCAACCAAACGGTCCTCATCGGATCGGAAGGCACAAAGAGACGGTCATGCCCTGACCGTAACCCTGCACGTGACTCCCAACTGTCAAAAACACGTACCCCGAGGGTGCTCTGACCATACGAGGTAAACGGTCATGTGCTGGCCGCTATCCAATGGGTAGCGGTCAGTCGCGAGACCGCTTACCGGGCCTAGCGGTCCCTCGGGGACCGCTAAGCCCAACCAACATAAAAAAATGCCTGGCGGTCCCCTGATGGCCGCCAAAGGTGCCCTAGCGGTCACTGGAAGGACCACAACCCCAACCCCAACCCGAGCCCCGGAACGGCGGGAACGGCCCAAAAATCCATTCCACGCCCCGATCATCTCCCGATGATGGGGAAACAAAGGGAAATGCATCCCCAACCCTCCTGGCATGTTTCTATACCCATAGATCGGTCAGAAATCCCGAGAAACAAGAGATTCGGCGCTCAAACCCCAAACATGCGATTTCCCTTCCCGGCATGACACAAGCCCCTCTCGATCTCCCTACGGCCTAGAAATCATGGGGAAAAAGCGAAAGAGGGCAAGGATCCGTCCCCCTACCTCAAGGAAGCCCAAAATCCACCGGATCGCCGCCGATCTTGAAATCACGTTCAAAACCCCGATCTCCACGCCCTCTCGCGAGTGTGGCACCGCCTCGATCACCTTGCCGCCGCCGTCGTCACAGCACCGCCGCCTCAACTCGCCTTCCTCAGCTAGAGAAGAAAGAGGACACCTCGAGCCACACACGGGAAGAGGGGGCAACGGTCGGCCGCTCACGGGAGATGAAAGAAAAGTAGAAGAAGAAAGAAAAAGGGCAAAAGAAAAAGAAAAAGAAAAGGGTTATATATAGAAAATGTAGAAAATACTAAAAATATGAAAAAAATGAGAAAAATCATTTTCTCGATTCTCGGATCACGCTCAACGCACTGGTACCATCCCGGAGTAGGAGAACGCAACGGTTTACCCTACACAGGGTTCCGAAGGCTCGTTAGGGGAAAACACGCGTAAAGCACAAAACATGCTCTGGGACCCCCGAAAGTGATCCGAAACCCACGGATCCAGATTCAAAAATTATCCGAAAAACCCGAGACATTACTTCCCACTCCCCTTAAACAAATTTCATCCTCAAAATTAAGAACAACATGAGACTAGGGGAGAAGACTCACTCGAACAAGTAAGAATACTGCTGCCGCATTTCATCCTCACGTTCCCAAGACGCATCGCCACCAGAGTGACGCTGCCCGACCTCCTTAACTAGGGGAATAACCTTGTTCCGCAAGCGCTACTTACGCCGATCCTCAATGCGGATAGGGTACTCTGGAAGGGACAAGTTTGGGGTCACCTCGAGCCAAACGGCGTCCTCCAAAAAATAGGAATCATCGGGCATATATCTCCGCAGCATAGACACATGGAACACGTCATGCACGGCAGATAGCTCTGGGGGTAATTGCATCCGATAAGTAACTTCACCAATTCGCTTGACAATGAGAAAAGGACCAATGTAGCGGGGACTCAACTTCCCACGCTTGTCGAGGTGCATCACACCCTTCATGGGAGAGACTCTCAAAAACACCCGGTCTCCTACAGCAAAACTGAGGGGTTGCCATCTCCGATCCGCATAACTCTTTTGTCGACTCTGCGCCGTCAACATCTTCTATCGGACCAAGCGCACCACCTCAGTACACTGATGCACCAAATCCGGTCCTATCAGGACACGCTCCCCCACCTCGAACCAATCTAGTGGAGTCCGACAAGGTCGCCCATACAACCCCTCATAAGGAGCCATACCAATGCTAGAATGATAGGTGTTGTTATAGGCAAACTCCACTGACGGCAAATGGTGGGTCCAACTCCCTTGCCACTCCAGGCAACATGACCTCAACATATCGTCCAAAGTCTGGATGGTCCTCTCAGACTAACCATCCGACTGAGGATGATACGCTGAGCTAAAAGCCAACTTCGTGCCTAAAGCTCTATGGAAGATCCTCCAGAATCCCGAAGTGAAGCAAGGATCACGATCAGACACAATGGAGATAGGGACTCCATGCAACGAAATGATCCGCTCCACATACAAGCGGGCCAACTTATGCACATTCCAACTGACCTTGATCGGCAACAACCGAGCTGCCTTCGTTAGTCTATCCACCAGTAACCAGATACTATCATGTCCACTGGATGTCCTCGATAACCCAACCATGAAATCGGTGGTCACGTGGTCCCACTTCCACGCGAGAATCTCCAAGGGCTGAAGTGTACAACCCGGTCGCTGGTGTTCCGCCTTCACCTGCTGACAAACTAAACACTTGGCCACAAACTCTGCAACATCTCTCTTCATACAAGGCCACCAGAACTGCCTCTTCAAATTCGGGTACATCTTTACCGATCTGGGATGCACGGCATACCGGCTCCCATGATCCTCTCACAATACCATATGCCTCACCTGCTCCTCGGTTGGGACATATAGCCTACCTCTGAACCTCACAGCTCCATCCTCACCAAACTCCACCTCGGCCATCGACAGAATTCAAGGTAGCTCAGGGTCTGCACGTTGAGCCTCAGTCACCTGATGACGAATAGCTGGCGTGACAGTCAGGCTCGCAAGAACAGCTGAACCCAGATCCCGAGGGATCTTGAGCCTAAGGTTATGTTTGGTATGGGGTTAAACCGGGGTTATCCCCGTTTCAACCCCATTCTTCGTTTGGTATGGCAAAATTTGATGGGGATATACGGGGTTAAGAAAAATAAGGATAACCCCAAATACGGGGTTAATACGGGGATAACTCATTCCAACAAAAAGTTGGAATGAGTTATCCCTCACCTCTAACCCCATTCTCTCTCCCTCTCCCTGTCACCATCCTCTCTCTCTCCCCCCTCCCTCTACATCCCACATAAAATCATATAATTAGTAATTATTACTATAAAAATATTATTATTATTAATGATGATGGGCTAAAATTATAAATTTAACAATATTAATAATCAAGAGTAGTATACATACACATATTAATAAATCCCATGGCATTGTTAATTAGGCATCAATAAGAGGGGAATAATTTTAAAATAATAATATCATTATCATTAATTATTATTAAAGAATCTTATTATTATTGATGATGATTTGATAAAATTATTAATTTAACGATACTAATAATAAAGAGTAGAATTGATAAACACATTAATAAATCCCATGGTATTGTTAATTAATCATCAATAAAAAAAATAATTTTAAAATAATAATATCATTGTCATTCATTATTATTAAAAACTAAAAAATACCTTAAGTATTAGTTTCATTTGTGCTAATCATAACTAATCAAAAAAATTTATTTGATAATATTTTTATTATTAAAAATCAAGATCATCAAATATAATTAATTATGTTTATCATTAATCATAATCATAATTCTTATTATTAATTAAATATAAGTTGAAGATTTGAAAAAAAAATTAAGTCATCTTAATTCCAACCAAACGAAGAATAACAATGTCTTTTAACCCAGGATAAGAAGGGTAAAATAGTCTATTTTTAACACTTGTTCTCGTTCCTATCCCTATTTTTTACCAAACGAATAATAGGAATACTAACATACTTATCCTCTCGCATACCAAATGCATATGAGAATAAGAATAGAAATAAATTAACCCAGAATGATTTACACCTATTCCCACTACAATTTATTCTGATACCAAACATCCCCTAAAAGTCATGGCCGGCACCTACTCCTATAATCTCCACTTCCTCAACAACATCTGACTGACCACCACCTTGCTGCTCAAGGCATCAGCCACGACATTCATCCTGTCAGGTTGATATGACAGAGTGAAATCATAATCCTTCATGTACTCCATCCACCTCCTCTGCCTGAGGTTAAGATCCTTTGGGGTAAACACATATCTCAAACTCTGATGGTCAATAAAAATCTCAAACTTCTCGCCATACAGATAATGTCTCCAGATCTTTAAAGCGAAAATCACCACCGCCAACTCAAGATCATGAGTGGGGTAGTTCTCCTCATGTGGCTTCAACTGTCGAGATGCTTACGCCACAACTCTACCATACTGCATCAGCACGGCGCCCAAACCTACCCTGGAATCATCCGTACACACCACGAAACCTCCTGATCCCGAAGGTAACACCAACACAGGAGCGGTAGTGAGTAATCTCTTCAGCACCATAAAGCTCTGCTCACACTCCTCCATCCAGACAAATGGCACATCCTTCCGCGTAAACCTGGTCATCGGGGACGCAATACGAGTAACATGCTGAATGAATCTCCTATAGTAGCCTGCAAGCCCCAAAAAGCTCCGAATCTCTATGACAGAACTCGGCCGTGGCCACTGCACCATAGCCTCGACCTTGGCCGAATCCACGGAAACACCCTCACTAGAAATCACATGCCCTATAAAGTGCACCTCCTAAAGCCAAAAGTTACACTTGCTGAGCTTGGCATATAGCTGGTGATCTCTTAAGGTCTGCAACATCACCCTCAAATGGTGCACATGCTCCTCAGTAGACCGCGAATACACAAGGATGTTATCCACAAATATGACCACGAACTGGTTTAGATACGGACGGAACACTCTATGCATCAAATCCATAAATGCCGCGGGGGCATTGGTGAGCCCAAACGACATCACTAAGAAATCAAAATGCCCATACCTTGAGCGAAACACAGTCTTCTCAATGTCAGAGTCTCGGATCTACAACTGGTAATAATCGGACCTTAAATCGATCCGTGAAAACACCTGGGCCGATTGAAGCTGATCAAACAAGTCATCTATCCGAGGAAATGGATACTTGTTCTTAACAGTCACCTGGTTCAACTACCGGTAGTCGATACACAACCTCAGACTACCATCCTTCCTCTTCACAAATAACACGGGCGGACCCCAAGGGGAAAATCTAGGACGAATATACCCGTTGGCAAGTAACTCCTACAACTGCACCTTCAACTCTCTCAAATCAGTCGGTGCCATCCGGTAAGGGGCCTTCGACATAGGCGCCGTACCTGGTACCACCTCAATCACAAAATCAATCTTCACTGCGGTGGCAACCCTGGCAACTCCTCGGGAAAAACATCGAAAAACACACACACAACTAGAATATCCTCCACTTCCGAACACTGCCGATCAACCAGGACTACTGAAGCGAGAAAATCTTGACACCCCGCATCAAGCAATCTACGGGCCTTAATGGCCAAAATAAGAAAATGGAAAGAGGAAGACCGGATACCTTGGTAGTGAAAGGTGGGTCCACGAAGTTGTCAGAAATAAACCTTCTTCGAGCTACAATCACCATGGCATGATGGGCCTCAAGTCAATCCATGCCCAAGATCACATCAAAGTCCTAAAGTGGCAATGCATAAAGTCTGGCCGATAAGTTCTGCCCATCGACCTATACAGGCACCTTCTCAAGGCAATACGAGGTGATCACGAAATCACCGGTAGGCAACTCCACCTCTAGGTCACAAGACAACTCAGTCACCGACTCCTCAGCACTCTGAGCAAAATCCTTTGATATGATCGAATGGGACGCACCGGAATCAAACAAAACTCGAGCCGCACAACCCATAATCTGAATAGTACCTTCCACTAACTGTGATGCCTCAGCCTCTGCTCTGGTCATATGGGTAACTCGGCCTCGGGATCTCTGCCTCCCTATAGTAGCTGATCGTGTCAACTGTGGAAACTGACCCTACTGCTGGTACCATTACAGCTGTGGTGGTAACTACTGGGGCTGAAACTGCTACTGCTGCTAGAACTCATGTGGCTGATGTGGTCTCTGTAGACAATCACATGCCAAGTGCCCTGGCTGGTCGCACCTGAAGCAAATCACGGGCGCCGAGCACTGTCTGCCTAGGTGAGAATCACCGCACCGAGGACACCCGCCCCGAGAACCACTCGCTGAACCCTGGCGTTGGTAATGTGTGGGCTGTTGAACACTGCTCGCTGATACCTGCACCTGATCTCGACGATCCCGACGCCTCCTGCCAAAACTGGCATCCTTGAACAGCTTCTTGAGCTTCGAGCCAAGGGATGACGAATCTGCTACTGGAGCTACGGACGGAGCTGCCCCTGAACTGCCTGCTGAGGGTAGGATAGTACTCTACTACTGCACGGCCGTCGGCTGACTAAAACCTATATGCGTCTGGCCTACACTGCCCAGACCTCGAGTCCTCTACAAGTCTCTCTCCAACGATGTTACTACTCTGCAAGCTGCATCCATGTTGGCCAAACTCGACGCAAGTAGGGAATGCCTCAGCTCTGGCCTCAAACCCCCGACAAACTACTCAATCTGCAGCTCCTCATCTGTCATCATATGCGGTGCATAATGGCCCAGCTCAATGAACCTGGATCTATACTGCATCTGTCATGTCCCCTTGGACCAACTCTAGGAACTCATGCATCCTCTATGATCGAATAAAGGATGGACAAAAAACATGCTCGAAAGCTGTGACGAACTCCCGCCACGTTATCTGTTGACGAGGAAGGGACTGCAACACTGCCCCCCACTCGGACGTCCACCATGCCCGGGCTTACCCCTGCAATCGATGCGTAGCCAACACCACCTTGTCCTCCTCAGCACACTCCATCGAGCTAAATACCGTCTCCAAGTCATCTAGCCACCCCTGTGTCACGCCCCGAACCGATAGTAGCGGAAGGCATGCTCGGAACGTGGCAGCGAAACAGTCATGTCAATCAGAGCAAAATCGACACATAAAAATAACATCAAAGACACATAGAGGCCATAATTTTCAAGAAAATATAATTTTTAATGATATCAAAAGTTTAAATTACAAATGGACTCAATTTACAATAACTAGACTCAATTAAAAAGCAAACAAAGAAAAAGGAAATGAAAGCGACTCACTGCACTAACTAGACTCAAGAAAATGGAAAAAAAGAAGACTTGGGTCTCTAAGGCTCCAGGTTCACTCGATCATGCTGGCCCGCTCCCAATTCTGCACTCTCCAGCTACCGAATTACCTGAATTTTTTTAAAGTAGGGAGTGAGCGAGAAGCTCAGTAGGAATTACACTCTATCGCCAGGTAAAATTTAAGTAATTAACCATTTTATGAACATGAATGAACGATGCATAAAACACGATTAAAGCATACTAAGTAACAGCATGATAAATGAAATGGAGATATTGCAAGTCCAGATATCAAGAGCAAGTAACTAGAACTTCATGTTATTGGCCATTTACCAAGTCAAGTCGAGTCAAGTCACACAAGCAAGTACTTCACGCATTCAAGCATGTATAGCAAGTTTCACGAGAATGTGGAATGTTGTAGACTTACACGCTAGCTAGTACTCGGTGCAATGCCACACCTAGTTATTACACCTCCCCGAGGTACAAGTACACTTCGGGGTCTCCTCCCAAGACCAGACTGGGCCCTTTAAATTAATTGCCTTGGCATTGATTGGTTGGATCAGAGATCCCACAAAATCTAGACATCCACAATGTTTAATGGCCACGAGTTCCAAGGTCAAGCTATGTAGACAAGGCGATACATGTAGGAGATGGAATTCTTGAAGGATTTTCAAGAAATAAGTTCCTTTTTAACTAGGGGAAAATAAGTCATCATAAAAATGACTTATCGAGGGAAAATTGCAATTCGACCCATCAAAGGTCACAATCTCGAGGTATAATAGCCTGGAGAGGCTATAAGGGTTTAACACACAAGAAAGCCATAAAAAATAGCGATTCCAGAAAACTGGCGAGTATGCGGTCAGACTGAGACCGCAACAAGAGGAAAACGGTCCATGGGAGACCGTAATTGAATGAAAACGGTCCAGGTGAGACCGCCACACGGTCACAGCCCTGGATGAGATTCAGTCGACTTCTAGGATCTCTTAGTCGACCTAGGTCAAACTTTGACTGAAACAGAGTTTAGTCTACCAGACCATGTCAATTGGGGTCACTTAGGACCGACCTAGACAGAGTCGAGTCGACCTAGAACGGACTAGGTGACTGGACAGAAACCGGTTCACAAACTAGATAGGAAGGAGAATGCGGTCATGGGCTTGGCCGCTACATTGAGTAGCGGTCCAGCTAAGGCCGCATCTTCGACAGAGTCGGGCAGAACTCCGGTTGCCCAAAGTCATAATTTCTGATCGAGTCGATATGGTTCAGGCTTTAGGGTACAACCTGCCCGATGTCTTAGTGGGAATCCCAGGCTCGCGGGGGCTTACGGAGGTCTCGTGATATCGGTCCTAGTCCGACAGAAGGAATATCCGGCGGAGAGTCCCGACTACCCCAAGAATTAAGGTGTGAAATGCGAAAAACAAGAGTAATCGGTCAAGTCAACAGCACTGGAGTGGCACGACCTTCTAGCAAGCTCTAAACTATACATAAAAAAATAGAATTAGTGAACTACTTAATTAACCAATCATGTTATTCTACTCTCTTTCCAATCTTTTTATAACAAATGAATGATGATCATGAAGGGACAAATATAAGGAAGAGAATTAGACTTTGATCAAATAATATAAGGAAGATAATTAGACTTAGATCAAATGTTTCATGAGCTCTAATTATTAGTGCATTTATACAACGTAATTAACCCTAATAGCATGCCGTTAAACAAGGAATGACATAACATAACACGTCGGAAAACGATCAACATTTTCACTAAAACAGGGATAGAAACGGTCGCTAAGAGGGCCGCCATATGCATAAGACGGTCAAGGGGAAGACTGCTAGTTTAAAACCTTTTTTCTTTTTTTTTTGAAAATGCTCACCCATAAGGCGGTCTATCGCGGGGCCGCCAATACATTTAGCT
This sequence comes from Amorphophallus konjac, assembly GCA_022559845.1. Taxonomy (NCBI): domain Eukaryota; kingdom Viridiplantae; phylum Streptophyta; class Magnoliopsida; order Alismatales; family Araceae; genus Amorphophallus; species Amorphophallus konjac. Next base: position 285,541,849 of record CM040124.1, on the reverse strand, counting down.
GTCTCTGGTATGACCGCAACTCTGGCCAGAGCCCAGAACCGACGAGAACCGACACAGGTCCAATAAAAACATGATTCTGGTCTAAATACTACATAGAATTTGAGCAAAATAATATCAAACGAAAGAGGACACATAGACGAATAACTTAGCATGCTCAATTTGAAATTTGGAATTCGAATAGCCTATCTTTAACAAACAGAAAGTGCATAAAATAAAACCCTAAACATAACTTTGATTTAAACAATGCATTCGATCGACATGAGGGATAAAAATTGGGCAAAACATAATCAAATGAAGGAGGACTTTGAGATGCATGTCATGGTATGATTTAAATAAAGTTGGGCATGAGAGAAACCTACCTTAATTGGATCGAAAGGAAGATGACGCAGCGAACACGAATGCGAAACCCACGCTCCTCGCCATCCCACGCCCTCGATCGTGCTCACCGGTGGCTGCTACGGCCAAATGAGGTACTTGGAAGTATTAGGCATTGATTTATAGAGGTGGGGTCTAAGGTAGAGGTGTGAAAGATCAAAGAGATCGATTGGAAGATACCGCCACGCGAAAGTCGCGTTTGACCGAATCCATGGGTTATCCACCGAAATTTGGTAGCTGAGGTTAGGGATTTTGCTGGAATCAAGAGGGGAAATGGGCTTCTAGGATGGGCCTATCAATTGGGTCTGGTTTGGGCTCGATTGGTCTAGAATTGAGCTCGAATTAGGTTGAAATATCAAAAACCCCGAGTTTTGCTTAAAAATCGTTAATCCGGGCTTAATTGAAATTTTATTTTGGGGTTGGCCCAGTTATCAATGTTGTTAAGCATTCCATCCTCTACAATAATATAATTTTTTCATATTTTTATAAATTAGTCAAGAGTTTGACCTAAGGGCGAAAAATCTAATTAATCTAATTTATTATGAAAAATTCGGATCGCCATGAAAAATATGATTGTACCTCAAAATATTAAATTTACTTTATGGTCATTGTAGTAAAATAATTATTCTTCCTAATTTACGGAGTTCGGCCATTTTCAAAATAATTAATTATCATAATGTCATTTAACTAAGGAAAATCATTGAAGTCATTTGATGACAAGTTAATTAAGAAAATAACTATTTTAATATTTTCATAAAATCGACCTTACTTTTACGTCGGGTCGCAATTCAATTATTCCTTCTATTTTTACAATTGGTTATTTTCGTTTCTTTTTTGTTTAGTTTTAATTATTCGCATGAGGTTAAATAATTAAAGCAATTTTATAACTTAATTTGTAACCCATTTTTCATATATTTCTTTTCTCGCAATTTCAATTGAGTACCTATTTTATATTTTAATTTTTTTACCCCTTATTAATTAACTGGGGTGTTACACGCTCCCCCACTTTAAGAAATTTGGTCCCCAAATTCACTGATCAGTTTTTTCAAATTATATAACTAAGATTGACCTTATCTATTAATTATCCAAAATAACAATCTAATCAAAATCTATTAAGAAAAGAGCTAACTAGAGTTAAAGATGAGGGATACGATACCTTTTGTAATTTCTTCATCGATAATAGATTGAGGCTCCTTCAAAATCGATTCTGATTCTCCTTTAATTTTTATTTACAGAGGTAGCTTAGGGCAACTAGCCATTCTATGGTCTTTATTTCTGCATCGAAGACACGCTCAGCTCTTTTGCCAGCACTCCTTGGTCTGATGACCCAATTTATGACAGTAAAAACACTTCTTTTGCGATAGGTTATTCCTTTTCTTCTTATTACTTCGAAATTCTTTACGACGGACTCGCCACCTTCTAACGGAATCGAGCTTTGACTTACTCATAGATGCTCTCTCTTTTATTTCAAAAGAGGCTTAGACACCTGCAAAATAATTATATGTTAATAATGTTATTACCCTTACGCATCGTGCTACCGTAATCTTAGACATATTTTATTACTTAACCTGACACACTACCCTTTCTCACAAGGTGACATGAGGGGATGACCTAGATTATACAACCTATTACTTAGGGTAACCTATACTTATGGACAAGAACCTATGACTTAAACAACCAAGGCTCTGATACCACTTCTGTCATGTCCCGAACCGATAGCAGCAGAAGCCATGCTCGGAACGTGGCAGTGAAACAATCATGTCAATTGATAGCTCCAGGCAAATGTCGTTTGAAAATGCCATGTCATATACAATTTCAAAATTCATAACCGCACTCACTCACTTAAATAGCTTTGAAAATTATAGTAAAGTGATGAGAATACGGGTCGATCCCACGAGGAAGAAATATTTTCAATTGAGCACTACTTGGAAAACACTTGTATTTGAGAAAATCCGAGTTTGATTGAGCTTAAACAAAACGAAACAAAAGGTTCATGGAATTGAAATAAAACAACGTAAAGAATGTGAGAGGGGTAGAGAAGAGAAATGTGGAAGATAGGGGTAAAGAGAGGAAGAACTCAATTAACAAAAGCCATTTTCATTGCTATCAAAATGAAGAGTACAACTCTATGAGAATTACAATCACAACTTGAAATAAAACAAAGGAAAAATGGGAAGAGATAGCTGGGAATGGAAGATCACCGTCGTTCACGCCGCGCCGAGCCTTTGAGTCCGCCCCACCTTGAAGTGAATGCCGCCTTGGGGACACCGAGGGAGAATGTAATGCCCTGGATCCTTGGTAGGTCTTGCTGGATCTTCATAGGATCTTTTGGATTGGTTTCGGTGAGTTTCGGTTCGCTCTGGTGGCTTCCGAGTTGAGCTTTACGAGCCGTGTGGGTTTTTCTATCGTACTAGTTACGGAACCCTACGGTGAGTTTGTTTGTCAGTTCCTTGACTCGTGGATGCTACAGCGATGATGTACTCGTCGAGCCGGTCGTTTCGACTATTTTTGCATATTTTTATGAATTTGTGCATTTTCGGCGCATTTTCGGAATTTTCAGAAATTAGGAAAATTTCCTAATTTCTTTTCTTTTTCTTTCCTTTTCCTCTCTCCTGCTTCTCATTCGCACGCTCACCTCTCTCTCTCCCGTTCTCTCTCGTTCTCCCGCCTTCTCACCTCCGGCTGCAGACGGAGGGGTGCAGGGGCGTGCTGGTGACGACGAGATGCTGCTGAGGTGCGCGATAGTGCGAGGATCGAGATGGTTTTGGCGCGATCGCGAACGGTGGATTCAAAGCCGGTGTTCGAGCTCGCGGCGTGGTTTTTCGGCGCGGTTTAGTCCCTTCGGGGCATGGTTTCTTCGGTGGAGGTAGGGTGACGGTTCCGCACTTCTTCCTCTCCGTTTTCCCTGCCATTGCATGTCGTTCGGCAAGGAAACGGTCGAGTTTGGGCTTGTTTAGTCTAAACCGTGATTTTCGGAGTCTTTAGGATTCGTCGGAAAATGGTAACCATTTGTAGCTCGGTTAGTGTTGAACTGGCCGTTGGGATGTTAGGATCCCATCCATGCTTGTTTTGCGTTGATCGGTGGTCATTCGAGGCCGGTAAGAGCCCGGGAACCTCGTTGACCCATTTAGGGTTGATTCATTAGAATCGCCCGGATCTTGTGTTTTTGTGGTTGCATGTCGGCTATTGAGCCGTTTTATGTTGTTATTTGTCATTTGGGTTTGGTTCCCCTGCGTTTCAGCGTGAATGGGGCGTGGAATGGGCCGGTTGGGTCATTCCTTTGTTTTCCCGCCGTGACCGATGTAGCAGTCGTTTCAGGGACCATTACATGGCCCTGACGGCCCTACGATAGACTGCCACTTCGTTTGGCGTTTAGACTTTTGTGGCTTCTGGCTGTGTGACGGCCCTAGGGAGGCGCGTCACACCCATGTAACGCGCCTGTGTTAACGCGTTACATTGCTTCATCGTTTTAAGTTTTGGGGTTAAGTCGGTTCCTCTAACACGCTTGACCCAGCGCGTTAGATGGATGTGACGTGCCTGCCCCAGGCCGTTACATTCTGTTTGACCGACGTTGACCATTAGAGGCGGTGCCTCTGACGGTGGTTCCCCCGTGCGTTAGGCTTTTGTAACACGTCCTCTCTGGACCGTTACATGTTGTTTTGGCTGAGTGGGGTTGCTACGCCGTTGGATGTAACGGTGGGGCCCCTGTGCGTCAAGCGTTTGTAATGCGCCCTGTTCTGGCTGTTACATGCCTCTCATCCTCTATTTTTGTCTTAAGCCAGTGTGTTGCGCGCCTGCTCCTGCGCGTCAGGCGTGTGTTACGCGCTTGGCCTAGCACGTTACATGGCTCTAGTTGCCGTGGGTTTTTGTCTTTGGTTTGTGGCTGTAACGCACCTTGTCTTGTGCATTAGGTGCTTGTGACGCGCCTGCCATGGCGCATTACATTTGTTGTGTTGGTGTTTTGGTCCGTGTTGGCCCCGATGGCCCCGGTCGGGCGCGTCAGGTGTGTGTAGCGCGCCCCGTGCTGGCCATTACATGATGTTTTCTATGTTTTAGAGTTGGTTAGGACGGTGTGAGTGACGGCTGCTCCCCCGACCATCGCTTGGAGTGTAACGTCCTAGACTTAGACCGTCAGGTTCATGTAGCGGTCTAAGGGTGGCGTGTTACATGTCCTGTGCTCCGATTTCCGTTCCTTCGGTTCCGGCTTGTCTTGGCTTGGCCTCGTGGTCTGCCCGCCATCCTGGGGAGGTCTTTTGACATCTTATGAGGGCTTAGACCACGTTGTAAGGTGGCCAGGAGTCTTCTTGCTTGAGGTAGGATTCTCTTTCCTACTCTTTAAGCATTATTGTCGGGTTCTGGTCAACCCGGTGTGACCCAGGGGTTGACAAGTAGCCCTGTGTATGTCTCGGTGGTTTTGCCCGGCCTGAGACACTGGTTCTAGATGCCTCGAGGTATTGCCTTACCTCGGTTAGTGTGTCCAGGTGTGCTGAGGGTTGATGGTGTTCCCTCAGGTCTCCGTGTGTTATTTTCTACGGAGTGTCGTTTCTTGTGGCTTAGGATTAGACCGATTGGCGGCTTGTTCCGCTGTCTATGACGATCTTGCCTTTGAGTCGTTCGACTCGGGGATCGTTACATTGTAGGTCTAGTTGCCTGGTCCTGAGTCGGTTGGCAGTGGTTGTACTGCCAGTGGTGCTTCGTAGTACGTGTGATAGGGCTTCCGTGGACTGTCTGTACTTTATCACTCGTGTTTTCAAGTTTTGTGCCTCGTGAGCCACCGTTGTTGTTACCCTTCGGTCTCTTGAGTGCCGGCCCGCTTGCGGATAGCGGAGGGTTCCCGTACACGGTTTGTAAGCTAGTTCTGTGGGATCCCAGCCAACGATAGCGTCCTGCCGAGGGAGAAAACTAGCTAGAGGACCTGGCTTAGGCTAGAGCCAATGTGTGCACACGTTGTCAGGGACTGAGGACTTACGTCGACGGACGTGACCCTGACTAGTTACTTGTCTTGTTGTTGTTCTGTTTCTGGTTCAGCATTTGTTGGTGCTGCCTCTCCTTGGACTCGGAGCGGTTGTTCCTTGGACTTGGTTTTGAGTACCTTGGCCTCCGCCGTTTTGGGCGTGTGTAGGTAGGTACTTGTGGTGCAGTGTAAGACGTCAGTGACACAGTTGGCTGTTTCTGTGAGGAGGTGCTTCCGTCATGTGACACGTGACTCTCGGCGTTTCTTGCGCATTGTGACCTTTGCGAGTGGCCCTCTCGTAACTGTACTCGAGGTTGGTGGCCCGTTGCGTGCGTCACGTTCTGGTCGTGCGTGGGGCGGCGTGTACGGCGTTTCTGGTAGTTCTGGTTGTCGTCCATCTGGGTCTTTTCTAGGCCTTTTCCATTTGTGTAGTTGGCTTTTGCCCTCTTCTCGATTTTGGCCGACGGACTGGTGTACCCTACCGTGTGAGTTTATGGTTGACCGTCTGTTGCCTTTTGGAGTAGCTTAGAGTGCCGAGTTCTCCTCGGTGGCCGTGTTCTGGGTTTTGCGGCCTCGCTCTTTCTTTTGGTTGAGCTCCCGTTGCTCTTAGCCTATTCCCTACTCCTGCTGTCCTTGTTCTATTTACAGCTTTGTAGTGTAGCTTTTCCTGCTTTGCTGCACTTGATGTTTTACAGTTGCTTCCGTTGCACTGTGCATTTTCCAGTGGGGATCCGCGAGACCCCTACTGAGTTTCTGGTTAGAGACTCACCCCTACTTTTCAGGTGGGTTTCACCTTCTGCCTCTGCGGTTCTTAGAGTGTGCATGCTCGTTGGGTGCCGTTGCTGCCAGCTGGTACTTGCGTCGGGCTTCTCCCGACCTTTTGGTACGTCTTTCTTTTCTGTCGACTGTACTGTGCTAGACTTGTTGTCTTTAGCTTTGGACTGACTCTGGGATATAATGGTTAATTTGAAACTGTTAATTAAAAAGTAATTTTATTTTTGCTACTTTAGCAAACCTGTCTAATGAAATTTAATTGCTTACTGTATTATCTCTGTGGCTTCAATGTACTCTACACGTGCCTTTTTCCCTTCGGAGCTTTCCCGCACTTAGGAGGCCTCGTGGGTTCCATGCGGTATCATGCGTATCCGTTAGTCCTACCGTGTATGCCGGGTATCCGGAATCCAGGTCGCTACAGCTTGGTATCAGAGCAGTGTTATGAGATGTTCGAAGTTCTTTTCTGAGCTATCAGAGCATTGTCGAGTGAAGTACATGGGAATCTGAGATATACAGTTTCCAGAGTCGTGAAGGTCCAGTACAGTCTTCAGTTGGCTGCGGTTTGTGATTCTTTGTCGCGTTGTTTTCTGTGTGTTGTCTTGTGCGTGCTGTTCTGGCATTGTATGTGATGGTTCTGCTCTCGTCAGGAAGTGACGAGGTGTTTCTTTTTCATCGTTGCGTTTGTCTCGATCATGTTGTACTTGGAAGTGTTCGCCGGAAGGCTTGAATCTGTGGTACGTTGTTCGAGATTTTTCCGTGTGTTGTTCTGGTTGCTGTTGACCTTCAGCCTTGGTTTGATGACCGTACACGTCCTTACGTTGTCTTAGTCGTCCCGGCTTGAGTCTGTTCAGCTCCTGATGTGTCTCGCTTCTGTTGAAGTGCTCAATTAGATTCCGTATTTGAGAAGCTGCTCAGGCAAGCTCGGATTTTCCTTTCTTGGTGAGCTTTTGTGGTTGATCTAATTGCTTCTTGTCCCTTCTGGTGGAATCTTTTCGAGGTTTGCCTTGGAATTGCTGTCTTAGTGATGCCTTTGTCCTGTGTCTGCTTAAGTGTGAACAGCTTTGTTTTGAGCCTGATCTGCTCTCTGCTTTACGGTTGCTTGGCTTTGACTCCATGATGGTGTTAAGAGCTGTTGTGCACCGTATTGTCGTGCCGTGTCCAGCGGCCGATGTATCGTGAAGGCTCATTTATCATTTTCAGGATGTGAAGGTAAGCTGAGATTGATGCTTTCCTTGTGCTATATGTTGAAGCTGGTGCTCTTCTCCTGTTGCACTTAGGCTCCTTGTGATCGGTTGTTAGCTGGATCGGTACTCGTGGCGTGTTGTTTGTGATCTTTGTTGATTGCGATAACGCCTGGTGTGTTCTGAGGTGCGACTACCGAGGTTGTTCGATTGCATGTGCGTATTGTTGAGAGTGCAGTGGAAGTGTGTGGGTCGGCTACCCACTGGTCGAGAGGTTTGTTCTTTCTCGATGTGACTTCATCTTGGCTTCTTGTGCCTCGATGTCATCTGTCGCCATGCCATTGTTGGTGGTTTTCTGGTGTTGGCATTGGCATTTGCGTGTATTGGGGAATTTGTCGGCATCCCTGCTGATTGAGTACCCTTTGCTCTGCATTTCCTTTCTTGGGTGTTGTGCTCTCGAGGTGTGTTGGTGGTCCTTGAGTTGCGTTCCCCGAGATTGTTGTCGTTTATTGTTATTGTGGGTCTTCTCTTGGTGAGAAGTCTGGTGCGTGACCCGTTTCTTGGGGTCGTGTGCTCAGCTGTTCTTGTGCCTTGATGTGACCCTGCTTGCAGTTGTGTTCCATGGTTCTGTGTTCATAGTGGAACCGGAATCCTGCAGGTGCTGTCGTTGTGTTGTTTTTGTAACTGCTGTTTCTCTATGATTTTGTGTTTCTATTTTGGACCAAGTCTTGTCGGTTAGCCTTGCTGTGCTCTTTTCCTAGAGTTAGCTTGCGACTCGATCAGGTGTAATATCTGAATGAGGACTGACTTGGTTGTGTTTGTGGTCCGGTGCTGTTGTTGTCGTTGGTGTCCTACGTGCCAGGTGTTCCCTGTTGCCTTTGGCACTAGAGCCGATGATGTCGTCGAGCTGTCAGCTGTGGAGATTATGTTTCCTTGGTTAAGCTGATACTCGCCGTGCCTGTCGTTGTGTTTCTCGGTCAGTTGTCTGTTGTTGTGGCAGTCGTGTCACCTTTCCTGTGAGACGTAAGCGACGTTGCCTTGTTTCGGAGGTGTCAGAATTGTGCTCACTTGGGTACCGTGCTCTTTTGTGGATTGTTCCCTTGAGATCTTGAGCATGTGCCTGTAATTGTGATCTGACGGTGTTCCTCTGAGCTATGTTTCTCGAGATTGGTGTTGTTTCCGTGGTGGTGTTGCTGGGTTGTTCTTCCCTGCTTCTCCTTTGTTAGTCCTTAATTTCGAGGGTGAAATTTCTTAAAGGAGGGGAGGATGTAATGCCCTGGATCCTTGGTAGGTCTTGCTGGATCTTCATAGGATCTTTTGGATTGGTTTCGGTGAGTTTCGGTTCACTCTGGTGCCTTCCGAGTGGAGCTTTACGAGCCGTGTGGGTTTTTCTCTCGTACTAGTTACGGAACCCTACGGTGAGTTTGTTTGTCAGTTCCTCGACTCGTGGATGCTACAACGATGATGTACTCGTCGAGCCGGTCGTTTCGACTATTTTTGCGTATTTGTCTGAATTTGTGCATTTTTGGCGCATTTTCGGAATTTCCAGAAATTAGGAAAATTTCCTAATTTCTTTTTTTTTTCTTTCCTTTTCCTCTCTCCTCCTTCTCATTCGCACGCTCGCCTCTCTCTCTCCCGTTCTCTCTCGTTCTCCCGCCTTCTCGCCTCCGGCTGCAGACGGAGGGGTGCAGGGGCGTGCTGGTGACGATGAGATGCTGCTGAGGTGCGCGATAGTGCGAGGATCGAGATGGTTTTGGCGCGATCCCGAACGGTGGATTCAAAGCCTGTGTTCGAGCTCGCGGTGTGGTTTTTCGGCACGGTTTAGTCCCTTCGGGGCACGGTTTCTTCGGTGGAGGTAGGGTGACGGTTCCGCACTTCTTCCTCTCCGTTTTCCCTACCATTGCACGTCGTTCGGCAAGGAAACGGTCGAGTTTGGGCTTGTTTACTCTAAACCATGATTTTCAGAGTTTTTAGGGTTCGCCGAAAAACGGCAACCATTTGTAGCTCGGTTAGTGTTGAACTGACTGTTGGCATGTTAGGATCCCATCCATGCTTGTTTTGCATTGATCGGGGGTCATTCGAGGCCGGTAGGAGCCTGGGAACCTCATTGACCCATTTAGGGTTGATTCATTGGAATCGCCCGGATCTTGTGTTTTTGTGGTTGCATGTGGACTTTTGAGCCGCTTTATGTTGTTATTTGTCGTTTGGGTTTGGTTCCCCTGCGTTTCGGCCTGAATGGGGCGTGGAATGGGCCGGTTTGGCCATTCCCTTGTTTTCCCGCCCTGACCGATGTAGCGGTCATTCCAGGGACAGTTACATGGCCCTGACGGCCCTACGATAGACCGCCACTTCGTTTGGCATTTAGAGTTTTGTGGCTTCTGGGTGTGTGACGGCCCGGGGGAAGCGCGTCACACCCATGTAATGCGCCTGTGTTAACGCGTTACATTGCTTCATCGTTTTGAGTTTTGGGGTTAAGTCGGTACCTCTAACGCGCTTGACCCAGCGCGTTAGATGGATGTGACGCGCCTGCCCCAGGTCGTTACATTCCGTTTGACTGACGTTGACCATTAGAGGCGGTGCCTCTAACGGTGGTTTCCCCGTGTGTTTGGCTTGTGTAACACGTCCTCTCTGGACTGTTACAAGCTGTTTTGGCTGAGTGGGGTTGCTGCGCCGTTGGATGTAACGGTGGGGCCCCTGTGCGTCAGGCGTTTGTAACGCGCCCTGTGCTGGCCGTTACATGCTTCTCAGCCTCTGTTTTTGTCTTAAGCCAGTGTGTTGCGCGCCTGCTCCTGCGCGTCAGGCGTGTGTAACGCGCTTGGCCTAGCGCGTTACATGGCTCGAGTTGCCGTGGGTTTTTGTCTTCGGTTTGTGGCTCTAACGCGCCTTGTCTTGTGCGTTAGGTGCTTGTGACGCGCCTGCCATGGCGCGTTACATTTGCTGTGTTGGTGTTTTGGTCTGTGTTGGCACTGACGGCCCCGGTCGGGCACGTCAGGTGTGTGTAGGGCGCCCCGTGTTGGCCGTTATATGCTATTTTCTGTGTTTTAGAGTTGGTTAGGGCGGTGTGAGTGACGGCTGCTCCCCCGACCGTCGCTTGGAGTGTAACGGCCTACACTTAGACCGTCAGGTTCATGTAGCGGTCTAAGGGTGACGCGTTACATGTCATGTGCTCCGATTTCCGTTCCTTCGGTTCCGGCTTGTCTTGGCTTGGCCTTGTGGTCTGCTCGCCGTCCCGGGGAGGACTTTTGACATCCTGTGAGGGCTTAGACCACGTTGTAAGGTGGCCATTAGTCTTCTTGCTTGAGGTAGGATTCTCTTTCCTACTCTTTGAGTATTATTGTCGGGTTCTGGTCAACCCGGTGTGACCTAGGGGTTGACAAGTAGCCCTGTGTGTGTCTCGGTGGTTTTGCCCGACCCGAGACACTGGTTCTAGATGCCTCGAGATATTGCCTTACCTCGGTTGGTGTGTCCAGGTGTGCTGAGGGTTACTAGTGTTCCCTCAGGTCTCTGTGTGTTGTTTTCTGCGGAGTGTCGTTTCTTATGGCTTAGGATTAGAGCGATTGGCGGCTTGTTCCGCTGTTTGTGACGATCTTGCCTTTGAGTCGTTCGACTCGGGGATCGTTACGTTGTAGGTCTAGTTGCCTAGTCCTACGTCGGTTGGTAGTGGTTGTACTGCCAGTGGTGCTTCGTAGTACATGTGATAGGGCTTCAGTGGACTGTCTGTACTTTAGCACTCGTGTTTTTGAGTTTTGTGCCTCGTGAGCCTCCGTTGTTGTTACCCTTCGGTCTCTTGAGTGCCGGCCCGCTTGCGGATAGCGGAGGGTTCCCGTACACGGTTTGTAAGCTAGTTCCGTGGGCTCCCAGCCAACGATAGCGTCCTGTCGAGGGAGAAAACTAGCTAGAGGACCTGGCATAGGCTAGAGCCAGTGTGTGCACACGTTGTCAAGGACTGAGGACTTACCTCGATGGATGTGACCCTGACTAGTTACTTGTCTTGTTGTTGTTCTGTTTCTGGTTCAACATCTGTTGGTGCTGCCTCTCCTTGGACTCGGAGCGGTTGTTCCTTGGACTTGGTTTTGAGTACCTTGGCCTCCACCGTTTTGGGCGTGTGTAGGTAGGTACTTGTGGCGCGGTGTAAGACGTTAGTGACGTAGCTGGCTGTTTCTGTGAGGAGGTGCTTCCGTCACTTGACACGTGACTCTCGGCATTTCTTACGCATTGTGGCCTTTGCGAGTGGCCCTCTCGTGGCTGTAGTCGAGGTCGGTGCCCCGTTGCGTGCGCGACGTTCTGGTCGTGCATGGGGCGGCGTGAATGGCGTTTTTGGTCGTTCTGGTTGTCATCCGTTTGGGTCTTTTCTAGACCTTTTCCGTTTGTGTAGTTGGCTTTTGCCCTCTTCTCGGTTTTGGTCGACGGACTGGTGTACCGTACCGTGTGAGTTTAGGGTTGACCGTCTGTTGCCTTTTGGAGTAGCTTAGAGTGCCGAGTTCTCCTCGGTGACCGTGTTCAGGGTTTTGCGGCCTCGCTCTTTCTTTTGGTTGAGCTCCCGTTGCTCTTAGCCTGTTCCCTACTCCTGCTGTCCCTATTCTATTTACAGCTTTGTAGTGTAGCTTTTCCTGCTTTGCTGCACTTGATGTTTTACAGTTGCTTCCGTTGCACTGTGCATTTTCCAGTGGGGATCAGCGTGACCCCTACTGAGTTTCTGGTTAGAGACTCACCCCTGCTTTTCAGGTGGGTTTCACCTTCTGCCCCTGCGGTTCCTAATGTGTGCATGCTCGTTGGGTGCCGTTGCTGCCAGCTGGTACCTGCGTCGGGCTTCTCCCGACCTTTTGGTACGTCTTTCTTTTCTGTTGACTATACTGTGCTAGACTTGTTGTCTTTAGCTTTGGACTGACTCTGGGATATAATGGTTAATTTGCAACTGTTAATTAAAAAGTAATTTTATTTCTGCTACTTTAGCAAACCTGTCTAATGAAATTTAATTGCTTACTATATTATCTCTGTGGCTTCAATGTACTCTACACGTGCCTTTTTCCCTTCGGAGCTTTCCCGCTCTTGGGAGGCCTCGCGGGTTCCATGCGGTATCACGCGTATCCGGTAGTCCTACCGGGTATGCCGGGTATCCGAAATCCGGGTCGCTACAGCTTGGTATCAGAGCAGTGTTATGAGATGTTCGGAGTTCTTTTCTGAGCTATCAGAGCATTGTCGTGTGAAGTACATGGGAATCTGAGATATACAGTTTCCAGAGTCGTGAAGGTCCAGTACAGTCTTCAGCTGGCTGCGGTTTGTGATTCTTTGTCGCGTTCTTTTCTGTGTGTTGTCTTGTGCGTGCTGTTCTGACACTGTACGAGATGGTTCTGCTCTCGTCAGGAAGTGACGAGGTGTTTCTTTTTCGTCGTTGCGTTTGTCTCGATCATGTTGTACTTGGCAGTGTTTGCCGGAAGGCTTGAATCTGCGGCACGTTGTTCGAGATTTTTTCGTGTGTTGTTCAGGTTGCTGTTGACCTTCAGCCTTGGTTTGATGACCATACACGTCCTTACGTTATCTTGGTCGTCCCGACTTGAGTCTGTTCAGCTCCTGATGTGTCTCGCTTCTGTTGTAGTGCTCGATTAGATTCCGTATTTGAGAAGCTACTCAGGCAAGCTAGGATTTTCCTTTCCTGGTGAGCTTTTGTGGTTGATCTAATTGCTTCTTGTCCCTTCTGGTGGAATCTTTTCGAGGTTTGCCTTGGAATTGCTGTCTTAGTGATGCCTTTGTCATGTGTCTGCTTAAGTGTGGACAGCTTTGTTTTGAGCCTGATCTGCTCTCTGCTTTACGGTTGCTTGGCTTTGGACACCATGATGGTGTTAAGAGCTGTTGTGTACCGTATTGTCGTGCCGTGTCCAGCGGCCGATGTATCGTGAAGGCTCATTTATCATTTTCAGGACGTGAAGGTAAGCTGAGATTGATGCTTTCCTTGTGCTTTATGCTGAAGCTGGTGCTCTTCTCCTGTTGCACTTAGGCTCCTTGTGATCGGTTGTTCGTTGGATCGGTACTCGTGGCGTGTTGTTTGCGATCTTTGTTGATTGCGATAACGCTTGGTGCATGCTGAGGTGCGACTACCGAGGTTGTTCGGTATGCTGAGGTGTGACTACCGAGGTTGTTCGGTTGCCTGTGCGCGTTGTTGAGAGTGCAGTGGAAGTGTGTGGGTCAGCTACCCACTGGTCCAGAGGTTTGTTCTTTCTCGATGTGACTTCGTATTGGCTTCTTGTGCCTCGATGTCGTCTGTTGCCATGCCATTGTTGGTGGTTTTCTGGTGTTGGCATTGGCATTTGCGAGTATTGGGGAATTTGTCGGCATCACTGCTGATTGAGTACCCTTTGCTCTGCATTTCCTTTCTTGGGTGTTGTGCTCTCGAGGTGTGTTGGTGGTCCTTGAGTTGCGTTCCCCGAGATTGTTGTCGTTTCTTGTTATTGTGGGTCTTCTCTTGGTGAGCAATCCGGTGCGTGACCCGTTTCTTGGACTCGTGTGCTCAACTGTTCTTGTGCCTTGATGTGACCCTACTTGCAGTTGTGTTCCATGGTTCTGTGTTCAGAGTGGATCCGGAATCCTGCAGGTGCTGCCGTTGTGTTGTTTCTGTAAGTGCTATTTCTCTATGATTTTGTGTTTCTATTTTGGACCAAGTCTTGTCGGTTAGCCTTGTTGTGCACTTTTCCTAGAGTTAGCTTGCGACTCGATCATGTGTAATATCTGAATGAGGACTGACTTGATTGTGTTTGTGGTCCGATGCTGTTGTTGTCGTTGGTGTCCTGCATGCCAGGTGTTCCCTGTTGCCTTTGGCACTGGAGCCGATGATGTCGTCGAGCTGTCAGCTGTGGAGATTGTGTTCCCTTGGTTAAGCTGATACGCGCCGTGTCTGTCATTGTGTTTCTCGGTCGATTGTCTGTTGTTGTGGCAGTCGTGTCTCCTTTCCTATGAGACATAAGCGACGTTGCCTTGTTTTGGAGGTGTCAGAATTGTGCTCACTTGGGTACCGTGCTCTTTTGTGGATTGTTGCCTTGAGATCCTGAGCGTGTGCCTGTAATTGTGATCTGACGGTGTTCCTCTGAGCTGTGTTTCTCGAGATTGGTATTGTTTTGGTGGTGGTGTTGTTGGGTTGTTCTTCCCTGCTTCTCCTTTCTTAGTCCTGAATTTCGAGGGTGAAATTTCTTAAAGGAGGGGAGGATGTGATGCCCTGGATCCTTGGTAGGTCTTGCTGGATCTTCATAGGATCTTTTGGATTGGTTTCGGTGAGTTTCGGTTCGCTCTAGTGGCTTCCGAGTTGAGCTTTACGAGCCGTATAGGTTTTTCTCTCGTACTAGTTACGGAACCCTACGGTGAGTTTGTTTGTCAGTTCCTCGACTCGTGGATGCTACAACGACGATGTACTCGTCGAGTCGGTCGTTTCGACTATTTTTGCGTATTTTTCTGAATCTGTTCATTTTCGGCGCATTTTCAGAATTTCCAGAAATTAGGAAAATTTCCTAATTTCTTTCCTTTTTCTTTCCTTTTCCTCTCTCCTCCTTCTCATTCGCATGCTCGCCTCTCTCTCTCTCCTGTTCTCTCTCGTTCTCTCGCCTTCTCGCCTCCGGCTGCAGACGGAGGGGTAAAGGGGTGTCCTGGTGACGACGAGATGCTGCTGAGCTGTACGATAGTGCGAGGATCGAGATCGTTTTGGCGTGATCCCGAACGGTAGATTCAAAGCCGGTGTTCGAGCTCGCGGAGTGGTTTTTCGGCGCGGTTTAGTCCCTTCGGGGCACGGTTTCTTCGGTGGAGGTAGGGTGACGGTTCCGCACTTCTTCCTCTCCGTTTTCCCTGCCATTGCACGTCGTTCGGCAAGGAAATGGTCGAGTTTGGGCTTGTTTAGTCTAAACCGTGATTTTCGGAGTCTTTAGGGTTCGCCGGAAAATGACAACCATTTGTAGCTCGGTAAGTGTTGAACTGACCATTGGGATGTTAGGATCCCATCCATGCTTGTTTTGCTTTGATCGGTGGTCATTCGAGGACGGTAGGAGCCCGGGAACCTCATTGACCCATTTAGGGTTGATTCATTGGAATCGCCCCGATCTTGTATTTTTGTGGTTGCATGTGGGATTTTGAGCCGCTTTATGTTGTTATTTGTCGTTTGGGTTTTGTTCCCCTGCGTTTCGGCGTGAATGGGGCGTGGAATGGGCCGGTTTGGCCATTGCCTTGTTTTCCCGCCGTGACTGATGTAGCGGTCATTTCAGGGACAGTTACATGGCCCTGACGGCCCTACGATACACCGCCACTTCGTTTGGCATTTAGAGTTTTGTGGCTTCTGGGTGTGTGACGGCCCTGGGGAGGCGCGTCACACCCATGTAACGCGCCTGCGTTAACGCTTACATTGCTTCATCGTTTTGAGTTTTGGGGTTAAGTCGGTTCCTCTAACGCGCTTGACCCAGCGCGTTAGATGGATGTGACGCACCTGCCCCAGGCCGTTACATTCCGTTTGACCGACGTTGACCATTAGAGGCGGTGCCTCTGACGGTGGTTCCCCCGTGCGTTAGGCTTGTGTAACGCGTCCTCTCTGGACCGTTACATACTGTTTTGGCTGAGTGGGGTTGCTGCGCCGTTGGATGTAACGGTGGGGCCCCTGTGCGTCAGCCGTTTGTAAGGCGCCCTGTGCTGGCCGTTACATGCCTCTCAGCCTCTATTTTTGTCTTAAGCCAGTGTGTTACGCGCCTACTCCTGCGCGTCAGGCGTGTGTAACGCGCTTGGCCTAGCGCGTTACATGGCTCGAGTTGCCATGGGTTTTTGTCTTCGGTTTGTGGCTGTAACGCGCCTTGTCTTGTGCGTTAGGTGCTTGTGACGTGCTTGCCATGGCGCATTACATTTGCTGTGTTGCTGTTTTGGTCCGTGTTGGCCCGACGGCCCCGGTCGGGCACGTCAGGTGTGTGTAGCGCGCCCCGTGCTGGTCGTTACATGCTATTTTCTATGTTTTAGAGTTGGTTAGGACGGTGTGAGTGACGGCTGCTCCCCCAACCGTCGCTTGGAGTGTAACGGCCTAGACTTAGATCGTCAGGTTCATGTAGCGGTCTAAGGGTGGCACGTTACATGTCCTGTGCTCCGATTTCCGTTCCTTCGGTTCCGGCTTGTCTTGGCTTGGCCTTGGGGTCTGCCTGCCGTCCCGGGGAGGTCTTTTGACATCCTATGAGGGCTTAGACCACGTTGTAAGGTGGCCCGGAGTCTTCTTGCTTGAGGTAGGATTCTCTTTCCTACTCTTTGAGCATTATTGTTGGGTTCTGGTCAACCCGGTGTGACCCAGGGGTTGACAAGTAGCCCGTGTATGTCTCGGTGGTTTTGCCCTGATCGAGACACTGGTTCTGGATGTCTCGAGGTATTGCCTTACCTCGATTGGTGTGTCCAGGTGTGCTGAGGGTTGCTGGTGTTCCCTCAAGTCTCCGTATGTTGTTTTCTGCGGAGTGTCGTTTCTTGTGGCTTAGGATTAGACCGATTGGCGGCTTGTTCCGCTGTTTGTGACGATCTTGCCTTTGAGTCATTCGACTCGGGGATCGTTACGTCGTAGGTCTAGTTGCCTGGTCCTGAGTTGGTTGACAGTGGTTGTTTTGCCGGTGGTGCTTCGTAGTACGTGTGACAGGGCTTCGGTGGACTGTCTGTACTTCAGCACTCGTGTTTTCGAGTTTTGTGCCACGTGAGCCTATTTTGTTGTTACCCTTCGGTCTCTTGAGTGCCGGCCCGCTTGCGGATAGCGGAGGGTTCCCGTACACTATTTGTAAGCTAGTTCTGTGGGCTCCGAGCCAACAATAGCATCCTGCCGAGGGAGAAAACTAGCTAGAGGACCTGGCTTAGGCTAGAGCCAGTGTGTGCACACGTTGTCAGCGACTGAGGACTTACGTCGACTAACGTGACCCTAACTAGTTACTTGTCTTGTTGTTGTTCTGTTTCTGGTTCAGCATCTGTTGGTGCTGCCTCTCCTTGGACTCGGAGCGGTTGTTCCTTGGACTTGGTTTTAAGTACCTTGGCCTCCGCCGTTTTGGGCGTGTGTAGGCAGGTACTTGTGGCGCAGCATAAGACGTCAGTGACGCAGCTGGCTGTTTCTGTGAGGAGGTGCTTCCGTCACGTGACACGTGACTCTCGGCGTTTCTTCCACATTGTGACCTTTGTGAGTGGCCCTCTCGTGGCTGTACTCAAGGTCGGTGCCCCGTTACGTGCGCGACGTTCTGGTCGTGCGTGGGGCGGCGTGCAAGGCATTTCTGGTCATTCTGGTTGTCATCCGTCTGGGTCTTTTCTAGACCTTTTCCGTTTGTGTAGTTGGCTTTTGCCCTCTTCTCTGTTTTGGCCGACGGACTGGTGTACCCTACCGTGTGAGTTTAGGGTTGACCGTATGTTATCTTTTGGAGTAGCTTAGAGTGCCGAGTTATCCGCGGTGGCCGTGTTCTGGGTTTTACGGCCTCGCTC
This sequence comes from Amorphophallus konjac, assembly GCA_022559845.1. Classification (NCBI taxonomy): domain Eukaryota; kingdom Viridiplantae; phylum Streptophyta; class Magnoliopsida; order Alismatales; family Araceae; genus Amorphophallus; species Amorphophallus konjac. The sequence goes on along the minus strand of CM040124.1, from coordinate 285,524,113 downwards.
TTTCTTTTGGTTGAGCTCCCCTTGCTCTTAGCCCGTTCCCTACTCCTGCTGTCGCTGTTCTATTTACAGCTTTGTAGTGTAGCTTTTCCTGCTTTACTGCACTTGATGTTTTATAGTTGCTTCCGTTGCACTGTGCGTTTTCCAGTGGGGATCCGCGTGACCCCTACTGAGTTTCTGGTTAGAGACTCACCCCTGCTTTTCAAGTGGGTTTCGCCTTCTGCCTCTGCGGTTCCTAGAGTGTGCATGCTCGTTGGGTGCCGTTGCTGCCAACTGGTACCTACGTCGGGCTTCTCCCGACCTTTTGGTACGTCTTTCTTTTCTGTCGACTGTATTGTGCTAGACTTGTTGTCTTTAGCTTTGGACTGACTCTGGGATATAATGGTTAATTTGAAACTGTTAATTAAAAATTAATTTTATATCTGCTACTTTAGGAAACCTGTCTAATGAAATTTAATTGCTTACTGTATTATCTCTGTGGCTTCAATGTACTCTACACGTTCCTTTTTCCCTTCGGAGCTTTCCCGCTCTTGGGAGGCCTCGCGGGTTCCATGCGGTATCACGCGTATCCGGTAGTCCTACCGGGTATGCCGGGTATCCGGAATCTGGGTCGCTACAGAGAATCTCTGCCAAAGGGAGGTATGGAAGAATATGGAGGGAGAGGAGATAGAGGGAAGAGAAAAGACTCTAAGACATGTCATGCATGGATTTAAAATGGAGAAGAAAATGAGTGAATAGTAAGAAGGAAAAGTGAGTAAAATAGAGGGTGAAAGAAGAGAGAATAGTTTGAAATCGAAGGGAAATTAGGAGATGTGGTAGAAGACAAAGTTGGAGAGCATGGAAAGGGGAAGAACTTTGATGAAGATAGTGGAGGCAGAAAGCTCGAGATGGTTAGTGAAAACGGAGGAAGAATGTGACTAAAAAAGGTGAATGAATAGTAAAAAGATGAGAAACAAAGGGTTAGAAAATTGAGAATAACTTAAAAACGGGAGAGAATTAGGAGGAGATGAAGAAGATAAAATTGAAAAGCGTTTGAAAATGAACAACTTTGATGAAGAACACGGTTTGAAATGATGAACACAAATGCATGTAAAAGCTAAGCTAAATGATTATGAAACAAAAAGAAATGAACTTTGGCAGAAAGACAGAGAAACAGACAGACAAGGGAGAAAAGAAAGATGGAATGAAAAGTTGTGAAAAGAGGGACCTCGGTGCCTCTTTTATTGAGTTTGAGGGCCCATAAATGGCCATTGATCGAGTGAGCACATCAATGAGACATTATGGAGGTTTCACGGGCGTCGGTTACGCATCTAAATTGATGACTAGCGCACTGGGCGTTTATTTGAATGCACAACTAGGAAAAAGGGTGCCACCTTGTTTATTTCCTCTTTTTGAATTTTGGCCTGTTGAAAGGGGCGCCTGATGGCCTGGGCGCCCTCTAAGGGGTGCCTAGTCTCTTGGGCGCCTCTTTCATTGGGTTTCCCGCCGCCTTCCTTCTTCCGTATTTTTCTTCCTGCCATTTTCTGGCAGTCATGTTAAGGGGGTGCCGAAGCATTAGGGTGCCTTCTTCATTTTCTTCTTATATATTTTTCCTCTTCTGAGCTAGTCTGGAAAGGGGCACCGAGGGGCCTGGGCGCCTCTCTCACTTCTGTCTTCTTCTTCTCTCTTCTGTGTCGAAGGTCTGGAGGAGGCGCCTGGTGTACTGCGCGCCCTTTAAGGGGAGCCTGGGCGCCTCTTCTTATGGTCTTTAAAAAACTCAACAAATCAATGCTCTTTCATCTAAAAATACTTGTGCAACTTCTTGAATAATTCTCACATTGTCATTTATACTCAGAAATTATGATAAAATACATGCAGACTCAAATGATGTGTGAGAGTGGAATTAACTATCCATGTTGCACAACTTTGTACTTTTGTTGTAAAAAGATGATGTATGTGATGCAAGTTATGATATGAAATGTGATATTCATCACACCCCCCAACTTATTCATTACTAGTCCTTTGGCAATGCAAATAATTAAAATTTAGGACCAACAAGAGTGGAGAGGAGAAATCTCACCGCCTGTACGAAGAGGCCGAACGTGGTCCAACCCTGACCGAACGAGGCCCAACTCCTCAAAGTGGTTGCCCCCGGGCCGACTTACTGTAAAGCCCAAAAACTCACTCGGAACAAGCGCGTCCTAGGCGGCCTTTGGGTTGAGAAGTCTGAGCATCAGTCGATCGAGAAAGCTCTCCCGGAGCCCCCTATTCTTTGTCCCGACCCAGCACTTATCGCTCGGGAGGCCACTCTTAAACAAGTGCCATTCGCTCAGGCTCGCTGATGAAAGCTTATTGATACGGCCGTTGTGAATCCCTTAATGGCAGGAAGCTCAATGGGACAGGGAAAACTAAGAGTTCACGCGCCGTAAGGATCCCGCATGAAGGACGTAACCCCCCCGAAACTCCTCTGCTTACAAGGATCAATTCGTACAACATGCCATTATTTAAACAGGACATGCCCTACTACGAGAAGGTAAGCTTAAGCAAGGTAAGAGCCAGCAACCCTGAGCAGGAACCACTTCACCTTTTGGTGGAGAGGGATCTCGCGCTCCCATTTTCCTCCCAACTCTTATCTTCGCACCAGTGCTCTACTACCTGTGCTGACTTAAGCATCGGAGGGTCTTCCCCGGGGATTTATCCCTGGGCACCTCTGACTTGTTTCCCGTCTTGCAGTTCTTACTTCAAGGGTATGTGGTCATCTTCCTCCCCGCTCAGGAGCAGCGCGAGATTGCCCCTCATCAAAGAGTTTACAAAATTCATACTTCTATCTTCAGCTCTTCTTTCATAGAATTAACCAAGGATTAGGAATCCGGAAGTATTAATACGCACTAGCCTTAGATCATGATTTTAAGAATGCATATGAAAGTTCAATAGCACTTGTGCATGTGTAAGACTAAACCCACAGTAAAGACAATTACATCCCTCATTTGTTATTCTAAGTATATGTCTTTCAACCCTGCACCTCCTAACTTGGAGTATTGAGCACACCAGCTTTTAGTCTGCCTTATTTCATTGTCCCCTTGGGATCTTATATATTTTCTTCACACATGATGTTGCACTACCCTTCACTATTTAACACGAACCTCGACTCTTGCCTTAGGAGAAGCAGGCCCGATTTCGCAGATCAGAGTTCCCTTTTCCGTTTGACGCGAACCTCAACACGTCTTAGGTGAAGTAGGCCCGGTTACTAAGATTAAGTACATTTTTCATGGTGAATTCATCATTTTTGTTTCAATGTGCTTTTGCACTTATAGATAACTTCTATAGAAAGTTTGAAAATATCTCCTTTTCGAGAAGTGCAGAGCGTCAAACATAATACTCAAAACAACAGAAGGCTTGTCCTATTTGTTTCATTAGTGAGCAATGTGAATTTCATATTTACTTTTAAAGAGATTCTTATGTCAATTTTCTGTAGCTATATTGAAAAACTTTTCCATCATCCTTTTCCTAGCCTTTTTCATTCCAGAATTACTTTCAATAAAAGCATAAATCAAGAGAATTCAATTGGAGGTTTCATCTTTTTCATGCACAAATGGTATGCAAAAAGCTCCTATCAGGTTGTATTATATGCATCATGAAAATTTCTCTCCCCCCCAACTTGAATAGCATTGTTGTAGCACCCCGAAAATTTAAAGTGTAGAATAGATAAAATAACTATAAGTATTCGTCATGGAAATAAAATTTTGATAAAGGAAAAGTGGTAATTAGCTAAAATGGTTAATGGGCCTAAATGTTAATAAATAGGCATCAATAAAGGTATAAATAAATAATTAAGAAATAAAAATTGAACATATCCTTTATCTATTCGAGGCTTAAATTAAATACAATTTAAGATATATATATATATATATATATGTGTGTGTGTGTGTGTGTGTGTGTGTGTGTGTGTGTACATACAAATATATAAAGACTTTCATAGGACCGAACCCGACTCTGATACCCGAGCCATCAGTAATGATCTAATAATAAGGAATGAGATCCTTGTATTTATATATATACATATAAGAAGTCCTACTAAATGATTTAGTTAAGCATATAGTAACTAAGTCACATAATTATTTAATGGGATTTGATGCATATATAAATATGCTTGGGCTGAGGATATATATATATATATATATATATACACATGGGCTCAATAAACAACACCCTTACAATCCTATATGAGAAGGTCAAATAAAAGTATAAGCAAACCTTTTTATTATTTGAACACATATAAGAACCCATATACATGATTGGTTCACCCATCAATTAACTTCTCCTTTAATTCACATACTGAGCCCACACACCTCACGTACACATGCTGGAGGCCTCATGTTCATGGGCCATGATAACGTTGGCCCTCAACCCCAAAACCTCATATATATATATATATATATGTAAAGCTTTTAAAGCTACGAACGTGGAATAGACTTTAATGATAAAATGCCCAACCCAATTACATGTGGGCATCCTTTCCTTTGAAGCCAACCCAACCCATTCGATGGGGAAAAGCTTAGGGTTTTCACTGCGAACATAGCAGGCGGCTGTTAAAATAGAAAGAGAATTGGCAATGCATAGAACATCATTAAACGCTTTCCTTGTATGGTCTCGAACCCACTAGCAGCCCCCCCTTCTATATAAACCCCTCACCAGCGAACAGGCAAGGCCTGTTCATGCTGCTACGCGCATGGAGACTTGTTGTTCGTACCTGCTTCCTGCTACATAGATGTCCATCACCTTCCCTCTACATCCGTTGTTGTGATCGGAGCAAAGGCCGGCGCCCTCCTTCTTCCGTATTCTTCCTGTGCAGCTGTAGTTGCTGTTATTGCCGTTGCCGTACGAGAAAAGCAGACAAAGCTTCCTCTCCTATTATCTTCTTCCCCTGCTACTTCTTCTTCTTCTTTCATCTGTCGAAGCATCGTCGAAGTGTAGGCAATCTCCCAAGCCTAACTGTTAGGAATAAAAAATTCATAGTTCAATATTACTTGGAGCATGTTTGTTGTAGTTTTATGTAAGTTGTTCACCGGGTTGCATTAATACGTATAACATGTTCTAAATTTTTATCCATATAAACATCTATCTAAAAATTGTAAAATATAGAAGATTGAAATCTCTATATTTTCTTAAAATTTTGATACCCTTAAGGGTAACATTAATCGCAATTATTAATTCAATTATAATTTAGTAGAGTAATTTAATTGACACGGCGAATGTCATAGTTTACTATAGCATGTTAGTGTGGGCTTTAACTTTGTCGGTCTTTTCGTGGGCGCCATAATATCTTTTGGACATGAAATTTTATGGGAGCGTTATTGGGATAGAGACCGAGATAGTGAGAGTGGTTGCATCATTTTTCGTGCCCCCTATCTCAAGATCTCTCAACGAAAAATTATTTTGAACACCCGGTTAGGTAGAGTTTTTCGAGCCCGTCATTTCGATAGATAGAACGTGTGATTCCGACGTGTGTACGTCGAGAACCGGAGGTTTGAAGAAGTTAGAATTTATATTTTTGAAATCACGACATTCTCAATGTCGTTGATTCATTTTGACGACATTTTACAATGTCGTCATATCTTTATTATATATATATATAAATATATGTATATATTTGTAACTATATCTTGAAAATTCATATCTATTAAGATATGTAACAGAAAATTATAAAAATTATATGTTTGGAATCCTTGAATTTTTCTCCTAATTATCATATATTCTATTTCTCTAAATTATTTTATATAAATAAATGTGTCTTTGAATGTATATTTTAAAATTATTCCATTAAATAGATATTGATGTGAATTCTTATTAAATAAATTAAGTTAAAAATCATACAATTAACGTCTCTCCAGGTGGATGCTAATTAATAAATGAATGCTAATTAATAAATGACACTACTCACAGATGTCAATTAATATAAATTTATTTAATTATAGTTAATTATAGAATTGGATGGACATAAATTCCATAATTAACGCATTCATGTTCTCGCCGTTTTCTTCCAGTTATGACCCATACCTTGGGTCTTTTGGCACTCTCATCTCACGACCGTAGATGGAGTCCATGTTTTATGATTGATTCACGTTATACACCTCAACTCTCGGTGACATACGAGCCCTCCGTTTCATATTCCATTTCTTCGGACTGGCAAGTTAGTCATTGTGACCTCCGTAAGTCTCTTCGCAGCCTTGGATTCCCTCAAGGCCGACTGAGCTGGTTGTACCTAATCACCCAGATTTCCAGAATGTCATAGTTTTCATATGGTTTATCGATATATCATCCTTATTACAAATTCTATCCTTGAACTCTATGTTCCATGAAATCTATCTTAATATCTTACATGCTTGATCCTTGAAATTCTTAGCCGTTAATATGGAATTAGTCTAGACTAAATGTCAGGGGCTATGGGTCCCACTAAAATGACATTTTAAATGCTACGGATCCTGATCTGACCCTCATTGGGCGACGCAAAGTCCAAACGTTATCAGTATACGATGATCAGGTGTTGGCATTCACCAACTCCGTTATTGGCATTTAGGGGTAATCATATAATCGTGAGAACTCCCAAGTGTGCGATCAAATACTACCTAGTGCTATTTCCATGAGGGGTGGTCATATCGTCGTGATTTTCCCCTTAGTGCATTGGCCAATCCTATATAGTGCTAGATGTGCAAACGCTCTCGTCATAGTGATGATCGGGAGTAATTGCCATCATAGTACACCTTTCTACAACTTATTGTTCGTCATGAAAAGATCTTGATTTGCCTTATTGGAGGGGTTATCATATCATCATGATATTCCCTTAGTGTCTCGGCAAATGCTATGTAGTGCTTGTAGAAGTAATTGTTCTACTTCTATATCGATCATCATAGATGTTCTTGAATTATCCCATTGATAGTACTCGTTATCTTGTCATGAAGATACTTCATAATAATGGATACATTAAAGCTCTCGTGATAGTGTTCGTCATAGAGAGATGAATGTTATATTTCCTCATGAATGCTCTTGACCGAGCTTGAGAAAGTACTTGTTAAGATCTTGCTACACTCTCTTGATTATCATTGTCCTTACTCTTCATGAGTTTATCTAGCATCTTGCTTACTCATTTTTTTTCTAGTTCTTGAATTTATCTCGTATCATTATAGTTCTCGATTTCTATATATCGCATGACCTGCATGAGCATATTAAACTGTAATTGACTTAAAGCTAGCTTGGAGCATGAGATATTAAGTCCTACTGAGCATCCGCTAACCCTGCGTTTTCTAATATTTTTCAGGTAATAACCTTTGTGACGACGAGACCGAACATGATGGGCAAGGGCAAGAGTGAAGAGAACTCTGACATCTAGATGAACCGTCTAATCTGGTTATCTTGCATCTTATGTCTCTTTGTAGTTTTTCTTCATTGAGTCTTTTCGTTTATTATGGGCCCAAATATGTAAAGAACTTATATTTGAAATGAAACTTGTTATTTGTCCAAATTGTGTTATGTGGAAATGACTATGCTTTGATTGACATGACTGTTTAACTGCCACGTTCTAAGCAAACGAACACGTTCCGCTGCTATCGGTTCAGGGCGTGACAATTGTCCCCAATGACATATGAAAGTAACAATGTAACCAGAAATGCGTCTGAGTAGGAGAGAAACAACCTGATGTGCGGGGCGAGAAGTTCTTTAAAATTGATGGCGACATCATCTTCGTCCCGACCTGTCTACTACAAAACACTAAAATAAAAGTATCAAAAACCTTGGGTTGCCTCCCAGAAGCGTTAAGTTTAACGTCTTCAGCTAGACGCATGAAAACTCTCAAAGATCTATTCCACATCACTCAGAGTAACAGATTCCTTTTGCAGCTGCTCATCTTCCAAATAGAACTTCAATCGTTGACTGTTGACAGTGAAAATGTGACCATTATTAGGATTCAGAATTGTTGGGTTCGGTGCGCCCCCTCTTTGTCTTTGACAATGGTTTTGATGATTCCAATATATTGTGTGTCTTTGTTTGTCATATGTTTTGAAGTGAAGTTTATTCATAATTATTTTGTAGAAAATGTTTTGAGGTTTTAATCCTTACATGTTGATATCTTTACCTTGTAGGCTGAGTATGCTTCATGGAAGCAGTTTCTCTATTCAGGTTTGTAAGGGTCGACCCCATGGGTGGACCCCTGGTTGATTTGAGAACAATCGTGTGTGAGTTCTCGAACATTTCTGCTATAGATGCTCTGCTGGTCGTATAGATGCTTTGCTATAGGCTTGAGGTGGAATTGTGGTTAAAGTCATTTTTGGAACTGTCTGTGTTAAATGGTAATACATTGCACGGACCTTGTGTCCACTGCACGGACTTAATGCTACATTGCACCAGCCTCATCTACGGGGTTAACACTATATGCACCGACCCTGCTTATTATGCACAGACCCAACCATTGGTTGCACAGACTTTATTGATAGAATGCATTGAGTGTTTAACATGTTTTGACATGATATAGTGGTTCACTCATATTGGGTATTATATGGGTAGTTCAACTTGTGTTGGAACTCCCTTTGACTGAACTTGGATATGTTTGGATTTGTTGCTTAGGCCACATGAATGGCCATCCTTGAGCTGAATTTAAACTCTTACTCTCTTGAGGTTTTGAGTTCTAGTAGCAATTTCAGTTTGCCTTGGATTGTAGGTGGAACTTATGTAAGGTGTGATTGAATTGCTTGCTATATGAACTTGGAGAGGCATTGTACTAATGTGAAACTCTTGGAAGTGTGGGCTCTTGAATGTCCTAAAATATTGAATCCATGGTACGCTTCCAATCTTATTGCAATCCCTTGGATCCTTGGTATAAGTTCATGTTAATATGGTTTTCCAAGTGCCAAGACTGTATCTTGGCCTTGGGGTTAATTTAGATGCTTATATGCCCCTTATTAAATAGAGCTTCATGGTGGATCGTGCTCATTTTAATTCCTAAAATTGCTTTCTAAATTTGGTTTGATTTGTGTTTTTAAAGACCCCTCATGCATCTCATTCTATTATTTTTGAATGGGGTTTAATGGTGTTTTATTGGTCCTTAATGTGTTTGAGGTTTCAATTGAGTTTTAACTAAGTTTTCTGATCTGTTAGAAAAAGTGTCGACTCACTGAGTCGACACTTATTTCAGGATGTTCTATCTGATACATTGTTTCACTTGTCTAGACAGAAAGTGTCGACTCTAGGAGTCGACATTTTCTGGCCAGCCTGCTGGCTGGACACTTCTGGCTGCAAGTGTCGACTCCTAGAGTCGACACTTAAAGGCCAGAGGTCTGTTTTCAAAGAAAATAGAACCTATGGTGAAAAGTGTCGACCCAATGAGTCAACACTTTCACCCAGGTCCTGTTTTTATATAACAGGACTGAACGCAGTGAGAAAAGTGTCAACCCCGTGAGTCGACACTTTCTCTGGTTCGTCCAGAACGAGTTTTCCCGATTGGTTTCGAAATTCCCATATCAAGATCCGATTGTCTTGCCTTTCTACCCCAATTGCCTTAGGGTTTCTATACATCTATTGGGTGTTCATTTGAAGGGTTTTAACATGGGGTTTTTGGTCTTTTGCTGCTGATTTCCCTCTTGTATATGAGGGTTACGATCTCCGACGGAAGAAGCATTCCCCTTGCACTAACCTTGCCTTATCTGCTGCAAGCGAAGAAGAACGAGGAAGAGAAGGTGCTTGCATTTGCTGGAGGAGGAAGGCGGAGCCGCTCAAGACTGCTTCTCACGGCCCAGTGTCCAGATCCGGAGGCGATGTTACTGTTGTTCATCGTTTGCTGGTTTGGGCGCGCGTTGTTACAAGAGGTTGGCTACTTCCACTCATGGTTCATTCGCTCCAAAGCACTCTTCTATTTTATCTCCGAGTTGTGTGAATATTAAGGGGATATCTAGATCATTCATCTCTATACTCTTGTTTAAGATCAGTTCAACGTTTAGGCATATTGTTCTATCTGCTCTTGTAGTAAAGAAGAAGAACAAAAAGGAGTTATGGGACATTAAAGGGGAATACATATATATATATATATATATATGATTTTTTTTTCAGTTGTTGTCATGTCCCTTTTAATCAAGATATACTCTCGGAGCATAATGACTTATCTTTTCTTGATGTGTGCAGGCTCGATTAGAGCTGCAATTTGAACGAACAAACATGGATCTTCAAGGAGGTCGATCGACTGCTCCAACCAGCCGTCGACAAGATCTTCTCCAACCTAGGCTTCAAGAAAGATTTGCTTATTTCTATTAGAGAACAAAGGAGATATTTCTACATCCTCTTTATGCATATTTCTATGAATGTTTCATAGTCTACTTTCATCTACATACTGCTGCGAGCGTATATTATATACCCTTTGATTTTCTTAAACTCAGAATATATGTGTGTGTGTACGGAGCTGTGTCTCCATGTTGTTGTCGTGTCCGGGGTATGTTCCCCGAACGTGTGTGTGTGCTAGAGTGGCAGCAAGTTCAGGCAAGGCCTCGTGTGTGTATTACTGCGGAAGTAGTGTGTGTGTGGTTGGGGTTTTTTCCCGTGTTGCTACGAAAGTAGCGTGTAGTGAAGCCTCACCCGGTTGGGTGAGGGGTGGACGTAGGGAGCCCGTCGTACTCCCGAATCACCTTAAAATCCCTGTGTCTTGTGTGATTGCCTATGTGATTGTCATTTCTTCTATCTCCGTTCATATGTACATTATATAGGTTTTTAATTCACTGCACAGTCACTCACTGCTACCTCCGTAATCTGTGTTGAGTAAAATTTCCTTGTTAGTTGGATTAACTATACGTGTGAGATCGAAAAGTTTGAGAGAACATTGTAATCTCACTTGAGTTTTAGTTAACCAACATAGTTAATTTTACTTCAGTTGTAATTGGGTTAGAAATTTTTTAAAATACGCCATCTCGGCAAGGGGTTAATTCAACCCCCCTTCTTGTCCGTCATCTCTCTGGGCCAACAATTGGTATCAAAGCCTCGCCTCTAATTTTTAAGTCGACCTTGCGGTCTTAGAGTAAAGATCATTTCATGATGGCTAGTTTAAATGTTATTCCTATCTTTGATGGTTTTGATTACGCTGCATGGCTTGGAAAATATTGTGTTTGGATCTCTAATACTAATCCGAAGCTTATGAGTCTGATTACTCGTGGTCCACATGTTTTGCCCAAAAATGAGCTAAAATGGACCGATGAGCATAAAAGAATGAATTCTAATAATATCTATGTTTTGAATGCTCTTAAAGCTGCTGTGTGCATTAAGAAATTTCCGTTTGTTTCTAATTGTAGATCTGCCAAAGAAATTTGGGATGGGCTAAAGGAAGCCCAATAAGAAAGTCGAAACAATGAGTGCCTCGCAGCAAGCAACAGTGAAAGGCAAAGCAAGAACAGCTTTGAGGTAAACTCTGACTGTGATTCTGATGATGATCATGAGATTAGCAATGATGAACTTGTAATTGCTTATGATGAACTGTTTGAAAAATATAAATTGATAAAATCAGAAATTAAGAAATTAAAAAGGAAACATGACAACTCTTCATGTGGGAAATGCATTGAGCTTGATAGGCTAGTTGAGTCCCAAATGCTTGTTGAAGAAGAACTAAAAGAAATGATTGCAAACCTTAGATCTGAAAAAAACCCCTTGTTGGATAAAATTTCAGAACTTCAACGAATAGAAAAAGAAAATGAGGAGCTGAAAATGTTGAACACCTCCATATCTGAAAAACTGCTTCTTCTGGAAAAAGGGAAAGTAACTATGAATGTTGACAAGATAAATAAATTGGAGGAACTTATGAAGGAAATAGAAAGCTTTAGAAATCTGAATGATAAATTTGAATCCAATGAAACTATGAATGCTATGACAAATGAAAAAGTGAGTTTTCAAGTGAAAGAACCTGAACACACATCCATGAACAATAATTCATTTGATAAACTCTAAATTAAAATAGTGCTTTGTTGATTCAAATTTCATTACTTGAAAGTAAGTTGAAAAGTCTTGAAAAGGTTGAGAAAGGAAAATGTGTGTTCATTGATAATTGTGACAATTTGCATATTCTGGAACAAGAAATTGAAAGTCACAAAACTATTAATTCCTTGTCGAATGAGAAAATTGTTTCATATGAACAAGAGATTGCTAACTCTCATTTGCAAATCATGAAACTAGAAAATGAAATCAAGAGCTTGAATAAATCTTTGTCCTTGTGTGATAAAGAAATTGAAAAACAGAAAGATGTTATTGAATGCTCCCGTGTGCATGAAAAAGTTTTCAACTGTTAAACATGATCATGTAACAAGTAAAAGAAGGAATATTTCATGCTATTATTGTGGTCAATATGGTCATGACATGTATGACTACCTCCTGATGAAATCTGATGATGAACAAACATTGCAGTCACAAATGAAAATTGTTGATGAGTCCAAAAATCTTGAAAAACCCATAAAGAAAAGATACAACATTCATTGCTTCTATTGTGGGTTACATGGACATGTTTTTTAAAATTATTTCACAAAGAAAAATGATGATGAATGGTTTCTCAAAAAGAATTTTTCGTGTTACTACTGTGGTGAACATGGACACATGATGAATAATTGCTTTGCAATGAAGAATGATGAAAAATGGTCCATGAAAAGAAAATTTTCTTGTTGTCATTATTGTGGTGAGAATGGTCATCTGATGGATGACTGTGCTATAATGAGATTTGATGATGATCGATGTGCTAGGAAATACAAGAATACATCTGTTCATGCTAGAACTAACCCCTCGGGACCCAAGATAGCTTGGGTACCCAAACCTCCAAAATGAGAATCTATTTTACAGGGACGCCTTGAGGTCAAGGAACATTAATAAATTGAGGACTCTCAAGGTGAGTAAGAAAATGACTTAATTTGGAGAACTTACTTCGGTTAGGTTCATTTTGAAAATTCTGAAAAGGTAAAAGTTGAGTCTGAAGTTCACAATCAAATTGCATTCCTATTTTGTTGATTTTGGTAACTTCTGAAATGATGAGATTTTGTGAACTTCATGTTTGGATGAATTGAACAGACTTCTCATTTCACATCTTGTGAATAATTTTAGTTTTTGAATGCTTTACATTGCACATATACAGTTCTTCATACACACCTTCTCTTTCGCTTTGCAAATAAAATCGACTTTGAATACTTTTCACTGTGCATAGGGTCTTTCATACTCCTATTTACTTTTTGCAAATAACAATTTACTTGTGCATACATAGAACACATACTTAGCTGCATGATACTCATTGCACATATACTTACATATCATTGCATATTTCTGTGCTTGAATGCCATGATTATCCGGTATATAAAATGGTGTTGGTGGAAGGTTGGATTATGTTCAGCCAGAAGCTTTCACTACGCGTGAGGTGGTCTTCGGACCTACGTTCTCCGCCAAGTACCGATAATCAACTTGCTTGAAAACTAAATCTTAATGCATGTTTGAGTGTATATAAAATATCACCCACTTTTTGACTACTTCAATGACTCATCCCTTGCTAAATGAAATTGCATTGATTTAGACATGTCTGTTTCATGGCATATATTAAGGGGGAGAGTTTTTATAACCGTGCATACATTTAGGGGGAGACATTACTATGAGAAGACTAAGTCATCTTTTACATTTAATACAACCACCCTCACAAAATGCACCATTTTGAGATAATGATTCAATCTAATAAGGATTACTATTTTTTACTCTACACTTTAGAGGACTATTGATTCTCTGCATAGAAATCACATGTCTCGTGAGGAAAAAGCCATTCACCCCATCAAAAATTTGTATAAGTGGAACGTGGATCTGAGTAGCATGGAATCTCCCCTGAAATAAAGGAGGAAACTCGCGTCGAAAGGAGAAATTAATCCATATCAAAAATAAGTGTGAATAGCCACCGAGTAGCCAGGAAGTGCCTCTGAGACAAAGGGTACAACTCGCGTCAAAAAGTGTCTCATCCACATCATAAATAGTGACGAAACTGAGTAACCGGGAATTACCCCTGAAACAAAGGGCATGACTCGTGTCAAAAGGTTAGTCACACCATTTTTAGTAATTAAAAATTGGGGTCATACGTAGCTACCGATACTCGAGCATTGTGTATGAAAGTGTATGTGTGAGAAGTTCTTTTTAGTGTTCTTTAGAAAATCTGATTTTCCATATTGACTTGAACTTCATTGCTCAATCTTCACATATGCACATTGGGTTTGATTGTTTGAATGTCCCTTGTGAATCAGTCGTTCTTCATGGTTAATGCAGTACTTTATTTATGTAAGCACGACATTCTTAGTATTGTTCATGCACATCATGTTCAAAATCGATTGCATTATCCTTACACTCGTCCCGAAAGGACTTGCATGAGTCTATAACTCGTAATGCATGCTTGAGTGCCTGAATGCTTGATCCGTCTATTCATATCATACTTCATTCCATAGTTTGAATGTATATGTTATACTTGTTGATAACACGTTAAATAACCCATTGTCAGTTGGTTTTTATTCTTGACAACTGGGGGAGAATAATGTGCTTTTTAAGAATCATCCACTCTGTGCATAGCTTAGTATCACATTTTGCATATAGTTTAGTTAAATCATACACTTGTGCATAGTTCAGTCATACTTTCATGCATATAGTTCAAAATCTGATCATCTGAATTTTCCTTCACACACCATCCTCTCATGGGAGGTTAATTGCTGTATTCGTGCGCTCTTATCTCACTCGTTTTTGAAAGCTTCACAGCTACTCCCGAGTCCCCCATCTTTTTGATAATGCCAAAGGGGGAGAAAAATTTGAGTGGTCACAATATATTGTCATCATCAAAAAGGGGGAGATTGTTGGGTTTGGTGCGCCCCCTCTTTGTCTTTGACAATGGTTTTGATGATTCCAATATATTGTGTGTCTTTGTTTGTCATATGTTTTGAAGTGAAGTTTATTCATGATTATTTTGTAGAAAATGTCTTGAGGTTTTAATGCTCACATTTTGATATCTTTACCTTGCACGCTGAGTATGCTTCATGGGAGCAGTTTCTCTATTCAGGTTTGCTTGGGTCGACCCCATGGGTCGACCCCTGGTTGATTTGAGAACAATCGTGTATGAGTTCTCGAATATATGCTGCTATAGGTGCTCTGCAGGTCGTATAGATGCTTTGCTATAGGCTTGAGGTGGAATTGTGGTTAAAGTCATTTTTGGAACTGTCTGTGTTAAATGGTAATGCATTGCACGGACCTTGTGTCCACTGCACTGACATAATGCTACATTGCACCAACCTCATCTATGGGGTTAACACTATATGCACCAACCCTACTTATTGTGCACAGACCCAACCATGGGTTGCACAGACTTTGTCGATACAATGCATTGAGTGTTTAATGTGTTTTGACATGATATAGTGGTTCACTCATATTGGGTATTATATGGATAGTTCAACTTGTGTTGGAATTCCCTTTGACTGAACTTGGATATGTTTGGATTTGTTGCTTGGGCCACATGAATGGCCATCCTTGAGCTGAATTTAAACTGTTACTCTCTTGAGGTTTTGAGTTCTACTGACAATTTCAGTTTGCCTTGGACTGTAGGTGGAACTTATGTAAGGTGTGATTGAATTGCTTGCTATATGAACTTGGAGAGGCATTTTACTAATGTGAAACTCTTGTAAGTGCAGGCTCTTGAATGTCCTCAAATATTGAATCCACGGTAAGCTTCCACTCTTACTGCAATCCCTTGGATCCTTGGTATAAGTTCATGTTAATATGGTTTTCCAATTGCCAAGACTGTATCTTGGCCTTGGGGTTAATTTGGTTGCTTATATGCCCCTTATTAAATAGAGCTTCATGGTGGATCATGCTCATTTTAATTCATAAACTTGCTTTCTAAATTTGGTTTGATTTGTGTTTTTAAAGACCCCTCACGCATCTCATTCTATTGTTTTTGAATGGGGTTTAATGGTGTTTTATTTGTCCTTAATGTGTTTCAAGTTTCAATTGAGTTTTAACTAAGTTTTCTGATCTGTCAGAAAAAGTGTCGACTCACTGAGTCGACACTTATTTCAAAATGTTCTATCTAATACGTTGTTTCACTTGTCCAGACAAAAAGTGTCGACTCTAGGAGTCGACACTTTTTGGCCAACCTGCTGGCTGGACACTTCTGGCTACAAGTGTCGACTCCTAGAGTCGACACTTAAAGGCCGGAGGTCTGTTTTCAAAGAAAACATAACCTCTGGTGAAAAGTGTCAACCCAATGAGTCGACACTTTCACCCAGGTCCTGTTTTTATATTACAGGACTAAACGCAGTGAGAAAAGTGTCAACTCCGTGAGTCGACACTTTCTCTGATTTGTCTGGAACGAGTTTTCCAGATTGGTTTCGAAATACCCATATCAAGATCCGATTGTCTTGCCTTTCTACCCCAATAGCCTTAGGGTTTCTATATATCTGTTAGGGTTGATTTGAAGGGTTTTAATATGGGGTTTTTGGTCTTTTGCTGCTGATTTCCCTCTTGTATATGAGGGTTACGATCTCCATCAGAAGAAGCATTCCCCTTACGCTAACCTTGCCTTATCTGCTGCAGGTGAGGAAGAACGAGGAAGAGAAGGTGCTTGCATCTGTTGGAGGAGGAAGGAGGAGCTGCTCAAGACTACTTCTCACGACCCATTGTCCAGATCCGGAGGCGCTGTTACTGCTCTTCATCATCTGCTGGTTTGGGCGCGCGTTTCTTCAAGAGGCTGGCCACTTCCACTCATGGTTCATTTGCTCCAAAGCACTCTTCTATTTTATCTCCGAGTTGTGTGAAGATTAAGGGGATATCTAGATCATTCATCTCTATACTCTTGTTTAAGATCAGTTCAACGTTTGGGCTTATTGTTCTATCTGCTCTTGTAGTAAAGAAGAAGAACGAAAAGGAGTTTTGGGACATTAAAGGGGAATACATATATATATATATATATATATGATTTTGTTTTCAGTTGTTGTCATGTCCCTTTTAATCAAGATATACTCTCGGAGCATAATGACTCATCTTTTCTTGATGTGTGTAGGCTCTATTGGAGTTGGAACTTGAACGACCAAACGTGGATCTTCAAGGAGGTTGATCGACTGCTCCAACCAGCTGCGGATAAGATCTTCTCCAACCTAGGCTTCAAGAAAGATATGCTTATTTCTATTGGAGAACAAAGGAGATATTTCTACATCCCCTTTATGCATATTTCTATGAATGTTTCATAGTCTACTTTCATCTACATACTGCTGCGGGCGTATATTGTATATCCTTCAGTGGCAGCGTGTTGAGGCAAGGCCTCATGTGTGTATTGTTACAGAAGCAGCGTGTGTGTGGTTGGGGTTTATCCCCGTGTTGCTACGAAAGTAGCGTGTAGTGAAGCCTCACCCGGTTGGGTTAGGTGTTGACGTAGGGGGCCCGTCGTGGTCCTGAACCACCTTAAAATCCCTATGTCTTGTGTGATTGCCTGTGTGATTGTCATTTCTTCTATCTCCGTTCACAGGTACATTATATAGGTTTTTAATTCACTGCACAATCAGTCACTACTACCTCCGTAATCTGTGTTGAGCAAAATTTCCTTGTTAGTTGGATTAACTATACATGTGAGATCGGAAAGTTTGAGAGAACATTGTAATCTCACTTGAGTTTTAGTTAATCAACATAGTTAATTTTACTTCAGTTGTAATTGGGTTAGAAATTTTTTAAAATCCGCCATCTCGACAAGGGGACAATTCAACCCCCCTTCTTGTCCGCCATCTCTCTGGGCCAACAAGAATTTTTACAACACCATAGTCAAAAGCCCTAATGACAACAAACGATCTGTCCCATCTAGACTTCAACTTACCAGGGAATAGGCGCAGCTTAGAATTAAAAGGCTAAACTTTTTGATTTGGTTGAAAAGTTTTCCTTTGAATATGTTTATCGTGAAAAGCTTTCATTTTGGCCTTGTAGATTTTAGAATTCCCATAGGCTTCATTGTGCAGTTCTTCCAGTTCATTCTTTTGTAGAGCTCTTTGGGACCCAGCTTGAGTGAGATTGAAGTTAACTTGGTTGATGGCCCAGTATGCTGTATGTTCTAGCTCTATGGGCAAGTGACAGGCTTTTTAAAAAATGAGACGGTAAGGAGACATGCCAATGGGAGTTTTAAATGCAGTTCTGTAGGCCCAAAGTGCATCATCTAGTCTCTCGGACCAGTCCTTCCTATCCGGCCAAACTATTTTATGCATGATGTTTTTGATCTGCCTATTGGAAACTTCTACCTAGCCACTGGTTTGGGGGTGATAAGGGGTTGCATACTTGTGGGTGATTCCATATTTTCGGAGCAGAACACGGAACTGAGAATGGGTGAAGTGAGAACCCACATCACTGATAATTGCCTTCGGACACCTGAATCCAGAAAAGATATTTTTCTTAACAAATTTAATTACAACTCTATGGTCATTTGTCCTAGTGGCTATAGCTTCAATCCATTTTGAGATGTAATCGACCACCACCAAGATGTATTCATTTCCAAAAGATGGTGGAAACGGTCCCATAAAGTCAATTCCCCAAACATCAAAGATTTCTACTATTAGAATGGGATTTAACGGCATCATATCTTTCCTTGAAATATTGCCCACGACTTGACACCTCAAACAAGTTTTAGAGCATTCATAAGCATCCTTGAATAAAGTGGGCCAATAAAATCCACTTTGTAAAACTTTTGCCGTCATCTTCATTCTTGAAAAATGTCCCCCACAAGTAGAATGATGACAGAAATTCAGCACAGATTGTTGTTCTTCCTCAGGGACACATCTTCTAATGATCTGATCAGGACCCATGTGAAATAGCTCCGGGTCCTCACAAAAATAGTGCTTTACCTTTGAAAAGAATCGATCCTTCTTCTTCTTAGACCACCTTCCTGGAATTTGACCTACTGCCAGATAGTTGGCTATGTGAGCGAACCGGGGAGTTGTTGTGTGAGAGATGAAAAGAATTTGCTCATCAGGAAAAGAATCGGACATTGGGGCACTTTCAGGTATGACAATTCTTGATAAGTGATCAGTGACAATATTTTCCAAGCCCTTATTGTCTCTAATCTCTAGATCAAACTCTTGCAATAGTAAAATCCACCAGATGAGATGGGGTTTGGCTTCCTTTTTGGAAAGCATAAATTTCAATGCTGAGTGATATGAATAAACAATGATCTTTGCCCCTAACAGATATGATCAAAATTTCTTCAAGGAAAACACAACAGCTAATAGTTCTTTCTCCATGGTGGTGTAGTTCAACTGGGCATCAGCGAGGGTACGACTCGCATAGTATATCACCACAGGCTTCTTTTCAACTCTCTAACCTAGGACAGCTCCTATAGCATAGTCTAAGGCATCACACATTATTCCAAAGGGAAGCGACCAGTCAGGAGATTGAAGAATAGGAGCTTGAGTAAGGGCCGCTTTCAAAGAACTAAATGCCTCAAGACAAGAATCATCAAAATGAGAGAGAGTGTCCTTGGCTAGTAATTGTGTGAGAGGTCGAGCAATGGTGGAGAAGTTTTAGATGAATCTTCTGTAGAAACCCGCATGGCCAAGAAATGATCGAATTTACTTAACAAATGAAGGGGGAGAAAGATTGGAAATCAAGTCAATCTTGGCTTTGTTAACCTCTATTCACCTTTCTGAAACTACATGGCCTTAAACTATCCCTTCTCTCACCATGAACTGGCTCTTCTCCCAACTGAATACCAGATTTGAATCAATGCACTTCTTTAGAACTTGAGTCATATTTTTCAAACAATCCTCAAATGAAGAACCAAAAATTGAAAAATCATCCATAAAAACTTTCAAACATTCCCCCACCATTTCTGAAAAGATTAACATCATACATCGTTGAAAGGTGGCGGGGGCATTGCACAGCCCAAAAGGCATTATTCAGAAAGCAAATGTGCCATAGGGGCACGTGAAAGTTGTTTTTTCTTGATCCTCCGAGAAAATTGCAACCTGATTGTATCCACAGTAACCATCCAATAAGCAGTAATATTTCTGCCCAGCCACTCTTTCCAAAATCTGATCGATGAACGAGAGTGGGAAATGATCTTTCTTTGTGACAGAATTCAATTTTATGTAATCAATACAAACTCTCCACCCCGTTTGTGGTTGTGTGGGTACTTCCACTCCTTTCTCATTTGTTACCACTGTCAGCCCTTACTTCTTAGGAACTACTTGGGCTGGACTAACCCATTTACTATCAGAAATGAGATAAATAATCTAGGCATCCAACCACTTAACAACTTCTTTCTTAACCACCTCCTTCATACTTGGATTCAGCCGACGCTGCATTTCTCTGCTCGGTTTGGCATTGTCCGCCAAATAAATGTGATGCATGCACACATCCAGACTAATACCCTTTAAATCTGCCACAGACCAACCTATTGCCCCCCTGTGCTCCTTAAGGACTTCTAGAAGTTGAGATTCTTGGGCAGAGGTGAGATTCGAAGCAATGATTACAGGCATGGTTTGGTCAGGGACTAGATAGGCATACTTCAAAGAATCCGGCAGAGGTTTCAATTCCAGAATGGGTGGCTGATCCATGGATGGTAGAGTAGGTTTAGCTTGTAATAGAGGGAGTGGCTCAATTCTAGAGTGGGGTGCACAAAAGATAGGGGAATCCTAGAGCATACTACCCTCTTCTATCAAATCATTGTTAACCTCCGGACTTTCATCAATCAGCTCCTCAAATATGTCAACAATGTTGCATTCTTCTTCATGGTCTAGGTACTGAGAGGCCTTGAACACATTCAAAGAAACTTTCTCGCCTCCAAAAGAAATATCCATCATTCCCGTGGCACAATTTATATTGGCCTTTGCCGTAGCAAGAAACAGACGTCCCAAAATAATTGGTGTGTGCTTTAATTCCTGGGACGAGGCCATATCCAGAATAATAAAATCCACTGGGAAATAACATTCATGAACTTTCACAATCACATCTTCCAACAGACCCCTTGGTGCTTTTATAGAACGATCTTCCAATTGGAGGATTATGGACGTGGGCTTTAACTTCCCCAGATCAAACTGTTCATAAATAAAGGTAGGTAGCAAATTCACACTGGCTCCAAGGTCCAGCAATGCTCTATCAAATGTCATTCCACCTATATCACATGAAATTAGTGTGGCTCCGGGGTCCTTCAGCTTTTTAGGCAAATGATTCATAACAACAGCACTGACGTCCTCGGACAAGCATATTTTTTGTGTTACTACCTTTGGTTCCCTTTTTGGTGTGCACTGCTCTTTCAAAAACTTTGCGTATGCCGGCACATGCTTGATTGCATCCAAGAGAGGAATGTTGATGTTAACCTGTTTGAACAGTTCCACTAATTCTTCTTGTTGGGCTGGTTTTTTCTTGTGAGCTTTCAAATTTAAAGCATCAGGAAAATGGATTTTAGGTACATAATCTCAGGGTCCTTCATCAACCTTCACTTTTCCTTTATCCAGCTTGTCCCCCCCCCCTCTGGCTTCTTTTTCTATTGCGTGATCACATGCTCCTCATCCTCACTATCACTGTTCACATGGGCTTCTTGGCCCGAACTGCTTCCAACACCCCTAGCCTGATAAGGGTCACTAAGAATCTTCCCGCTCCTAAGGGTAAAGATGGCTTTGGCATTTTTGAATTGAGGACCTACAGGAGGGGGCGGCTGAGGTTGATTGGGTTGAGGAAGAATGGGAGCTCTTTGCGAAAAACCTAGGGGTTGTTGATTTTGGGGGTTGGCCACTGGTTGGCTAGGAAATTGGCCTCCCTCTCTCCTCATGTTATTTGCTGCTAGCTGCCCTATCTGGTTCTCCAACTTAGAAATAGACTGTGCTTGATTGAGGATGAGTTGTTGGAGTTGTTTGAATTTGTCATCAAAATTGGGCTGAGTGAGAGGTGGCTGATATTGTGGTTGATGGGAACGATGTGTAAGAATTTGCTGAAACTGGCCCTGAGAGAATTGAGCTTGAGGGTATGGGGCCTGAGTTTGATGGAATGGCGGTTGCTGAAATGAGGGTTGTTGAAAAGGAGACTGATAAGAGAAATTATGGTTAGATTGACTTGGCATCTAAAAATATTGTTTTGGGACTGGATGGTGTGAAGGATTGGATTGAGTGGATGGACCTTGCTGAGTCTTCCAAGAGAAATTGGGGTGATTCCTCCAACCTGGATTGTAGGTATTAGAATAGGGATCATATGTAAATTTGGAGACACCTTGAGCAGCAAAGATCTGTTCTTGGATAAAAGGTGGAAGTTAGGCAGCAGTGGGGCAATCAATCACAGCGTGGCTAGGGCTGGAACACAAAGCACAAATTTCTTCAGGAGTGGGAGTTGAGAATTGTTGAGATTATTGAGGAGCAGAAGGTAAGGAAGGTTCCTGCCTATTCATAGCCAACAATTGGTCTAGCTTCTGAGCTACCATATCAACCTTCTCTATCTTCTTGGCCAACAAATCCATTTTATTCAACCTTTGAGTTATGGCATTGCTATCCATTTTGTTCTCACACTCCCCTTGATTCTTAACTGCGTAGAGCTCGGCCCTCTTGTTTGGCCCAATCATTCTTTCATATGAAGTTAGTGAGGCATGACTAATGGAGTTCTCACTAAGCATTTCAAATAAATCGTAAGCGTCATCCTCATTCGTGCTCATAAATGCTCCCCCACATGAAGCATCCACCATTGGTCTCTTGTTCTCCGTTAATCCATCATAAAATGCTTGAACAATTTGCCATCTTGACAGACCATGATGGAGACATTTTCTCAATATATCTTTCAATCTATCCCAAGCCTCATGTATCTGTTCCCCAAGATTTTGAGTAAATCCAGTTGTGGCTCTTCTCATTCTGTTTGTCTGACCCATGGGGTAGAATTTCTTCAAAAATTCTTTTTGCATCTCTCCCCAAGTGTCAATTATCCTACCCAAGGCTCCCAACCAGTACTTGGCCTTGTCCTTAAGGGAGAATGGGAAGAGAGTAAGCCTAAGAGCATCATCTGAGAAAATTTGAATTTTAACAGTGGAACATATCTGAAGGAACTCATCAAGATGTTTGTATGGATCTTCATTGGGATTTCCATAGAAAGATGGCAGCATTTGGATGGTACTTGACTTGATTTCATATTAAACTGCCTGGTTCTGAGGTGCTTGGACATAGAAGGACGGTTGGTATTGGTTTGGCATGAAATAGTCCATCATTTGTTTGAGAGCTTGGTTTTGGCACTACAAAAAAATAGAGATATAAGGGCAATTTATTTAGAGACATTTATTAAAACTGTCCAAATATAATCATAATTAGAGGCATTTGATATTTAATATTGCCCTTAAAATATTTTAAGTTTACTATTTATATAAAATCATGTATAGGGGCATTTTACAATTGCCCCTAATAATTATAAAAGAAAAATAAAAATTCATTCAAACTGCCCCAAAAAAATTTCGCTTCCTCCCGCGCTAACGTAACCACCTGCGCCCAATCCTTCGAAACGTGCAGTCTTCCTCGTGATCGATTGATCCATTTCACCCATTCCACCTCCTCTCGCCTCTCCCTAGCCCCCTTTCCACTGCGTGTGGACTCTTCGTTCCTCATCCACCTCTCCACCTCCTCACCTCCGGTGCGGACTGACATTCCATATTATCCTCTACTCCTCTGCCTCATCACCTCCCTGGCCCGTTCTCCCCTCACTATTCCTCAACAGCGCCGCAGGAGTCGTCGGACCTTCTTCACATCTGCTACAGTTTCCCACCTCCGCAAGAGCTGCAACCGGCGTCGGGTGATGCTTCCGGACCACTGCCCTATCGCTCTTGATTTGCTTCTATGCCATCGTGTTGCTCGTCGTTGCCGCTGCACCAACAGCCCCTTCCACTGTGGACTGTTCCTCTATCTTCTTCTCCACCACTCTGCCTCATCGTCGGGACTAGCCGCAGCAACTGTTGGGCCTAGCCGTAGCAGCCGCTGAACCTAGCCCACCTCCGCATGGCCTAGCTCCAACAGGCGTCGGGCGACGCTCCCCGAACACTGCCGCTTTGCTCTTCATCTACTGCTATGCCACCGCCTTACTCGCCGTCGCCCCCACGTCAGTCTATAGATAGGGATGGAAGAGCAGGGAGGGGGGCCTCTCTGGACCTGACGCTAAAGATGGGGTAGGCGTTCTATGCCTGCACTATCGCCAATGTTGCCGCATGACTCGTCTGCGGGCTTCTAGCAAGGGTGACTGCCAGAGCGCCTCTCTCCCCCATACCGCTTCGCTGCAGTGGGAGTGAAGCCATTTGTCAAAGTAGTAGAAGCCTCCGGCCTTGGCGGCGACCATGAAGATCGCCGCAGTGAGGGCTCTGTTTATTGTGATGGACTGCATCATCACGGCGACGGTCATGTACACCGTTGCCACCGACGGCCTCCCCTTCCGACGAGAGCTCCTGACCCCTTGAGTAGTTGCTCCACCCACCCATCCATTCCCCAACACCGATCTCTGATTCAGATGCTCTCTAGTTGTTTCTGCTTTCGTCTTCCATGGCGTGAACGATGATCTCTTGATGTGGTGATCGAGTGGGAGAAACCTGTGGAAACATTGGTTTGATTGTGTGGAAGTCACTTGTAGTGTATGATCTCTCTATAATGCGTTGATTGGTCTCATTTTGGAAAGCAATAATTAGGTTTAAAGCTTGATGGTGGGTTTCTGTTTATTGGAATTAAAGATAATCTAGTTTATATTTTGTCTGCTGTGGATTTACAAGATGTACATTTTGTAGGTGGATGGCAACAACGTTGGTTGATTTCTATATTAATGTGGCGGCCATCGCGGTAACTTGTAGCAACTTTAGAAGTCCCTCTCGTCTCTGGTGATATGCTTTTAGAGGATAGAAATTGCTTTATTCCCTGCATGACCATAAATCATGTACATTGCAGAAGCTTCATGTTCATATGATTAAATAACTGGTCATTTCATATTTGTAATTTTCTTCAAGATAGTCATTGTCCACAACCATGAAGTGTCCTAATCCTGCAAAGACTTGTAATTGTGCCTATGCAATGTTCCAACTTTGTTCATTTCTTATGCTAATTTTTTGATACCAGATATAAATATTTTTTTCTGATCAAAATTCTTTCATATATATTTAGTTTTTATGGTCTCAATCTGCATAATCGTTTGATGTCTCAGGTATGGATTGCCTACAAGGAATCAAGTTGCATCAGCACATGCATATGGGTCATTATGTTGATTTGCCTTGGCAGGTTTGCCTTCCCTTAGTCTAGCCATTCTACCCATATGCTGCTAGAAAGCTAGTTCTGGAATTCATTATGCTTCCTTATCATTTCCATTGGATTTTTGACACTGCCAAAATACTGATTGTTATTTCAGAAAGTGTCTTTTTTTAAGTAAATTTGGTTACTATTTTCGATGTTAGAATTATGTGGTGCCTGTGCTTCTAGTTGTGGGTTGATTTTATTTCTTATTTGCAATGCCCAGTTTCTAGTAGCTGGTTTTTTGAATAGCATCATTTGAACATTAATCATAATTCATCTTTTGTTCCCTTATTCTTTTTATTAAGTGAAGCGTGCTTCAGGAACGCTTTTATTTATTTCCTGTATGGATTTATATATCTCTGACTATGTCTTTTATGTTTCCAGGATTGCTATTTGCACCTATGTTGTCTTGCAGCTTTTTAACATCTCATCCCAAGACTCGGGACAAAATCCGGTCTACCATGTATTACAGCATTATAGTGTTAGGCAAGTCAAAGCACTATTCTTTGAGGAATACATGACTTACACACTAATACTTGAAATTGTTTCATATTTTACCACTTAGAAATCAATTTTGTTCGAATATTAACTTATACTGTTCCATCAATGCATTTATGTTAATAAGTGCAATCTTTTACCAACTGCTTTAAAAAAAGTTCCTTTGAGGTGTTCTTTGGTGAGGTTAGGGTTATATCTTGTACAATTAAGCTCATTCTCCAGTGAAAACTAAATACAAAAAAAATCAAAACACCTCTTTTGGCATTGGCTTGTAATATGCCTACTTCTTTGGTTCAATTAACTCACTTCTCCTAAAGTATAGACCTTTGTAGGGACTCAAGAAGCAAGTCTCAACTCGTTCTCCTTCTTGTATAACAGTGAAATTTCCTACTTGATTGCTGTCTGAAAAGTTAGAAATAGAAATAGAAAAAAGATTTTTATTAATGCTACATATGCTGAATTTGCTGTCTACAGCTTATTCTTGTTGTTACTTGCTTTGTTTTCTGATCACAACACGCATATTGCATATCTTGACAGTGTAGTGTGCTTAATTTTTTGTCTTGCTATCCAGGAGGGGCACTGAAAAGCAGGCAAAATTTCACTCTGTTGTGATTGGAAGAATTATCTTTAGCATGTTGGGTTTCTTAATGTTGGGCACCCTCATCTATACTCTCCTTACTGATGGTTCACCTTTCCGCAGAGAGATACTGACTCCGTGAGATTTCCTTCTCTTTATTGATTTTTTTTCCTGCTCCACATTGTTAGTTATATGGAAAAATGAAGGAAAAGTGGATCTTGATCATGGTTCAATGACTTGGGGATCTGTATCAGATCAGATGTCTCCTGATCTAGTATAAGTGGGCCCGACTCAGAATCAACTTGGACTGACTCAGCAGAGTCACATATGTAGAATAAGCTCAACAATAGAGTTTGATTCTTTTTATCCATAAAATGCAAGATTTATGGTTGTTGTTATATTATTACTATAGTTTTAATTTTTTTAGATTATTTTTTAGATATGACATTATTATTTAAATAGTCCATAGAGATTCAGTGTGATTTTCTCGGAGTCGCCTGAGACAGGGCGAGTCAGACCGAGTCGACCAACCATGATCTTGATAACTCCCCCCCCCCCCCAAAAAAAAAAAAACTTAATTTTAGGCTGTTCTACTAATTTCAAAATGTTACGATTATAAGCTTTTGCTCTTTGAAATCATTTGTTAGAATGTCACTGTGTAATTAGACAAGTTTCATCTTTAACTAGTTTTTCTTACATCTATCTGTGCACATGCAAATTGATGTTAAAATGTGTGCAGGTGGTTGACAGCGACCTTGATTGATTTCTACGTCAATGTTGTGGCTATAGCGGTGTGTGACTTATCTATGTATTTATAGTTCTCGCTTATATTGGTTTGCGTTCAGAACTTTGGATATTTAGGTGGATAATTATCATATAGTTATATGGAATTGTTCAATTCTATATTGAAAAGATTGGTTGTATCGAGAACCTCCATGTAAAGCTTCAAAGTAGTCTCTGGGTGTTACCAGAAATGTGTGGGAGAATCTTTTATATTTCATCTTATTGCTTGATACATTTTTGTCAACTTAGTTCACATTTTACAAGCTGAAATATTTAGTGTCTGCTATTTTACCATCTTTTTGTTAATTGTATCTTGGTTTTCACACTTTGCTCCACACACATGGCCATTGGAGTGCATGGCATCTAGTTCCCAAAGTCACACTGTCATTTTCAATTTAGGTTATTGTCTATGACTTGCTTTAGACTTTTGTAAAAAGTCTCCATTCATTCCCTGTACCCACATGTCAATTGTTCTCCGGGTCTTGCAGATCTCCTTTCACTCCTCGAGAAATTGGATCAATTGGATCTTAAAAATTTAGATCCAATTATGCAAATTCGGATCTAATGGGTCAATCTAAAAAATGTATATATGAATTTTGGGTGAAATTCGGATCCGAATCTTAAATTCGGATTTGGATCTGATTTGAATCCGAAACAAACATATTAGTTCGGATCTGATTCGGATTCGGATCTTAGGCTATCGGATTCGGGTTCGGATCTTAAAGGATCCGACCCGGATCCGAACCATTGACACCCCTAGTCTCACCCTCTCAAAAATGAAGGAAACCACACTCTCATATTGTCAAATTTTAAATCAAATATTGTTTATTTCTTTGGTATAGAGGCAAGGAAAACTCAGTGCACAAAGTTGTTTGGTATACAAATCTCAAAGAGGTGAGTGAGTGCAATATAATAATAATAATAATAATAATAATAATGCCATACAATCATCAATCAATAGTGAAATAAATACGTAGTTCCAACTAAAATACCCTTCATAGCATTGACTATTTCCGACAATTTCTCATTGTAGACTTTGAGCATAGAGTGGTCAAAGAAGCCTTCTTCTGCATATTCCAAGAAGCAATCTGGGAATAGCTGCAACCAGTGATCATTTATCAAACAACGATCAAGTCTACCTGAGATCCTCTGCGGAGGCTTTAATCTGTTGCTCCAAGATAAAGTTGGTCATATAGTTTTCATGTCAAGTAAATCAGCTGATAGAATCATATGGTCAAATTCATTAAGAATGGCCAGAGGAACAGGGTTGCCTCCAATCTTCTCATCAGTATATCTGGTGCAGTTGAAATCCCCTATCATGATCCATGGAGTCCCAGACATCATAACTGAGAGGTTGATGATGTCCTTCCAAAGAGATCTTCATAAAGAGAGGAAATTTGATGCATAGATAGCAGTAAGATAAAAAAACTTGCCCGTGACTACATCCACCAATTGTAAA
Source organism: Amorphophallus konjac (assembly GCA_022559845.1). NCBI lineage: Eukaryota > Viridiplantae > Streptophyta > Magnoliopsida > Alismatales > Araceae > Amorphophallus > Amorphophallus konjac. Next base: position 285,495,546 of record CM040124.1, on the reverse strand, counting down.
TGAATAAATTGATCTGTCTCCACTAGATTTGTCATGTGGAACTTTTTCATGGAGATAGTCCTTCTGAGAACCAAGCCTCTTTTTGTTTGTAATCCCACAGATGCTTAATGAATTTATCGGAACACCTATAAGTGCCTTTATTGTGAATTCATTCTAGTGTCCTTTTTTCCATCAAGATGTTCAGATGTTGTCACATTTTTCATATCATACAAGATTAACCACTAAGCTTTCAGGAAAATGAATAGCATTATTGATGTAAATTTCATAATTATACAGGTTATACATAACAGGGACACACTTGTTGAACTCCTTGCAAAACACACTGGTAATGTAAGTAATTTAACACATGATTTCCCTATTACATGCTTCAAAATACAGGTCACTGGCTTACATGATTCCTTCTCAGTCTGTTGAGGAAGTTTTAAAGGTGATGCGAAGGCCATTTTATATGGATTCTGTGAAGGCTCAAGAGTTTGGTGTTATCGACAAGGTACGTTGGGATTGTTGATTAGCAATATTACATGCTGCAAGTAGGCAAGATACTGGCATAGCATGTTCCAATATCGTTTTGGATCTTTGAGTGACCCTCACTGGCGATTGCTAAGCAGTTGAGACGTGTTTAATTTTTGTACAGATCCTATGGCGTGGTCAGGAAAAGATTATGTCCGATGTTGCCGCACCGAAGGAGTGGAACCGCAGATCAGGCATCAAGGTTGTTGATGGGATGTGATTTATTGTTATAGCAAGTCTTCATTTCAAGTAAGCATAGTCAACTCAGTTATTGTGATAAAGAAATGCCTGAGCTCGATTCCCTCTTGTTTTAAGATCCTAAAACAAATTACACTAGTGATCCAGTTGTCTGTTGAACGTAACTGAAGATAGATTAGGATGGTCAACCATCTGAAGGATATGACTCATCAATAATCCGTCAACAGAGTGATTGAGAAAATGATGCATCCATTACGGAGACTCTCCAGCTGCACCCTGGTGTTCCTGAGGTGAACCATGCCTAGCCCTCCAGGCTCCCAAATTGAGGCCATATTTCTGATAACATATCATTACTACAGCCCTTGGAACTAAGAGCGGTCCTTATTTCTCGAGAGGCTTTTGGTGCACTGTCCATGACCCACCTTTCCCTGTGATCTATCGGCATATGCGGTCAATGATGCTCTTTGGTTCTTAAAATGCACACCATGGGCTTATTGAAACAGAAATAGGTGGTTTCCTTCTGTTGATGTCGATGGCACCGGCTAGCAGATGCATGACAACTTGATGCAGCAATATTCGGGAGCTTAACAGATTAGATGGTACAAAGTGGTAGAATGTGATGGATGTTCAAGCAATAGTTCGCTTTCTATTACAAAGGTTAATTGCCTCGGACCTTGTAAAAAAAAAAATGCATGTACATTATGTTGCCTTCAATAGCTTTCGAATGCTTAAAATTATTTTATTGCCAGGTTCTCGGTGAGTAAACTATTCTCTGGTATAATGGTCATTATCTCATGCTGCCGGTGTCCTTGCCAGAACTATTGGCCAGAACACCCGGGCCATGCGCAACCCACGTTCGTGTCCCCTCCCTCCTCTCTTCTTGCGTGAGACTTGGTGCGCTCTATATCCTCATCCTCCTCCCTTGGGCGATACCCCCCCGGGGAGTATGCGAGAATTGAATTCCCTAACGTCGGTGTTGCTAGGGAGAAGCAGAGGATGGTCCATGAGTACTTTGGCTTGGTGGAGGAGCACAGTGGAGGATAATTACTAGCAGATAGTCCAAATGCCCCAGGTTTCTCCCGATGCCATAAAAGGAATAAAATATTTCTACCTTATGATCTTCCCTCATATTTTCATGGATATTTTTTTTTACTAGGACTCGGTACATAGTGTGGTTTCCAGAAATTCACGATTCTAATTCAGTATTTGATGTATCTAATGGGATCTTGTATCTTCTTTTTTTCCATGCTTGGTAATCTCATGAGTTATATCTTGGAAACATCATATTTTTTCTTCAATCAGCTTTGATGATTGCTGGTTCCAAAGGTATCTTTAATTTTCTATGTTTCATATAAACTACACTAATTCTCGGGCTTACCTTTTGACTAGTGATTGGTGGTTTTGCTTGATCATATGCTCTCTAATTTTTTACATTTCTTGCGAATAGTTCTATACATATGGCAGTAAGTTGTTGCACGAGAGAATATTTTACTTACAAAGATGCTGAGATTGGTCAACTTAGCATATACATTGCTGGTTCTGAATTATTCATTGGCACTATTGTGCCAATTGTGTTTCTTCTTTTAGGTGGGTAACATCATCAAGCCCGCAAGGCCTGTGAAGCCCAAGTGCAGAAGGGAGAATAAAACTGATAGAGAAGATGTGGAAGAGAAGTTGGCCAAGAATATGGTAGAGATGAATGCAACTGCCATGGCGGCACTCCAAACTATCTAATCAATTGGCTTCCCTTACTACTCGTCCAATTGCAAGAAAATGTTTGTACCTAAAAGCACCAAGGGAAAACTATTTTATCTGTTTTGAAGAGTTGAGTTTGTATATTTTAGTTGCAGAGTGAAAAATTGAGGTTCCACAATCTGAGTTGTATTTATAAGTAATGGATGTTATATGTCCTGTGTAATTGGGATATTTTCATGATTTGATTTTATTATATAGTTCTATGAAGAGATTATTTTTATCATTGACAATCATGTATTATTTATGATTATGTTAAAAGGTGGATAGTTTATATATGCATGTGTGGTGTATAGTGGTAGGTGTTCGTGCATGTCAATGAATTACGAAGAATATGATCTATGTACTGATTATATGTTAGGAATGTTGACTCTAATTTTTATATTTTAGGATGGTTATTTTGGTGCGATATTTAGAAACTAGAGCTCTTACATATTGGTTGTTTGAGACAATTTGGAGAAGAAAATACATTTAAAACACATTATTATAAGTGATTATTTAAAGGTGTTTTTAGACGACTATCCTTAAAATAGGTTATTTGGGGCAGTTTGAATGACAAATTACCTTTAAAACATGTTCATTAGAGGCATTTGGTCATCAAAAATGCCCCTATTAGAATATCTAGGGGTGATTTTTTAGTGCCTCTAATGACAACATTAGGGGCATTTTTCAAAAGGTGTCCCAAAAATTTTTAGGGACCGAGGCAATAAGAGAACATTTTAAATTGCCCCTAAAACTAATCAAACTGCCCCTAAAGGTTTTTAGGGCTTTTATCTCTATATTTTGGGGTATTTTTGAAATGCCCTGAAGGTCTATTTTCTTGTAGTATGGTTTTGGTCAGCCATGAGATTAGGTTGAGGATGATGCACTAACCTCTCTATGTTTTCCATGGGTCCTATCAAGTGTGGGTGAAGGATCTTCTATCATGCATGCAATGCAAAGAGGGCCCAAAGAAAGATGTTTTATTTTTTTTTCAATTGGAAAGCAATGTGACTTACAATTTAATGCATTAATTTCTATATGAATGTTTTATGAATAAATGATGAAGTTTTTTTTTCTTTTGGGTTTTGAAAATAATGCAATGAGTGATGGAGGATGGGACGCGAACCTGGGACTCTAGCTCGCGGACGTCCCTAAGTGAGGGAAACGCGGGATCGTGCGAGGTTGAGAAACCGGCAATGATCCTCGGGTATCGGCTTTTCCGCGTGTACTCAACTTGAGTCACGGGACGGGTTCACTCACTCACTCTTACGGCGGTGATAAAAATGAATATCGAGCTAATTAACCTATCACTCTAGCAGCGGCATTCAAAAATATACGAATTGAGCAAATGTGATAAAGACAGAGGCGAGTTTACCTCCACGCTCCTAGCGTGGGGAAGATGACCCTGGCCGAAGCTCGTATTCCCGGTGTACAAATGATGCGGGACGGACAGAGGGACCCGACGCCAATGGATGCGAACCTCGGACTCTAGAGTTGACGCGACCAGCGACACGCGAACAATAGAGATACCTTGGCCCGACACTAAGAGTTCCTATGGGCTATACGCTGCAAACAAAAATGCGAGCTCCATCGTCGTCCCAAAGCGAGGGAAAGCGTGGATCCACGCGGTTGAGTAACCGGCAGAGTCAAGGGTGGTCGGCTCACTTCCGTGCTCGGATCGAGTCACGGGACGGGTTCACTCTCTTTCTCACAGCGGTGAACATGAACTCACGAGCTAGAAGTTCTAATGCACTCAAGCAGCGGCATATGATCATATACAAAATAAGCAAAATGCCAAGTAGTTGAGATCATTACCTCCACGCACCCGGCGTGGGAAAGACAACCCCGGCCAAAGTCGTACTCCCGGTTAACAATAATCACAATTACAAAATTAACCCACTCCACGCAGGGAGATAATAGCTCATATGTGGGGCCCAGGAGTATCAAGTTTGGGTTGACGGGCAGCGTTTTAGGGCGCTCCGTCGGTGCTGAAAAGACTCGACTCGGTGCTGTCCGGACTGCACGTTCCGCGGGTTGTAGGGCCCACGTGCTGTTCGGACCTCCGAACGGAGCAGGGTTGGGCCCGCTGTGAAGAGGACTGCTGGAGGGGCGGTCCCTAGGAGAGGGACGCCCTGGATCGCCTTGTGGAAGGCGAGGCGGCTCCGATCGTCAAGTGGATGCTTGCTGCCCACGGATCTGAACTGCTATTTCAGACCTGCACGTTCCGGCGACGAAAATTGTTGCGGCCAGTTTCGATCTCAGAACGTTGCGAAACCGGTGCCGTTGGAAAGCTAACTCGAAATACTTCGACCCTCTGTGGTTTCAGGAATTTTGTTGGGGCCGTGATTTTGATTGTGAAATTTTTAACAGGACTGTTCTCAATCTCAAATCTGGCTAGGCAGAATTGGATATGCCTAAGAGTTGGCACTGACTGTGGCTCAAACTTTGGATATGGGAGTTGGACTCTTCATAAAAGTTGGAGAGGGGGAAGTAAGGAAGACGACGATATTTGTTGTGGCATTTATTGTGGAGGTTTGGTTGGGGAAGAAGATTTTCTAACACTGGGTGGTCGGATCTGGACGGTAGGGGGCATCACAGATTTGGAAAAAGAACAGAGATTTTTAGAAAATGTAAACGAGATCTAAAAATCTCAAAAAAAATTCGTGGAAGGGGGCTTAGGTGGACAAAATCCGCAATAAAAATGTCAACTCATTCAGACATGGGGAAGGTGGGTTTATGGACGAACTACTTGGTTGCTGGAACACTAGACAGAACACTGGCAGATCTGGAGGCTATGGGACCCGAAATGGGAAAAATGGAAAACGGAGGGTGGAAATTCAAAAATATTATTGGGACGTGGGATGGACCTCAGGAACTCACCCTCAAAATTTGGAATCCAACAGATCAAGGGGTTGAGAGCTAAAAATCCGGAGTGGGCTTGCTGTCCTGAGTTGGACAGAACTCCAACGACGGCGGTGGCGGTGCGACGGTGACTAGATGGCAGCGGTAGTGGCGATCTTCATGAACTGATATTGGAGGCGTCACACCTCAGAAGGTAGCCTTCACAGCTGCTAGAAGGGGGAGAGGAGAGAGGGGGGTGCGCACCAAGCTTGGAGGCTCCAAGAATTTCACAAATTTTCATGCATTAATTGTATCAAAATGAGAAATACAAGCTATTTATATGAAATACAAAATAACACTAACTATCCCTAGATCTAGAGTTGGGGAGGGGTAAATAGGGGAGATCATATTTAATTTTCCCATGTGTTTTGACTCAAATAAAATAAAAATTACAAACCTATTAGAATATATTATATGGGGGGCGCCCCCTTGACTAACCCATTCCAACTTTGGACTTTTTAACACATTGTCCCCCCTTTGGTCCAAGTCTTCTAGAAACCCACCTTGGACATTTTACTGGCCTCACATGGGCCCTTGAGCTTAGGTGGACCAATGGGAGAGTGGATGGGGGGCCCGCGGGACCCAGGTGGTTCCATTTTACAAATTAACCCATTCTACTAACCTTATTACAATCCAAATAAAATCAAATAAGCACACATTGCACACAAATAAAAGCCAAATAAATACTAAAAATACTAAGACTTAAGAGAGAGACTCCATACTATCTCCGAGCCAAAGGGAAGCCGATGTAGCTCGAGTGGTGCTGCGCGTACGGTACCGACGGCTCGCCGAATCGTATCTCTCGATCGCTCTGTTGTTCGCACCAATTCTCCCTGGGTGGGAGAAACTCGACCCTATCGAGTAAGGGTCTGCATCGCTCTGGTAGCGCTCCAGTAGGTCCGGATCTATCCTCTGCAACTCTGCCAAGGTGATACAAGAATCCTCAGTGGCGGGTTGCCCTCTCCATCGCACTAGGTAGCACGGGTAGGATCCACTCCTGGTAACAGTCACCTGCTCATCCAGTATATGATCTATATGATCTCGCTGCCGTGGAAATGAGGCTGGTGGTGGACACTCAGGTGTGGGATCACTCTCAATGGGAGGAGATGGCTCGAAAGGCTCACTAGGGATCACCGCTGGGTCTCTATAAGTAACTAGATCCGACACATTGAAAGTAGAGCTTATACCATATTCTTCGGGTAGGTCTACAACATATGCATTGGATCCGATGCGTTTGAATACTCTGCATGGACCGGCTCCGTGAGTTTACAATTTCTTTACGGTTCCAGAGAGAAACCGTTCAGGTCTAACCCTGATCATGACATAATCACCCTCTTGGAACTCACGGTGGTGTCGGTGGGCATCGGCGAACTCGTTGTACCGTGCATTGCTGGCCTCAATGTGATGACGGATGTCGTAATGCAGACTCCTAACTTGCCTAGCAAATGACTCTGCAAACTCTGACACTCGTGAATGAATGGGCATGGGAACAAGATCCACTGGTTTCTAGGCCTACGATCGGTGACAATCTCGAATGGACTCATACCTGTAGACCTATTTATCGAATCATTATATGCAAACTCAGCCAGTGGTAACATGAGGTCCCAATCCCCTACACGGTCCCTAACAAGACACCTCAAAAGGTCACCCAGACTCCTATTGACCACCTCGGTCTGACCATCTGTCTGGGGATGACATGTAGTGGAGAACTTGAGGTGAGTACCTAACGTATGCCACATTGTCTTCCAAAAATAACAGGTGAACCTAACATCACGGTCAGACACTATGGTACGAGGCAATCCAAACTTGCACACCACATGAGTAAGGAAAAGGTGGGCTACCCTCGAAGCATCCGAAGTCTTCGAGCAGGGAATGAAAAGGGCCATCACCGAGAATCGATCTACTACCACATAGACCGAATCATGCTTCGTAGAGGTGCGTGGCAATCCCAAGACAAAATCCATGCTAATATCATGCCACGTGGCATCAGGCACGGGGAGAGGTGTGTAGAGGTCTGAGCTTTGCTTCTTCATTTTGGCTGTAACACATGTACGGCACAGGGCCACAATGTGAGCAACATCTCGCTTCAAACTCGGCCAATAGAATCTATGCTCGATGGCCTCGATAGTCTTATTCCGACCAAAGTGGCCGGCTAGACCTCCCGCATGTAGTTCCCAGACTAAGAAGTCATGAACCGAAGTTTGGGGAATACAAATCCTGCTTCCTTGAAAGAAGTAGCCCTCCTGAAGCACATAGTCACTATGATCTCTCGAGGGTCCGGCCTGGAGAGCAGCAAAGATCTGACCAAAGTTAGGACAATCAACATACGCCTCTCTCATCTTCTCTAGCCCTATAACCTCGGCACTCATGGTAGTCAGTAAACATGCTTGCCGACACAAGGCATCATCCACCTTGTTTTTCACTCCAGCCTTGTGTTTAAGTACAAATGTGAACTGCTGGAGATACTTAACCCATCTACTGTGACGCACATTAAGCTTCTTTTGGGCATGGAGGAACCTCAAAGCCTCATGATCGGAGTACAAGACAAACTCATGATGTAATAGATGGTACCTCCAATGCCTAAGAGCCTGAACAACTGCATAGAATTCTTTATCACAAGTGGAGTATCGCAGTTTCGCGTGATGCAGCTTCTCACTGAAATATACGACCGGGTGGGTCTTCTGACTCAGCACTCCTCCAATCCCTACACCCAAAGCATCACAAGAGACCTCAAACACCTTTGAGAAATCTGGCAATCGAAGGACCGGTGCCTGGGTCATGCGTTCCTTGATGTCCTTGAAGGCAGGAGCAGCGGCCTTCGTCCATACAAAAGTGCCCTTCCTGATACAATCTGTTATCGGGGTAGTGACGGAACTAAATCCACGGATAAAACGACCATAGAACGCCGCGAGGCCATGGAAGCTGTGAACATCATGAATCGTACGGGGTTCTGGCCACTCAAAAATGGCCCGGACCTTCTCCAGATCAGTGGAGACCCCAGTACTAGACATAATAAAACCCAAGATGGTAAGCTGAGGAGTCATGAACGCACACTTCTGTGGGTTTGCAAATAGCTGTTCTCGCCTCAAAAGTAGGCAGACCTGCCGTAGATGGTCCAAGTGGTCCCCTTTTTTACGACTATAGATAAGAATATCATCAAAAGAGACTACTACAAAGACTCCAATGAATGGTCGAAGGACCTGAGTCATGAGTCGCATGAAGGTGCTAGGGGCATTGGTCAACCCAAAGGGCATAACTAACCACTCATATAGACCATCCTTGGTCTTAAATGCGGTCTTCCACTCATCACCTGGCCTAATCCTTACATGATGGTAGCCACTCTTAAGATCTCGAAAAGATGGTGGCACCTGCCATCATGTCAAGCATATCATCTAGGCGGGGAATATGGAACCTGTACTTCACGGTGATTTTATTGATGGCACGACTATCGATACACATTCTCACGTGCCATCTTTCTTTGGGGCGAGTAATGCGAGAATAGCACACGGACTCATGCTGTCCCGAACAGACCCTCTCTGCATCAGCTCATCGACCTGCCGCTTTAGCTCGGTGTGTTCCGTGGGACTCATGCGATAATAAGGAAGATTGGGCAATGAGGAGCCCGGAATCAGGTTGATAGCATGCTAAATATCACGCATAGGTGGGAGTCCCTCGGGAAGCTCTTCGGGAAAGATATCAGCAAACTCCTGCAGAATGGGAATGACATCAGGTGGGAGTTCACCCTCGGCCTTTTCCTCCACCTCTCGGACCGTAATAGCAAACACGGGACTTCCTTTAATAGCCTCATGCTCCATTTCTCAGGAGCTAATCAACATCAACTTCCTAGACGAGGGCTCGCCTTCGCTCGATGTAACAGTCATGGCCCTAGCTGGGGATGGGGTACTGGGTCCATGGGCGGAAGGTTCCGGAGTACTAGGACTAGTAGGACCCCTAACAGAAGGACTCTTGGGCTGAGAGGGGTGGAGGGTAATCGTTTGGACACCATGGTCGACGGTACATGTGTTCGACCAACCATGGAGAGTAGCATCCCGATCAAACAACCACGGCTTACCAAGAATAATACTGCCCACCTCCATGGGGAGGACATCACACTAGATCTCGTCATGATAGGCATGGAACTACAGTGGGACCAAACACCACAGCCTGATCGGAATGGAGGTGGAATCCACCCATGATACTCGATAGGGGCAAGGATGGTCCACGGGGGTAAGACCAAGATGAGAGACAGTGCCCGTGGAGATTACATTGATACAACTCTCACTATCGATGATTACCTTACAAACTTTTTCGCCCAGCCGACAGTATATATGAAAAATCGTGGTCCGACGCCAGTCATCACTGACCTGTGGCTGGGTGACAATACACCTGACGACCCCCACATGGGTATCGTCTGGATGATGAGCATCCTGGCCGTCATCTTCATTTTCAAAGAACTCGTCAGCTAACTCCTGTTCTGCCTCATAGCTGATACAAGCTCTGAAGATGAGGCATCCCCGACCTGTGTGTCCCCAATGACTATAGATTGACACGTGGGACACTGGTTGGTAAAGTGGCCAAACCCATTGCAACGAAAAAATTGCTGCCGTGATCCACTAGGCTTCCCGATCAAAGGTCCCTTACCCTTATCCCCCCGACGGACAGGAGGCATAGGCAACAAGGGACGGGAAAGAGGTGCGGGTACCGGTGGACAGGCAATGGGTGCCGAAGGCTTGGGTCGAGGAGGAAAATCCCTCGAAGGTGGACGATGAGGCCTAGGAGCAAATGGCTCTTGACGGGCGGGCTCCTGAGGTCGAGCCATGGGGCCCCTTTGATATGTGCCTGAAGAGCCACGAGGCTCGACACTACGAAGATGGAAGGGGCCCAACCGATGGGTAGGCTCGAACTCGGCCTCGAATTGCTCCAACTCGAGAGTAACCTGGTACGCCTATTCCAAAGTGGTTACATTGCGGCGAAAAAGTTCATATTGGTAGTTTGGCCGTATACCTTTTCGAAAGCGTGAGATGGTCATGGTGCTCACTTCTGTAACTCCACATCGTAAATAATACTCATCAAATTCGGCGGTGTACTCAGTCACGGACTGGTTCCCTTGGGAGAGACTTTGCCATTTGTCTATGAGATGCTAGCGATATGTAGTAGGAACGTACTTCTGCCTCAACTTGAGTTTCATGTCATCCCAAGTACCGATCTGGGGTTGTTGTCGCGGCATTAACATGCTCTCCACATTTGTCCAATAGGTTTGCGCCTATCCTTGCAACTTCATCTTGGCGTAGCGAACTCTTCGATGGTCCGTCATCTCAAACCACTCGAAGTACCGATCCATGCCGGCTTCCCAATCTACATAGACCTTCGGGTCCAAGGACCCGTCAAAAAGGGGAGGGTCCGCACGCACGCTCCTAAGAACGCGGTCATCATCATCGTAATCACGATTCCATCATTGGGCTCGACGGTCATGACCATAACCCCCTTGTTCATTATCGGATGCATAATCAGCCACCTCGGGCACTTATTGCCTCCTATCATCTGCCCCTTGAGCCCTTGGAATAGCGGGTTGCTGAGCTGGCTCTTGTTGACCATGGGTCGGCGCAGGTTGCGCCGCCTCAACCGGGGCCCTCTCTAAGACAACTATTCTCCGCACAAGACCCTCGATATACTGGTCAGAAGCTTCGGCCCGATCCTCGATGGCTTTCATCCTCCCTTCTAGACGCGCTCCTACACCATCTGGACGCGTACTAAGCCCATCCATATGCGTATCGAGATGATCCATGAGAGTTCAGAACATCTCGGCCACCGAAGGCTAATCGGAACTACGGGCTCGGGGATCCGCCATAGGTGGTGGTGGTAAGTATTGGGTGCCTCTACGGGTGGGCATGCAAGAGACACGGTGAATGGGAGAACGGACTAATGCAATGAGGATGAACCTAGACTTAGCCTATATCCGGTACGTGGCAGAGTTGCGGGATCCGAAGACCCCCTCTCGCAAGTGTGTTCCTTCCTGATAGGCGTACCTAATGTTCCGGGGACACCTTTTTAGATACAGGGTAAATGATGCAATGAGACACGACCCTAGACTCTAACTCGCTCTAATACCAAACCGATGCGGGACGGATAGAGGGACCCGACGCCAATGGATGCAAACCTCAGACTCTAAGTGTTGACGCGACCAGCGACACGCCAACAATAAAGATACCTTGGCCCGACACTAAGAGTTCCTATGGGCTCTACGTCGCAAACAAAAATGTGAGCTCACTCGTCGTACCAAAGCGAGGGAAAGCGTGGATCCGCGCGGTTGAGTAATCGGCAGAGTCAACGGTGGTCGGCTCACTTCCGTGCTCAGATCGAGTCACGGGACGGGTTTACTCTCTTTCTCACGGCGGTGAATATGAACTCACGAGCTAGAAGTTATAACGCACTCAAACAGCGGCATATGATCATATACTAAATAAGCAAAATGCCAAGTAGTTGAGATCGTTACCTCCACGCACCCGGCGTGGGGAACACAACCCCGGCCAAAGTCGTACTCCCGGTTAACAATAATCACAATTACAAAATTAACCCACTCCACGCAGGGAGGTAATAGGTCACATGTTGGGCCCAGGAGTATCGAGATTGGTTTGACGGGCAGCGTTTTGGGGCGCTCTGTCGGTGTCGAAAAGCCTCGACTCGATGCTGTCCGGACGGCGCGTTCCGCGGGTGTGTGGCCCACGTGCTGTTCGGACCTCCGAACGGAGTGGGGTTGGCCCCGCTGTGAAGAGGACTGCTGGAGGGGCGGTCCCTAGGAGAGGGACGCCCTGGATCGCCTTGTGGAAGGCGAGGCGGCTCCGATCGTCAAGTTGAAGCTTGCTGCCCACGGATCTGAACTACTGTTTCAGACATGCGCGTTCCGGCGACAAAAATTGCTGCGACCAGCTCCGATCTCAGAATGTTGCGAAACCGGTGCCATTGGAAAGCTAACTCAAAATACTTCGAATCTCTGTGGTTTTAGATATTTTGTTTGTGCCGTAATTTTGATTGTGGAATTTTGAACAGGACTGTTCTCAGTCTTAGATCTGGCCAAGCAGAATTGGATCTGCCTGAGAGTTGGCATTGACCGTGGCTCAAACTTCGGATCTGGGAGTTGGACTCTTCATAAAAGTTGGAGAGGGGGAAGTAAGGAAGACGAGGATATTTTTTGTAGAATTTAGGGTGGAGGTTTGGTTGGAGAAATGGATTTTGGAACACTGGGTGGTCGGATCTGGACTGCAGGGGGCAGCATAGATTTGAAAAACACATTGATTTTTAGATATTGCAAATGAGATCTAAAAATCTAAAAAAAATTTGTGGAAGGGGGCTTAGGTGGACATAATCCAAAATAAAAATTTCAACTCATTCAAACTTGGGGAAGGTGGGTTTATGGACGAACTACTTGGTTCTTGGAACACTAGACAGAACACTGGCAGATCTGGAGGGTTGTGGGACATGAAATGGGAAAAATGGAAAACGGAGGGTGGAAAATTCAAACATTTTACTGGGACGTGGGATGGACCTCAAAAACTCACCCTCAAAATTTAGAATCCAACAGATCAAGGGGTTGAGAGCTAAAAATCCGGAGTGGGGTTGCTGTCCTGAGTTGGACAGAATCCGGCGACGGCGGTGGCGGTGCGACGGCGACTCGATGGCGGCGGTGGCGACAGCGGCGATCTTCACGAACTGATACCGGAGGCATCACACCTCAGAAGGCAGCCTTCACAGCTGCTAGAAGGGGGAGAGGAGGGGGGGGGTGCGCACCAAGCTTGGAGGCTCCAAGAATTTCATAAATTTTCATGCATTAATTGTATCAAAATGAGAAATACAAGCTATTTATATGAAATACAAAATGACACTAACTATCCCTAGATCTAGAGTTGGGGAGGGGTAAATGGGGGAGATCATATTTAATTCTCCCTTGTGTTTTGACTCAAATAAAAAAAAATTACAAACCTATTAGAATATATTATATGGGGGGTGTGGACGCACTTTTTATTAAGATCTTTGTTTATTTGTTTATTAGGTTTATTAAGTGCGTGGGCGTGCCAATCACCAAGGTGATGATTTATTGTGCGCTCGATCTGACTAATAAGACGATTGTGTAGTTCGTGTCGGGACCAAAACCAGCCGCACAGTAAAGGTCACGGCGTCATTTACATCCCCTCGGAGAGGGGAACACCCTTGATTAATCGCTGGGAATCAGGGCCTCATGGCCAGGAAACTATATCGAGAGAAACAAGCCGATAGCGGTCTCGGATCAGTTGGAAAGCCCGATGTCTAGGGAAGCAAGCATTCGAAATATGTCGGTCACTCAAGGGACCATTTTGATATTCGGACGAGCGTCCGGCTTCGGAAAATCATGTTCGTCACGGGAAAAACCAGAGCATATGTATGCCGGGGTACGTCAAATTTATTGTTTGAAGGGATAGGAGACATTCAGTTGAATATCAGTTAGAGTGGTCGGGAATCAGCGAGTGTATTGGCCTGGTGCGCGATCGAGTTAGGACCATTCCAGGGGCACCTCCCGCGGTCCAAATGAGGCTTGCGTGAGCATCGTTAATATTTCCGGTGCCGAAGGGCAGCGGGAAAGTGCCCTGGGACTAGATTCCAAAATAAAGACGTGTACAGACATAGCTGGCTATAGGCCTGGGATGTGGGTCAGGCAATGACCATGGTTGGGGCGAACCCGAGGTCCAAACGTGACTCACGAAGGTCTTATTGATATTCCCACACGTAGGGTTCGGGGAAGACGAGAGCCATCTCGTTCCATTCAGATTTTGTTGGTCATTCATGGACCCCTTTATGTTCGGACAAAGAGCTATATTGAAGACGCGATGTAAACGAAAATACCCGTACAAATGTCTACCATGAGTGCGGCAAGTTTACTGCAAATATAGGATTAAATCCCGGTGTATATGTCGGTCACTTACGGACCATTCATTGTTCGGACGAGAGTCCGCATTTGAAGCATCAGAGACGATGATAAACCGTACGAATGTCTGCCGCGAGTATGGCAAGTTTAATTCAATATCGAGATTAGATCCAGGTATATATATGTCAGTCACTAACGGACCGTTCATTGTTCGGACGAGAGTCCGCATTTGAAGCATCGAAGACGATGATAAACCGTACGAATGTCTGCCACAAGTACGGCACATTTAATGGGATTGCGGGACTGGGTCCCGATAAAAATGGGTCAAGTTGATAGACTATTGGCCTGAGACGGTTTCAGACTATGGCCATGTCGGGGATTCCGAGGTCCACATCTGATACCATGGGGTGTCATTGCTTCTCTCTTCACGCACAGTCCGGAGAAGCGAATCGTTAAATGTAACCCAAACTTGCCAACATGCGCCCTCGCACGCGGATCGACCTGCGCGGTCAGGTTGCGGGGTTCGTATTCCTTTCTTCTTTTGTTTAATTATATATATATTTTATTTTTTTGGGAGGCACGCCGGTTTAGGTGGAACAAAGGGCGCGCCGGTTTAGCCACGATGAGGGGCACGCCGGTTTAGGTGGAACAAGGGGCGCGCCGATTTAGGTGGAACAAGGGGGCGCGCCGGTTTAGCCACAAGGAGGGGGGGCGCGCCAATTTTGGTGCAAAGAGAGGGGCGCACCGGTTTCGGTGCAAAGAACGGGGCACGCCGATTTTGGTGCAAAGTGAGGGGCACATCGGTTTTGGATGTGAGTGAGAGGTGGGGAGGTGTTTTGGCGAAAAGGTTTAATCCGGCACGCAGGGGGCGCGCCGATTTGGAGCCAAAGGTGGCAAAATGGTTTATGAGTGTGGGGCTAAAGCGGCGCGAGGGGGTACCACGCCGGATAAGTGCGCGCCGGATTAGGAGCGCGCCGGATTAGGCTGTTTTATGCTTTTCAAAGGCTCGCAATGTAGCAGATGGTTAAGTTGTTTGTTCACCTAGCAAAAATAGATGGACTTGAAGGTTTCAAAGTGTTTTATTCATCTGTTAAGATCGAAGTTTTAGATGGTTTGTTCAAATATGTTTAGAAACTCCAAAGCCCAGTTCATGCTCTGAAGGAACTCAGTTCGTTCTTGTTGTCCATGCCCCTGACAAAAATTGGGTAGCACCTCCCCCAGACTGAGGTTTGCTGGGGCAAAACGGGGATCGCTAAACGGAATACTCCGAGATGACCTCCAATATTTGGAGTGGCCTAACGACAGTCCGGTGTCCCATAGTCGAACGCAGAAGCCCCGAGGACCATCCTTCAAGGGGTTCTAACAGTTCATGGGTTGTAGCTGTGTGAGAGCTCCGACGGGGCAGATGTTCACCATGGGATGGCCGTGAATGTTCACCCTCATACGGTTACTTCAAAGACCATGCTATAGAAGAGCAGGCTTTGAATCACCTTAGGTGAGTAGAAGACAGAGAGAAGAGGGGGAGCGATGGCTAACGAAAGCAAATCATAGTGTTCAGCAAGGCTTTTCTTCTTTTCATTCATCCACAAGGGAAGGAGGCTAAATACAGAAGGGGGTCTACCCCGAAACAGGAGAATAAATCAGAGAAAGAAAGGAAAAATACATCGGTGGGGGAAGGGGAACAGAGCACAAGCTCCCCCCTTCCAAACTCACCTTTCCTCTCTGTCACTCTCTCTCTTTTCTTCACCTCACGGGTGCAGGGGAACGTAGCTTCTTCTTCTCTTCTGCTGGAGACCTTTCAGAGAGAACCGGCCAGAGAGATCGCCTGCCGAGAGAGCTTCCAGTGGGGTGTTCGTTGCATATATATGGAGGTGGGGGGGGGGGGGGGAAGCCCCTCCACTTTCATTCTTCTTCTTCTCCGCATCTGACGTCGTTGAGTGGCCTGCAGGTAGAGGGATCCGTAGAGTAGGGAAGCTACCTCCACCGGATTGGTCAACATCGACTAGTGGAGATGTGATGGCTGGTGTGGGGCTCGAAGCCTTCCATTCCTGGGAGCAGGAAGAGCTCAGGCGATTGCACGTTGGTCAGGAGTAGGCTGCTCACCCACTTCTGGTAAGTTCCTTCTGTTTACACCTGAATATAGGGGATCGGATGTAGGATGGGATGCCTCGAAGGTAAAACGGTGCGGGGTTGTGCGCGCCGGAATAGCACAAATGGGGGGTGCGCCGGAATAGCACAAATGGGGGCGCACGTCGGAATAGCACAAATGGGTTTAAACCCATAAGAAGTACGCGCCAGTTTTGGTGGTATATGGGGGGGGGGGCGCCGGTTTAAGATCCATTGGAGGGTGGGTGTGCCAGTTTAAAGCCATATAGGCACAACCACGTCGGTTCAAGCATCATAGGGTCTCTTCCTAGCTTAGTGGTGATTCGGACGGGCGCCCACCCCTTGGTAGTACTTTAGCTGTAATGCGTCTCTTTAATTCGAAGCCTTCGAGCCTCGGTTTAGGACTTCGAGTGATTTTTGGTGTGTGCCGACAATGTGTTTGCCTTCTCGAGCTTCTTCTGATTCGGCCTTCGATAATGCCGACTTGGGAGCTGGGGCCGTCTCTTCTGCCTGAGGGGCTTCTCATTGGGTGGCGGAGCACCGAGTATATATCTATTCATCCTGTCTGGAGGAGGTGTGGGGTTTGTTCGGCCTTTCCATCTTCGACTTGCTCTCGAGGTGTCGAGACGTCTATGCCGCAGGAATGTTCCTCTTCTTCTCTTCTTTTTAACGTCCACAGGGGGCACCCCCTTGACTAACCCATTCCAACTTTGGACTTTTTTAACACATTGTCCCCCCTTTGGTCCAAGTCTTCTAGAAGCCCACCTTGGACATTTTACCGGCCCCACATGGGCCCTTAGGCTTAGGTGGACCAATGGGAGAGGGGATGGGGGGCCCGCGGGACCCAGGGGGGCCCATTTTATAAACAAACCCATTCTACTAACCTTATTACAATCCAAATAAAATCAAATAAGCACACAATGCACACAAATAAAGCCCCAATAAATATTAAAAACACTAAGACTCAAGAGGGAGACTCTAGACTATCTCCGAGCCAAAGGGAAGCCGATGTAGCTCGAGTGGTGCTACGCGTACGGTACCGATGACTCACCGAATCGTATCTCTCGATAGCTCTGGTGTCCGCACCAACAAATATTAACAAGAATTAGAGAGATTTGGATAGTCACAATATATTGCCATCATCAAAAAGGGGGAGATTGTTGGGTTCGGTGCGCCCTCTCTTTGTCTTTGACAATGGTTTTGATGATTCCAATATATTGTGTGTCTTTGTTTGTCATATGTTTTGAAGTGAAGTTTATTCATGATTATTTTGTAGAAAATGTCTTGAGGTTTTAATACTCACATGTTGATATCTTTACCTTGCAGGTTTAGTATGATTCATGAAAGCAGTTTCACTATTCAGGTTTGCAAGGGTCGACCCCTGGTTCATTCATGCAAACATCTGACAATGCGTGAAAAGTGTGCTTTATTGATTTGGACATTTCTGTGCTTTCTTCATAGGTGAATGGCACTTCAGTTGATTGCTCTCATGGATAGTTCTCAATGAACTCAATTTTATTTCCTCACCTAAGAGTTTAATTGTCTATGGAATATGTGAGCTTGTCATTGGGTTGAATTGCAAATGGTCTCACAAATGGGGCTCTTTGAATTGTAATTGAAGTTCATATTAATTGGGGCATGTGAGTTTTGTTGTGCCCCTTGTGCTTTGATGATAATGTGGTGTTTTAATGATAGCAACATGAATAAGCCACCATATTGTTAAACTAATAACATCACATTGAGTATGCATATATCTGATCTATTTCTGTGGATAATGCATGATATGTCTGATCTGTTTCTGTGGAGAATGCATGAGTGTGCTAGCTCTAGTCTGTGCATTGCATATAGTCTATACATTCATAGTATTGCATAGGTGCATTCATCAGTTCATCCATCAGTTCATACTGTCTATACACTGATGCATGTGAGGTCCTGTCTGCACGCTGAAGTCTGTATATTGCTCTGCTTCAGGCTGAGCAAGTCTATACACTGCTGCACGTTCATTCAAAGTCCATACATTGTCTTGTAGCATGCACAAGTCTGTACATTGTCATGCACACACCCACAGGTCTACACATTGCATTGCATCATGAACAATAGAGCCTATACATTACCTTGTGTTGTGTTTGTGCATCGTTTAGAACAAGTCTATACATTCCTGACAGCATGCCTGAACCTTAATAGTTGAAGTCTGTACACTCGTCTTCATGCATATGCAAGTATATACATTCTGTTGATATGTCTGTGCTTCATGCAATTAGTAAGTACAGGGTATTTCATGCATGCTATCAAGCTAGTACAAGTCCATACATCTGCAGGCTAAGTTGCTAAGTCTGTACAGAGTCTTTGTAGCGTCTGGCCAGCAAGTCTGCACATTGCATGCGTCGCAGACATAGCAAGTCTGCACATCACAGACAAAGTTTGTACAGCCCCTTGCATTGTTCTTAAAGCCTATACATCATTGCATGTTCTTAAAGTCTATACATTGGAAAGTCTGTACATCAAACTGTTCATGCATCACTCCATTTGTGCAAGTCTATACAGGGTCTAGTTTAATCGGCTTGTTCATACATTCATCGAACAAGTCTATACATTCATGGCATATGTGCAACGTTTGTTCTACAAGTTTGTACATTGTCAGTGCATCATATGAAGTCTGTACAGAGTCTTGTTGCAAGTCTGCACATCGCATCGGTTGTTCATAGCAAGTCTGCATGCATTACATTAAGTCTGTATAGCTTGTGTTCGCAACACAGAGTCTGTACATTGTTCATGCATGTGCACAGTTCTTGCTACAAAGTCTATACATCGTTCGTCTCACATAAGATGCAAAGTCTATACATCATCTTGGCCGTCGTCTGTCTGCACGCTGCTAAGTCTGTACATTGCATCGTCTCATGATGCGTCTCAGCATGTCTATACATTGCAGCATGCATTCACTGTCAAAGTCTATACAGACTTCACCGTCTCATTCAGCGTCTCTCTTTGTGTCTCACTGTTCAAGTCTATACATTCATCTGTTGAAAATGGAGCAAGTCTGTACATCGTGTGTTTCATGCATTGGAAGTCTATACATTGGGAGTTTTACCGACGTTGCACTCGCAAGTCTATACATTGGTAGCTTTACCTATGTTGCACTCCTAAGTCTATACATCGTGCTTTGCTCAAGTGTGTACAGCCCTTGAATTGGCAAGTTCATACATCGCTGCATTGCCCAAGTCTATACATTGCAGCTGGGTTGAAGTCTGTACAGTCCTTGCCTTGCTCAAGTCTGTACAGCCCTTCCTTTGGCAAGTCCATACATCCTGAAGTCTATACATTGGCTTTGCTTGCACGGGTTGAAGTCTATACATTGGACTGTGTCACTTAGCGTCTTGTGCATGCATTAATCAATGTCTGTACAGCCTGTGCTCAGCAACAGCAAGTCTGCACATTCCTATAGCACGCATGCAGAGTCTAGACAGTCATGAGCAAGTCTAGACATCGTCTGCTTGCATAACACAGTGTCTGTACATTCTTTCAGCATGACAATGCATTCACTTGCAATGTATATACTTTGCTGTTTGTAGCTGAACATGCATTTTACTCTAACTCTGTACATGACATACATGAAGTCTATACATGCTGCTGCTTAGCATTCACTGAGTCTATACATGATCATAGTCTGCATACGTGAAGTCTGTACATGCTTCAGCGTCACATTCACTAAGTCTGTACACGCTTCAGTCTTGCATACATGAAGTCTGTACACGCCATAGCATTGCATGCACGAAGTCTATACATGTCATAGCTTTGCATTTACAAAGTGTGTACATGCCACAGTCCTGCATACATAAAGTCTAAACATTGCATCACTTGTACATGAATTGCCTTCACGCAGAGTCTACGCATTCCCCCACAGCCTGCACAACATGTCTATACATTGTCTGGCAGCCTGCACAGCAAGTCGATACAGCGTCCAGCAGCCTGCACGCAAAGTCTATACCTTGCATCCAGCAGCCTGCATGCCAAGTCTGTACACTGCATACACACTGCATCCTTAAGTCTACACACTGCATTACAATACAAAGTCTGTACAAGGTGTCGACATTAAACTGATAACTCTATCTGACTGTCTGACACGTTATGTTCATGAAGCTTAATGAAGGGCACGTGATTCGAGGCTGGAAGGGCTGACAGGATGCTGCCACGTGGTCCAAGCTTCTGGGCGGGAAATGTGGAAGCCACACGCCCTCTTGCTTGCTACTGCTATAAAAGGAAGTCTTCTTCCTCAGGAGAAGGCTGATCGAATATGCAGAAGTCCTGAGGGAGAAGCAGAGACAAAGTCTGCACGATCTAGAGAGCAGAGAAGAAGAAAAAAAGAAAGAGAGAAGAAGCAGGAGAGAAAAAGTGAGAGATAGAGAGCTCGAGCAGATAAAAGAGGAAGAGACAGAAAAAGGCAAAGAAAGAGAGACAGAGTGATCAGAAGAAGAAGAAGGGCAGAGAGAAGCTTCATTCGAAGATCTGTCCTCACTGGACCGTGGATCAAATCCAGGCCAATCAGCTCTATTGAGAGCCACATTGAGTTTCATCTTTTACAGCTTTCAGTCGCTGTGTTTCATTCTTGTTTTCATTTTTCTTTTGAACCTTTTATCAAGCTGTTAGTCAGCGTTTGCAGAGGTGCTGCCTCAAGACGGGTCAAGCTGTAATCCCCAGTGGTTGCAGTGGTGGATTCCACTGGACAGCAAGCTGTGTTGCTCAGTGGGCGAGGTGGATACCTCGGACCGCAAGCTGTGAGGCTCAGCGGTTTGTAGGCAAGCTGTGATGCCCAGCGGTTCAAGCTGTGAGTCAGCAGTAAGCCACACTCGGGTTGAGTGTGGGGTGGATGTAGGTCTGGAGGACCGAACCACCTAAAACCCCTTTGTGCAGTGGTTTGATTTCTTCTATCTGATCGACGCTAGATGAATGCATAGGTGCGCTCAACATATTTGCTTATTGTGGTTCAACAGATTTGATTAGCTTTGCACACTGTGTTTGATTAATTCCACAATTGCTCAGTGTCCATCTGAAGAAGGAAAGATTTAATTAGTTCTTCAGGTTATCAAGTTCTGCTTGTATTAACTAGAATTTTTAATTGGGCAAAAGTTTTTAAGGGGAGATTCAATCACCCCCCCTCTGAATCGAACGCACCGAACCCAACACTTGGTATCAGAGCGGGTGTCTGCACAAAGAGTCCAACGACCTGTAGATCCGATCCGTATTTGAATTTGGTGCGATTTGAGTTGATTCACTTGCTTGCATTGTGTTTGATTAGTGTTCTATTTAGAATTCTGATCTTGTCTGAGCATGGAATTCATGATTGATCTTCCGAGGTTTGAGGGTCTAGATTTTTACAAGTGGTTTAATCAATTTAGAGAGTACGTGATGCAGATTAATCCAGATCTATGGATAATAATCGCACACAGCTCTTATGAAGTTCCAAAGGATAAATCCTTGTGGAAAACTTCAGACCACTTGAAATCTACAGAGAATCAGAAGGCCCTGGAGCTAACTCGAAGGGCTACAAATACTGACAAGTTTCCTTGTGTGTTTGATTGCTATAGTGCGTCAGAAGTTGTTAATATGGTTGCTGCTATCACAAGTCAGGAAGAGGTGAAGTGTCTCATGGTAGCAGAAGAAGACGAAGATTATGTGGAGGATACTTCGTCACAGGTAAATTCAGACACTGATAATTTCTCTCTGGAAAGTATGTTTGCATTGAATGAACATTTATTGAATAAATATGATAGACTTAAATCTGAGAAGAGGAAAATGAGAAAAGAAATGACTCATGAAATCACTTGTTTGAAGGCAGAGAATGAAAACTTGAAATCTGACATGAATAAAGAAAAAGATGAGTTGAACAAGTTGAAATCTGAAAATGAGAACCTTAGAAACAAACTCATCAGTGAAAATAATACTTGCAAAGCTTGTGCCATTCTCCAAGAATTAATTAATGATATAGACCATGATGATAATTCGCAAAAGGAATTAATCAAATCTCTAGAAGAAGAAAACAAATTATTATTGGCCAAGAAAATTGAGGTTGAAAAAGCTGGAGAAAAATTGTTTGAAGAAAATAGTTACTTGAAAGATCAAAATAAAAATCTAATGGTTCTTTATACTGTCTTCTCTGAAAGATGGTTGTCATTTGAAAAAGGAAAATCAGTTGTGAAGGAAAATGAGAACAACATTGAAATAATGGTTCAACAAGAAAATGAAACTCTGAAGAACCTGAATGATGCTTTGCAACAGCAGCTGATTGTTTGTGAATATGAGCTATCCAAGTATGAAGTGAGTATTGCTTCATTGAATTCTGAGATTGAAGATCTGAAAAACTCTTTGTCAAAATTTGTTAAAGGAAGAGATAATCTGAATAAGCTGCTTGGTTCTAAAGTGAATTTCCAGAAAGAAGGACTTGGGTATGTGCCTGTTAATAAGAAAGTGAATGAAAAGAAGAAGTCCACTGTATTCGTGAAAAGCTCTGAACAGGCTAATCAATCTAGTTCTTCTATTTTTCAATTCACTGCTAAGAAGGTAGAAAATTCAGATAAGAAACAGGAAAAGATTCAAAAACAAAAGAAAAGTGTTGATCTAAAGAAGTCCAAATCTGTCATTGATTCACATGTGCATGCTGCTAACTGCTCCCACGCATATTCACACTCTCATGCGAATGTCAATTTTGTCAAACAAGTGAATGTAAATAAAAAGGTGGTAACATGTCACTATTGTGGGAAGCTTGGAAATATTATGCATGACTGTGTTACATTGATAAATGATGAAAGGAATGTTGTTAGAAAGTATCCTAGAAATCATCTTCCTAGGAAACCCTCTACTGATAAGAGAAAGAAAACTTAATGTTATTGTTGTGGGAATTTTGGTCACATTGCTGCTTTTTGCTGGCATGCTCAGGGAAATAGATTGAATTCTAAATCTGTAAAATTTCCTACTCATTATGATACTGATAGAAACAAATCTGTTTTTAAAGAAAAATCCTTTGCATGTTTCAAATGTGGAAGATCTGGCCACAGGGCTGCAACATGTTGGGTGACAGGATATCAATACCAGACTGGTTTTGGTAAACAGAATTTTAATTCTGTTAACAAAAATCTTCATGCATATGCACATAGAACTCCTGCTCATAGGAATGTGCACAAAATAAATTTCAGAACTGCTGCATCATGCCCATACTGTGGTCAGATAGGTCGTTCAATGAATGATTGCCATGTGATGAGAATTGATGACCTTCATGCACAGAAATTGGCTACCATACCTGCTAGATATGTGACTGTCATGTCAGGACCCAAGACATCTTGGGTGCCTATTTGTGCAAAATAGTTGATAACTTGCAGGTGTGCCTTGGTGGGAGAAATAAAAGGGGTTGAATTAACCAAGGCACTCAAGAATGAAAACCCCATGATTGCACCATTCAGGTCAATTCTAAAACTCTGTATTTAAATTCCATCATCTGAATTTGTGAGTATGAAAGATGTGAATTTCATGGTGATTTGCTTGTTTGATTTCTGATGTTTTCTTCTTGTCTAGCTGATCAGTCTGCATTCCAGACTCAGCTATTGAATTTACTCTGCATATATCTGATGCTCTTCTCTTGCATTTATTGCACTGTGAACATAAGATGCCAGATGCACTGCACAATTTTTTTTATGCATACCTTGCACTGAGTTTGAATGCGTCATCTAGTGCACATAGTCAATGCATGTGTCTAATGTCTGCATATATCATTTGCATGACTTTCAATGCATATAGGACTACTTTGCACTGCATATATCATTTGCATAACCCTGGTATATCAAATGGTAAGCTACTAAAAGGCAGGGAAATCTGTCTGGAAGTTCTTACTATGTGTGAGATGGTCATTGTGACCAGGTTCTCCTCCAAGTACCAAGGGTCAAGTCTTCATATAGAGCAGTGTAATGCATATCATAATAATCTGTCTGTGCTAAATTGATTTATCTTGAAAAGTTGATTGCTCTCGCATGATGCTCTCTGAATAAAGAATGCTCTGATGTTTGAATAATCATTTTGCATAAATTGCATAAATTCAGGGGGAGTTTGTTGAGTCTTTTGTGAGTCACTGCATATAGACAGGGGGAGCATTATAATAATTTTGACACAGTTTGAAATTCTCACTGTCTACATTCTTTCAAATCATCAATTGACTATTTTGAATTCATACTTTCTTGAATCTGAGAATTTGGCTGCTAATCCTCAATCTGTTGAAGGAGAGTTTCATTTTGTCTGACTGAAATTCAATCTTTGCTATTGGCGTTAAACTTTTATTCCCTCTTGCTGATTGACTCTTCCACCAGCTTATACTCATCCTTCATATATCTCTTAGTTGGTGTGACTGATTTGGTTCTACTGTTGATTGTTGTTCAGCTAAATTTATTGATTTGATCTGAGGAACTTAAGCTGCATGTCATGCAATTCAGTCTGAGAACTTTTTAGAAATTCCTATCATATAGGTTTAAGAATAACCACTGAATCAAACTGATATAAGATTAATGTATTCTCAGATTTGTAATTAAATGAGTTGAAAATATCTGAATGATAAGCTTTAATAAATCTTAACCATATGTGTCATAAAACCTTAGACTCACTCATCAGAAATCTAAAAATTTGAAATCAGGGCTACTTTGGTTAAGATGCATAGAGTGAGTATTGTTGTTAAACATTAACTTTGAAAAATTTGACAGGAAATAAAATCAGTGAGTAATGAAATGACTTTGTTCACTGAGAAACTGGATTTTCCATCAAAGAAATGGAGTGAACCCAAGTCATGAAGTGCCTTAGTCACTTAAAATGAAAAATTCGTTGAGAACTTGACATAGCAATGGCATATCTGTATTGAGTAATTGGGGAGTCTAGCCTCTGATCAAGGTGTCTTCTCATGTAAAAAGACACTTATATTGCTAACTCTGTTCTCAAAATTGAGAGGCAATGACAGTTATCACACTGAGTAACTGGGTCACTTCACCTGAGACGTGTTGTGCCTCATGTAAAAATGTGTTGATCAACCTAAATTGCTTAGGAAAAATATAATGTGTTTCAAATGAAAATATTTTGAAAATTCTGTCAACTCATGTTCTTAGAAAAGTGCTTAACCTCAGTGCTAATCTGTGTATTTTTCAAAGGAGCTATTGAGATCATATGTGTAAGATAAAGATGATTGTTTTTTAGAACTATCTGACTATTTGGTTCACCTTTATTAAAACTTGGATTCAGATATGAGTAGTGAGTTTAATTTGACAAATTTGGTATACATCATAATTAAATCATATTGGTTAAGTTGCCACTTCGTAACCCTTTATGATAGAAGAGTCTATTCTTCTTAAGACTTATTGTAGTGGTGAAAGCATTAAAATCCCTCATGATCAGATTCATTCATGATCAATAAAAACTGTATTGTCAACTCCTCTCTTATCAGTTGACTGATTCCATCTGCATTTTTCTGACCATACAAATGAGAGGTGCCACTCCCATTATTACCTTGTTCACTTGCAGCCTTATGAACTTCAGAATCCTTATGGTGGTGGATTTCAGATTGCTTCCTGAGATGTACTCCTCTCCACTCTGTTGGAATCTTCCAACTTGTTTTGCAACCAGTCCTGATTCTGTGGACTTTCCACCTGTTTCATTCTATTCATGCATATGTGAGGTGCCATAACTAGAGTTCATTCCTGTGCTTCAGGGGGAGTTATGGTTTATCTGCATTTAAGAGGAGAGTAGTTCTGCATGCATATTGATAAGGGGAGAGATGCTTTCCTTCAGTGAACAATGTTTCATTATGTGCTGAATTTTCTCTTTGTGTGCTGAATTTTGTCTCTCAAACCATCTCCTTTTTGCTTATGTCAAAGGGGGAGAATAGTTTGACGAGTCAGTATGACTCATTATGTTGTCATCATCAAAAAGGGGGAGATTGTTGTGCCCCTTGTGCTTTGATGATAATGTGGTGTTTTAATGATAGCAACATGAATAAGTCACCATATTGTTAAACTAATAACATCACATTGAGTATGCATATATCTGATCTGTTTCTGTGGAGAATGCATGATATGTCTGATCTGTTTCTGTGGAGAATGCATGAGTTTGCTAGCTCTAGTCTGTGCATTGCATATAGTCTATACATTCACAGTATTGCACAGGTGCATTCATCAGTTCATTCATCAATTCATAGCATCTATACACTGATGCATGTGAGGTCCTGTCTGCACGCTGAAGTCTGTACATTGCTCTGCTTCAGGCTGAGCAAGTCTATACACTGTTGCACGTTCATTCAAAGTCCATACATTGTCCTGTAGCATGCACAAGTCTGTACATTGTCATGCACACACCCACAGGTCTACACGTTGCATTGCAGCATGAACAACAGAGTCTATACGTTACCTTGTGTTGTGTTTGTGCATCGTTTAGAACAAGTCTATACATTCCTGACAGCATGCCTACACCTTAATAGTTGAAGTCTGTACACTCGTCTTCATGCATATGCAAGTATATACATTCTGTTGATATGTCTGTGCTTCATGCAATTAGTCTGTACAGGGTATTTCATGCATGCTATCAAGCCAGTACAAGTCCATACATCTGCAGGCTAAGTTGCTAAGTCTGTACAGAGTCTTTGTAGCGTCTGGCCAGCAAGTCTGCACATTGCATGTGTCGCAGACATAGCAAGTCAGCACATCACAGACAAAGTCTGTACAGCCCCTTGCATTGTTCTTAAAGTCTATACATTCTTGCATGTTCTTAAAGTCTATACATTGGAAAGTCTGTACATCGGACTGTTCCAGCATCACTCCATTTGTGCAAGTCTGTACAGGGTCTAGTTGAATTGGCTTGTTCATACACTTATCGAACAAGTCTATACATTCATGGCATATGTGCAACGTTTGTTCTACAAGTCTGTACATTGTCAGTGCATCATATGAAGTCTGTACAGAGTCTTGTTGCAAGTCTGTACATCGCATCGGTTGTTCATAGCAAGTCTGCATGCATTACATTAAGTCTGTGCAGCCTGTGTTCGCAACACAGAGTCTGTACATTGTTCATGCATGTGCACAGTTCTTGCTACAAAGTCTATACATCGTTCATCTCACATAAGATGCAAAGTCTATACATCGTCTTGGCCGTCGTCTATCTGCACGCTGCTAAGTCTGTACATTGCATCGTCTCATGAGGCGTCTCAGCATGTTTATACATTGCAGCATGCATTCACTGTCAAAGTCTATACAGACTTCGGCGTCTCATTTAGCGTCTCTCTTTGTGTCTCACTATTCAAGTCTATACATTCATCTGTTGAAAATGGAGCAAGTCTGTACATCGTGTGTTTCATGCATTGGAAGTCTATACATTGGGAGTTTTACCGACGTTGCACTCGCAAGTCTATACATTGGTAGTTTTACCTACGTTGCACTCCTAAGTCTATACATCGTGCTTTGCTCAAGTTAGATAGCCCTTGAATTGGCAAGTCCATACATCGCTGCATTGGCCAAGTCTATACATTGCAGCTGAGTTGAAGTCTGTACAGTCCTTGCCTTTCTCAAGTCTGTACAGCCCTTCCTTTGGCAAGTCCATACATCCTGAAGTCTATACACTGGCTTTGCTTGCACGGGTTGAAGTCTATACATTGGATTGTGTCACTTAGCGTCTTGTGCATGCATTAATCAATGTCTGTACAGCCTGTGCTCAGCAACAGCAAGTCTGCACATTGCTATAGCACGCATGCAGAGTCTAGACAGTCATGAGCAAGTCTAGACATCGTCTGCTTGCATAACACAGAGTCTGTACATTCTTTCAACATGACAATGCATTCACTTGCAATGTATATACTTTGCTGTTTGCAGCTAAACATGCATTTTACTCTAACTCTGTACATGCCATACATGAAGTCTATACATGCTGCTGCTTAGCATTCACTGAGTCTATACATGATCATAGTATGCATACGTGAAGTCTGTACATGCTTCAACGTCACATTCACTAAGTCTGTACACGCTTCAGTCTTACATACACAAAGTCTGTACACGCCATAGCATTGCATGCACGGAGTCTATACATGTCATAGCTTTGCATTTACAAAGTGTGTACACGCCACAGTCCTGCATACATGAAGTCTAAACATTGCATCACTTGTACATGCATTACCTTCACGCAGAGTCTACACATTCCCCCACAGCCTGCACAACATGTCTATACATTGTCTGGCAGCCTGCACAGCAAGTCTATACAGCGTCCAGCAGCCTGCACGCAAAGTCTATACATTGCGTCCAGCAGCCTGCACGCCAAGTCTGTACACTGCATACATACTGCATCCTTAAGTCTACACACTGCATTACAATACAAAGTATGTACAAGGTGTCGACATTAATCTGATAACTCTATCTGACTGTCTGACAGGTTCTGTTCGTGAAGCTTAATGAAGGGCACGTGATCTGAGGCTGGAAGGGCTGACAGGATGCTGCCACGTGGTCCAAGCTTCTGGGCGGAAAATGTGGAAGCCACATGCCTTCTTGCTTGCTGCTGCTATAAAAGGAAGTCTTCTTCCTCAGAAGAAGGCTGATCGAATATGCAGAAGTCCTGAAGGAGAAGCAAAGACAAAGTCTGTGTTGTGCCCCTGTGTGATTTTGATGATGGCTGACACACCATGAGTGTGAGGTGTGTTGACTGTTTGACTGCTTGAATATCTGATTGTTTGCTTGAATAGCTATTCATGAATATGGCTAGATTGTTGGATATTGTGTTTTGATAATGACAAACACTATGATTCTCATATGTTTGATGTCATATGTGTTTTCTCATGTTTTGATGATGATATAGTTTACATGTGTTGATGATGACAAATTGATGTCATATGTGTTTACTTCATTCAGAACTTGGTACACAAAAAACAACTTAACTGTGAGCATGGCATAGATTGTACACTCACCATGTCTGCATGTCTGCATGTCTGTCTTTCATTAATATGGGTTCTGTGCAATGAGTGCGTTGACGCAGTTGGAGATTGGGTTGACGCATTGGCTGTCTCTTCACTAGCTGCGTTGACGTTACAAGGACACTGCGTTGACACAGTAGTTGATGGCTTACTTGCTGCGTTGACGCAGTGGAACAGCTGGGTTGACGCCATGCTGCTTTGTCCCTTTTTGTTGCTTATTAAGTCTTAAAGTTTGTACAGGGTAGTTCATGCATCAATCTATTTGCCAAGTGTATACATCAGTCAGCATTGCATTTTGATCATGGAGTCTATACATTCATAGCTTTTGTTATGCTCAGAATGCTTAAGTCTATACACTGCCTTTGTTTCAAGTCGATACAGAGTCTTCATCTTCTGAAGTCTGTACAGCGAGTCACTTGACAAAGTCTGTACAGTGTCTCATATTGGCCAAGTCTTTACAGCCTCATCCTTACCTTCGTTCCAAGCCAAAGTCTACACATTCGTTTCCTTGGGCAAAGTCTATACATCGTGCCTTGATCTCTCAAGTCTGTACACTCTTTATTTCAAAGTCTGTACATTGGAAGTATGTACAACGAACTGCTACACGCATCATTCCAGTTGTCTTCGTGTCATTATTTGTTCCATCGCGTGCTGAACACTGCAGCACCTCGTGCTACTTTCTGTGCCACCTCGTGTCGCTCCATCTGTGTCACTCCTATGTCTTCGAGTCGTCTGTATTCGTGTTGTTTCTTCCAAGACCCCGTGTCTTTCTTGCTTTGTGACCACACTTCGTGTCAGTTTCTATTTTCGTCTTCGAGTTGTTTTCAGCCCGTGTCGTCCTCGTGTTTGAGTCATTTTCCTGTGTCTTCATGTTATCTTTTGTTTTGTATGTCTTCGTGTTGTTTCTATGTTTGTGTCTTCGTGTTATCTTTTGTGTTTGAGTCTTCATGTTAGTTCTGTGTTTATGTCTTAGTGTTATTTTTATGTCTTCGTGTTGCTTCTTTCTATCTTCGTCCAGGTTTTCTCTGATCGCATGTTTTACTACCGTTTTACCTCGTGTCGTTCTCTCTTACCTTGTGCTGTTCTCATCTGACTTCGTGTCGTTATCCTTGTAGTGTTAGCTTTGATACTGTATGTACCTCGTGTAGTTCTCTGTTTATCTCGTGTTGTAGTCATCTTATGTACCCCGTGTCATTTTCAGTAGAGTGCACCTTTTGCTGTTCTAATGTCTATACATTCATTTCTAAGTTCAAGTCTACACACTTGTTATCACATCTTAAGTCTATACACTCGTGGCTAGCTATTCAAGTCAATACACTCGTTGGCTAAGTCTTCAAAGTCTATACATTTTATCCTTCTGATTAATCTCCTATGACTGTGTGACAGGTACTGTTCGTGGAGCCTGTGAAGAGTGGGGCACGTGATACGAGGCTGGCATCTGGCACGTGATCCGAGATGCAGAGGAGCCTCCACGTGGACTGAAGCATTTGGGCGGGAATTGTGGAGAGCACATGCTGCCCTAATCTGCTACTGCTATAAATATGTGTCTTCTTCCTCTGAAGAGTAGAGTGCGCAGAGAGTGACTGAAGTAGAAGCAGCCAACGCTAGAAGAACAGGGCAGGAGAGAAAGAAGAGATAGAGAAAGCATAGAGGCTATGAGCAGAAGAAGAAGAAAGAAGAAGAAGAAAGAAGAAAGAAGAGACAGAGAGAGAGCCTGCGAAAGAGAAGAAAAAGAAGAGGGAGAAGAAGAGAGAGCTAGAGCAAAGGAAGCTTCAACTGAAGATCAGTTCCTACTGGACCGTGGATCAAATCCAGGCCAGCCAGCTCCTGCGAGAGCCTTTGTGCATTTTATTTGTCTAGCTTTCTGTTGCTGCGTTTTTGTTTTTTTTTAACCTTCAATACTTGTTCTTCCGACTCTCTTGTGTGAGGTCGGGTTCCCTCCGGTTGGGAGGAAGAGAGGTCCGAGACCTCTAGTTTGCAGGTGGCTTGGTGTCACCTGTGCTTCCCTCTGGGTTTCAGAGGAAGAGAGACTTAGGTCTCTAGGTTTCCCTCCGGTTTGGAGAAAGGGAGGATTGATCCTCCGGTTCTGGTCTTGTGGTTGCAAGACTAGGTGTTCCCTCCTGGTCTGGAGGAAGAGAGACTTGCGTCTCTGGTTTCCAAGTGGCTGGGAGTCACTTGGGGTGTCCCTCCGGTTGGGAGGAAGAGGGGAGATTGTTCCCCTGGTCAAGCTGTGTGGCATCAATTTGTTGCAGACTGAGTCTGCTGTTTCTAGCCTAGCTAGTGGAAGCCTCACTCCGATTTGGAGTGAGGGGTGGACGTAGGTCTTTGGACCGAACCACCTAAAAATCTTGGTGTTCTCTTGTGGTGTGTTTTTCCTTATATGTTATTTTCTCTGCTGCGATCTTTAGATGCGTGCTTAGGAGCGTGTGAGAGCTAATAGATTTGTGTTGTCTTGCTGAGTTGCTTCTAAGCATTTTCAGCACATTTCATAATCTGCTTTTATTTTCGCATTCTTGAGCATTAGAGTTTTAATTGGGCGATTTTTAGAGCAGGATACATTCACCCCCCCCCTCTGTATCCAGGCATTGCAACATATCAATTGGTATCAAAGCAAAGTCTCTGATTGATCAGATCCAACGATCTGCAGAGGATCCTGTTGTCCCTTGGTGCTCTCTAATTTTACTCTTTGCTATATTAGTTTGCTTACCGATTTATTCAATGGGCTCTCCACCGATTTTTAATGGCTCTAACTTTAACTCATGGGTTAGCAGTCTACATAACTATGTGAATTTGATGAATCCGGATCTGTGGAAGTTAATTTCACATGGTCCTCACATACTGCCAAAGGAAGAGTCCAAATGGACTAAAAGTGACAGATCAAGAAATGGAGAGAATCAGAAAGTTTTGAGATTAATAAAAGAAGCTACTGACAAGGCTCTACACTCTTGTTTTTATGACTGCAGGTCCGCAAAGGACATTCTGGATCAGTTGAAGCTAGCTCAGAGGATGAATGAGGACAACTGCCTGATGCCTGATAAGAGCGACCATAGCAGTGAACAAGATGAATTTGAAGATGCTGTGGAGGTAAACCCTTTCGAGAATTTCACTTTAGATGACTGGGAAGATGCCTATGCTAATCTGTTACACTCCCATGAAAAACTGAGGAAGAAGAATAAAAGTCTGATAAAGAAGATAACAAATCTAGGGGATCCAATTTCTGGGACTGAAAATCTTGAAAATCCTGAAATTCTGAAAACTGAAAATGAAATACTCAGAAGACAAGTGTCTAAACTAGATGGAATCCAATTAGAACTTGATCATGTTAAATCTGAAAACACTAAACTCAGAAAACAATGTCAAGAATCTGACCAAAAACTAATCAGTTTTGAAAGTGAAAACAGATTGATCAATGAGGAATTTGAAGCTATTAGTGTTGCGAACCTAAAATTTCAAGAAAACTGTGAAAACTGTAAATCAGAATATCCAAGTTTCCTAACTGATGTATTATTTGATGATGATAAACTTGAGCAGGAAAACACAAGTCTAAAGGAAGAAATTGAGAAACTGAAACAGTTGAACTCCACCATGTCAGAGAGATTGCTGACATTTGAAAAAGGAAAATCTGTTGATGAAAATCAAAATGAGCTCAAATTGAAACAAGAGATTGAAACTCTTAAAAATTTGAATGATGTGATGCATCAACAGATTCTGGTCTGTGAAGAAGATATAGTCAACTATGAACATCAGATTTCTTCTCTTCAATCTGAAATAAATGATCTGAACAATTCTCTGTCAAAATTTGTAAGTGGGCAGAAAAATCTAGACAAGCTACTAGGTGTAAAAATCAACACTAGGAAGGAAGGGCTGAGCTACAACAATGCTAATAAGAAAGAGTTTCAGAGCAAGTTGATGACATCTTTTGTAAAAGCTTCAAATGTAGCCACCACCTCAAAAGATAAATAGCCCATTGTTCAGAAAACTGAAGAGCAGAACAAAAATCAAAAAAAGATTGGAAAATAGAAAATAAATAAAAAAGGTTCATTAGGGCATGTTGTTCAAAGTTCACACACACATTCACATGCATCTAAAAGGAAAATGTCATGCCATTATTGTCATAAATTTGGTCATCTGATGCATGAGTGTAAATTGATAGAGAATGATGATATGACTGCTAGGAACCTTCATGATAGAAATCCTTCATTTCAGAAAAAGAAAATAGAATATTTTCACTGTGGTAAATTAGGACACCCAATTGCACAATGCTGGTTTGCAAATGATAAGAAAACATCTCATTCATATCATGGTAAATGTCCTGCAAGCCAACGTGGTCCTAATAAGAACAAATTTATTTTTAAAGGTAAGCTTATTACATGCTTTGAGTGTGGAAAGACAGGCCACAGGGCCATTGAATGCTGGCTGAGGGCTGGTGGAAGAAATTCTAGTTCATGCTTTCACTGTGGCAAGATGGGCCACATTGCAGCCCAATGTTGGCATGCTCAGGGAAGGAAGTTTAACAATAAACTTGGAAAATTCCCTGTCAATAGAAATATTTCTGATAAAAATGAATTTGTTTTTGAAAGGAAAACACTTGCATGTTTTGAATGTGGGAAACCAGGCCATAGAGCTGCTGACTGTTGGCTGGCTTATGTTGGTAAGCAAAATCTTAATTCTGTTAACAGAAAATTTCATGCAAATGCACATAGAACTCATGCTAATCAGAATGTGCATAAAACAAATCTGAAATCTACTGCCTCTTGCTATTATTGTGGTGTATTAGGTCATTCAATGAATAATTGCCATCTGATGAGATCTGATGACCTAAATGCGAAAAGGGTGTTTAGAACACCTACCAAAGGTGTCACTATTAACCATGCAGGACCCAGGACTGGTTGGGTACCTGCCCATGCAAGATAGTGTGCTAACTTGCAGGTGTGCCTTGGAAGCTGAAGAATAAAAAGGGGGAAATAAACTAAGGCACCCAAGTTGATAAAACCCCATTCAGGTAATTTTCTCAAATCTGTTCAAATGAAAATTATGGTTGAGCTGAGAAGTCATAGCTTCAAGCATACATGTTTTATTTTAATTGGTTTGACTATTGCATTGATCTTTGTGGGCTTTCTTGTTTGTACTGTGAGCTGTGTGCATATATGAGAATGGCATAAACATGCACATGACATACAATCATTGAAAATCTGATGCATATAGGACTGTTTGTATTGCATTGTCATGCATGACCACTTGGTATATAAATGGAAAGCTACTAAAGGGCAGAGGAAATCTGTCTAGAGGTTCTTACTATGTGAGAAATGGTCTTTTAGGCCAAGTTCTCCGCCAAGTACCAAGGGTCAAATTTACATATCAGAGAATGTCTGCATTTTCATGTGAATATTTTACTTCATGCCCCTGCATACATGAAGTTAATTGCATTGCATTTCTTTACATTGAAAAGGCCAAAAAGATAGATTGAATGCATACATTTAGGGGGAGCATTATTCATACATCTGAAATCACTCAACTGTTTTTAGATTTACTGCATAGCATGTTAAATCTGTTGTTGCATAGTCATTCATCATCTACATTGTCAGCATGACATATAGGATGATTCAATGTTTTTAGTTAGAAGGAATCATTGCATAGCATATCACTTCTTTGAAAAATCAAAAAAAAGGGGGGGGGGGAAGGAAAATGTCACTGCATATAGATAGGGGGAGCATGCTTAATCCGTTCCTCTCCAGCTATATGATTAATCTTGTCATATCTGACGTGTCAGTGATTCCATCATGTAAAGTGGTATCAAATGATTTCTTGACTACTTCTGAAGTTGTTCAAAATCTGAATGCTTACCTTATTGGTATCTGTTTGTCTCTCCTAAATCTACTGAATAAGAGCGTTTTCTCTATTCAGTCAACTTTGAACCTCTTTGCTCAAGAGCAGCTCATTTGCTACAATTCTTCAGAATCATGCTGTTTAGTGAATATTCTCACTTGAATTACTCTGCTGAGATATGAAGTAAACCTTCAGCCTGAATACTACTTCATAAAAGTTAAAATATCTTTAATGAGGAACCTTCCATTATACATGCTTAAGAATATTTGTTAACTGGAAGTGGTTTAAGTCTTATGTACTCTTGTTTGGTCACAAGAAACTTGAAAATATATGTTTCAACCTCTTAAGAAAATTTAACTGTCTGTTTCATGTAAATTCATATAAGACTTTCTGAAATATGAAAAGTTGATATCCATGTCTACGTTGACTGAGATATATAGTGTATGTGGTTGTTCCTAAACAACTAACTTGTTCTGAATCCTTTATAAGTAAAAGTATGGACAGAGCAATGACTGTGGTTACTGAGAAACCTGTCCAAAGGATTGTGTCATGAAGTACCATGGTTAACTCTGTTTAAAGAGATGATTGGAAATTATTGTGAAAATATGGCAGAGCAATGGCATAGTTGTATTGAGTAACTGGGGATTCTGGCCTCTGATCAAGGTGTATCCTCATGCCAAAGATACTTTTAATGCTACCTCTGTTCTGCAAAAAATGGGAGAAGCAATACGGTTGTCACACTGAGTAACTGGGGATTCGGGCCTCTGATCAAGGTATTTCCCCATGTCAATAGGTGTTGATAAACCAAAATTGTTCATTTAAAAAGAAAATTATGAACAAGTGTAAATCAAATTCTGAAAGAACAATGTAAAATTCCGTTGCATTCTCTTATGTATCTCCTAAAACTGTCATGGAAAGTAAACTAAGTAAGATGGAAGTTGGTTGAACTAGAATTTTATATGAGCTTGTAGTTCCTTTTTATTAAGAGCTGGTTCAGATATGAGTACAATTCTTTTTGAAAAACTTGTTTACATCATTCTTAAACCATATCTGAAAATCAAGGTTTCATAAGCTTTTATAATGGAGGACTCTAGAACTTAAAAGTTTGTTCTATGAAGTTAGTATCTTGCTGAAAAGTTCAATATCTCAACTTTCACTAAATATTGAATCTGCTCATCCTATGGCTCTTTATCACTGTGTTTTGATTCAGTGGTATTAGACTGGTTGTCATTTTTGAGAAGCACTTCTCTCAGTTTATCATGTGTACTTGCAGTTTTTGGATAACCAGAGTTCATCTCTCATGCACCCTAACAATTGGTATCTTGCATCATAGATCATAAGGGCAAGATTCTCTGGTCTGTTTGAGAGACTATATGCATAAGGGAACAATGTGCTAGATTGTCTGATCATGTTGTTTATCTGCATTAGCTCTATATCTTCTGCCATGTCAAAGGGGGAGTATTTGCTGCATATGCATCACTGCATAAGTTGTTTGACAAAAGGGGCAGATTGATCAAAAGGAGGAGCTTTTATTTCACTCTTTTTATACAGTCTTATTCTTTCCTCTTCAACTCATGTCTTTTTGCTGAAGTCAAAGGGGGAGAAGCTCTTGAACGGATTCATTTGGAAGATAGATGTCTCCAAAGAAAAGGCCTCCTTCGAACCATCAACAAACCAAAGGGAAGTATAACCTTCCTGTGCTTTACTGAATTGTTTCCCTATTTCATTTTTTGATGAAGGCAAAGGGGGAGAAGAATCTAATCTGAGTTAGTGTAACTCATAGTGTTGCCATCATCAAAAAGGGGGAGATTGTTGTGCCCCTGTGTGATTTTGATGATGGCTGACACACCATGAGTCACACTGAGGTGTGTTGACTGTTTGACTACTTGAATATCTGATTGTTTGCTTGAATAGCTATTCATGAATATGGCTAGATTGTTGGATATTGTGTTTTGATGATGACAAACACTATGATTCTCATATGTTGTATGTCAGATGTGTTTTCTCATGTTTTGATGATGATATAGTTTACATGTGTTGATGATGACAAATTGATGTCATATGTGTTTACTTCATTCAGAACTTGGTACACAAAAAACAACTTAACTGTGAGCATGGCATAGATTGTACACTCACCATGTTTGCATGTCTGCATGTCTGTCTTTCATTAATATGGGTTCTGTGCAATGAGTGCGTTGACGCAGTTGGAGATTGGGTTGACGCATTGGCTGTCTCTTCACTAGCTGCGTTGACGTTACAAGGACACTGCGTTGACACAGTAGTTGATGGCTTACTTGCTACGTTGACGCAGTGGAACAGCTGGGTTGACGCCATGCTGCTTTGTCCCTTTTTGTTGCTCATTAAGTCTTAAAGTTTGTACAGGGTAGTTCATGCATCGATCTATTTGCCAAGTGTATACATCAGTCAGCATTGCATTTTGATCATGGAGTCTATACATTCATAGCTTTTGTTATGCTCAGAATGCTTAAGTCTATACACTGCCTTTGTTTCAAGTTGATACAGAGTCTTCATCTTCTGAAGTCTGTACAGCCAGTCACTTGACAAAGTCTGTAAAGTGTCTTATATTGGCCAAGTCTTTACAGCCTCATCCTTATCTTCGTTCCAAGCCAAAGTCTACACATTCGTTTCCTTGGGCAAAGTCTATACATCGTGCCTTGATCTCTCAAGTCTGTACACTCTTTATTTCAAAGTCTGTATATTGGAAGTATGTACAACGAACTGCTACACGCATCATTCCAGTTGTCTTCGTGTCGTTATTTGTTCCATCGCGTGCTGAACACTGCAGCACCTCGTGCTGCTTTCTGTGCCACCTCGTGTCGCTCCATCTGTGTCACTCCTATGTCTTCGAGTCGTCTGTATTCGTGTTGTTTCTTCCAAGACCCCGTGTCTTTCTTGCTTTGTGACCACACTTCGTGTCGGTTTCTATTTTCGTGTTCGAGTTGTTTTCAGCCCGTGTCGTCCTCGTGTTCGAGTCATTTTCCTGTGTCTTCGTGTTATCTTTTATTTTGTATGTCTTCATGTTGTTTCTATGTTTGTGTCTTCGTGTTATCTTTTGTGTTTGAGTCTTCATGTTAGTTCTGTGTTTATGTCTTAGTGTTGTTTTTATGTCTTCGTGTTGCTTCTTTCTATCTTCGTCCAGGTTTTCTCTGATCGCGTGTTTTACTACCATTTTACCTCGTGTCGTTCTCTCTTACCTCGTGCTGTTCTCATCTGACTTCGTGTCGTTATCCTTGTAGTGTTAGCTTTGATACTGTATGTACCTCGTGTAGTCCTCTGTTTATCTCGTGTTGTAGTAATCTTATGTACCCCGTGTCGTTTTCAGTAGAGTGCACCTTTTGTTGTTCTAATGTCTATACATTCATTTCTAAGTTCAAGTCTACACACTTGTTATCACATCTTAAGTCTATACACTCGTGGCTAGCTGTTCAAGTCAATACACTCGTTGGCTAAGTCTTCAAAGTCTATACATTTTATCCTTCTGATTAATCTCCTATGACTGTGTGACAGGTACTGTTCGTGGAGCCTGTGAAGAGTGGGGCACGTGATACAAGGCTGGCATCTGGCACGTGATCCGAGATGCAGAGGAGCCTCCACGTGGACTGAAGCATTTGGGTGAGAATCGTGGAGAGCACACGCTGCCCTAATCTGCTGCTGCTATAAATATGTGTCTTCTTCCTCTGAAGAGTAGAGTGCGCAGAGAGTGACTGAAGTAGAAGCAGCCAGCGCTAGAAGAAGAGGGCAGGAGAGAAAGAAGAGATAGAGAAAGCATAGAGGCTGTGAGCAGAAGAAGAAGAAAGAAGAAGAAGAAGAAAGAAGAAAGAAGAGACAGAGAGAGAGCCTGCGAAAGAGAAGAAAAAGAAGAGAGAGAAGAAGAGGGAGCTAAAGCAATGGAAGCTTCAACTGAAGATCAGTTCCTGCTGGACCGTGGATCAAATCCAGGCCAGCCAGCTCCTGCGAGAGCCTTTGTGCATTTTATTTGTCCAGCTTTCTGTTGCTGCGTTTTTGTTTTTCTTTTTAAACCTTCAACAGTTGTTCTTCCGACTCTCTTGTGTGAGGTCGGGTTCCCTCCGGTTGGGAGGAAGAGAGGTCCGAGACCTCTAGTTTGCAGGTGGCTTGGTGTCACCTGTGCTTCCCTCTAGGTTTCAGAGGAAGAGAGACTTAGGTCTCTAGGTTTCCCTCCGGTTTGGAGGAAGGGAGGATTGATCCTCCGGTTCTGGTCTTGTGGTTGCAAGACTAGGTGTTCCCTCCTGGTTTGGAGGAAGAGAGACTTGCGTCTCTGGTTTCCAAGTGGCTGGGAGTCACTTGGGGTGTCCCTCCGATTGGGAGGAAGAGGGGAGGTTGTTCCCCTGGTCAAGCTGTGTGGCAGCAATTTGTTGCAGACTGAGTCTGCAGTTTCTAGCCTAGCTAGTGGAAGCCTCA
This sequence comes from Amorphophallus konjac, assembly GCA_022559845.1. Taxonomy (NCBI): domain Eukaryota; kingdom Viridiplantae; phylum Streptophyta; class Magnoliopsida; order Alismatales; family Araceae; genus Amorphophallus; species Amorphophallus konjac. The sequence continues at coordinate 285,455,968 of CM040124.1, read as the reverse complement.
CTCCGATTTGGAGTGAGGGGTGGACGTAGGTCTTTGGACCGAACCACCTAAAAATCTTGGTGTTCTCTTGTGGTGTGTTTTTCCTTATATGTTATTTTCTCTGCTGCGATCTTTAGATGCGTGCTTAGGAGCGTGTGAGAGCTAATAGATTTGTGTTGTCTTGCTGAGTTGCTTCTAAGTATTTTCATCACATTTCATAATCTGCTTTTATTTCCGCATTCTTGAGCATTAGAGTTTTAATTGGGCGATTTTTAGAGCAGGATACATTCACCCCCCCCCCTCTATATCCAGGCATCGCAACCTATCAGTCTGCACAATCCAGAGAGCAGAGAAGAAGAAGAAAAGAAAGAGAGAAGAAGCAGGAGAGAAAAAGTGAGAGATAGAGAGCTCAAGCAAATAAACGAGGAAGAGAAAGAAAAAGGGAAAGAAAGAGAGACAGAGTGATCGGAAGAAGAAGAAGGGCAGAGAGAAGCTTCATTCGAAGATCTATCTTCACTGGACCATGGATCAAATCCAGGCCAGTCAGCTCTTTTGAGAGCCACACTGTGTTTCATCGTTTACAGCTTTCAGTCGTTGTGTTTCATTCTTGTTTTCATTTTTCTTTTGAACCTTTTATCAAGCTGTTAGTCAGCGTTTGCAGAGGTGCTACCTCTGGACCGGTCAAGCTGTAATCCCCAGCGGTTGCAGTGGTGGATTCCACTGGACAACAAGCTGTGTTGCTCAGCGGGCGAGGTGGATACCTCAGACAGCAAGCTGTGAGGCTCAGCGGTTTGTAGGCAAGCTGTGATGCCCAGCGGTTCAAGCTGTGAGTCAGTAGTAAGCCACACTCGGGTTGAGTGTGGGGTGGATGTAGGTCTGGAGGACCGAACCACCTAAAACCCCTTTGTGCAGTGGTTTGATTTCTTCTATCTGATCGGCGCTAGATGAATGCATAGGTGCGCTCAACATATTTGTTTATTGGTTCAACAGATTTGATTAGCTTTGCACACTATGTGTTTGATTAATTCCGCAATTGCTCAGTGTCCATCTGAAGAAGGAAAGATTTAATTAGTTCTTCAGGTTATCAAGTTCTGCTTGTATTAACTAGAATTTTTAATTGGGCGAAAGTTTTTAAGGGGAGATTCATTCACCCCCCCCTCTGAATCGAACGCACCGAACCCAACAAGTTTAGTAAGTCTTAGACTTTGGATTGGATGGCAATTTAACATATGGTTTGAATATCTGAACTTTTGGACCTAGCTTGGTTTAATAGTGTGTGGGTTGATTTAAGAACAATCGTGTGTGAGTTACTCGAACATTTGCTGCTATAGATGCTCTGCTGGTCGTATAGATGCTTTGCTATAGGCTTGAGGTGGAATTGTGGTTAAAGTCATTTTTGGAATTGACTGTGTTAAATGGTAATACATTGCACAGACCTTGTGTCCACTGCACGGACTTAATGCACCATTGCACTGACCTTGCACTACATTGCACATACTTTGTTCATCCTTACATCGACACAATCCTCTCATGTGCGTTGACCGTGAGTCCATATGCACAGACCTTACAAAATGCATTGAGTGACTTTGATTTGGACTGAACTGGAACTATTGAGTTGCTTGTTAGAATTCAAACCCATTGATTCAAGATTTACATGAATCTAAATTTTTAGAATATGCCGGGTTCATTCGGCTATGAACTTATTGAAACAATGGTAAGCTCCTACTCTTGTATTCTGCTCTCATTGATTTCCCATTCCTTGTTTGAAATCAAGATCAAATAATAATTGTCAAATCTTCACTACTGGTACTCTATTGGCTAAGTTATGATTTTGAATGGAGTTGAACATGGGTTTCTGAATTGCTTTGTCTTAATGCTCACGAATTTGTATTACTTGAAAGTGCAGGTTTTAATCTACTCACATATATCTTAAATCATGGTAAGAATTCTCTTATGATGCATTTCCATGTGGGGAGATTGGGCTTAGTTTATACTTCATGGCTTTATGGGGTTAATTGGCTACAAAACTGTCATTTGATAATTGTAGTTCCTATTGCATCATTCTCATTTCGATTCCCATTCTTTCATGCAAGATCTGAATTGATTTGGTGTTTTAAAACCCCTCATGCATGTCATTTAATTGTACTTGAATGGGGTTGAAAGTTGTCTAATGGGTCTTCAGGGTTTTGGGTTTAATTCACTGCACTTCATTTTCTGACACTACACTGCAAGAGTTGACCCCTGGGGTCGACTCTTAGCAGCCTGGCATCTGTTTACAATGTAAACAGAACCCCCGGTAAAAAGTGTCGACCCCATGGGTCGACACGTTTTCCCTGGGTACTGATTTTGTACTCGGGACAGAAGGTTGTGAGAAGGGTCGACACTTTCTCTGGGTGACCCGGATCAGGTTTGCCGGATTGGTTTCGAACTCAGGTTTTATAGGTCCGATTGGCATGCCCTTTTACCCCATTACCCCTGGGGTTTCAACCCTTGGTTGGGTGTGGTTTTGAGAGGACTTTAGCATGGGTTTTATGGTCTCCTCTTGTTAGTTTCTCTTGGATATATAGTAGCTGTGATTTCCATCGGAAAGATTATCCCCGTGGGGCTAATACTTTACATCTGCTTGTAGGAACGGAGGGAGAGGGTGACACATCTGCTGGAGGAGGAAGGAGGAGTCGCTCAGGACTGCTTCTCACGACCTAGTGTCCAGATCCAGAGGCGCTATTGCTGCTCTTCATCGTCTACTGGTTTGGGCACACGTTTCTTCAAGGGGCTGGCCACTTTTACTCATGGTTCATTCGCTCCAAAGCACTCTTCTATTTTATCTCTGAGTTGTATGAAGATTAGGGGGATATCTAAATCATTCATTTCTATATTCTTGTTTGAGATTAGCTTAAAGTTTGGGCTTATTGTTTTATCTGCTCTTGTAGTGAAGAAGAAGAACGAAAAGGAGTTGTGGGACATTAAAGGGGAATACATATATATATATTTCTATTTTCAGTTGTTGTCATGTCCCTTTTAACCAAGATATACTTTCGGAGCATAATGTCTCATCTTTTCTTGATGTATGCAGGCTCGATTAGAGCTGGGACTTGAATGAACAAACATGGATCCTCGAGGAGGAGGACCGACTACTCCAACCAGCTGCGGATAAAATCTTCTCCGACCTAGGCTTCAAGAAAGATCTTCTTATTTCTATTGGAGAACAAAGGAGATATTTCTACATCCTCTTTATGCATATTTCTATGAATGTTTCATAGTGCATTTTCATCTACATACTGCTGTGGGCGTATATTGTATATCCTTTGATTTTGTTAAACTCAGAATATCTGTGTGTGTGTGTACGGAGTTGTGTCTCCGTGTGTTTGTCGTGTCCAGGGCACGTTCCCCGAACGTGTGTGTGTGTGTGGTGCAGTGGCAGCGTGTTGAGGCAAGGCCTCGTGTGTGTATTGCTGCGGAAGCAGCGTGTGTGTGGTTGGGGTTCATCCCCGTGTTGCTACGAAAGTAGTGTGTAGTGAAGCTTCACCCGGTTAGGTGAGGGGTGGACGTAGGGAGCCCGTCGTGGTCCCGAACCACCTAAAAATCTTGTGTTCTGTGTGCTTGCCTATACGATTGACCATTAATTCTATCTCCCTTCATAGGTTCATTATATATATATTTGATTCACTGCATCATCGCACCCTGCTGCATCTGCTATCCGTGTTAGAATTGTTCTTTAATCATTCTGTGCTTAGATTTGTTGGGTTCGGTGCGTTGGATCCAGAGGGGGGTGAATGGATCAGCCCTTTAAAAATTTCGCTCAATATGATCTAGAATGCTAACTAGACAAATTCAGCCAATCTGAAAAGCTAATTAAAGTTTCAGCTGAACCAGTAAACAAACATATATAGCGCGCCTAACCATTCAACTAGCGGAACCACAATTAGAAAAAATAAACCACAATGGACAAGAGGGTTTTTAGGTGGTTCGGTCCTGCAGACCTACGTCCACCCCACACTCAAACCAGAGTGTGGATTTCACTGACTCATAGCTTGAACAGCTGGGCATCGCAGCTTGCCATACAACCCGCTAAGCCTCACAGCTTGCTGTCCGAGGTATCCACCTCGCCCGCTGAGCAACACAGCTTGTTGTCCAGTGGAATCCACCACTTCAACCGCTAGGGATTACAGCTTGACCCATCCAGAGGCAGCACCTCTGCAAACTTTGACTAACAGCTTGAAGAAAGGTAAAAGATGAAACAAGAAAATGGGAAACGAACAGCGACTGAAAGCTGTAAATGAAGCACAAATAATATGGCTCTCAACAGAGCTGACTGGCCTGGATTTGATCCACGGTCCAGTGAAGACTGATCTTCAGAATGAAGCCTCTCTCTGCCCTTCTTCTTCTTCCGATCACTTTGTCTCTCTTTCTTTCTCTCTTTCTTTCTCTTCCTCTTTTATCTGCTCGAGCTCTCTATCTCTCACTTTTTCTCTTCTGCTTCTTCTATCTTTCTTCTTCTTCTTCTTCCATTTTCTCTGGATCGAACATGCTCTCTATTCTTTCTCTCTGCTTCTGCTCTTCTGCTTCTGTCCTTCTGCTTCGATCAGTCTCCTTCAGACAAAGGAGTCTTCCTTATATATCAGTTCAGCAGGAGCAGCACTGGGCGCGTGTCTTCCACAGTTCCCGCCCAAAAGCTTTTGGCCATGTGTCATCATCTCAGCCAGCTGATCACATGTGTCACGATCCTAGCACTCCCCTTATCCTCGGATCAAGTGCCCTTTATAAGTTTCAGTACCTGTCAGACAGACAAAAAGGAATATCAGTTTAATGTCGGCACCTTGTACAGACTTTATGAAGGCAATGCAGTGTGTAGACTTTGTAGTGTAAAGACTTCACGTTGTGCATGCAAAGCAAAGTATGTACATCAAGAACGAATGCACAATGGCTGCATGGACTTGCGTTCTGAACAATGTACATACTTACCACTTGAAGCGTGTACAGACTTCATGTTCACTATGCAGACTTTGTAATGTATGGAGCAATGTATATACTTAGAGTGAACGATGCACAAATGCATGAAGCACACATACTGTATAGACTTAATGTGGCTTGAAGCACAGAATGCAATGTACAGACTTGTCAGCACACGATGTATAGACATGTTAAAGAAGAGATGCATGTGCAGACTTCGTGAATGCAAACTATGTAGACGTTGTACAAACTTTGTATGCAATGCATGAACCAATGTCTAGACTTTGTGAAAGAAGCACACAGGTGTTGATTGTTTGTTTACCTATCTCTTCTTATCTTCTTTCTTTTTTTGTTGATTGTGAGGGTTTTGAAAAATGATATGGCGAGATGATAAATAAACTACCAAAGATCAGCTCAACCTATGCACATGTGAACATGAACCTAGGCAATCAAATCTAACTCTAGTATGGGCATGCTATCTCAATCAAATTACGCTAAGGGAAAAACAAAAACACACGCCGGGGCGTGGAGCAAAGATAAATGAAAACACACCGCTAGGGGTGGAACAATCAAGGGGAATAAAGAGATTTGATGAAAAAGACAGCTAGTGCCCAACACTAAGGAAAGTCGTGATCGCCACCAAAGTAAACACAAGTCAAAGACTCGAATATACCTTGGAAGTAGGTGGATGAAACACCCGCCCACGGGAGAGAAAACCAAGAAAAACCTGCAGATCAACTTGCAAATAACGGTCCAAACCCTGTGCGTCGCTTTGAAGTAACGGTCGTGCGATAGACCGCCAGAAGGAAATAACGCTCCTGCACCTGACCGTCAGATAACCTGCAGTGAAAAGATGTGAATTCTTTGAACTCCAACCCTTCCAGCCGGCTAGAAGGCTTGGGCCTCGTGCTAGTGATCCTGTAAAACCTGCCAAGAATGTAGAAAGCGAAACAACACAACCTCAATTAGCCCTCAACATAAGTATAGCATCAATCCTTGAAAAGCTTAAGAACATCAAAAGGAGAGGGGATTACCGGGGAGTTGTTGGTTTTTTAACCCCTCTGGGCGTTTTTTAAGTTTAGGAGGATATGTGTATGCTTAGCAACAGTGAAAAACGTGGAGGAAGAGGAGGGACAATGCTTTTGATTGATAAAATTAAGGGAAACTTGAGCATGCAATGATGATCTTGACAAGCTAAAACCCAAAATTACTCCCTTGACTTGGAAGATGGACGTGGGAAGTAGCTCCTCCTGGATGTAGATGGCTCCTGAATTTGGCAGCACTTCGTCGTGAATCAAATCTTCCTCCCCCTTGGGTCATGAAATCAAGGGTTCTATTTATAGACTCCCTCAAACTCTCAGGTCGAGTTGAAGATAAATCAGCCAAGAAAGGAGGATAATCCTTAGCAAATCCTTGAGGATAATATCAACAAGAGTCCAAAGAAACAAACGAGAGGTCCTGAGGATTAAAATTGAAGGAGATAATGCCAATCCAAAACCCTATCTCGTCCACGGAGTAGCAGAGAAAAGGCTTGAACTGCCAGGACTCTCTGAAGGAAGTAACGGTCTTACGATAGACCGCCACTTGGAAATAACGCTCCAAGGCATTACCGTCATTTTCAACCCTATCCAAAGGATAAGATCGACGGGAAGAAGATCTAAACAATAGGACTCTGCAAGTAAGTAACGGCCAGGGCATAGGGCGTCATAAGTAAACAACGGCTAGGGAGTAGACCGTTATTATCAAAGGACAACGAGGCCCTAAATCTTGGGACTCTTCAAAGAGTAACGGCCTAGGCTTCATGCGTTTTTATGAAATGACGCGCCTAGTCCAGACCGTTATTGTCATTGATTTTCAAGAAAATAGAATGGAGGGATTGCCAAGCTTTTGAACGAAGTGCCACCAGGAACCAGGTCTAATCCAGGAATTGAGACCCAGAAAATAGGCTTCAACTGATTAAAAGGAATTCAATGAAGAGTGAACAACTCGGAGCATCATATTGAATAAATAAGGAGATGACCCGACTTATTGGGTATAAAACGGGTGTCAACAGATGCCTCTCCTTAACGTCCTCTTTGCAGGGGAACGAGCGGAAGTAAAGCGAAAGTGAAATGGAACACGGAGATGAAGCGGAAATGAAGTGGAGTGGATCAAAAAGAGGGCGTTAAGGTAAACGACACCCGTTCTTTACCAACAAGCGATAAGAATTTTCTGGAAAAACTTCAAAACTGATCACAAGGAAATAGCTAACCAAAGGATGCAAGTCTGGAGGATTTAATTAACTAAGGAAAGGAAACACGGCTGGCCGCCGGAGGCAACGGAAAGGAAAGAGACTAAACTCCAGACAGTGATCTTCAGTCAACCAGATCAAACGAGCAAATCGAAGGAAACCTTCAAATTCAGAGTGGAATAATTCTCCTTATCCAGGATCAAGAACACAGCTGTTCACCGTCAATGAGACCTCTTGAACAAACGAAGCTCATGAATGCTTAAAGAATGCGTATGATGCATGCTGGGCTAAAGAAAAATAAATCTTCAAAGCAAATGCAAAGAAAGATAAAATAACAAGATACTCGAGAATAATATTGCTAGATTGGGGAAACCAGAGTCAAGACACTATCTGCAACCACGGCGTGCAAGATAGAACCATCATCCCTAAATTTTCCAACCTAACGGCCTATCCAACGATTATTCACGTGAACTTAGATCATCATCATTTTTGTTTAAGGGGAACATCAGATCCCAGGACACCTGAATGACCAGCCGGTTCTCGAGATCATATATCATAGATAACATATAGTAATGCATTAAGGGATAAGGGAATGAGATACAATACCTGACTTACCTGCTTGACGGACGGCGAAGCGTGCCTTCTGTTCATAGTTTCTTTCATGAAAGATAGGTTAGCCAATAGTTATGATAATAGTTAAGGCATAACCATTGTTTATGTGATAAACTCATCAAATGTTTTTATGATGGAGATAAGTTTAAACATTAATTTTGACCATTCATTCATCAAGAAACTTGCAAGCATATAACGGCCTGACTCAGAAGCATCACATGAAAATGACGGATTAAGCCTTGTCCGTCAACACCAAGTTGGTTCAAATTCTTCAATAAAACAGTCCGTCACAAGCGACGGCCTTAGAGGGGGGCGTCAGGATGATGTGACGGTCTTACGATAGACCGTCGCTTCTCCTGAGTTTTCAAAAAAAAACAAACCGAACGGCCGTTCGGTCTCACTTCACGCTCAAACAACCAAAACGCCAAACCAGAAAAACCTCACCGGCGATCTCCATCTCCACCCTCCAATGGCCGGCGACGAGGCACCGCAGCCACCACCTCAGAAGAGAGGGAGAGGAAAGAAGATGGCTATAAGGCGGTTCCACCGCCGGCTCGAACGAGAGACCACCCCGCCGTCCGTGGAGGAAGAACCGAGGGGAAGGGAGCCAAGGGAAGAGTAGGAGGTCCCCACGGTCGTGGAAGAACCAACCGAAGCCTCCTTGGGTGCAGAGGAGCCCAAGGAACCAGAGCAGAAGAAGAGGAAGGTCCTCGACCATGAGGTAGGCCCTCCGCCCTAATTTTTAAATTTTTGATTTTTATGTTTTTATTTATGAATGCATGTGGGGGATAAGGGTAGAAATGGGTCTATGAACCCACTAGGAACACTTGTAGGCCATTTGGCCAAAGTGAGAAATCATGGGGATGCAGGGGAGAAATTCCCTACTGGCAGACTAAGTGATGGTCCCGCCAGCGACCGTCACTCTTCTGACGCCTCAAGCTAAGGCCGTCAGAGACAAGTAACGCCCCATCCCAGGGCCGTTACTTCTGCCAGGGTTCCAAACTCTTTTTAGGGTTTTCAATTTTCAAATTTTTGTTTTCCTTTTCGATATTTAATGTTTATGCAATGTCTATATGATACGAATGGACTAATTAGTGCTCTAATATGCAATGCAGGGAAAGAGGAGATCGAGGATCTCATGGCTGCAGATTCGGGCGGTGTACCAGGCACTGCCCGACTACTAGAGAGACAGACTCGCAGAGATGGGTTTCTCCGAGATGCTCAGCATCGAGGTGATCCGGATGGATACGCCATTGCTGTACGCTTTGCACGAGAGGTGGGACCCGGTTAGCAGGGCATTCATCTTCCCGTGGGGCCACATGATCCCCACGCTAGAAGACATGGTGAGAATTACAGGCCTGAGAGTCCACGGCGCTGCAGTGACCGTGTGGACGTACGGCGACTATCGAGAGATAGCGCAGCAGCTACTGGGGTTGGACCTGATCAGGCCGGGTCAGTCTTCATCCCAGCTCTCGAGATCAGTGCTGCAGGAGAGTTTGGGGCTGAGAGGGGCAGTGATTGCCGTGGGGGAACTGCCCGAGGAGCATCTGGGCAGAGTGATTGACCAGGTACGCCCTCGCGTAGCGGCAGAGGCAGGAGAGGAGGGGGATCGAGTGATGAGGCGCTTCTTGATACTGTTGTTCGGGAAGCTCCTGTTCGCGACCAGAGCGGATGTCATCAGCTGCAGACTGCTGCCGCTGATAGAGGATTTAAGCAGAGTGAGGAAATACGCCTGGGGAGCAGCGGTCTTGGCCTTCCTGATCAACTCGTTGAGTACCACGGACCGACTGACGATGCTGGGAGGCTTCTCGCCCTTCCTACAGGTAAAAATGCGCTTAAGTGCTTTCTACTATGCCATGATGTATGCTATGATTGATGATTTATGTAACTGACTTGATTCCTAAATGCAGATCTGGAGCTATTTGTACCTCCCGGGCATTGGGAGAGGCGCATTACTCCATCCTGGCCTGATACCGATCGCGAGGTGATGGTCGGTAGCGAGGGATACGGGGACGGTCTTGAGACAGACCCGGATGATCCAGGAGGACCTGGACTCCTACCCACACACATCGGTGAGCCCAGAACTTAAATGCTTTAAATGCTTTATATGCCTATATGTGCTCATGCCATGCGAGTGCTAATGGATCTAAATGCCTGCAGGTGAGGTGGACCCCTTACCGCGGTGAGGGCTACACAGGACAGCCATGGGTGGAGGCGTCTCTATCGTATTGGGGACAATACGTCTGGCTGCACTGCCTCCACATCATCGAGCCTCTGCACTACCGGCTGATCTTGCGGACCCGAGGACTACACCAGCCCGAGGTGACCTTTCCACGCCGCACCGACGACCATCCAGGCAAGTCGGCGAGAGGTATTAGTGGGAATGTGGATTGGCGTGCCCGGAAGGCGAAGTACGTCCTCGACTGGAGGCAGCGAGGCAGGGCTGTGAAAGAGCGGGCAGAGAGCGACGAGGCCTACCTGAAGGCCTTTGCTCGACACTACGGCGACCGGGTATACCGAGGTACCCGACGACCGGTATGCAATTCTAAACAAAAAAACTCTTTCTATATGATGAAATGCGGATGTGACATGATGGCTCATGCTTTCTATATGCAGCTCGATCCTGAGGGGCGGATAGCTGAGCTAAAGGGACTACTCCACTCTACCATCCAGTAGCGGGATGAGTACCAGACTGCTTTGGAGCTCCTAGTGAGATTCTGAATGCTTATGATATGACTATGATTATGCATGATGCTAATGCTTTGGCTATGACAATGCAGCGGGCAGAGGGAGCTCAACGAGCAGGACCGGATGCCCCATCGTCGTCCTCGCAACCTGCGGGAGACAGGGCTGGGCGAGATGCTGACTTTGCTCGGGCGGTTGCCCGGGCCGAGGAGGCGGAGGTCACCCTCGCGGAGCGGGTAAGATACTTACATGCTTTATGATTATGCTTATGTTAATTAAATTTATATGACTAACCTATATGCAATGCAATGCAATCTACAGGTGATAGAGCTGGCAGCGGCAGTGGCGGAGGCCACCCAGGCGAGGGCAGAGGTGGAGAGGAGCCGGGCCGAGACTGATCGAGCTCGAGCCGAGATGGAGCTCGTGCGGGCAGAGATAGCCCGACTGAGAGCGGAGACCCCTCGACATGTGGACGATGTGGAGATGGAGCGACTTCGAGCAGATTTAGCACGGGCGCAGGCCGAGGTGAAGGACCTTCGCCTTGGGACCGCGGATCTTGATCGCTACCGGACCGAGGCACGGGAGACGCGACGCCAGATCTTCACGCTGAAGATCAGGCTGCAGACAATGGAGCAGACGGTCCGGATGCTAGGCCGGGCACCAGAGCGGAGTTCTTCCCGGAGCGGGGCTCATAGGAGTGCTGCCCCTAGTGGCTCGGTTGGGGATTTCCTAGTTAGTTCCGCCGGCCAACAGAGAAATGAGAGGGCGGAGAGAGGACAGCGGGAGGAGAGTGCTTCCATAGCACAGCCACCCAGGAAACTCGAGGGTGGAGAGGATGAGGGCGGCCCGACGGATAAGCCGGCTGAATGATGTACTTTTATGCTTTTCTTACCACTTGTACATGCCTTTTTATGAAAATGAAGTTTTTGTTGACTTTTTTATGTGGATGTATGAATGGATATGCACGAATGAGTGATTGAAAGTACGCATGATGGATGTGTATGGGTGAGTGAATGCTTGTGTGGAGAAGGTGTGATGTACAGATGTGAAAGACCGCCAGGTCTAGGCAAAGGATAGACAAACTGCCTGAATTTAGTAGCAGAGGAAATGACGGTCTGGTCTTGGACCGTCATAATCAAACGACGCGCCTACCTCAGGCCGTCATTCATGAAATATCTTATTCTGATAGCCGGGCTGCAGAGGAAATAGCGGCCCATGGTAGGAGCGTTAAAAGAAAACAACAGTCCTAGACCAAACCGTTTTTCATGGCAGAACATGGTTTTTAGAACTACTCGCAGAAAATGCGACGGCCTGAAGGAGACGCGTCATAACGAAACGACGGTCCTAACCTGACCGTTACATGTCGTTCAGCCCAGAAGAGAGAAACTTGAGCGATTTGAAGGATATAACGGATTAGGGTTCGTCCGTTGAAAGGCGACGGTCTGAGACCAGACCGTAATCGGCCACAGAATAAGTTCTAAGGAAAACCCAACCCACAGAAAAAGTGACGGCCCAGGGTAGGCGAGCCAGAGTGAAGTAACGGCCCTACGACAGACCGTCAGAGTCTGGGTCGTTTCCAAAACGGATTCGGCCGTGAGAGCTTAGAGTCCGAGGTTCAGCCACTTAATCTCTTGCTAGAACTTATCCCAAATTTCAAATAAAGCCTCCCAACTCCAATCTTATCCTTCCAAAGTTAAAAAAAAAAGCCCCAGCAACTTGGGAAACTTATCCAAAATCGCAGCTTACAAAAACCTCTGTTCTAGGGTTGAAGAATTCTCCCTAACAAGCAGAAACCAAGATGAAGAGGTGCTTCGAGATGGCGGCTATGGAAGAGAAGATCTACACCGGCCCTAAGGCTGCAAGGAGGGAACATGGGGAGCTTCAACGGCTGTCCTCGATCCCCAAGCATCTAAGCTCTAATGTCCAAAGGGTGGTAAGCTTGCATGACTTCATCCAAAGTTCAGATTTTTTGCTGCACTTTAATTTTCTTCATAACCTTCCTTCTTCTTTTCTTCTTCAAGCCTCTTCCTGGCACAAGGTGTTACTCCAACCTGAAGTGGGTGGCTCCCATGGTAAAGGCACTCCCTTTAGAGGTGGTATCAATCCTCAAAGCATGGCACCTCCAACCCCTCTTGGTTCTAGGCAAAAACTTCCAGAAATTGTCTTTGGATTGGCCATGCCTTTCAGCCCTTGTGGAACTATGGCATCCACAAACTCATACCTTCATCTTCCCCTCCTTTGAAGCAACCGTCCTATTGGAGGAGGTAGAGACCTACCTAGCCCTTCCTAAGACTAAGTTGGGGGATGAGGATCGAGTTTGCTATACAATAGAACCCATTGATCCGTCCTTGATCTTAAGCGACTTCATTCATAACCCAAAGGACATGCGGACCATGATCAGCCCGCGCCACATTCACATGATCCCTATGGCACAATGGATAGTGTCTCACTGTAAAAATAAGTGGGAGAGACACGAAGCAATAGCCAAGGCGGTGGCGGTTTGCTTGTGCGGGGTCTTCCTTTTCTCCACAACCAACCACCTTTTAGACATCCAAAATCTTAGCATTATTAGTGGACTGTGGCGGGGTATGTCTATTTCTCAAGCGGTCCTCTCATACCTCTATGAAGGACTAAGCTCGGCTTGCCTTGGAGGGCCTTTGTTCGGTTCCATGATACTCCTTGAGTGTTGGATAGGAGTGAGAATCAAATTCCTTCCCAAGGAAGATATAACTTCGGCGAGCTGGATCTTCGGGAGCCACCCCCTCTTCTTCATTGGAGGGGTTTTTGGATATTCTTCTCATGTTGAATGCAGGACGGCGGATAAGAAAACGCGGGATGAATGGCGCCTCTTCTTCAATGCTTTGCCTCTTGAAAAGTTCATCATGCGACCAAGCGTTCTTCGAAGCATTCTTCTTAAAATACCGCGGCGTCAAGGCCTCGACCTCCAGCTAGTAGGGAACACTACCATGGCGATCTACAACCCGCACCGATGCCATCTTCAGATCGGATTACCTCGAATCGGCGTTTCTGCACTATCACACTACCCTCCCCTTCTACCTAGGAAGATGGGGACCGAGGAAGATGAAAGATCGATCCGGAACGCGCTGACCATGTGGGAGATCAGCAAGGTGCGCCCGTGGCAAGCAGAAGTTGAAGAGAACGACAAAATACGCCGAGATTACGTGAAAGGGTTGAGAAGAATCCGCCCTCTTGCGGATACGAAACTGAATGTATCTTGATTTTCCTTTGTTTATGAGAGATATCATGTAATGGACAATCAAAGTTGAATTCATCAAGATCTATATTTCATTAATCTTTGCTTGAATGAGATGAGATTGGCCACAGTTGGGGGATCTTGAGTTCCATCATGTGGAATGCCAGAATGATGTGAGCAGACAGGGCTTCTGGAGGCTGTAACGGATGTACTCTGGGCCGTTATTTGGAAATGACGGTCTGCGATGGGCCGTCATAATGAAAGTAACAAGAGCTCAGTCCCTGAAGGATGTGACGGATGGGTATTGAGCCGTTATTTGTAATTAACGGTAGGTCTCAGACCGTTATAATGATGGTTTAATTGAAAGGAAAAGGGGCCCATGACAAGGGAAGTGACGGTCAAAGAGGGGCCCGTTATATGACTGTAACGGTCCGATCCTGGCGCGTTACATGCTCTGAACCTGCATAGCTGTGAGCTTCTGCTTTTGGGCTTGTTCCTGTATTCTGCACACACTTAGACATGAAAACAAGTTAGATCTGTTCTTAGACTCAACCCCTTGCCTTGAAGCAAGTTAGAAAATGACCGTTTCTTGATATTTGGTCAAGGGGTGGAGCCTTATTAAATAGGCGAAAAACATAATGAAAATGCGATGCATGCTATGCATATGATGGTATTTTGGGGGTTTTGGACAATCTTTAATGTTTTGGATTTTTTGAAAATATTTGTTTTTTTTTATTTTGAAAATATTTGATTGTTTTTGGTTTTTGAAAATATTTGTTGTTTTTGGATTTTTGGAAAATATTTGTTGTTTTTGGATTGTGGAAATATTCGTTGTTTTTGGATTTTGGAAATATTTGTTGTTTTTGGATTTTTGGAAAACCAGTGCCTCTCTAGCAACACGAGACCTCCCTTGTTTTAGCTTGAGTCTCGAGACCGGCGTGCAATAGCGTGGCGACCCCTGGCCGAGACCTGATCATCGTGACGGTGTTTTTACCAAAACCATACCTAGGGTACTCGTCTCAGTCCTAAAAAGAAAAAAGAATATGGGGGGTAAGCTTAGGCCAGGTATGGAAGTTTTTAGAACTTGATTCCCTCACCGTACAACCTTTTTTAGAGATTCGGTCTGTTGTGCCGGGGCTTTTTATGTCCGTCATCGAACCTTTGTCCACTTAGGCATGCATGCGACTCATAACGTCCCGCGGGGAACTGTACTGCCACTCTTGTCATGCCTAATCTTCTTTTTCTTTTGGAGCTTTTGAGAATTCGTTCACAGACCTTGAGATGATGCTTTTGATTTCATGGTAAAGAGCATTTCTTTGCTTTTCTTTTCTTTTCTTTCTTGTGGAGTCAGGTCATAACGGACTTGCCCCTATTTGAGACCTCTTCTCGTTAGGGAGTTTGGATCGGTTGTCGCCTTCTTATTCACTCCTTGCCCCTGGATGCAGCCGAAGAATGAAACGTATAGGGACTTTGACTTTCCCCCAAAGCATGGCCGAGGAAAAACGGTGTCTTTTTAAGCAAGGAACCCGACCAGGGGCGTCGTGTAGTGTGTGTTTGCCTTACTCAAGACTCTCTTTTGAAGATAGGGAGGCAGTTCTTATTGCCGGAAAAGCACATGGTTTAGATTTTTAAGGAAAGAAACGCTTAAGATACAACCCATTCCACGGGTGAGAGAGCTCCTCACCTTCCGCGTTGATTAGACGATAGGCATTCCCTGAATAAGCTTCTTTTATTACAAACGGCCCTTCCCAGTTAGGTTGCAATTTAGACCTAGGACCTGCAAACCGAATGAATTTGCGTTTCAAAACCATTTCACCCTTGCAAAATTTTCGTTCAATTACCTTCTTTTGAAAATAACGCGAAACTCTCTTTTGATAAACGGATACGTGATCGGCCGCATTCATCCTCTTCTCATCTAGGAGTTCCAGTTGGACCAGCAACGCCTCTCGACGTTCATCGAGATTAAGTTCCTTATCGAGCTGTACTCTAAGTGAAGGGATTAAGATCTCATATGGGAGCACCACCTCCATCCCGTAGGTTAGAGAATAGGGAGTTTGTCCCGTATGAGTACGGACGGAGGTGCGGTAAGCCCACAGAGCTTCCACCAATCTTTCAGGCTAATCAGAAAATTTATGCGCTTCACATGTTTTCTTAATGATTTTAAGAAGAGTTTTATTAGTGGCTTCGGCTTGACCGTTGCCTTGAGGGTAATATGGTGATGAATGATGCAATGTAATTTTGAACTTCTTACAGAGGTCTTTAAGCTCCTGGGAAACGAACTGGGGTCCGTTGTCAGTGATGATGCTGCTTGGCACTCCGAACCGCGAGATGATATTCTTCATGATAAAGCGGCACACCGTTGTAGCTTTGATCTCTGCGTACGCCTCGGCTTCGGCCCATTTGGTGAAGTACTCAGTTGCTGTGAGAATGAAGGATTTCTGCTTGGTCTGAGAATTAGGATCACCGAGTGGGCCGACGACGTCGAAAGCCCACATAGAGAATGGCCAAGGAGCGGTCATAGGATGAAGAGATGAAGCTGGAGAGTGGATTTTATCAGCGTGAAGTTGGCATTTAAGGCACCTCCGGACATAGAGGGAGTAATCCTCCTCCAGAGTGGGCCAGTAGTAGCCCTGCATAAGAATCCTCTTCGCTAGAGCCTGGCCATTGACATGACCTCCACACTCGCTGGAATGTGCTGCTTCTGCTACTTTCCAAGCTTCCACATCATCTAGGCATCTCATGAGTATTCCATTAGTAGCGCGCCTGTACAGTTCTCCTACAATGATAGTGTACCTTGCGGCGGCCCTTCTTATTGCTTTGCGCTGCTCAGCTCTTGCCCTTTCTGGGAATGCCCCTTCTTTGCAAAATAACTCGATTTCATGGTACCAAGGCAATTCTTCTTCATCCAAAATCTCCTCTAGTTCTGCCAATGATACCTCCTCGAGATCTTCCTTTTCAGTTCTCACTTCTGCAGACTTCCTAAGGTTGGTGAACCAAGGATCCTGGAGAGAGGGTGCGTCCATCCTCTGGACGACGACAGTCTCAGTACCACGACTGAGAGGGAAGGATAAAGAGGAGGCCAGAGATGCCAATGCATCCGCCAGAATGTTCAGAGAACGGAGAGTATGGATATAGATTAGCTTGCGGAATCGCTTAGCGATGAGCGTGACCAAATCTTGATAGGGCTTGAGCTTGGGGTCACGGGTACGGTAAGTGGACAGAACTTGCCGTAAGACGAGCTGAGAGTCTCCTATGATGTTTAAATAACGCGCGCCTAAGAGATAGGCGTGCTTCAAGCCGGCCAGGAGAGCCTCATACTCAGCGATGTTGTTGGTAGCAGGAAATCGAAGTTGATAAGCGAAGGGGATGGTTACTCCCTCTGGAGTAATCAAGACAACCCCGATCCCTTGGCCCTGTGAGTTAAGCGCACCATCAAAGTGCAGAGACCAGAAGGGATGCTGAGAAAGGACAGAGAGATGCTCATCAGGGAAATCGTCCTGAATAGAGTCGGTGTGAGGAATAGGGAGATGTGCAAGATGCTCAGCGATGGCATATCCTTTGACTACCCTCTGAACGACAAAGGTGATATCGAATTGAGAGAGGAAGCTCTGCCAGCGAGCTAACCTACTAGAAAGAACGGGCTTTTCTAAGAGATAACGGATCGGGTCCATTCTAGAGATCAGCCTAACTGGGTGGGCGAGAAAGTAATGTTTAAGCTTCTGAACTACCCACACTAAGGCGGCATAAGTCTTCTCCATAGCGGTGTACCTGGATTCAGCTGGATTAAACAACCGAGAAAGATAGTACGCAGCCCGCTCTTTTCCTTCGTCATCCACTTGTGCTAAAACCGCCCCTAGGGAGTCCTCAATGACCGAGATGTATAGGATCAGGGGTTTCCCAGGGACAGGGGGTTGCAAAACCGGGGGATTGGATAGATATTCCTTGAGGTCCTCATAGGCCTTTTGACAATCTTGATTCCATTCGAACTTGACCCCCGCCTTGAGCAATTCATAAAACGGACGGCACCTTTGAGAATGCTGGGATATGAATCTTCTAATGAATTGCAATCTACCAATCAGTCCTCGAAGTTCCGTAATGTTCTTTGGCGGAGGCATATCCACGACGGCCTGTGCTTTGTTAGGATCAATCTGGATCCCCCGTTTGCTCACTATGAAACCTAGCAGCTTCCCCGAGGAGACTCCGAATACGCACTTCTTCGGATTCATCTTTAGCTTGTACTCCCTGGCTCTCTGCAGCACTTTAGCCAAAATAGAGGGGTGTTCTTCCTTTGATCTTGACTTCACCAGAATGTCATCCACGTAAGCTTCCATATAGATGTGCATCATGTCGTGGAAGATAGCCATCATCGCCCTTTGATAGGTGGCGCCTGCGTTCTTTAATCCAAAAGGCATAACTACATAGCAGTATGTGCCCCAGGGCGTGGTGAAGGAAGTTTTCTCTTGATCTTCAGGAGCGAGACGGATCTGATTATAGCCCGAGTACCCATCCATGAACGATAGAGCTTCGTACCCGGCAGTGTTATCAACAAGGACGTCTATATGAGGCAGCGGGAAATCATCTTTAGGACATGCTTTGTTAAGGTCCCTGAAATCAATGCATATGCGACTTTCCCGTCCTTCTTGAGAACAGGGACTATGTTTGCCACCCACTGAGGATATAAAACTACTCTGACGAACTTGGCCTTGTAAAGTTTGTCGACCTCTTCCTTAATCCGCAAGGCCATGTGGGGGTGAAATCTTCTCGACCTTTGTTTAACAGGTGTTGCCCCTGGTTTAAGCACGAGTCGGTGTTCCACTAAGGAGGGGTCAAGACCTGGCATGTCCTCATAAGACCAGGCGAAAGAATCGCTATACTCCCTCAGTACCTTAATTAGATCCTCTTCTACCTGTGGAGGGAGATTAGCTGAAATATTGATGGGCCTTGGATCTTCTTCTGTTCCCAAGTTGATTTCCTTTGTAGGTTCATCCACTGCCGTCGACGGCTGGTCGAATCTCTTCAGTCCCTTTGCATATAAGTCGGCAGTGTCCTCTACGTCGCTGTCTTCATCAATTGGGTCTTTCTCATCCAGCACTTCATAGACGCCTAATCCGTCATCGCTCCACACCCCTTCTATTTCCTCTTCATCTTCAATTGCAATCGCCGTGGCGACGAATTCTGGGCACTTCAAAAGAGCATGACACCGCTGAGCTAGATCTTGCAAGAACCTATCAGGAATAGATCGGGAAGGATGCGCAAGCGAGCGCGGCTCAGGAGGGGAAGGGTTGAACGACCTAGAACAAGACCCTACTTCTTTAGACCTAACTGACTCTTCTTCTCTAGACTCGCTAGACCCTAACTCTGACCTAGGAGAGAGGAAGCTTAATGGAAGGGAAGGAGCAGGGGACTCGTGCCCCTGGGACGAGGAGGATGGAGACAGGATAGCATAATCTTCCACTGAAATCTCCGCTTCAAATTTGACGTTTTTTTTTTGGAGATCAGTGGAGACCACGCAGCACGACGGAGGAGGCGGGAGCTGCATAGGGAACAGCTCAGGAAAGATGTAATCGAAGAAAAGATCACAAGAGGAGGAACCCCACATCTCGTGGATTTGAGAGTTAAAAAACGGAGGGATGGGGAAAGCAGGCAGATTAATGGGGCAGCGAGGCCCATAAGCAAGAGGATTGATTGGAATCTGGAATGGATCACTGAAAGACGGATTAATCATAATCGGAGGAGGACGGGGTACAAACCCCTTCAGCTGGATCATGCACTGAAAATGAGAGGGAGATAGAGAAAGAGCAATCAGCGAGCTCCCTTCTTTCTTTGAATCATCACCAGGCCGCTTCTTCGGCCTCCACTGCATAAGCTGAACCTTCTGTGGCTTCTGGCTGCCTCTTTCACAAAACAGCCCCTGGAGGGCCCAGCTGTAGTCGATCACATCGTCATTTAGCCCCCTTGGCAACGGGGGTGGACTGGTGACCGGACAAACCGTGTCGGTTTCTGACTGGACTGGCTTCGCAGCTAACGTGCCCGGCTGTGGGGGCCCTCTGACAAAATGCTGACGGTAATCCCAGGTAAGCGGCCCAGAGTCAGCCATCATTGATAATGCTGTCTCCTTGTAACCGAGACCTCGTCTACCCATTTTTCTTCCTTTTGGTATGGGCTTGGTCATCCCTTGCAGCTGTGCACCGAGGCCTCTCCCCGGTTGATAGCCCAGTTTCAATATAATGTTCCACCCCTTTGAATCTCGAATCTGCGGCTTTGCCTTGATATTGACCGGGGTAGTGACGGGCCTAGGAGTGGTGTACGCCCAAGGAAAGTTTAGGTCTAGCACTGATAGCACGGGCCGGCTGCTTGGCCAGAGAGTAGGAAGAATCTGTTCAGAGATGGCCTTCACTGACTGTACCGTGGATAAACTTTTAACTTTGACGACCCTCCCTTGAAAAGGGAATTTAATGCATTGGTGCGCGGTAGAGGGCACGGCGCCAAGTGTGTCGATCCAGGGACGACCCAAGATAGCTTTGAACATAGGGTCGATATCAAGTACATAGAATTCTACAGCCATGGAAAGAGGCCCGAGCTCAGCCTGAATAGTGACTACCCCGTGACATGCCCGCCTTGAGTTGTCGTATGCTGCTATAGTGGTGGGGGTAGGCCGTAGTAACTCCTCAGATATATTGCAGGCTCGGAGAGTGCTGAGGGGGCAGACATTAATTGAGGCCCTAGTGTCGACCAGTGCTGCTTCAACATCGACTTTGTTCAAAGTAATTGTTATGCAGAGCGGCATTTGCCGAGCCCCCGGAGGTGCAAGCTCGGTCTCAGAGAATGTGATCGCCGGCCCTTTAGAGATAGTTGCTAGTGCCGTTGGTAGACTGTCGACTGCCATGTCTTCACTAACCATGACCTTCTGCAAAAAATCCCTCAGTGCATCTTGATGGAGAGTGGACCTCTTGATTAACTCCAGCATAGATATCTTGGCGGGTACTCGATCTAGATGATGCAGTAAATCATATTGAGTCCCCGGTAACGGTTCAGCTTCCTCTTGCTCGGCCACCGGTTGGGAAGACTGGGGATTGCTAGTAGTGGCGTAGTTCCGATGGAACATCTTCCCGCTCCTTAGAGCACAATTTGCCGCGGCATCGGGGGATAGTATGATGGGCCCTGCGGGGCGAATGAGCGGAATAGGTGGCGCGGGGGAGGCAGTTTGGTAAAGCGGAGGGTTGGTGAAGTTAATGGGGGATGCGCGATGATAGGTGAAGGATTGGTGGGTGGTAGGGTGGTGATGGACGTGGATGCTGGTGAAGGCAGGGTGAATGAATGGGTAAGGATAGGTGCGGGATTGGATGGTGGTGTGATGACGGTGATGGGGGTTGGCGAAGGATACGACGGGATGGTGAGCGGATTTGGCGGAGCGGGTGTGAATTGTGGTATGAGCGGAGAGGGTGTTGGTTGTGTAGGGAGGATGAAGGAAGGTTTGTGGTGGAAGGCCATGACCTTTGGTGCGGCGCCATCCTCATCAAATGACCACTCGGCGTTGGAGGCCGGTGGTTGGACTACATTAACTTGTGCCGGTGCTGGCGGCTGTTGCGGAGGAGTGGGTTGATGGTTCGGCATCGGATTTTGATGGATGTCGAGATCTTGTGCTTGCTGCGGTGGCTGCTGTTGTGGCGGCTGCTGCGGCTGCGGGGCTGGATGCTGCTGCACTTGCTGCCCCTGCGGCTGCCTTCTCTTCTCTTTGATTTCCATAATGGCCCTATGCATCTCGGCCCAGTCTATTCTCTGCCCTTCGTGTAAGTCGTACACGAGATCTCGGAAGTGAAAGCATCCTTCTATAGTGTGACCCGGCTGCCGGTGGAACATGCAATACTTAGTTTGATCAACAGCTGGGTTCCAAACAGTCCTTTCTGGAGGAAGTTGAATTGCATTTACTGCCATGAGCGCTGAGAATATGTCTATAAGTGTCTCTGGCAATGGAGGATACTGGGCTCTTCTGGGAGCCGGGCGCTTGCTATTGGGATTATTATTGTTATAGCCGCCGGGTGGAGGGACGTTATGGTATTGCGGTGATGGTGGTGGTTGTTGTGGTGCGGTGAAGGTGTTTTGCGGGATGGTGAAGGTAGGCGGAGGGTTTTGTGGAGTGTTTTGAAAGTGTTGCGGAGTGGAGTTTTGCGGATTGCGGGGGCTTTGGTTGTAGCGGAATGGTGCGGCTTGGTAGGGAAAAGCAACAGCTTGTACTTGCTCATTTGTCTGGACTCCTTCGGTAACCGGCCCCTGTGGTTTCTTATGGTACTTGGGCTTTTGATTTTTGAAAAGAGAATGGATAGGGGAGTCCTTAAACTGAGTTTGTATAAATCGCGCCCGGCTATATAGTTGATGCATATTGGCTATATCGTTCATTGCCAGGATGTTCTTGAAGGTGGGCGTAGCATTTGAAATTAGCAGTTTAACTTTTTCTTCCTCTGGAATATGGCCGGGCACCCTGGCGGCCATCTGCCTCCATCTATCTGCATAAGTTGCGAATTCCTCATCCGGCTTCATTTTCTCGGCCACCAGATATGTGAATGAATATTCCGGGCCGACCCGGTCTTGAAACCGCTGAATAAACTTGTCCTTGACCACTTTGAAGCTCTCGGCCTCTTCTAGGGGCAGAGAATAAAACCATTCCAGAGCAACGCCATCCAATGATCGGCGGAATAGGTACGCCATAAGGCGATCATCATATTGGAACTGCGCCGATTCATACAAAAAAATCCCTCACATGGATGAAGGGATTGCTGTTCCCATCATACTTACGGTAGTTGGGGAGCTCAGACTGCGGAGGGAAACAGATGTTCTGGAAGCTTGGGACGGGAATATCAGCCAAGGATTGTGGGCTCACCTTCTTCTGGAGAAAATCAAGTTGTTGCTGCATGGTGGCCCACTTATTAAGCAAATCCTGCTCTCGAGAGGGAGCAGGGGCAGTGAAGGGAGTTGATTGTATCTGGTGAGCAGGAGGAATGGCGGTTGCCGAGGGCGGGAGCCCATAGGACGGAGCAGAAGGATAACTAGTGGAATTAGGGGGGCCGTAAGAAGGATACTGGGCCTGAGATAGACCCGGATTGGAGTGAAATTGGGCCACCCCGTGCTGTTGGGGCAAGAAATCGGATGGGCCCACGAGGACCTGTGGAGCCGCCAGAGCAGAGGGGTGATAATCCATCGGAAGAGAGGGGATAGGCGATTTCCCCTTATCAAAAGATTGATGGGTCGAATTGGAGGATTGACCCATCTCCATGCCAGCAAAGGTGATGGTCCGGGGCTGGACCGGGGTGAGCTCAATCGGGGTGGGCTGAACAGACGGCCCAATAATGGAAGAATTAGAGTGCCCCTGGACAGGTAGCGGAGGGAGGAGGATTGGACCCTTGCATGGCCTGATAGAGGACCTGGAGTTGGGTCGAATCCAACTGGGCCATCATATGGAGGACAGAGCCCGCGGAAGGAGCGGATAAAGAAGGGATGACCTGACCACCTTCTATGGGAGTGGAGGATGAGAGAGGGGCGGTCCCCTCTCCAGCGAGAAAGAAATAACCCTCGGGGGGTTCTCAAGGAGCCCTTGAGGAAGGGAATCCTCTTGGGAGCGAGGAGGATTGCAGGATGCCATGGTAGATTCGAAGAGGGGATTGGAATAGAATGTGAAGGAGGAAGCGACTCGAGGAGATGATTCAGACGAACGAAAACAACTCCACATGCAACGGACAACCTTGATAAATGCAAAACAACAAACACAACAAACACACAATGAGCAACCGCACCTAGGTGATTCAAACAAGATATAAGTGATAGGGAATGAAGACACTCAAAAGCCAACCAAGTTGCTTAAGATGATGCAAACAAAGTTTCTTTATGGTTTCTCCTTTGGAACTTTTAGTGAATTGATTGATATGTGTTCTCTCCAAATGGGTTCCTGATAGGAGGTGGATATGGACTTGGCTCGACTTTAAGTGTGACCACTCCTTCACTTATGCAACCCTAGACACAAGGGGGGAAAGGTACAACCGGCCCGGCGTCCGTGTGGGAATCCACGGCTCGCGGGGACTTATGGAGGTCCCTGCTGTGATTTCCTAGTCGGCCCCAAGGAATATGGAGACGAGAGGTCCTCACAACAAGGTAGGAAAATGCAGTCTAATATATGAAAAGATGGATGACCCTATGTGCACCGGAGTGCATGCAAAGTCTAGCCTAGAATCTAGCAAACAACGGTGCACATAATGATATGAAGATATGAATGGAATTATGGCAGAAATCAAGCAGCACCCAAGCAATAAATCACATCCAAAAACTGCGGAAATAACTGCACCTCGGATGCGTACCTGCCAGGAGAGTGACGGAGGAAGGCCCCTGCGTCAGAGCCAAATAACGGTCAGAGACCAGACCGCCATAAATAATGTAACGTAGGGGTTCCAGACCGTCGTATGAGCCAGGGAACCAAAAAAACAAACTGAAGTAACAGGAAAACCCGTGAAAGCTCACACCACAGAGACAAGCGACGGCCTGATGTCCCCGCGTCAGAACACTGTAACGCGCCGAGACAGGGCCGTCATATGATTCAGAAAACCAGAAAGAGGGGTGAAAACAAAGGGATCAGAAGGCAACTGAACAAACAAATGATGGCAGGTTTAAACAGGAATCAGAAGCACGATTGGCACTAGTTGTCCCACCGTGATCGCCAAAAAATTATCTGTTGATTGTTTGTTTACCTATCTCTTCTTATCTTCATTCTTTTTTTGTTGATTGTGAGGGTTTTGAAAAATGATATGGCGAGATGATAAATAAACTACCAAAGATCAGCTCAACCTATGCACATGTGAACATGAACCTAGGCAATCAAATCTAACTCTAGCGTGGGCATGCTATCTCAATCAAATTAAGCTAAGGGAAAAACAAAAACACACGCCGGGGCGTGGAGCAAAGATAAATGAAAACACACCGCTAGGGGTGGAATAATCAAGGGGAATAAAGAGATTTGATGAAAAAGACAGCTAGTGCCCAACACTAAGGAAAGTCATGATCGCCACCAAAGTAAACACAAGTCAAAGACTCGAATATACCTTGGAAGTAGGTGGATGAAACACCCGCCCACGGGAGAGAAAACCAAGAAAAACCTGCAGATCAACTTGCAAATAACGGTCCAAACCCTGTGCGTCGCTTTGAAGTAACGGTCGTACGATAGACCGCCAGAAGGAAATAACGCTCCTGCACCTGACCGTCAGATAACCTGCAGTGAAAAGATGTGAATTCTTTGAACTCCAACCCTTCCAGCCGGCTAGAAGGCTTGGGCCTCGTGCTAGTGATCCTGTAAAACCTGCCAAGAATGTAGAAAGCGAAACAACACAACCTCAATTAGCCCTCAACATAAGTATAGCATCAATCCTTGAAAAGCTTAAGAACATCAAAAGGAGAGGGGATTACCGGGGAGTTGTTGGTTTTTTAACCCCTCTGGGCGTTTTTTAAGTTTAGGAGGATATGTGTATGCTTAGCAACAGTGAAAAACATGGAGGAAGAGGAGGGACAATGCTTTTGATTGATAAAATTAAGGGAAACTTGAGCATGCAATGATGATCTTGACAAGCTAAAACCCAAAATTACTCCCTTGACTTGGAAGATGGACGTGGGAAGCAGCTCCTCCTGGATGTAGATGGCTCCTGAATTTGGCAGCACTTCGTCGTGAATCAAATCTTCCTCCCCCTTGGGTCATGAAATCAAGGGTTCTATTTATAGACTCCCTCAAACTCTCAGGTCGAGTTGAAGATAAATCAGCCAAGAAAGGAGGATAATCCTTAGCAAATCCTTGAGGATAATATCAACAAGAGTCCAAAGAAACAAACGAGAGGTCCTGAGGATTAGAATTGAAGGAGATAATGCCAATCCAAAACCCTATCTCGTCCACGGAGTAGCAGAGAAAAGGCCTGAACTGTCAGGACTCTCTGAAGGAAGTAACGGTCTTACGATAGACCGCCACTTGGAAATAACGCTCCAAGGCATTACCGTCATTTTCAACCCTATCCAAAGGATAAGATCGACGGGAAGAAGATCTAAACAATAGGACTCTGCAAGTAAGTAACGGCCAGGGCATAGGGCGTCATAAGTAAACAACGGCTAGGGAGTAGACCGTTATTATCAAAGGACAACGAGGCCCTAAATCTTGGGACTCTTCAAAGAGTAACGGCCTAGGCTTCATGCGTTTTTATGAAATGACGCGCCTAGTCCAGACCGTTATTGTCATTGATTTTCAAGAAAATAGAATGGAGGGATTGCCAAGCTTTTGAACGAAGTGCCACCAGGAACCAGGTCTAATCCAGGAATTGAGACCCAGAAAACAGGCTTCAACTGATTAAAAGGAATTCAATGAAGAGTGAACAACTCGGAGCATCATATTGAATAAATAAGGAGATGACCCGACTTATTGGGTATAAAACGGGTGTCAACAACAGGCTGTACAGACTTGTGCTAATGCTGCAAGAGGACAATGTATAGACTTCAGCTCGTGCAAGCAAGGCCAATGTATAGACTTGCCGTTTGTGCAAGCAGAACGATGTACAGACCTTGTGTTGTGAACACAGGTTGTACAGACTTGAATGATGCATGCACAAGACACTGATGTATAGACTTAGTCTATGCAGCACTATATAGACTTCGTGAGTGTGCTACAGAACAATGTCTAGACTTTGAAAGCTTGAACACCTAAAATACGACTCTTTCCTAGGCGTCAGATTCAGAATGGATGCTCCTACTGATGGGCGTCAAATTTCAAGCAAAATCAACCATGATGAAGTGCAATGTTCAGACTTGACAATATATGACTAACATGTGCTGTACAGACTTCGAATCACTATATACACGATGTACAGACTTCAACTCAAAGGAGACGGTGGATGTACATACTTTAAGTTCAACTGAGATGGTGCATGTTTATACTTGACACTGTATAGGCTAGTATGTTATGAACAATGTATAGGTTGTACAGACTTGGCATGAGACGCGAGTTGAGACGATGGATGATGTACAAACTTCAAGTCCACTTGAGACGCTCAGTGAGACGGACGATGTATACACTTAGCCAGACTTCAGCTCGATGTACATACTTCATGAACGATGCATGCAATGCACTGGGCGATGTACAGACTTCCTATATGCTCAAGACCATGCACAACGAATGTATAGACTTGCTGTAAGGAATGTGCATACTTGATGCATGAAGCAAGGCACTGAGGAATGTATAGACTTTCACAATGTATGGACTTGCCAAAGGAAAGGCTGTATAGACTTGATGCAATGCAAGGCAACGAATGTATAGACTTCACGATGTGTGGACTTGCCAAAGGAAAGGCTGTACAGACTTGACGCAATGCAAGATGTATAGACTTTGGCGAAGCAAAGGCTATACAGACTTCAACTCAGCTGCAATGTATAGACTTGCAGATGCAATGTAGGTAAAGGTCCCAATGTATAGACTTCCAATGCCTTCGTCAAATGCGATGTACAGACTTGAAGAAAGATGCATGACGCTGTACAGACTTGGAGAGTCAAGCTGCTGAATGTACAGACTTCACCTAAAACAGTCCGATGTACAGACTTTGCCTAAAATAGTCCGATGTACAGACTTTGCCTAAAATAGTCCGATGTATATACTTTGCCTAAAACATTCCGATGTACAGACTTTGTATATGCTAATGCATGCGGCAACTGATAATGCACTGATGCAGTGTATGCTAACCACAATGAACTACAACAATGAATATATCAGACATAGCACACTCATGCATTCTCCACAGAATAGATCACTCATATGCATTCATGTTGCTATCATTCAATGTGATGTTCTTAGCAAAATAATATGGTGACTCATTCATGTTGCTATCATTAAAACACCACATCATCAACAAAGTACAAGGGGCACAACAATCTCCCCCTTTTTGATGATGGCAACATAATGAGTCACACTGACTCGTCAAACTATTCTCCCCCTTTGACATAATCAAAAAGAAAGGAAATGGTTTGAGAGGCAAAAATCAGCACACAAGGACAGAGAATGAAACATAGTTCATTGAAATAGAGTTCCCTCTATCAACATGCATGCAGAACCACTCTCCACTTAATGCAACTAATAACCAAAGCTCCCCTTGAGAACATAAGTGAAGTCAGGATGGAAGATTTCAACAGTGTGGAGAGTAAAGTGATTGATGATAGGAGGGTAAAAGTAGACAACAATGATTACAAGGCATCTCAATGAATAATCAATAACAACCCATTCTCCCCCTGAGAGTATAACTCCCCCTGAATTATTTCTCCCCCTTTGAGAAAGGAATATGAACGGATGAAACAATAAAGTAAGGGGTCACTACACAACAGCTGAATAATTGGTTCAGAAAATGAGCATGATTATAAACAACTGTTAAAGTATAAGAATCAGCAATATACAGTTTTTAAAAAAAATTAGGTTTAACAATGATAAAGATAGAGTAAAGCAGTTGACCACTGAAAAAGAGTTATAGACTCCATTTATAGCAATGAATCTAAGGCACATGGTTTTAATGATAAGTCAGTAAATAATACCCTTTGTGATTAAACATGGAAGATCAAGAAAGGCAACTTGAATATGTATTGAGAAAAATAAGTTTCACTCAATGACTTTTGATTTCAAGAGGTTACAGCAGTTTGATTTTCACTTTTTAATTTTCAGAGACTGAGCTAAGTGAATAGACAAGTGGCATTTATGCTGTTGACATTAGGTGTACACCTTGATTAGAGGCAGGTACCCTCAGTTACTAGGCATAAACTACTAGATCTATTTCAGATCAAGACCTACAAGGAACAATTTTCACCTTTGACATTAAGGGCACACCTTGATCAGAGCCCAGTACCTCCAGTTACTTGGTGAAAACCCCCCCTATAGATCTGACCCTATGACCAGAGATAGTCTGAAGCACTTCATGACTTATGAATTCTCCTGCTTCTTTGGAGGAGATCACAGTTTCTTAGTGTAATTCAGCCATTGCTCTGTCACTATGTTCAGCTCATTACATTAATGATCTTATTTACTGCTCCCCTTATTTCTTTTAGAGTGATTGTTAAAAAAATAATACACACTCTATTTACCTTTTCTAGACATATCCAGATTAACACATTCAGGCATTAAAAAAAAACTTTTTCTATTCTAACCATGAGACATAGATTAAGAGCTATAAAAGTTTTCTTTTATCTCAAGTTCTGAAGTGCCGACACTGAACTCTTCAATTTATAAAAGTTAAACCTTTAGTTCCTTTCAATTTGTAAATGTGATTCTTATGAATGAACAATTACAATAACCACAGCTCAATGCACTAAACCAGAAGCAATGCTATTGTTCAGTGAAAGTTAAGAGAATTGATAGCAATTGGCAATATGGTTCAATAGCATCTGATGTCAAAGAATATGACAGAATTGAATGGGGACAATGAGAAGTGAAAAGGATTCAATGTATTGAACAGAATTCTCAGCTCCCCCTGACACCAAGATGCAAAAGATATGCTATGCAATACCCTATTCTACATGCAGACTATGCAACAATTATACATAGAGCAAGTATGCAATCATTTCAAGTTTATGCACCCAAGTTATGAACATTTTTATCCTTTTTCAGATTTTTCAAAATGGATGATATACAATACATTGCTCTATATGAAGACTAGACCCTTGGTACTTGGCGAAGAACTTGGTCTCAATGACCATCTCACACATAGTAAGAACCTCCATACAGATTTCCCTGCCTTTTAGTAACTTACTATTTGATATACTAGGGTTATGCAAGGAGATACAGTGCAAAGCAGAGTTCACAAATAGTCATGCAAATGATATATGCAGACATGTGACACATGCATCGACTTCATGCACTAAATGACCCATTCTAACACAGTGCAAGGTATGCATCGACTACAACAATGATTTGTGCAGTGCATCTAGCATCCTATTTACATAGTGCAATCAGTGCAAAAGAAGAGCATCAGATATGTGCAAAGTAAATTCAGTAGCTGAGTCTGGAATGCAGACTGATCAGCTAAACAAGAAGAGACATCAGAGATTAAACGAACAAATCAACATGAAATTCACATCTTTCATACTCACAAATTCAGATGATGGAATTTAAACACAGAGTTTTGGAACTGACCTGAAATAGTGCAATCATGGGGTTTTCATTCTTGAGTACCTTGGTTAACCCCTTTTATTTCTCCCACCAAGGCACACCTGTAAGTTAGCACACTATTTGGCATGGGCAGGTACCCAAACATTCTTGGGTCCTGCACTAACAGTCACATATCTAGCAGGTATGGTAGCCAATTTCTGTGCATGAAGGTCATCAATTCTCATCACATGGTAATCATTCATTGAATGACCTATCTGACCACAGTAGTGGCATGATGCAGCAGTTTTGAAATTTATTTTATGCACATTCCTATGAGCAGGAGTTCTATGTGCATATGCATGAAAAATTTTGTTAACAGAATTAAAATTCTGTTTGCCAGAACCAGTCTGGTTTTGATATCCTGCCACCCAACATGTTGTAGCCCTGTGGCCAGATCTTCAACATTTGAAACATGCAAAGGATTTTTCTTTAAAAGCAGATTTGTTTCTATTAGCATCATAATGAGCAGGGAATTTTACAGATTTAGAATTCAATCTATTTCCCTGAGCATGCCAGCAGTCCTTGACTGTATAGCCATGCTTTCCACATACGAAGCACCTAGTGTATTTTTTCTTAGAATCAAAATTTTTCCTTTCAAAAATATTTTTGTTTTCATGGAAATTAACAAATTCAGAATGAAATTTATTCCCATGAATGTGCCAACATTGACCAGCAATGTGGCCCAGTTTGCCACACTGAAAGCATTGAATGTTCTTCTTATGATTTGCATGATTTTTAACATGAACATTCCTATCATGCAGTTTTCTAGCATTGAGATCATCATGTTTCTTTAATCTACAATTATGCATAAGATGACCTATCTCATGACACTAAAAACATTTTATCCTTCTATTTTGATCATGAGTGTAAGACCCCGAGTTTCTGTACAAATATTAAATTTCGTAAATAGTAAATGTTGAATAGTGACTGAGGTAAATAGTAAATAGTAAATGTTGTTGACTATCGTGTAAATATTCTGAAAAATGATAATTAATTAGTAAACACCATGATAAACACTTTGGTCTCCTGTACCTGACCCTAATAAAATCATTTACATGGCTTAATCAGTGATTTAAGCCTGACTTAAAAACGCGGAAAACACTATTCACCCGAAAATATAACTACCTTGGAAAAATCTGCAAAAATCACATCTGATAGAGAGTATTTTTCTTAGCAACTTTGTCTTCTGGAGTTTCATCGGTAAAAATCAAAAACTCTCTCTATCGACTAAACCGTTGAACATTGGGTTAAATTATTATTTTAATCTTAAGATTGGGAGATTAACATTAAACCTCGTGATAAAATTCCATAAAAATCATAATATGAAAGATCACGTCTTGATTAGCAATTTTGTCTTCTGGGTCAATTTCATTAAAAATCGTTTAGTGACATTAAATGAAGGTTTTAGTTAACAATGGCTTAATCTATGGGATTAGGCTTAGATTAAGGGTAACCTTACCTTGTGGAACACGTGAAACCGTGTTTGGGTTGGCATAAACACGTCTTCAACACTGCCAAGGGAATTGCGGCTCTGATCAGCCCGCGTGAGAAGTTTAAACACTTCTCTACAAACCTATAAATAGAGGAAGCATTCCTAAGCATTCCTCTTAAGCAACTTAAGGATTTCTTGCTGCTGTCTTGCTGCTGTGAAGCTTTGCAAGACCACTATTCATCTTCTTCCCCAAGCTTTCTCTTATTTTCATCGGTTAAGGTAGGTAACCATGGCACAAACTTGAATTCAATAAAAGGAATGATAGGGCATCATGTTAGCTTGCATATTTCATGATTTTCCATGCTTAAACCCATGAATTGAAGCCCTCATTGCCGGATTATACTTCTGTTTTCGCTGTTCCCGTGTTACAAAGAAAGACGGTTCCAACCGGACCGCTTATCTCTTAGACGGCTTAGAACTGACCGCCTTAATTGCTTTAAGCGGCCCAATTTTAACCATTTCACATGAATAACGGTCAACCAGAGACCGCTTTAGAATGAAATTAGTAGTATTATCATTTTATCGTATTTTATATACACGGTTAGAAAACGACCTCTTTACATGATACACGGCCCCACTATAACCGTAGTATCCTTTTACCCTTAAAACGGCCCATAGATAACCGTTTTACAGTCAGTAGGTTTAACGGCCCACTGTCATCCGTTTAACTTCCAGAAAACCTGATTTTTACTATTTTGACCTATTAAAAATGTTAATTAGTAAAATTTGACAATCCATATAAATAACAGATAATGACATGAGTAAATTTCTGTTATTTGCAATATCTATTTTGATAAATTGTTTAAAGTGGAAACTATTGTAATTCACTTGTAACTTTGGATAAATTGGTTAATTACCATAGGTAATTTCTGTAAATTACTGTAAATCAAAATATTACTGGCCGACTTATGGCAAGTCTTTGGCCAATTAACCGGACACTCTATCCGGTAAACTTCACATTTTTTTACCGTGAGACATTTTTACCGTGGTAAATTACGGTTACATCATAACTATCGTTTTAACTTGATAAATTGACCGATTACCCTTGGATAACCTTCGGTCATATTTGAGCCCGGAATTGACCAATGGACATTAAACTGAAATTAGTTGGTTTAATTGTTATTGGCAACCCGGTAACTACTTTGCATAAATTATCTTATAATTAGATATTATCGTTATACTTAATACGGATTCTCTTGAACCGTATTTCTTAAAAATACGACCCGAGTGGTTCGTATATTCGTTCTTCAGAACTTACTTCTCTCTCTCGAACGGCTTACTGTCAACCGTTCATTCTTGACCCCGTGACTCGTTACTCATGAGAGTACGGCCCGGTGTTCGCCGTACGACTACCTTGTTTTGGGTTTTCGTCGTGTTTATACTCTTGAATCAGAGGAGACAAGTGTCGTCCTTTACATCTTATACCCGACAGAAATTCATCTGATTATATTGGCCATAATTGACTATGTCTAGACGGGGGATCGGTGATCCAATTGAAATGAAATGCCGACGCATCATAAGGGCCGAGTCTGGTCCTGGGGAGAGCGCCCGAAAAAATATTGAGCCCATTGGGATGTTTATGACAAGGGTGAGGCATTGCACCTGAATACTTGACTTGACTTGTTACGTCTATGACAAACTCTTGATACTCGACTCGTGTGTATTTACTTGGTTACATGTGTAACATATTGCTGGCCAAATTCTCTATTGTACTTTACTTGTTCACTACTTGATAAATTGCTATATTTCTTGACCTTGCAAGATATTCTATCGTCATTCTTTATTTACTGCATTTCATATAAATTGGAAATCAATAGTTAATTACTTAAACCTGTTTGTGGTTATCTACTGAGCGTGTTTAGCTCACTCCTACTGTTTCCCCTCTTTCCAGGTGACGAACTTGTCGGGGATGGACTGGAGTGATATCGAGAGATAGTTTTAGTTTATTGAGTCAGTTTGTACCCTTAGCATTAGTGAGAGATTGTTCTAGCATTTTACTTATTATTTGGTTGTAGTCGTTCTACCCAGTGTACTCAACCTTATTCCAATAAAACTCTGATTATTACTTTTCCAACCTTTAGTGCAATGGATTGCAATGGTTCGGAATTATATATTGCTCGCTTGCCTCTAACCGTACGTCCCGAGATTCCGCATCGGGGCGTGACAGTTTAGTTGGTATCAGAGCCTAGGTCAATTTGTCCTAGGTATTTCACTTTAAGGTTATAGGTCTATTGGTTATAGGCTTAAGAAAACAACCTTGTGAGAATTTGGGTAGAAATTTGGGTTAAGTTATTTAACCATAATCATGATCTTCTTATCTAGTTCTTCTCTTCTCATCTAAGAAGTTCTTCTCTCATAAATAATCCGAGTAACTATTTTATATAGGCACTTAACTCGAAATGGCAGCCAATCGTGCTGAGATGAGGAATTTACATCGTACAGTTCAAGGACTTACGCAAGCCTTGAACGCACTGGCTCAAGCTGGAGCTGGAGCGGCACCTCATGGCGCAGCTCATGGCACTGGTGATTTATATCGAAATTTTCGAGGAATGAACCCGCCTAGATTCGCTGGTTCAACTGATCCCGATGAAGCCGAGAATTGGCTCGACGAGATGGCAAGAATTTTTGAGGTCATGCAATGCACTGACCAAGAACGTGTTCTTTTATCTGTTTTCCAACTGGAACGGGATGCACGTGCTTGGTGGGAGTCTGTTAAGCCGACTCTCGGAGATCAACAAGTCTCGTGGGAGGAATTCGAGGAATATTTCAATGATAAATATTTTTCTGACCGCGTGCAAGAAAAGAAGGGAGCAGAATTCGCAGCTTTGAAGCAGCGAAGTTTATCGGTATCAGAATATGAGGCTCAGTTTTCACGACTCTCTCGTTATGCAAGACATCTTATTTCGATTGAGAGAATGAAGGTGAAGCGTTTCCTCAATGGTCTTCGACTTCATTATATCAATCAACTTGCACCACTGGAAATTTCTACATATTCTGAGATGGTAAGAAAGGCACAAGTATTAGAAGATACTTTGGAAATGACTGTAAGGATTCGTGGTCAAGGTAACAAGAAAGAGCAACCGAAGGCACTCAAGAATGTTAAACCTGGATTTGGCACTGACCCGAGCAAGAAAAGACCCTTTACTAGTTCTGGTTCAAGTTCTGGTTCTGGTTCGTGGAAAGGCAAAATGCCGCGACAAGAAGACAAGAAACCTGATTCTATGATTCCATTCAAGGGCGTATGCCGATATTGTGATCGTCCTGGTCACAAGATGGAAGATTGTTGGCGCAAGCTAGGTGCATGTCTGCGGTGTGGAAGCAAAGAACACCGTATACCCAACTGTCCTTTATTATCGGAACAAGCTATCCCGGCAAAACCCCTGAATTTCAAGAAGCCTCAAGGCAGGCTCCAGGCTCTTCATGCGAAGGAAAAAGATATCGCCGAGGATGGTGGACTCGTCGAAGGTACTCTTGCTATATTCGACTTACCAGCTTTTGTTCTATTTGATACTGGTGCAACACATTCTTTTCTTTCACGGAGATTTGCTAAATCTTTAGCTATGGAACCTGTTTTATTGAGTTCTCCGTTAGAAATATCAACCCCTATTGGTTCTAAATCAGCAATTCAGCATTACTATCCTTCTAGTAAGGTTATGGTGAATGATCAGAATTTTCCAGCTGATTTGATTTGTATGGACATGAAGGATTACGATGTAATCCTAGGAGCCGATTGGTTGGCTCGATATGAGGCCAATGTCCATTGTAGTTCTTGTTCCGTGTCTTTTTCTAGACACCCCGGATTATCCTTCAAGGGAGTGAAACATCCTAGTTCTATCTCTCTTATCTCGACTCTTCGTGCTGATAAGTTATTGAGGCGTGGATGCGAAGCTTTTCTGGCTTTTGTTCATGCGTCCCCTGAACAGCAGATCGAGATTAAGGATATTGCTATTGTCTGAGAATTTTCGGACGTATTTCCAGAGGAGTTACCAGGACTTCCGCCTCAGCGTGAAGTTACATTTTCTATTGATCTTATTCCTGGATCGTCTCCTATTTCTAGAGCCCCTTATCGAATGTCTCATGCGGAATTGCGGGAATTGAAGCAGCAATTGTTGGAATTACTCGAGAAGGGTTTTATTCGCCCGAGTGTTTCCCCTTGGGGAGCTCCTGTATTGTTTGTTCGGAAGAAAGATGGTTCGATGAGATTATGCATCGATTATCGGCAACTCAACCAGTTGACTGTCAAGAACAAGTATCCTTTGCCAAGGATTGATGAGTTATTTGACCAGATTACTGGAGCTTCTTATTTTTCTAAGATCGATCTTCGATCTGGATATCACCAGTTACGGATTAAAGAAGAGGATATTTATAAATCAGCTTTCCGTAGCCGGTATGGTCATTATGAGTTTGTCGTTATGCCTTTTGGGTTAACGAATGCACCGGCAGCTTTCATGCAGTTAATGAACAGTGTGTTCCGACCCTACCTTGATCAATGGGTTGTGGTATTCATAGATGATATTTTGATATATTCCAAGAGTGAAAAAGAACATGCCGAGCATCTGAGGATGGCTTTGCAATTATTGAGAGATCACCAATTATATGCCAAGTTCAGCAAGTGTGAATTTTGGCTAAGTGAGGTGTCCTTTCTAGGACATATTATTACTAAGGATGGAATTTCTGTGGATCCATCTAAAGTAGAAGCGGTAAAGAATTGGGAACAGCCTACTAATGTTACTGAAGTAAGGAGTTTTCTTGGCCTGGCTGGTTATTATCGAAGGTTCATTCAAGATTTCTCTAAGATTGCGGTACCTCTGACAAAATTAACCCGCAAGGAGATCAAGTTTGAGTGGTCAACTGAATGCCAACGGAGTTTCCAAACTCTGAAGGATTGTTTGACTACTGCTCCTATTTTAACCTTACCTTCTGGTGAGGGCGGTTTTGTGGTTTACACTGATGCTTCTGGTATTGGCTTAGGCTGTGTGCTTATGCAGCACGGCAAGGTGATTGCCTATTCTTCTAGGCAGCTAAGAAAGCATGAAGTTAATTATCCAGTTCATGATTTGGAATTGGCAGCCGTGGTATTTGCTTTGAAGATTTGGAGGCACTACTTATATGGTGAAACATTCACTGTATTTTCGGATCACAAAAGTCTGAAATACTTATTTTCTCAAAAGGAATTGAACATGAGACAAAGGAGATGGTTGGAGTATATAAAGGATTTCGACTTTTCTATTAAGTATCACCCGGGCAAAGGCAATGTGGTTGCTGACGCTTTAAGTCGGAAACCTGTGGCTAAGATATCTAGTCTTATGTTACAAGAATGGAAATTACTGGAGCAAATGGCTAGTCTGGATATCAATATTGATAATGATCGGATATTGATTTCCCAGTTGCAACTTAAGCCCGAATTATTGGTAGAAATCAAGTTATTGCAAGATATTGATCCCGAGCTAGTCGAGATTAAGGAAAGCCTGAGTAGCAGACCTGAATTCTCGATAGCCGATGATGGAAGATTAGTATTTCAAGGTCGAACTTGTGTACCGGATGAGGGTAATATAAAGAATCGGATTCTTGAAGAAGCACATAGATCTCGATATACTATCCATCCGGGAGGCACTAAGATGTTCAAAGATTTGAAAAGGACATTTTGGTGGCCGAACATGACAAGGGAAATTACAGATTTTGTGAGTAGATGTCTGGTTTGTCAACAAGTAAAGGCCGAGCATTTCAGACCGACAGGTAAATTGAAACCACTTGACATTCCCCAATGGAAGTGGGAGAGTATTGGCATGGATTTTATTATGAGTCTTCCTAAGACTCGAAGTGGTCATGATGCAATATGGGTAATCGTGGATCGATTGACTAAGTCAGCCCATTTCCTATCCATTAAGTCCAAGTGGACAGTTGATGTGCTAGCAGCATTATATCTGAAGGAAGTGGTTAGACTTCATGGTATTCCAGTCAGCATTGTGTCTGACCGAGACCCGAGATTTACATCTCATTTCTGGAAGGGATTGCAAGAATCTCTTGGTACCCGTCTGAATTTTAGCACTGCATTTCATCCGCAAACAGATGGACAGACCGAGAGAACTAATCAAATAGTGGAAGATATGTTGAGAGCTTGTATGATCGACTTCGGTGGAAGTTGGAGCGATCATTTAGCATTAATAGAATTCGCCTACAACAATAGTTATCAAGCCAGCATACAGATGACACCTTTCGAGGCTTTGTATGGAAGGAGCTGTCGTTCTCCATTATGTTGGGATGAGGTTGGCGAGAAGCAATGGCTTGGACCGGATCTTATCTCGGAGTCATCACAAAATATTCGTATTATCCGAGACCGGTTACTTGTGGCTCAATCAAGGCAAAAGAGTTATGCTGATAATAGGAGAAGAGATTTGGAATTTCAAATCGGCGAGCATGTGTTCTTAAAAGTATCTCCTTCAAGAGGTATTCGTCGATTTGGTATTTATGGCAAGTTAAGCCCAAGGTATATTGGTCCATTTGAGATCCTTGATCGAGTGGGTGAAGTCGCTTATAGATTCGCCTTACCTCCTCAATTATCTGGTGTACATAACGTATTCCATGTATCTATGCTTCGGAAATACGTGTACGACCCTAGTCACATCATTCAACATGTGGACTTTGAATTTAAAAAGGATCTATCCTATGAAGAAAGACCAGTGAAAATTCTGGATCGAAAGGAGCAACAACTTCGAAATCGTTCCATACCGATGGTCAAAATCCAATGGAGTCGGCGTGGAATAGAAGAAGCTACATGGGAATCCGAGGACGCTATACGGAAGCGTTATCCCGACCTATTCTAGGTGAGCTATCTTTCCTTTACTGTATTTTGGTCCAGTGAATTTGGAGGACCAAATTTTTTAAGTGGGGGAGGGTGTAAGACCCCGAGTTTCTGTACAAATATTAAATTTCGTAAATAGTAAATGTTGAATAGTGACTGAGGTAAATAGTAAATAGTAAATGTTTTTGACTATCGTGTAAATATTCTGAAAAATGATAGTTAATTAGTAAACACCATGATAAACACTTTGGTCTCCTGTACCTGACCCTAATAAAATCATTTACATGGCTTAATCAGTGATTTAAGCCTGACTTAAAAACGCGGAAAATACTATTCACCAGAAAATATAACTACCTTGGAAAAATCTGCAAAAATCACATCTGATAGAGAGTATTTTTCTTAGCAACTTTGTCTTCTGGAGTTTCATCGGTAAAAATCAAAAACTCTCTCTATCGACTAAACCGTTGAACATTGGGTTAAATTATTATTTTAATCTTAAGATTGGGAGATTAACATTAAACCTCGTGATAAAATTCCATAAAAATCATAATATGAAAGATCACGTCTTGATTAGCAATTTTGTCTTCTGGGTCAATTTCATTAAAAATCGTTTAGTGACATTAAATGAAGGTTTTAGTTAACAATGGCTTAATCTATGGGATTAGGCTTAGATTAAGGGTAACCTTACCTTGTGGAACACGTGAAACCGTGTTTGGGTTGGCATAAACACGTCTTCAACACTGCCAAGGGAATTGCGGCTCTGACCAGCCCGCGTGAGAAGTTTAAACACTTCTCTACAAACCTATAAATAGAGGAAGCATTCCTAAGCATTCCTCTTAAGCAACTTAAGGATTTCTTGCTGCTGTCTTGCTGCTGTGAAGCTTTGCAAGACCACTATTCATCTTCTTCCCCAAGCTTTCTCTTATTTTCATCGGTTAAGGTAGGTAACCATGGCACAAACTTGAATTCAATAAAAGGAATGATAGGGCATCATGTTAGCTTGCATATTTCATGATTTTCCATGCTTAAACCCATGAATTGAAGCCCTCATTGCCGGATTATACTTCTGTTTTCGCTGTTCCCGTGTTACAAAGAAAGACGGTTCCAACCGGACCGCTTATCTCTTAGACGGCTTAGAACTTACCGCCTTAATTGCTTTAAGCGGCCCAATTTTAACCATTTCACATGAATAACGGTCAACCAGAGACCGCTTTAGAATGAAATTAGTAGTATTATCATTTTATCGTATTTTATATACACGGTTAGAAAACGACCGCTTTACATGAT
This sequence comes from Amorphophallus konjac, assembly GCA_022559845.1. Classification (NCBI taxonomy): domain Eukaryota; kingdom Viridiplantae; phylum Streptophyta; class Magnoliopsida; order Alismatales; family Araceae; genus Amorphophallus; species Amorphophallus konjac. The sequence goes on along the minus strand of CM040124.1, from coordinate 285,416,522 downwards.
ACACGGCCCCACTATAACCGTAGTATCCTTTTACCCTTAAAACGGCCCATAGATAACCGTTTTACAGCCAGTAGGTTTAACGGCCCACTGTCATCCGTTTAACTTCCAGAAAACCTGATTTTTACTATTTTGACCTATTAAAAATGTTAATTAGTAAAATTTGACAATCCATATAAATAACAGATAATGACATGAGTAAATTTCTGTTATTTGCAATATCTATTTTGATAAATTGTTTAAAGTGGAAACTATTGTAATTCACTTGTAACTTTGGATAAATTGGTTAATTACCATAGGTAATTTCTGTAAATTACTGTAAATCAAAATATTACTGGCCGACTTATGGCAAGTCTTTGGCCAATTAACCGGACACTCTATCCGGTAAACTTCACATTTTTTTACCGTGAGACATTTTTACCGTGGTAAATTATGGTTACATCATAACTATCGTTTTAACTTGATAAATTGACCGATTACCCTTGGATAACCTTCGGTCATATTTGAGCCCGGAATTGACCAATGGACATTAAACTGAAATTAGTTGGTTTAATTGTTATTGGCAACCCGGTAACTACTTTGCATAAATTATCTTATAATTAGATATTATCGTTATACTTAATACGGATTCTCTTGAACCGTATTTCTTAAAAATACGACCCGAGTGGTTCGTATATTCGTTCTTCAGAACTTACTTCTCTCTCTCGAACGGCTTACTGTCAACCGTTCATTCTTGACCCCGTGACTCGTTACTCATGAGAGTACGGCCCGGTGTTCGCCGTACGACTACCTTGTTTTGGGTTTTCGTCGTGTTTATACTCTTGAATCAGAGGAGACAAGTGTCGTCCTTTACATCTTATACCCGACAGAAATTCATCTGATTATATTGGCCATAATTGACTATGTCTAGACGGGGATCGGTGATCCAATTGAAATGAAATGCCGACGCATCATAAGGGCCCAGTCTGGTCTTGGGGAGAGCGCCCGAAAAGATATTGAGCCCATTGGGATGTTTATGACAAGGGTGAGGCATTGCACCCGAATACTTGACTTGACTTGTTACGTCTATGACAAACTCTTGATACTCGACTCGTGTGTATTTACTTGGTTACATGTGTAACATATTGCTGGCCAAATTCTCTATTGTACTTTACTTGTTCACTACTTGATAAATTGCTATATTTCTTGACCTTGCAAGATATTCTATCGTCATTCTTTATTTACTGCATTTCATATAAATTGGAAATCAATAGTTAATTACTTAAACCTGTTTGTGGTTATCTACTGAGCGTGTTTAGCTCACTCCTACTGTTTCCCCTCTTTCCAGGTGACGAACTTGTCGGGGATGGACTGGAGTGATATCGAGAGATAGTTTTAGTTTATTGAGTCAATTTGTACCCTTAGCATTAGTGAGAGATTGTTCTAGCATTTTACTTATTATTTGGTTGTAGTCGTTCTACCCAGTGTACTCAACCTTATTCCAATAAAACTCTGATTATTACTTTTCCAACCTTTAGTGCAATGGATTGCAATGGTTCGGAATTATATATTGCTCGCTTGCCTCTAACCGTACGCCCCGAGATTCTGCATCGGGGCGTGACAATGAGAATGTTTCTTCGTTTTAGAATTCCTAACATGAATTCTATCAGATTTCAATTCATCCTTTCTCATGACAAAGCAAACATCCATCTCATGGCCAGATTTACCATAGTAGAAACATTTAACATTCTTTCTTTTTACATGAAGCAGTTTGGCCTGAGAAATTTCAGCATACAAATTTTTATTTTGTTTTGTTTTCTTTCTCTCAGTTTTCTTTTATTTTTCTATCTGATTAGCAGGCAAACATGAAGGAGAAGCTGAAGTGCTAGCTAACTCAGAGCTACGCACACAGGTTGTGTACAATCTTTTTCTCACTTCCTGTTTACTCCTTCCATTAGCAATTTTTGGATTTTCTTCATTCTTGAAAGACTTAGATAGAGATTTGTTCAATTCAGTGATTTCATTTTTGACAGAGGAAATGAGCATTTCAGAATCTGTGATCTTTTCATTAAGTAAGACATTAATGGCTTTGTAGCTATCAATCTCTTCTATTAATGTACTCACTCTCTCACATTCATTTTCAATTGAACTCTTCCCTTTTTCCAGCATTAAAAGCCTCTCAAACATGGTAGAATTTAGAAGCTTCAGCTCTTCATTCTCCTTTCTTATTTGTTCATTCTGAACTAGTTCATTAGTTAAGATTTGATCATTTTCCAATGAATTCAGCTTATCTTCTAGTTCAGAAATCTTGGCAGTAAGTTCATCATTTTCAATTTTCATTAAATTATTCAGCTCAATGATTTTACTTTTCAAGGAAATTATGAGATTTTCTGAATCAACTTTCTCCTTCTCATAACCAGCCGGTTTTTCTTTTAACAAATCCATTTCATTTTCCAAATCAGCAGTGTGTATTACAAAATTGGCAGTCTCTTCTTCACTGCAATTGATACACTCTTTCAATACTTTATTTGCAGTTTTGTACTTCTCAATTTCTTCTTCCAGTTCAGACATCTTATCAGTGAGTTTCTGATTCTTAATTTCCAACAAAGAAATTTGTTCCTCACTCATATTCAGATCAGCTAAGCACATATCATGAGATGTTTTCAGTCTTTGACAGTTTTCACAGAGAACATTAGAGTTAATCTGTTCACATCTTTTTTTCAACCTTCTATTCTCAGATTTTAAATTTTTACATCTATCAGACAGTTCCTCATTTATTTCCCATAATTCTTCAATTGAAATCTCTTCGGATTCAGATTCAGAATTTACCTTGGATGAGACTTCCTCATCATCATTTCCCCGGTTTGCCATCATGCAGCTATCATCTTGTTCGTTATTAGCAGAAATGACTCTGTCATATATCTCCTTTCCAGAAGTGCACCTGAGAGCAAAAGGATATATATCAGTATTAATCGCAGCTCTCAAGATATTAAGAATTATGACATTGTCACAGTTCTTTATATTGTCCTCTCTAGACCACTTGGTCTCATCATGAGGCAATTTATGTGGGCCTTTAGATAGTAGCCTCCATAGTTTGGGATCAATGGAGTCTACGTACACACATAGGCCTCCTAGCCAACTATTTAAGTTAGAACCATCATAAACTGGAGGATGACCCATTTGGACAGATGGCAAACAGATTCAATGCGCAAAACAATCGACAAGAAATGTACCAAAATTAGATAAGCAAAGCAAGGCACAAGTCAATGAAACTAAACACCGAGCACGAGAAGCCCACTCTGAAACGCACCATGAACTAGCAGGATCCTCTGCAGATTGTTAGATCTGTTAGATCAGAGACCCGCTCTGATACGAAGTGCTGGGTTCAGTGCGTTGGATCCAGAGGGGGGTGAATGGATCAGCCCTTTAAAAATGTCACTCAATAAGATCTAGAATGCTAACTAGACAAATTCAGCCAATCTGAAAAGCTAATTAAAGTTTCAGCTGAACCAGTAAACAAACATATATAGCGCGCCTAAGCATTCAACTAGCGGAAGCACAATTAGACAAAACAAAGCACAATGGACAAGAGGGTTTTTAGGTGGTTCGGTCCTGCAGACCTATGTCCACCCTACACTCAAACCAGAGTGTGGATTTCGCTGACTCACAGCTTGAATAGCTGGGCATCACAGCTTGCCATACAACCCGCTGAGCCTCACAGCTTGCTGTCTGAGGTATCCACCTCGCCCGCTGAGCAACACAGCTTGCTGTCCAGTGGAATCCACCACTGCAACCACTGGGGATTACAGCTTGACCCGTCCAGAGGCAGCACCTCTGTAAACTCTGACTAACAGCTTGAAAAAAGGTAAAAGATGAAACAAGAAAATAGGAAACAAACAGCGACTGAAAGCTATAAATGAAGCACAAATAATATGGCTCTCAACAGAGCTGACTGGCCTGGATTTGATCCACGGTCCAGTGAAGACTGATCTTCAGAATGAAGCCTCTCTTTGCCCTTCTTCTTCTTCTGATCACTCTGTCTCTCTTTATTTCTCTTTTTCTTTCTCTTCCGCTTTTATCTGCTCGAGCACTCTATCTCTCACCTTTTCTCTTCTGCTTCTTCTCTCTTTCTTTTCTTCTTCTTCTCTTTTCTCTGGATCGAACATGCTCTCTATTCTTTCTCTCTGCTTCTGCTCTTCTGCTTCTGTCCTTCTGCTTCGATCAGTCTCCTCCAGACAAAGGAGTCTTCCTTATATATCAGTTCAGCAGGAGCAGAACTGGGCGCGTGTCTTCCACAGTTCCCACCCAAAAGCTTTTGGCCACGTGTCATCATCTCAGCCAGCTGATCACACGTGCCACGATCCTAGCACTCCCCTTATCCTCGGATCACATGCCCTTCATAAGCTTCAGTACCTGTCAGACAGACAAAAAGGAATATCAGTTTAATGTCGACACCTTGTACGGACTTTATGAAGGCAATGCAGTGTGTAGACTTTGCAGTGTACAGACTTCACGTTGTGCATGCAAAGCAAAGTATGTACATCAAGAACGAATGCACAATGGCTGTATTGACTTGCGTTCTGAACAATGTACATACTTACCACTTGAAGCGTGTACAGACTTCATGTTCACTATGCAGACTTTGTAATGTATGGAGCAATGTATATACTTAGAGTGAACGATGCACAAATGCATGAAGCACACATACATCATAGACTTAGTGTGGCTTGAAGAACAGAATGCAATGTACAAACTTGTCAGCACACGATGTATAGACTTGTTAAAGAAGAGATGCATGTGCAGACTTCATGAATGCAAACTATGTAGATGTTGTACAGACTTTGTATGCAATGCATGAACCAATGTCTAGACTTTGTGAAAGAAGCACACAGGCTGTACAGACTTGTGCTAATACTGCAAGAGGACAATGTATAGACTTCAGCTCGTGCAAGTAAGGCCAATGTATAGACTTGCCGTTTGTGCAAGTAGAACGATGTACAGACCTTCTGTTGTGAACACAGGCTGTACAGACTTGAATGATGCATGCACAAGACACTGATGTATAGACTTAGTCTATGCAGCACTGTATAGACTTCGTGTGTGTGCTACAGAACAATGTCTAGACTTTGAAAGCTTGAACACCTAAAAGACGACTCTTTCCTAAGCGTCAGATTGAGAATAGACGCTCCTACTGATGGGCGTCAAATTTCAAGCAAAATCAACCATGATGAAGTGCAATGTTCAGACTTGACAATATATGACTAACATGTGCTATACAGACTTCGAATCACTAGATGCACGATGTACAGACTTCAACTCAAAGGAGACGGTGGATGTACATACTTTAAGTTCAATTGAGACGGTGCATGTATATACTTGACACTGTATTGGCTAGTATGTTATGAACAATGTATAGGCTGTACAGACTTGGCATGAGACGCAAGTTGAGACGATGGATGATGTACAGACTTCAAGTCCACTTGAGACGCTCAGTGAGACGGATGATGTATAGACTTAGCCAGACTTCAGCTCGATGTACAGACTTCATGAACGATGCATGCAATGCACTAGACGATGTACAGACTTCCTATATGCTCAAGATCATGCACAACGAATGTATAGACTTGCTGTAAGGAATGTGCATACTTGATGCATGAAGCAAGGCACTGAGGAATGTATAGACTTTCACAATGTATGGGCTTGCCAAAGGAAAGGCTGTACAGACTTGATGCAATGCAAGGCAACGAATGTATAGACTTCACGATGTGTGGACTTGCCAAAGGAAAGACTGTACAGACTTGATGCAATGCAAGATGTATAGACTTTGGCGAAGCAAAGGCTGTACAGACTTCAACTCAGCTGCAATGTATAGACTTGCAGATGCAACGTAGGTAAAGGTCCCAATGTATAGACTTCCAATGCCTTCGTCAAATGCGATGTACAGACTTGAAGAAAGATGCATGACGCTGTACAGACTTGGAGAGTCAAGCTGCTGAATGTACAGACTTCACCTGAAACTGTCCGATGTACAGACTTTGCCTAAAACAGTCCGATGTACAGACTTTGCCTAAAACAGTCTGATGTACAGACTTTTCCTAAAACAGTCCGATGTACATACTTTGCCTAAAACAGTCCGATGTACAGACTTTGTATATGCTAATGCATGCAGCAACTATTAATGCACTGATGCAGTGTATGCTAACCACAATGAACTACAGCAATGAATATATCAGACATAGCACACTCATGCATTCTCCACAGAATAGATCACTTATATGCATTCATGTTGCTATCATTCAATGTGTTGTTCTTAGCAAAATAATTTGGTGACTCATTCATGTTGCTATCATTAAAACATCACATCATCAACAAAGCACAAGGGGCACAACAAGATTTAGCCGTGTGGGATCGGAGAGATCAAGAGAACCTTTTAGATCTCACACTTGTTTAGGCTAATCAACGTAGTTAATTTTATATCTGTTGCAACCAGTTAAGAAAGTTTTTTAAAATCCGCCATCTCAGCAAGGGGACAATTCAACCCAGTGACAAGCTCACATGTTCCATGGACAATTAAACTCTTAGGTGAGAAATTTAAATTGAGTTCATTGAGAACTATCCATGAGTGCAATTAACTAAAATGCCATTCACCTATGAAGAAAGCACATAAATGTCGAAATCAATAAAGCACACTTTCCACGCATTGTCAGATGTTTGCTTGAATCAACCAGCGGTTGACCTATGGGGTCGACCCTTGCAAACCTGAATAGTGAAATTACTTCCATGAAGTATACTAAACCTGCAAGGTAAAGATATCAACATGTGAGCATTAAAACCTCAAGATATTTTCTACAAAATAATCATGAATAAACTTCACTTCAAAACATATCACAAACAAAGACACACAATATATTGGAATGATCAAAACCATTGTCAAAGACAAAGAGGGGGCGCACCGAACCCAACAGAATTTATTGCCCACTCCACACAGGGAGGTAAAGTGCTACAATGTGGGGCCCGGGAGTAGCGAACTTGGGTTGACGGGCAACAATTTGGGCTGGAGACGGGCTGCTGGTCGGCACGGTTCTGCGGGGCCCGCGGGATAGCAGGTGGGTCCAGCCACTAGGACGGCAGTGCCCAGGCATCTCCTTGCTGCTGAGGCTTGCTGGGGCGCTACTGTGCGCCGGCGTATTTTCCGAGGAATTAATTCTCGGACTGAGTTGTTGGCCTATCCTTGGATCTGAACTGCGCGCCTCCACGAGAAGAATTTTTGCGGCTAGATCCAATGTCGGATCGACGCAAAATTGGTATCGATGGATAGAGGACTCAGAGGGCTACAACATATACTTTTTGTAGATCCATCAAGTGAATGGATTGAAAATGAAAATAACTGTTCCACAAAGATTTTCTACTGGCTCGGATAGACAGACACACAGGACAGACTGAGTTTTCCCTTAAAATGAATTTTGGCCGATAGGAAAACGATAGATCTAGACTCCAGAAAAATTATGGGTGGAAGAGGGGGATGCGAGGAACACGTGTAATTTTTTTGTGGATTTTTGGAGGTGTATAAGGGGGTGGGAAAAATAGAAGAACAGACTCCTATCTTGCAGATCTGCAAATTGGCATACTGTCGGGGGTGGAACTAAAATTGTGGGAAAAATAGCAAATGACCTCTGATTGGACGAAATTTAAAATGGAGACTGGGGATAACAATAAGAACAAACACTCAAAATTACAGCTCGATCAGATCTCCTGATGTGGAGATAAAAATCGGGCTTCAACCTTCTATCTTGATGTGGACAGAATTTCGAGCGACGGCGGTGGCGGTGCGACGGCGACTCGATGGCGGCGGCGGCGGTGCTGAGCTTCACACTCAGAGAGGGGGAGGGGAGGAGGCTTCACACCTCAAGAATTTCACAGAAATCCATCTGCAAGGGGGTGGGAGAGAGAGAGAGAGGGGCACCCTTGGGCTCTTGGAGTAATTTCTAAAATTTCTTCTTATTAATTCCATAAAAAATGGAAATACAAGGGATATATAGAAATGTACAAATGACCTTAACTACCCCTAGATCTAGGGTTAGGGAGGGGTAAATAAGGGATAGCATTTTCTTCCCCCATGTGGTCAAATGACCAAATAAATTAAAATTACAACATGGAATAAACAATAATAAAAGGGGGCACCCCCTTGGCTTAAGGGCCATCAATTTTGAATTTTCTATTTTTTTGTCCCCCCTTGGTCCAAGTCCAATCTTGGACTTTGAACCAGCCCCACATGGGCCCTAGAACTTAGGTGGACCAATGGGAAAGAGGGTGGGGGACCCTGCTGGACTCACTAGCATTTTACATAGAAACCCAAAGACTTTAAAAACTAACCCTTTGGCTTATAATGCCTTACAATTGCAAACCCAATTAGCCAAGGGTATAAATACAAACAAAAGAACACAAATGTAAAATAAAAATGTTAGTGCCCGGTGTTGATTCCCATCAATTCTCCCGGGTGGGAAGAACTCGACCTCGTCGAGTAAGGGGTGTGACTAATCGAGTAGCTCCGGCGGATCCGTCACCGTACCAAGAAGTGCGGAGTACGCTCCACTCCAAGTAATCGTCACCTGCTCATCCTGTATATATTCGATATGCTCACGCTGCTGTGGGAATGAGGCTAGAGGTGGACACTCCGGGGTAGGGTCACTCACAATGAGGGAGGCGGCTCAAAGACTCACAAGGAATCACCGATGGGTCCCTTTATGTGACTAGATCCGAGACATAGAATGGTAGAGCCGATCCCAAATTCCGGCAAGTCTACAACGTACGCATTAGATCCGACTTGCCTCACACTCGAGAGGGACTGACATCACGAGCTCACAATAGACCGACTCGACCGGATGCATGCAGACTCTCACAGATTGGACAAAAGAAAACACACTTCTATGTCCTAGACAAACCTAATTCTATGCAGACGCATGCATATGTGATGGTGGACCAGGATATCCAAATGTGTGCCATGCATACACTAGTTGCGATTGGTGGTTGGCAGAATGGGGGACTCCTAGACATCCTAATACGTCCCTATCATGCGGCTGCATGTTGGATTTGGGAGATTTGGGAGGGCTAGGAGAGCCAAAGTTACCTTCTTCGTCACTCTGATATGATGACCGCAGCACAGGCCCCTGGCTGAGTGTAGGTGGACTAGCCCGTGGGGAATAGGTGTGGTAGTGGACTCCCGTGAAGAAGGGGAGTAGATATGGTGGGTCATAAGGTTCCGTAGGGAAGGGATCGAAGGGATCAAAGAAAGTGTGACCCCTCGGACTGGGTTCCCACATGTCACGGTCCCATGTCAGAAATTCTTGAAGGTGTAGATGGTCACCTTCATGCATTGGGGTAAGCAGGACGGTGATCACATGTAGAAAATATGGGTCCTCTCTCAGGATAAATGGAAAGGAGTCGGGCTCGGCCGGCATGGGGAGGAATAGAAGAACCTCCGTGGTGACATGACCCACAATGCATACAGAGGTGATAGACCCCAAGGCGAGATGGGTGAAGCTACAACCTAAGGGTCGGTCGAAGCCTGGGGCCAATAAGTGCGTCAACTGCAATTGTCGATCTAATCCATTAAGAAGGTCATCCAATGTATCCACATGGTGACAAGATCGAAAAGTGGTGTGGAAGGAGTTGACGGGTACTAGTTCTAGTGCGGGGTCCATGGATGGGTAGCAAGGCGATTTAGGGACCAAGCCTATCTTGAGCCAACTAAGTAGTGGCTCGGCAATGAATATCTTTCCCGTTAGAAACACGGGCAGCTCCAAATGTGGTGGGTCCGGATACGGAGCGGAAGTGGGTGGCAAAGGAGCTCTAGGGGAAGGGTTCCCCGACTGGGGTGTGGAAGGCCGCAGGGCTGGAGCGTCCTGCCTCGGGGGCTCATGTGGCCGTCCGACCGGCTCGGTACCCGGCTGATAGGTAGATGCTCGTCGAAGGGTAGCATCAAACCTTGACTCGAAAGGCTCAACCTCTAGAGCGACCAGATAAGACTACGGTAGAGTGATCGCGTCGCGGCAAAGCAATTCAAACTGGAAGTGAAGCCGCAAATCTCTCCGGAACTGAAATGTGGTCGTGGTGCTCTCCTCTCCAACTCCATATTCCAATCGGTACTTATCATAGTCCCGAATGTACTCAATCACGGACTTATTACCTTGGACGGGCCTGATCGGGGCTTTCTCTTCCATTGGGACTTGGGCATAGGGGTTGCCCATAGTGGCAAAAGATGGGATTGGATCCCCTAGGAATGGGCATGCAATGGCATTTTTTTCTTTTTTTTCTTTTTATGTTTTTTTATATGCAAAAGTTTATGCAAACTAATGCAAACACCTAGACCCGACTCTAAATGGTGAAAAGGGTAAAAATGCGGACTCGACTACAAACCTATACTCAACCCATATCCGGTACCTAGCGGAGTTTCGGGATCCGAAGATCCTCTCACCCGAGTGAATCACCTTCCCGATAGGCGTAACCTAATGTTCAGGCAACATCTTTTTATATACCGAATAAAGGAATGTAAATGAGACACATAGACTTAGACACACTCTAGATGACTCTTTTTTTTAAAAGAAAGACTACCCTAGACTCAACCTAGCTCTGATACCAATTTGATGTAGGACGGGACGCAAACCTGGGACTCTAGCTCGCGGACGTCCGTCAGCGAGGGAAACGCGGCATCATGCTCGGTTGAGAAATTGGCAATGAGCCTCGGGTATCGGCTTTTACGCGTGTTCTCGGCTCGAGTCACGGGACGGGTTCACTCACTCACTCTTGCAGCGGTGATAAAAATGAATATCGAGCTAATTAACCTATCACTCTAGCAGCGGCATTCAAAAATATACGAATTGAGCAAATGCGATAAAGAGGGAGGCGAGTTTAGCTCCACGCTCCGGGCGTGGGGAAGACGACCCCGGCCGAAGCTCGTATTCCCGGTGTATAAATATCAACAATAATTACAGAAATGAATTTATTACCCACTCTATGCAGGGAGGTAAAGGGCTACAATGTGGGGCATGGGAGTAGCGAACTCGGGTTGATGGGTAGCAATTTGGGCCGGAGCCGGGCTGTTGGTCGGCACGGTTTTACGGGGCCTGCAGGATAGTAGGTGGGTCCGGCCACTGGGACGGCGATGCCCGGGCGTCTCCTAGCTGCTGCGGCTTGCTGGGGTGCTGTTGGAAGGTTGCTGATCAATATCCGGGAGCGGCGGCGGCCGAGTGTGCGTCGGCATATTTTTCGAGGAATTAATTCTCGGACTGAGTTGCTGGCCTGTCCTCGGATCTAAACTGTGGGCCTCCACGAGAAGAATTTCTGAGGCTAGATCCAATATCGGATGGACGCAACGTTGGTACCGATGGATAGAAGACTCAGAGGGCTACAACATATAATTTTTTCAGAGCCATCAAGTGAATGGATTGAAAATGAAAATGACTGTTCCACAAAGATTTTCTGTTGGTTCGGACTGACAGACACACAGGATAGACTGAGTTTTCCTTGGAAACGAATTTTGACCAACAAGAAAATGATAGATCTAGACTCTAGAAAAATTATGGGTGAAAGAGGGGGATGGGAGGAACACGTGTGATGTTTTTACGGATTTTTGGAGGTCTATAAGGGGGTGGAAAAAATAGAAGAATAGACTCCTATCTTGCAGATTTGCAAACTACCAGACTGTCAGGGGTGGAACTAAAATTATGGGAAAAATAGCAAATGACCTCTGATTGGCACGAAATTTAAAATGTAGACTGGGGATAATAAGAAAAACAAACACACAAAATTTCAGTTTGATCAGATCTCCTGATGAGGAGATAAAAATCGGGCTTTAACCTTCTTTCTTGATGTGGATAGAATTCCGAGCGGCAGTGGTGGCAGTGCGATGGCGGCTCGATGGCAGCGGCGGCGGCGGTGCTGAGCTTCACACTCGGAGAGGGGGAGGGGAGGAGGCTTCACACCTCAAGAATTTCACATAAATCCATCTGCAAGGGGGTGGGAGAGAGAGAGAGGGGCGCCCTTGGGCTCTTCGAGCAATTTCTGAAATTTCTTCTCATTAATTCCATCAAAAAATAGAAATACAAGGGATATATATAAATGTACAAATGACTTTAACTACCTCTAGATCTAGGGTTAGGGAGGGGTAAATAAGGGATAGTATTTTCTTCCCCCATGTGGTCAAATGACCAAATAAAATAAAATTACAACCTGGAATAAACAATAATAAAAGGGGGCGCCCCCTTGACTTAAGGGCCATCAATTTTGAATTTTACATTTTTTTATCCTCCCTTGGTCTGTCACGCCCCGAACAAGGCGGAAATATCGGGACGTACAGTCAGAGGCAAGCAGGAAAGAGAGAGAACTAATCTAAATATACACAAGTGCTATGGAAAGGAAATACTAAATGATCATTTAATAACCAAACTGATACAATAATCTCAAAGGCAACTTAATACAACGTGGAATAACAATCACTAAGACTCAACAACATAACTGAAACTAAATGCTCTCCAATCACAACTAACAATAAACACACTGCTAACACACTAGAACTGAAACACTTAAGACATCACTCCTGCCCTTCCCCGTCGGTAAGCGCGTCACCTGAAGAGCCTGGAAAGGGGGAAACACAACTATGAGCTAACGCTCAGTAGGAAATAACAGACATGTATAAGTGATTAACAGTTTAATTACATTTTCAAAATGTCATACTACAAACGATAATGCAATAAAAAGGTAATGATGATATAATGAAACAACGGTAATAACAAGATCTTGCAAGGTCAAGAAATATATAATTGATAATGATTAACAAGAATAACAAATACAAGAATTTACAACAGGAGATATAACAAGAGATATAACAATGAGATACTAGTAAGGAATTGGCCAACAAGCAAGTATTTTAAACATTTAACCAAGTGTGATCAAGTAACAAGTAACAAGTAACAAGATACTTTTGTCATAGACGCCAACACTCAAGCAAGTACTTCGGTGCAATGCCCCACCTTGTCATTAACATCCCATGGGCTCACTAACTTTCGGGAGCTCTCCCCAGGACCAGACCAGGCCCTTATGATGCGATGGCATTGATTTACTGGGCCCAACGTCCCATCCGTCCAGACATTCAGTCAATTTAATGGCCAATTAATCAGAGGAATTTCTACCATAAGTTCAGATTTAAAGGACTAACCTTGTCCTTGGATTCAAGAGTACAAAACACGGTCAAACTCATCTCCAAGAGATGTGCGGTCATAACCGAGCCGCTCGCAGGATATATACGGTTCATACAGGACCGTACATACAGGAACTGGACTGAAACTCAGCCCGTGAGGCCAAGAAAAGAACGGCTGACAGTGGGCCGCCCTAAGGTAAGAACGGTGCAATATGGGCCGCTCATGCCTAAAAGACATTAAGGCCCAAGAACGAGATATACGGTCCATACTGGGCCGTATAAAGATATGCGGTCACGAACGGGCCGCCTAAGAGGTTATGCGGTCAAATACTAACCGCGCATGCCTCGGGTCGTCCGATTTGATCCAAGACTTAACCCAGCGGTTTAAACTCATAAAACAAGGTATGCTGGTGTTAAACAGATTCTAATCATGATTATAATGATGTTCCAAGATGACGGTACGACCGCCGGATAGAGTTTCCGGGGTAGAACCGAGACTAGTACGCTAATCGGCCAATCGGCTCGTGCAAAGTCAGAAAGTTAAACATGCTGTTCCACTGTACTACAGCAGCTAATTAGCAAGCTAAACAGTCATATTAATCCTAATGCCAAGCCAATTTAACAGGGATTAGGTTATTTATTAACCCAAGATGCCAAGAAAAGTATTTAAGATGATAACGAGTTCGCGTAAGTCACGTAGGCACGAAAAACAAGCAATAATCAGAAATTTAGTTGCATATTTAAACAGTTATTAAATGAGTTTCTATTTCACTAATTATCATTAATGACATGCAAATGAATGCCTTAGAACACATATTAAGTCACTCTCTGTGGGGATAAACGGTTCTATATGGACCGTACATCTTACTGGGCATTCTATGGCCGAACAGGGGTCACTCTGTGACACAGGGAGATGGGCGGCTCCATCTGGACAGCACAAATGGTTGGGAGGTCCTCCGGGGGCCGCACAAGGGTTGGGCAGTCAGGTCAGGACCGCCCATCCCTGGCCCTGGTAGATAAGTGGTCATCTGGGGACCTTATATCCTGGAAGGGAGATATGTGGTCAGTTCTGGACCTTATATCTGGATATGTGGTCAGTTTGGGACCGTATATCCCAGGATGTGTGGTTCCTGAGGGACCGTTCATCCTGATTATGTGGTCACTTATAGACCGTCCAACTAGGATATGTGGTTGCTCAGGAACCTTATATCCCGATATGTGGTTATCTATGAACCGTTCATCCTTGGATGAGTGGTTCCTGAAAAACCGTTCATCTAAGGGCATGATAGGGTCAAAAATGGTCAAAAGGTGTGCTGGAGTTGGATGGTCTATCGTAAGACCGCCCATCTCTGGGTCGTCTCCGGTCATCCCTGCCGCGTCCGGTGAACGTCGGGAACAAGGTGATTGCTAGGGTTGCACTAAAACGTTAATAACTACTAGGATTGAGCTCCAAATAAGGGGATTTTGGTATCAATGGAAAGCTAATACAAAACTCTACCTGTCTACAAGGTCAATTGCATGATCAATTGCTGGAATCGAGATCTATTAAGTCAAGAATGTATGAAACCCTAATTCTGACATGCTGTGACTAAAACGTTAAATTCTCTCTACATACAGAATGGAATTTGGGGCTTCTTGGCTCAAATGAAAGCTACTTCGATGGTGAATCCAACCATATAAGATATGGTTCATGAGGATTAAGATTAATACTTCGAAATCATAAATCACTTCAGATGAACACATGGAACTAGGTCTAAAACATGCTGTTACTATAAACAGAAATTCTATAAGTATGCTTCATGAAACTTAGGGCTTTCCACGTGAAATGAAAGCTAATATCATGCTTATTACATCATATAAATTAATTAGAGTTTGGTCTGTTACACCTACCTCAAATCGGAGAGAGAAAACTCAAACCCTAGGATGAAGAACACTTGGACAGCACCTCACAAAAAGCTCGATTTCTCCACGGATACCTAATGAAAATTGGGGCTTTTGCCACCAATGGATAGAGCTCGATGAGAGGAACAATTTGCTATACTCATGATCAAAATTTGGTTGAGAATTTCTACCTCAATCGATGGATCAAAGAAGGATGAAGGGAAGCCAACGGCCTGCTGACCCACCTCCACAATTCGAGCTAGATCTCCCCAGATCTGAAACTTCAGTGAACCCCACAGCATCCAAATGAAAGAAGACTCGTAGGGCTTCATTTTGATAGCTCATAGAGTTTCTGGAGCCTTCGGAGTTGGGAGTATTCGCTGCTGCAAGCTACGTGTTTAGAAACGGCGCCGAAATCTTTGACTTGACCAAACTATGTCGGCAGCACGTGTTGGGGCTAGGTTTACCTCAAATTGATTGAGGGTAAATGTTCCTTACATTGTGGCCTTCCATTTGCCACGGATTTCAGATCATTTGGTTGAGTATTGAGGTCGAATTTCGTGTTTTAATCTAAGGGTTAGGTATGGGTCAAAAGTGTGCACTTTTGGGTTTAAACTCTAAATAGATCTTACCACAGATTTACAATGGCCTAATGCCAGAAGGAAAAATTGTTATCTACCTCGACCTTAATATGTTTACCATTTTTCTGGATTTTTAAAAGGTGATCGAAATTATCACTATTCTATTTCTAAGGAATTAAATATTAATAAATCCGAAATTCAATTATTAAATCAATAGAAATTCAATTCTTAATTAACAAGAGCTAAATAAATATATTAAATCTAATAAAATAATTCGGGGTCTTACACCCTCCCCTACTTAAAGGAATTTGGTCCTCCAAATTCACTGCACTAAGACTGAGAGTAGGGAAAGAGATCGCTCACCTAGAATAAGTCGGGATACCGCTTCCGCATAGTCTCTTCAGACTCCCACGTGGCTTCTTCGGTCCCACGCCGACTCCACTGAATCTTGACCATCGGTATTGAACGATTCCGGAGTTGCTGTTGCTTCCGGTCCTGAACCTTTATCGGTCTTTCCTCATAGGTCAGATCCTCCTTCAGCTCGAAATCCACATGCTGTATAACATGGGTGGGGTCGTACACATACTTCCGTAACATAGAAATATGGAAGACGTTGTGCACGCCAGACAATTGAGGCGGTAAGGCCAGCCTGTATGCCACCTCTCCCACTCTATCTAGAATCTCGAATGGACCAATGTACCTCGGACTCAGCTTGCCATGAATGCCAAATCTTCGGATCCCTCTCGTCGGAGAGACCTTTAAGAACACATGCTCGCCAACCTGAAATTCCAATGCTCTTCTCCTGTTGTCGGCATAACTCTTCTGTCTTGACTGGGCTACTTGTAATCGGTCTCGGATAACACGGATGTTCTGTGAAGATTCCGAGACAAGATCCGGTCCAAGCCATTGTTTCTCACCTACCTCATCCCAACACAACGGGGATCGACAGCTTCTCCCATACAAGGCTTCAAATGGAGCCATCTGAATACTAGACTGATAGCTGTTATTGTAGGCGAATTCAATTAGTGCCAAATGCTCATTCCAAGTACCACCAAAGTCAATCATACATGCCCGCAGCATATCTTCCACTATCTGATTGGTTCTCTCCGTCTGTCCATCTGTCTGTGGATGAAAAGCAGTACTGAAATTCAGACGAGTACCAAGAGACTCTTGCAGTCCCTTCCAGAAATGAGAAGTGAATCTAGGGTCTCGATCAGATACTATATTCACTGGAATACCATGTAATCTCACCACTTCCTTCAAATACAAAGCAGCCAATACATCGACTGTCCACTTAGACTTAATGGATAAGAAATGAGCTGATTTTGTCAATCGGTCAACAATCACCCAATTTGCATCAAATCCACCACGAGTTCTAGGCAAACCCATAATGAAATCCATGCCAATACTCTCCCACTTCCATTGGGGTATGTCGAGTGGTTTCAATTTCCCTGCCGGTCTGAAGTGCTCAACTTTAACTTGTTGGCAAACCAAGCATTTACTTACGAAGTCAGCGATTTCCCTCTTCATAATCATCCACCAAAAGGATCGCTTTAAATCTCTGTACATCTTAGTGCCTCCGGGATGAATGGTGTATCTGGATCTATGAGCTTCCACAAGAATCTTGTTCTTTACTGTAGCTTCATCAGGTACACAAGTTCTGCCTTTAAATAATAATCTACCATCATCAGCCAACCCAAAATCAGGTCTACTGCTCAAGCTTCCCTTGATCTGTACCAGCTCGGGATCATTATCTTGCAAGGACTTGATCTCCATCAATAATTCATGTTTAAGTTGAATCTGAGCAATCAAAACCCGATCATTGTCAATATTAAGATCCAGACTAGATAACTGTTCCAGTAACTTCCACTCTTGCAACATGAGACTTGACAATCTAGCTACTGGCCTCCGGCTTAATGCGTCTGCCACAACATTGCCCTTGCCAGGATGATACTCAATAGAAAAGTCGAAGTCCTTCAAATACTCCAACCATCTGCGCTGCCGCATATTGAGTTCCTTCTGAGAGAATAAATACTTCAAGCTCTTGTGGTCTGAAAATATCGTGAAAGATTCTCCATACAGGTAATGCCTCCAAATTTTTAAAGCAAATACGACTGCTGCAAGTTCCAAATCATGAACAGGATAATTCTCCTCGTGCTTCCTCAACTGCCTAGAAGAATAGGCAATCACCTTCCCATGCTGCATGAGTACATAGCCTAAGCCAATTCCTGAAGCATCAGTATAAACGACAAATCCTCCTTCACCAGAAGGTAAAGCCAATATAGGTGCAGTAGTCAAACAATCCTTTAGAGTCTGAAAGCTTTGCTGGCAATCGCCTGACCAATCAAACTTGTTCTCCTTGCGGGTTAACCTTGTCATAGGTACCGCAATCTTAGAGAAATCTTGGATAAACCTTCGATAATAACCTGCCAGGCCAAGAAAACTTCTAACTTCCGTCACACTGGTAGGATGCTCCCAATTCTTAACTGCCTCAACCTTCGAAGGATCCACAGAAATACCTTCCTGGGTGATAATATGTCTGAGAAAGGACACTTCTTGCAGCCAGAATTCACACTTACTAAACTTGGCATAAAGTTGATGATCTCTCAATAATTGTAATGCCATCCTCAGATGTTCAGTATGCTCCACTTCACTCTTGGAATAGATCAAGATGTCATCAATAAATACCACGACCCATTGATCAAGATAGGGCCGAAATACATTGTTCATCAACTGCATGAAGGCTGCCGGAGCATTCGTTAGACCAAAAGGCATAACGACAAATTCAAAATGACCATACCTGCTGCGAAAAGCCGATTTATAGATATCCTCCTCCTTAATCCGCAACTGGTGATATCCAGATCGAAGATCGATCTTAGAGAAATATTGAGCTCCCGCTATCTGGTCAAATAACTCATCAATC
The DNA here is from genome assembly GCA_022559845.1 of Amorphophallus konjac. NCBI lineage: Eukaryota > Viridiplantae > Streptophyta > Magnoliopsida > Alismatales > Araceae > Amorphophallus > Amorphophallus konjac. The sequence continues at coordinate 285,397,966 of CM040124.1, read as the reverse complement.
CTCGGCAGTGGATATTTGTTCTTGACAGTCAACTGGTTTAACTGCCGATAATCGATGCATAATCTCATCGAACCATCTTTCTTCCGAACAAACAATATAGGGGCTCCCCACGGAGACGTACTAAGACGAATAAAGCCCTTCTCGAGTAACTCCATCAACTGTTGCTTCAACTCCCTCAGTTCCGCAGGAGACATACGGTAAGGAGCCTTGGAAATAGGAGATGTGCCCGGAAAGAGGTCAATAGAGAAGATAACTTCCCGCTCAGGAGGAAGTCCTGGTAATTCCTCTGGAAAGACATCAGAAAAATCTCGGACAATAGGAATGTCCTTGATCTCAATCCGCTGCTCAGGGGTTGCACAGATAAAGGCTAGAAAAGCCTCACATCCTCGCCTCATCAGCTTATCAGCTCGAAGAGCCGAAATAAGCGATACAGAGTTATGGTCCTTAACACCCACAAAAGACAGCCTCGGGTGCCTAGTAAAAGACACCGAGCCAGAACTACAATGAACATTGGCCTCATATCTGGCCAACCAATCTGCTCCTAGAATTACGTCATAACCCTTCATGTCCATGTAAATCAAATCAGCTGGAAAGTTCTGCTCACCAATCAAAACCTTACTAGAAGGATAGAAATGCTGGATTGCCGATCTAGTACCAATAGGGGTTGAAATCTCTAACGGAGTATCCATCATAACCGGTTCCATAGCTAATGACTTAGCAAAACTCCGCGAAATAAAGGAATGTGTTGCACCAGTATCAAAAAGAACAAATGCTGGCTTGTCGAGTATAATAAGAGTACCTTCGACGAGTCCACCATCTTCGGCTGTTTTCGCTTCTTCTGCATACAGAGCTTGGAGCTTCCCTTGCAGTTTCTTGAAGACTTGCGGTTTTGCCGGTGTTGCTTGCTCCGCTATCAAAGGACAGTTGGGGATACGGTGCTCTTTGCTTCCACATCGTAAACAGGCGCCCAGCTTGCGCTAGCATTCCTCCACCTTGTGACCTGGACGATCACAATACTTGCACACGCCTTTAAACGGAACAATAGGGCCAGGCTTCTTGTCTTCATGCCTCGGCATCTTGCCCTTCCACGATCCGGACCCGCTCCACGAACTAGGTCCACTAACAGGCCTCTTCTTGGTATACCCGGGTTTGACACTCCCGGAACCCGTAGGTTGTTCCTTCTTCGCACCGCTTCCACGGATTCTCTCCGTCATTTCGAGGGTATCCTCTAGAACTTGAGCCTTTCTCACCATCTCGGAATAAGTGGAAATCTCCATTGGTGCCAGTTGGTTGATATAATGCAGCTTCAATCCGTTGAGAAAATGCTTCGCCTTCATTTTCTCGGTGGAAATAAGGTGTGTAGCATATCGAGAAAGCCGTGCAAATTGAGCCTCATACTCTGCCACGGACAAACCTCGTTGCTTCAAGGCCGCGAACTCTGCCGCCTTCTTCTCTTGCACTCGGTCAAAAAAATACTTGCCGTTGAAAAATTCCTCGAACTCTTCCCACGTAACCTGATGATCACCGAGAGTCGCCTTGATAGAATCCCACCAAGTACGTGCATCACGCTCCAATTGAAATGTCGAGAGAAGGACACGCTCCTGGTTGGTGCATTGCATAACTTCTAATATTCTCCCCATCTCATCTAGCCAGTGCTCGGCTTGGTCGGGGTCGGTAGAACCCGCGAATCTAGGCGGATTCATCCCGCGGAAGTTCCGGTATAGATCACCGGTGCCATGTGGTGCCGCTCCTGCCTGAGCCACTTGCTGAAGGGCCTGGGTAAGGCCTTGAACCATGCGCTGCAGGTTCCTCCATTCGGCGTGATCAGCTGCCATCTACACGAGAAATAGGTTACTTAGGTCCAATAAGATAGATAAAGCACGATTAAGGAACGAACTTAACCCAAGTTCTACCCAATCTCACAGGTCAGGTCTTAAACTTTTACAAGATTAGGGATCTAGTGCACCTAGACACGACCAAAACTCGGTACCTGGCGGAGGTAATCGATCCGAAGACCACTCGCGCAAGTGTGCGACCTTCCCGATAGGCGTAGCCTAACGTTCGGACAACACCTTTTGATATACCGGTTATTGGGATGCAATGCAAGAAAACCTAAAACTTAGGAAACCTAGGAATGTGAAACCTAGGCTCTGATGCCAACTAAACTGTCACGCCCCGAACAAGGCGGAAATATCGGGACGTACAGTCAGAGGCAAGCAGGAAAGAGAGAGAACTAATCTAAATATACACACGTGCTATGGAAAGGAAATACTAAATGATCATTTAATAACCAAACTGATACAATAATCTCAAAGGTAACTTAATACAACGTGGAATAACAATCACTAAGACTCAACAACATAACTGAAACTAAATGCTCTCCAATCACAACTAACAATAAACACACTGCTAACACACTAGAACTGAAACACTTAAGACATCACTCATGCCCTTCCCCGTTGGTAAGCGCGTCACCTGAAGAGCCTGGAAAGGGGGAAACACAACTATGAGCTAACGCTCAGTAGGAAATAACAGACATGTATAAGTGATTAACAGTTTAATTACATTTTCAAAATGTCATACTACAAACGATAATGCAATAAAAAGGTAATGATGATATAATGAAACAACGGTAATAACAAGATCTTGCAAGGTCAAGAAATATATAATTGATAATGATTAACAAGAATAACAAATACAAGAATTTACAACAGGAGATATAACAAGAGATATAACAATGAGATACTAGTAAGGAATTGGCCAACAAGCAAGTATTTTAAACATTTAACCAAGTGTGATCAAGTAACAAGTAACAAGTAACAAGATACTTTTGTCATAGACGCCAACACTCAAGCAAGTACTTCGGTGCAATGCCCCACCTTGTCATTAACATCCCATGGGCTCACTAACTTTCGGGCGCTCTCCCCAGGACCAGACCAGGCCCTTATGATGCGATGGCATTGATTTACTGGGCCCAACGTCCCATCCGTCCAGACATTCAGTCAATTTAATGGCCAATTAATCAGAGGAATTTCTGCCATAAGTTCAGATTTAAAGGACTAACCTTGTCCTTGGATTCAAGAGTACAAAACACGGTCAAACTCATCTCCAAGAGATGTGCGGTCTGTTGGGTTAGGTGCAGTATTCAGAGGGGGGGTGAATGAATATAACCTATTTAAAAGCCTTCACCCAATTAAAAATATGATGCTCACTAACTATCTAGAATGCTAACTAGACAGATATATCAAATCTGAAAGACTAATTAGCAGTAGCGGAATTCAACAAACAGACAGTGAGCAACCAAAGCAAAGCGCACCTAAGTATTCATTCAAACCATTCTTTCACTCAAATAAACTTTCGCTCACTCAACAGATTAAACACTCAGAACAAGATCTGATTAAATCATTTAATGAGCCTGTGATCAAACACTTGGAGCGCCCCTATGCAAACATCTAGCGGAAGCAAAAACATATAGAGAAATCAAACCACTGCACAGAGGTGTTTAGGTGGTTCGGTCCAGCAGACCTACATCCACCCCACACTCAATCTGAGTGTGGCTTCCACTAGCTCACGCTAGAAACCGCAGACTCAGTCTGCAACAGGTGCTGCCACACAGCTTGACCAGGGGAACAACCTCCCCTCTTCCTCCCAACCGGAGGGAACCACTAGTGACACCAGTCACTAGCAAACCAGAGCCACACGCTCTCTCTTCTCCAGACCCGGAGGGAAACCCCTGGACTTGAATCCACAAGCCCGGAACCGGAGACAAGTCTCCCTTCCTCCAAACCGGAGGGAACCCACAAGTAGCTCCCAGCTACTTGCAACCGGAGATCAGATCTCCCTTCTCCTGATCCACAGGAGGAACCCCGACCTCTCTACAGAGTATCGGAAAGAACAGCAAGCCAGAACACAAAGGAAAAAGCAATAAACGAAAATAACTTCAGCACACAAAAGCTGAAACACGAAATACACAATGTGGCTCTCAACGGAGCTGACTGGCCTGGATTTGATCCACGGTCCAGTAGACGGATCTTCAGGTAAGCTTTTCTTCCTCTTCTCTTCTCTTCTTCTTCTTCTCATTCACTCTCTCAATCTCTGCTCTTCTATTCTCTTCGGCTCACTCTTCTATCTCTCTCTCTCTTTTCTTCTCCTTCTGCTCTACTTCTTTCTCTTTTCTTTTTCTATCTGGATCGTGGCTCTCTGTATGAGCTTTTCTTCTTGCCAACTCGATCACCTTCATCTGTGGACGAAGGTCTCATATATATAGCAGCAGCAGCATCAGCCACGACGTGTGACCTCCACATTTCCAGCCCTAATTATTCAGACCACGTGGCAGTCTCTCAGCAGGCTTCATTCCAGCCTCGGATCGCATGCCCTCCTTAAGCTTCACGATCAAAGCACCTGTAAAACAGAGTATCGGATAAGTCATCAGTTTAAAGAACAACTCTGTATAGACTTATCAGAAGAACAGCGTTTTAGAAGAAACCTGGACGAGGTTAGAACGAAACAACACGAGCTAACAAACGGCAACAACACGGAGACAACACGAAGACAGAATAAGGAAACGACACGAAGTCACTGTAACAAAACAAGCACTACAAAAGGAACGACACGAGGTACATACGAAGACAAAACAGAAACCAATCATGAAGTATGGTTTCAACAAATGAAAGACACAAGGTCTAGGAAGAACAACACGAAGACAGAATAAGAAAACGACACGAAGTGAAATGACAAAAATCATCACGAGTTGAAAACAACACGAAGACGAACACAGAAGTTGACACGGGGTTGAACAAGTAGACGTAAAAGATGACACGAGATTCACTGGGAAACGACACGAGGTGGTATACAGAAAGCAACACGAGGTGCTGCAATGTTCTGCACGCAGTGGAACAAAAACGACACGAAGACACAGAAACAACAGTAACCGACACGAAGTACATGAGAGGAAAAACGACACGAAGTCATGAAAACAGAAAAGTAATTTGACACGAAGTCAAAATGACAAGAAGTAAAATGACATGACGTCGTGAACAGAAATCAACACGAAGTGTGATTACAACATAAGAAAGACACGGACTGATAACGACATGAAGTCAAAACAGTATTTGACACGGGGTAACACTACACGAGGTAAGACGACACGAAGATGAAATATAAAGAGACGACACGAAGTGAAGTTGACACGAAGTGAAAACAACACTAAGTGAAAAACAACACTAAGTGAAACAGTAATCGACACGCGGTGAAAACAACACGACGACAGTGAGAACAACACGAGGTGAAACGACACGAGGTGTAGAAAACCAAGAATCGACACGAAGTGTGGTCAAGGCGAGAAAGACACTAAGTCAAAAACGAAAGACCAACACTAAGACAGAAACATAAAAATAACACGGAGACGTAGACACTAAAACAACACGAAGATGAAGACAAGGGAAACGACACGAAGTCTAACCTCATACAAGCTTTCCTGTCACGCATGGAAATCAACACGAAGTGTTGTAAGCTCATACGACACGAGATCTTTTCGTGTTAGTGAGGGGAAACAACACGAAAACTCAAGTATAGAAACAGCACGAAGATGATGTACAATCTGATGTACAGACATGAAGAACAGTCCAAAGTATAGACTTGCACGAGCGAGCTATAGTGCCAAAGTATAGACTTCACGCTGTACAGACTTGGAAGACCAGTGTTGATTGTACTTGACGATGTAAACACTTAGCCTATGCAGACCAATGTACAGACTTTGGCGAAGCAAAAGGCTGTATAGACTTGGAGACCCAAAGCCATTGTATAGACTTTTGTCTAAGACAAGGCATGAGCTGACGTTGTATATACTTAGCCAATGCAAACCAGTCCGATGTATAGACTTTAAGGAAATGCATGCTACAGTGCAATGTCTAGACTTGCGATGTGTTCGCCAAATGCACACTACAGTCCAATGTATGGACTTAGACGAATGATGCATGAGACGCTCAATGTATCGACTTTGAGCTTGCTGTGCAGTGAATAGACTTAGGGCATAAACCCCACGAAGCACTGTATAGACTATGCACATAACATAAGTCTAACATAAACAATATATCAGTTGTACCAGTCACAGTCATGATGCAATCATCAAGGCACAATGTCATGAAAACACTATATCATTGCTATCATCAAAATACAATATCAATCATCAAAACCACAGCAATGAATGAATGCTTTATGCATCAGTTTAACATGTAACAAGACTGAACATCAAATATCTAAACTGAGCAGCAAGATGACTGAACATTTGATTGAACATTTGATTAACTCACATCAACAATCAATCACCAAAACCATCATCAAAACCACAGGGGCACAACAATCTCCCCCTTTTTGATGATGGCAACACTTTCAATATATTGAGTCATTCTGATGATGTGAGGCATTCTGAGGCATTCTGAAGACTCAAATTATTCTCCCCCTTTGACTTCATCAAAAAGAAAAATAATTTGAGAAATTATAGCATATATAAGAGTTCAGTCAAGTTCTCCCCCTTGGAGAAGGAATATGAACATGATTCAGCATGACAAGGAATGCTCCCCCTGAAGAGATGCCAATTGATATGCAAGTGATGCATGACATGGAAGCTCCCCCTCAATCAGTGGAATCTTATGAGATAGGAGAAGTTCAGGTCATTGAGCCAAGGACATGAGCAGAAGAAATTCAGTTAACAGATTTTTCAAGGATGCTCCAAACATAAGAAATTCTGCCAGATTTTCAAAGAGATATCAATCTCATAATTCTAAAGCATAAGTTTTTCAAAGTCTTCTATCATAAGGGCTTATGAATGACATTTATTGAACATCATGGTTTAAACATGATGTATGCAGAGTTTATCAATAAAATTCTGTAATGATATCTAAAACCATGGTTTAATAAAAATGAACCAAGCCCTCATATTTATCTTGATTATCCTCCCTTTGTCTTACACAATCAAATCTATTGACTTCTTTCAGAATTACATGTACTAGTATTGAAATCAAGCAATTATGAAGTCATATGATTTTGTCTAGGGTGGTAGCAAATTGATTTTAGCATCAATATTCAGATATTTCAATTTATTCAACAATTTTCCTTGCTACAAATTTTACGTGCTTTCTAGTTCAGTACACACCTTGTAACTAGAGGATATACCTTGATCAGAGGCCAATATCCCTAAGTCCTTAGTGTGACTAACTGTCATGCCTTATGTAAACAGAGTTAGCATTTACACATCATGACACACTACAGCTCAATTTTTAATGAGTGAATTATATTTCTCAGTGTGCATGCCATTGCTCTGCCTGATTTTCAATGAATTCTCATTTTACAGAGTTAACTAAGGCACCTCATGACACAGTCCTTTGGACTTGTGTTTCTCAGTGACCAATGTCATTGCTCTGACAGATATTACCCTTTAGACATTTCAGAAACATTCATTTGCTTCAAAATAATATTAATCTCATGTACTTAACCAATTAAAGTTATGTATTCAAAAGTGCAGATTTCAGGAGTTTCACAAGACATAGCATGAAACAGGTGGTTAAGGTTTATTAAACATGCTTCAGATATTTTTAAGAGATTTTAAAGCCAAACTCATTGAATACATTAAACTTAAACCACTTGAGTTATTTCAGTCATTCATAAAAAACGTATAATAGAAGATTTCTAGTTCAAGATTTTCAGATTTATGATCGAGATAGCCCATTAAAATCTTCATGAAAGACTGATAGAATTCTGAAGCGAAATGATACCAATTGATAGGAGAATTACCAATTGTTAAGAGAGATTTTGAAGCATAAAGTTTTCAGAATATGATCAAGGTTTGTCAACAAAATCAATAAGAAAGGATATGCTATGAAATCTGACAAATGTATGCATTTGACAACCTATATGCAATGCATTGACTCCCCCTTACAATATGCATTTAAACATACATGCAAATCACATATATGCACTTCAGATGAGTAGAGTTCAGAGGTATCAATTCAGACAATGCTGATGAGGAATGATTATGCAAACACAGAATTAACTTGCTATGCAACATACTGTCCTACATGCAGACTATGCACCAAGGATACATTAAACAAGTATGCAATCAATTCAGGTTTATGCATCCAATTCATGAGCATTTTTATCCTTTTTCAGATTTTTCAACATATGATGCAGTTCACTGTTTTACATGAAGACTAGACCCATGGTACTAGGCAGAGAACTTGGTCCAAGGACCACCTCACACATGTCAGTAGCATCCAGACATACTCCATATGCCCTTCAACTTGTTCCATTTAATATACCATGATGATCATGTATGACAATGCAACATAAAGCAGTCCTTCATGCATTGAACAGCATCATTGACACATGTAATGACAAACAGTCTATACACAATCAGTCCAAGTGTGCATTCAATAACAAGCATGCAATGCATTAACACAAAACACATGCATGGACGCAGAGTCTGTATAGTGCATCAACCGTATATACTAAAGAAGCATTCAAATTCAGTTCAACATATAGTACGAGAAGAGCATCAGATATGCAGAGTTAAATTCAATAGCTGAGTCTGGAATGCAGACTGATCAACTAGACAAGAGAAGATCATACAACAAACAAGTAAATCAACATGGAATTCTCATTTTTCATACTCACAAGTTCAGATAATGAATTTAAAACAGATTTCAGAACTGACCTGAATTGAATCATGGGGTTTTCTTTTTGAGTGCCTTGGTTGACCCCTTTTATTTCTCCTTCCAAGGCACACCTACAGCAAGTCAATCAAGTTGATCCTGCAGAGACCCAAGCAGTCTTGGGTCCTGCACTACCCCTATCAGGTTTCTTAGCAGGGTAGTCATCAAATTCCATCAGATAGCAATTATTCATGGAATGACCAACCCTTCCACAATATCTACATGACACCGCCGAATTAGCTGAAGTATGATGCCTATGTAGATGAGCATGAGTATTTCTTTGATTATCATGAAAATTTTTCTTTCCATAATCAGCTAGCCAACAGTTGGCAGCTTTGTGGCCTAGCTTACTACATTCAGAACATGTAAAAATCTTTCTTTTATATGCAACTTTATTTCTTCCAAAGTCATTTTTCTTTGTAGGAAATTTAGCATATTTGAAATTCTCATTCCTACCCTGGATATGCCAACAGTCTTTGACTGTGTGGCCATGCTTTCTACAATGAGAACATTGAAGGGAGTTTCTTCTAAACGACCCTGACCAGCATTGTGCAGCAACATGTCCTATTTTTCCACAATTATAACAATCAATTTTCTTATCCCACGGGACATGCTTTCTAGCCTGATTGTTTTGAGTAGCTGCTAGGTCATCCTTTTCCATCAAATTACAATCATGCATCAAATGTCCGTGTTTGTGACAGTAGTGACAGATCTTTTTCTTTCTAGATGTATGCGAGTGTGGGTGAGGACTGTGATCAATATGCATAGAGGAGTTCTTTCTATATGTTTTCTGTTTTTCATTCTCTTTCTGATTTTTGTACTGAGGTGAGAATGAGGTAGAGGGCTTTTCTTGTTCTGAACTTTTAACGAAAACAGTCTTCAATTTTTCTTCAAAAGCCTTCTCAGCCTTCTTCATGTCTGGACTGTAACCCAGTCCCTCCTTCTGAAAATTCACATTCGCACCAAGGAGCTTATTCAAATTGTCTCTTCCCTTAACAAATTTTGACAGGGAGTTTCTTAGATCTTCAATTTCTCTTTCCAAAGACACAATGTGGTCCTCACACAAAATGAGTTGATTTTGCAATTCATCATTCAGACTCTTCAGAGTCTCATTTTCTTGTGTCAATGTGAATTCAATACTCACTTCATTTTCTTTCAGAATAGATTTCCCTCTTTCAACTATCAGCCATTTTTCAGAAAAGATAGTATTAAGAACCATTAGCTTTTTGTTTTGTTCATTCAGATGAAGGTTTTCTTCAATCAACTTATCTTGTAATTTATCGGTCTCCTTCTTCTGACTCAGTAGTGAATCATTTTCTTCCTTCAAGGAAGTGATTAGTTTCTTCTGTATATTATCATTAGAGTCTAAATCTTCAATCAATTCTTTCAAGAATGCACATTCATTGCAAGCAGAATTATCAGAGCATTTTGTTTGAGCCTGAAGTTTTTCACATTGTTTCTTAAGGCATTCATTTTCGGATTTCACAATATCCAATTCAGAGCTAACACATTCAAGTTTTTTCATCAATTTTTCATTCTGGTTTTTATGCATATGGAAATCAGATAAATAGGCGTCATGAGATTTCTGCATATTTGAACAATTTTCACATTGTGGAGTAGAACTACTTCGATCACTTTTATTTTTCAATTTCTTGTATTGTTTTCTTAATTGTTCATGAGACTCGAACAACTCAGCGTATGCATTCTCCCAATCATTTAAAGAGAAGTTTTCGAAGATGTTTACCTCCTCATCATTATCCTCTTCCTGATCATTTGAGCTTGCCTTGCCATTATCATCTTCTGGATTATGGCTGTCACTATAGTCTCCTCCATTTCCGACTAAGCACAGTCCACCTTTTTCCTCATGTATGGCTTTCACTTGAGCCATGATTTCTTTTCCTGTTGAGCAACCTGCAATACAAGGAAACATGTCAATATTTACTGAGTCTCTCAGAATATTAAAGACTTCAGTATTCTCTTTAAACTTCCTCATGTCCCTCCTAGACCATCTGGCCTCATCCTGAGGCACTTTGTGTGGGCCCTTTGATATGAGATTCCATAATTTAGGATTAATGGAACTCAGGTGAATGCCAATGCCGCCCAACCAACTGCTGTAATTTGAACCATCAAATATCACAAGAGAAGACATTTAAACAAACAATTTTAGAACAGTAGTTGTTCGATGAGAGATCCAAGCAGCAGGACAGACACACACACAGATAAGAAACTTCACACGATGGCAGGATCCCCTTCAGATCGTTGGATCTGTTGAGCTAGAAACCCGCTCTGATACCAATTGTTGGGTTAGGTGCAGTATTCAGAGGGGGGGGTGAATGAATATAACCTATTTAAAAGCCTTCACCCAATTAAAAATATGATGCTCACTAACTATCTAGAATGCTAACTAGACAGATATATCAAATCTGAAAGACTAATTAGCAGTAGCGGAATTCAACAAACAGATAGTGAGCAACCAAAGCAAAGCGCACCTAAGTATTCATTCAAACCATTCTTTCACTCAAATAAACTTTCGCTCACTCAACAGATTAAACACTCAGAACAAGATCTGATTAAATCATTTAATGAGCCTGTGATCAAACACTTGGAGCGCCCCTATGCAAACATCTAGCGGAAGCAAAAACATATAGAGAAATCAAACCACTGCACAGAGGTGTTAAGTGGTTCGGTCCAGCAGACCTACATCCACCCCACACTCAATCCGAGTGTGGCTTCCACTAGCTCACGCTAGAAACCGCAGACTCAGTCTGCAATAGGTGCTGCCACACAGCTTGACCAGGGGAACAACCTCCCCTCTTCCTCCCAACCGGAGGGAACCACTAGTGACACCAGTCACTAGCAAACCAGAGACACACGGTCTCTCTTCCTCCAGACCCGGAGGGAAACCCCTGGACTTGAATCCACAAGCCCAGAACCGGAGACAAGTCTCCCTTCCTCCAAACCGGAGGGAACCCGCAAGTAGCTCCCAGCTACTTGCAACCGGAGATCAGACCTCCCTTCTCCTGATCCACAGGAGGAACCCCGACCTCTCTACAGAGTATCGGAAAGCACAGCAAGCCAGAACACAAAGGAAAAAGCAATAAACGAAAATAACTTTAGCACACAAAAGCTGAAACACGAAATACACAATGTGGCTCTCAACGGAGCTGACTGGCCTGGATTTGATCCACGGTCCAGTAGACGGATCTTCAGGTAAGCTTTTCTTCCTCTTCTCTTCTCTTCTTCTTCTTCTCTTTCACTCTCTCAATCTCTGCTCTTCTATTCTCTTCGGCTCACTCTTCTATCTCTCTCTCTCTTTTCTTCTCCTTCTGCTCTACTTCTTTCTCTTTTCTTTTTCTATCTGGATCGTGGCTCTCTGTATGAGCTTTTCTTCTTGCCAACTCGATCACCTTCATCTGTGGACGAAGGTCTCATATATATAGCAGCAACAGCATCAGCCACGACGTGTGACCTCCACTTTTCCAGCCCTAATTATTCGGACCACGTGGCAGTCTCTCAGCAGGCTTCATTCCAGCCTCGGATCACGTGCCCTCCTTAAGCTTCACGATCAAAGCACCTGTAAAACAGAGTATCGGATAAGTCATCAGTTTAAAGAACAACTCTGTATAGACTTATCAGAAGAACAGCATTTTAGAAGAAACCTGGACGAGGTTAGAACGAAACAACACGAGCTAACAAACGGCAACAACACGGAGACAACACGAAGACAGAATAAGGAAACGACATGAAGTCACTGTAACAAAACAAGCACTACAAAAGGAACGACACGAGGTACATACGAAGACAAAACAGAAACCAATCATGAAGTATGGTTTCAACAAACGAAAGACACAAGGTCTAGGAAGAACAACACGAAGACAGAATAAGAAAACGACACGAAGTGAAATGACAAAAACCATCACGAGTTGAAAACAACACGAAGACGAACACAGAAGTTGACACGGGGTTGAACAAGTAGACGTAAAAGATGACACGAGATTCACTGGGAAACGACACGAGGTGGTATACAGAAAGCAACACGAGGTGCTGCAATGTTCTGCACGTAGTGGAACAAAAACGACACGAAGACACAGAAACAACAGTAACCGACACGAAGTACATGAGAGGAAAAACGACACGAAGTCATGAAAACAGAAAAGTAATTTGACACGAAGTCAAAATGACAAGAAGTAAAACGACACGACGTCGTGAACAGAAATCAACACGAAGTGTGATTACAACATAAGAAAGACACGGACTGATAACGACATGAAGTCGAAACAGTATTTGACACGGGGTAACACTACACGAGGTAAGACGACACGAAGATGAAATACAAAGAGACGACACGAAGTGAAGTTGACACGAAGTGAAAACAACACTAAGTGAAAAATAACACTAAGTGAAACAGTAATCGACACGCGGTGAAAACAACACGACGACAGTGAGAACAACACGAGGTGAAACGACACGAGGTGTAGAAAACCAAGAATCGACACGAAGTGTGGTCAAGGCGAGAAAGACACTAAGTCAAAAATGAAAGACCAACACTAAGACAGAAACATAAAAATAACACGGAGACGTAGACACTAAAACAACACGAAGATGAAGACAAGGGAAACGACACGAAGTCTAACCTCATACAAGCTTTCCTGTCACGCATGGAAATCAACACGAAGTGTTGTAAGCTCATACGACACGAGATCTTTTCGTGTTAGTGAGGGGAAACAACACGAAAACTCAAGTACAGAAACAGCACGAAGATGATGTACAATCTGATGTACAGACATGAAGAACAGTCCAAAGTATAGACTTGCACGAGCGAGCTACAGTGCCAAAGTATAGACTTCACGCTGTACAGACTTGGAAGACCAGTGTTGATTGTACTTGACGATGTAAACACTTAGCCTATGCAGACCAATGTACAGACTTTGGCGAAGCAAAAGGCTGTATAGACTTGGAGACCCAAAGCCATTGTATAGACTTTTGTCTAAGACAAGGCATGAGCTGACGTTGTATATACTTAGCCAATGCAAACCAGTCCGATGTATAGACTTTAAGGAAATGCATGCTACAGTGCAATGTCTAGACTTGCGATGTGTTCGCCAAATGCACACTACAGTCCAATGTATGGACTTAGACGAATGATGCATGAGACGCTCAATGTATCGACTTTGAGCTTGCTGTGCAGTGAATAGACTTAGGGCATAAACCCCACGAAGCACTGTATAGACTATGCACATAACATAAGTCTAACATAAACAATATATCAGTTGTACCAGTCACAGTCATGATGCAATCATCAAGGCACAATGTCATGAAAACACTATATCATTGCTATCATCAAAATACAATATCAATCATCAAAACCACAGCAATGAATGAATGCTTTATGCATCAGTTTAACATGTAACAAGACTGAACATCAAATATCTAAACTGAGCAGCAAGATGACTGAACATTTGATTGAACATTTGATTAACTCACATCAACAATCAATCACCAAAACCATCATCAAAACCACAGGGGCACAACACGGTCGTAACCGAGCCGCTCGCAGGATATATACGGTTCATACAGGACCGTACATACAGGAACTGGACTGAAACTCAGCCCGTGAGGCCAAGAAAAGAACGGCTGACAGTGGGCCGCCCTAAGGTAAGAACGGTGCAATATGGGCCGCTCATGCCTAAAAGACATTAAGGCCCAAGAACGAGATATACGGTCCATACTGGGCCGTATAAAGATATGCGGTCACGAACGGGCCGCCTAAGAGGTTATGCGATCAAATACTAACCGCGCATGCCTCGGGTCGTCCGATTTGATCCAAGACTTAACCCAGCGGTTTAAACTCATAAAACAAGGTATGCTGGTGTTAAACAGATTATAATCATGATTATAATGATGTTCCAAGATGACGGTAAGACTGCCGGATAGAGTTTCCGGGGTAGAACCGAGACTAGTACGCTAATCGGCCAATCGGCTCGTGCAAAGTCGGAAAGTTAAACATGCTGTTCCACTGTACTACAGCAGCTAATTAGCAAGCTAAATAGTCATATTAATCCTAATGCCAAGCCAATTTAACAGGGATTAGGTTATATATTAACCAAAGATGCCAAGAAAAGTATTTAAGATGATAACGAGTTCGTGTAAGTCGTGTAGGCACGAAAAACAAGCAATAATCAGAAATTTAGTTGCATATTTAAACAGTTATTAAATGAGTTTCTATTTCACTAATTATCATTAATGACATGCAAATGAATGCCTTAGAACACATATTAAGTCACTCTCTGTGGGGATAAACGGTTCTATATGGACCGTACATCTTACTAGGCATTCTGGGGCCGAACAGGGGTCACTCTGTGACACAGGGAGATGGGCGGCTCCATATGGACCGCACAAATGGTTGGGCGGTCCTCTGGGGGCCGCACAAGGGTTGGGCGGTCAGGTCAGGACCGGCCATCCCTGGCCTTGGTAGATAAGTGGTCATCTGGGGACCTTAGATCCTCACAGGGAGATATGTGGTCAGTTCTGGACCTTATATCTGGATATGTGGTCAGTTTGGGACCGTATATCCAAGGATGTGTGGTTCCTGAGGGACCGTTCATCCTGATTATGTGGTCACTTATATACCGTCCAACTAGGATATGTGGTTGCTCAGGGACCTTATATCCCGATATGTGGATATCTATGAACCGTTCATCCTTGGATGAGTTGTTCCTGAAAAACCGTTCATCTAAGGGCATGATATGGTCAAAAATGGTCAAAAGGTGTGCTGGAGTTGGACGGTCTATCGTAAGACCGCCCATCTCTGGGTCGTCTCCGGTCATCCCTGCCGCGTCCGGTGAACGCCGGGAACAAGGTGATTGCTAGGGTTGCACTAAAACGTTAATAACTACTAGGATTGAGCTCCAAATAAGGGGATTTTGGTATCAATGGAAAGCTAATACAAAACTCTACATGTCTACAAGGTCAATTGCATGATCAATTGCTGGAATCGAGATCTATTAAGTCAAGAACGCATGAAACCCTAATTCTGACATGCTGTGACTAAAACGTTAAATTCTCTCTACATACAGAATGGAATTTGGGGCTTCTTGGCTCAAATGAAAGCTACTTCGATGGTGAATCCAACCATATAAGATATGGTTCATGAGGATTAAGATTAATACTTCGAAATCATAAATCACTTCGGATGAACACATCGAACTAGGTCTAAAACATGTTGTTACTATAAACAGAAATTCTATAAGTATGCTTCATGAAACTTAGGGCTTTCTACGTGAAAGGAAAGCTAATATCATGCTTATTACATCATATAAATTAATTAGAGTTTGGTCTGTTACACCTACCTCAAATCGGAGAGAGAAAACTCAAACCCTAGGATGAAGAACACTTGGATAGCACCTCACAAAAAGCTCGATTTCTCCACGGATACCTAATGAAAATTGGGGCTTTTGCCACCAATGGATAGAGCTCGATGAGAGGAACAATTTGCTATACTCATGATCAAAATTTGGTTGAGAATTCCTACCTCAATCGATGGATCAAAGAAGGATGAAGGGAAGCCAACGGCCTGCTGACCCACCTCCACAATTCGAGTTAGATCTCCCCAGATCTGAAACTTCAGTGAACCCCACAGCATCCAAATGAAAGAAGACTCGTAGGGCTTCATTTTGATAGCTCATAGAGCTTCAGGAGCCTTCGGAGTTGGGAGTATTCGCTGCTGCAAGCTACGTGTTTAGAAACGGTGCCGAAATCTTTGACTTGACCAAACTATGTCGGCAGCACGTGTTGGGGCTAGGTTTACCTCAAATTGATTGAGGGTAAATGTTCCTTACATTGTGGCCTTCCATTTGCCACTGATTTCAGATCATTTGGTTGAGTATTGAGGTCGAATTTCATGTTTTAATCTAAGGGTTAGGTATGGGTCAAAAGTGTGCACTTTTGGGTTTAAACTCTAAATAGATCTTACCATGGATTTACAATGGCCTAATGCCAGAAAGAAAAATTGTTATCTACCTCGACCTTAATATGTTTACCATTTTTCTGGATTTTTAAAAGGTGATCGAAATTATCACTATTGTATTTCTAAGGAATTAAATATTAATAAATCCGAAATTCAATTATTAAATCAATAGAAATTCAATTCTTAATTAACAAGAGCTAAATAAATATATTAAATCAAATAAAATAATTCGGGGTCTTACATGGTCCAAGTCCAATCTTTGACTTTGAACCAAGCCCACATGGGCCCTAGAACCTAAGTGGACCAATGGGAAAGAGGGTGGGGGACCCTACTGGACCCACTGGCCTTTTACATAGAAACCCAAATACTTTAAAGACTAACCCTTTGGCTTATAATACCTTACAATTGTAAACCTAATTAGCCAAGGGTATAAATACAAACAAAAGGACACAAATGTAAAATAGAAATGTTAGTGCCCAGTGTTGATTCCCATCAATGAGTTAACTACAACCTGCAAATGCAATGAATGATTAACTATATGAGTGCAAAATGATGATTATTTTTTTTTGGATTTTTTTTATGAAAGGAGGGATTGGTACTCACTACCAAATTGGTCAATTGACCAGGTAAGAGGTGGAGTTGTGGGAGGCTCCCCCGACTTTCGTAGGATCCTAATTAAGTAACCACAATCTCAGTTAGGCGTTTACCTTTTAACCTCTAACCTTAGACACCAATTTTCTAAAATAGTAACAAATTCCAACACTCTTTTTTATGTGAAACCTTCTAAGGGCAATCTACCTCCGAGGTACATCTTGATACAACCAGCCCGGCTTTCGCGAGGGAATCCACGGGTGCGGGGACTTATGGAGGTCTTGAAAATGGAATTTCCAATCCAAAGAGACGGAATGTTCAATGGAGTGTCCTTCCAAATCCAAGAAGGGTATAAGGATCCTAATGCCCTTAAGAAGGGATAATAGAAAAGAATAGAAGGGTTTTTTTTCAAAAGATGATGCAAATAAATAAGAAATGAAAGACAAATGACACAAATGCAAGACCAATAATCAACTAAGTACAAAATACATGAGAATAGATGCAACTAAGATGAAGACATGCTAACGTGGAAATTTTTTTTTTGATTTTTTGTTTTCTGAAATCTTTTTCAGAGATATTTTTTTTTAGATTTTTCAATAAGAGATGAGTAAAGAAAACTACTAACTAAAAATAAGAAATAATATGCCAATCTAGTGCAAGATAAAGTCAAAAAATATGTTTTTGATGTTTTCTGATTTTTATGAATTTTTCAAAAAAAGTTAATATTTTTTTAGAATTTTTTTAAAAAATAAAATAGGACCTTTTCCTACGTTTACTTACCTTCAGCGACGCTTGATTTTCCTGGATTTTATGATTTCCCGCTTTCTGCTACAGTTCTGACTTTCAGCGACACTTTCTGTGACAGTTTATTTCCTGGGATTTTCAGGTCCGAATTTTTGTGAATTTTTTAATTTTTTGATTTTCTTTTGATTTTTTCAGTAAAATAAAAATAGAAAAATTAGTATTCACATATATACATCAAACATTAAAAATAATTTCCTCTCCGACAACAGCGTCAAAAATTGATAGCTCCACGACAAATGACGTTTAAAATATGCCGTACTACACACAATTTCAAAATTTATAACCACACTCACTCACTTGAAAAGCTTTGAAATTAAAGCAAAGTGATGAGAATACGGGTCGATCCCACGAGGAAGAAATATTTTCAATTGAGCACTAGTTGGAAAACACTTGTATTTGAGAAAATCCAAGTTTGAGTGAGCTTCAACAAAAAGAAAGAAAAGATGCATGGAATTGAAATAAAACTACGTAAAGAATGTGAGAGGGGTAGAGAAGAGAAATGTGGAAGACAGGGGGAAAGAGAGGAAGAACTCAATTATCAAAAGTCATTTTCATTGCTATCAAAATGAAGAGTACAACTCTATGAGAATTACAATCACAACTTGCAATAAAACAAAGGAAAAATGGGAAGAAATAGCTGGGAATGGAAGATCGCCGCCGTTCACGCCTCGTCGAGCCTTTGAGTCCGCCCCACCTTGAAGTGAACACTGCCTTGAGGACACCGAGGGAGAATCTCCGTCAAAGGGAGGTATGGAAGAATGTGGAGGGAGAGGAGATAGAGGGAAGAGAAAAGACTCTAAGAAATGTGATGCATGAATTTAAAATGGAGAAGAAAAAGGGTGAATAGTAAGAAGGAAAAGTGAGTAAAACAGAGCGTGAAAGAAGAGAGAATAGTTTGAAATGGGAGAGGAATTAGGAGATGTGGTAGAAGACAAAGTTGGAGAGCATGTAAAGGGGAAGAACTTTGATGAAGACAGTGGAGGCAGAAAATGTGAGAAGGCTAGTGAAAATTGAGGAAGAATGTGACTGAAAAAGGTGAATGAACAGTAAAAAGATGAGGAATATAGGGTTGGAAAATCGAGAATAACTTAAAAATGGAAGAGAATTAGGAAGAGATGAAGAATAAGAAATTGAAGAGCATTTGAAAATGAACAAATTTGATGAAGAACATAGTTTGAAATGATGAACAAAATGCATGTAAAAGCTAAGCAAAATGATTATGAAACAAAAAGAAATGAACTTCGGCAGAAAGACAGAGAAACAGACAGACGAGGGAAAAAAGAAAGAGGGAATGAAAAGTTGTGAAAAGAGGGGCCTCGGTGCCTCTTTTATAGAGTTTGAGGGCTCATAAATGCCCATTGATCGAGTGAGCACATCAAGGAGACGTTATGGAGGTTTCACGGGCGTCGGTTACGCATCTGAATTGACAACTGACCCACTCGGTGTTTATTTGAATACACGACTAGGCAGAAGGGCGCCACCTTAATTATTTCCTATTTTTGAATTTTGGCTTGCTGAAAGGGGTGCCTGATGGCCTGGGCGCCCTCTATGGGGCGCCTGGTCCATTGGGCGCCTTCTTCATTGGGTTTCCCGCCACCTTCCTTCTTCCGTATTTTTCTTCCTGCCATTTTCTGGCAGTCATGTGAAGGGGGCGCCGAAGCATTACGGCACCTTCTTCATTTTCTTCTTATATATTTTTCTTCTTCTCATCTGGTCTGGAAAGGGGCGCCCAGGGGCCTGGGCGCCTTCTTTAAGGGGGCGCCCAGGTGCCTGGGCGCCTCTCTCTCTTCTGTCTTCTTCTTCTCTCTTCTGTGTCGAAGGTCTGGAGGAGGCACATGGTGTACTGGGCGCCCTTTAAGGGGCGCCTGAAAGCCTGGGAGCTTGGGCGCCTCTTTTTTTGGTCCTACAAAAACTCAACAAATCACTACTCTTTCATCTGAAAATAGTTGTGCAACTTCTTGAATAATTCTCACATTGTCATTTTTACTCAGAAATAATGATAAAATACATGAAGACTCAAATGATGTGTGAGAGTGGAATTAACTATCCATGTTGCACAACTTTGTACTTTTGTTGCGAAAAGATGATGTATGTGATGCAAGTTATGATATGAAATGTGATATTCATCATCAATCAGAGCAAAATCGACACATAAAAATAATATCAAAGACACAAGGAGGCCATAATTTTCACAAAAATATAATTTTTATTGATATCAAAAATTTAAATTACAAATGGACTCAATTTACAATAATTAGTCTCAATTAAAAGGCAAACAAAGAAAAAGGAAATGAAAACTACTCACTACACTAACTAGACTCAAGAAAATGAAAAAAAAAGAAGACTCGGGTCTCTAAGGCTCCAGGTTCACTCGATCACGCTGGCATGTTCCCAATTTCGTGCTCTCCAGCTATCGAATTACTTGAAATTTGTTAAAGTAGGGAGTGAGCTAGAAGCTCAGTAGTACTTACACTCTATCGCCAAGTAAAATTTAAGTAATTAACCATTTTATGAACATGAATGAACGATGCGTAAAACATGATTAAAGCAGACTAAGTAACAGCATGATAAATGAAATGGAGATATTGCAAGTGAAGATATGAAGAGCAAGTAACTAGAACTTCATGTGAATGGCCTTTTATGGATTTACCAAGTCAAGTCGAGTCAAGTCACGCAAGCAAGTAGTTCACGCATTCAAGCATGTATAGCAAGTTTCACGAGATTGTGGAATGTCGTAGACTTAGACGCTAGCTAGTACTCGGTGCAATGCCACACCTAGTCATTACACCTCCCCGAGATACAAGTACACGTCAGGTGCTCCTCCTAGGACCAGACTGGGCCCTTTAAATTGATTGCCTTGGCATTGATTGGTTGGATCAGAGATCCCACGAAATCTAGACATCCACAATGTTTAATGGCCACGAGTTCCAAGGTCAAGCTATGTAGACAAGGTGATACATGTAGGAGATGGAATTATTGAAGGATTTTCAAGAAATAAGCTCCTTTTTAACAAGGGGAAAATAAGTCATTCTAAAAATGACTTATAGAGGAAAAATTACAATTGGACCCATCAAAGGTCACAATCTCGAGGTATAATAGCCTGGAGAGGCTATAAGGGTTTAACACACAAGAAAGCCATGAAAAATAGCGATTCTGGAAAACTGGTGAGTATGCCGTCAGATTGAGACCGCAACAGGAGGAAAACGGTCACAGGCCTCGAGGAGATTCAGTCGACTTCTAGGATCTCCCAGTCGACCTAGGTCAAACTTTGACAAAAACAGAGTTCAGTCTACCAGACCATGTCAATTGGGGTCACTTAGGATCGACCTAGACAGAGCCGAGTCGACCTAGAACAGGCTAGGTGACGGATAGAAACCAGTTCACAAACTAGATAGGAAGGGGAATGCTGTCATGGGCTTGCCCGCTACATCGAGTAGCGGTCCAGCTAAGGTCGCACCTTGGACAGAGTCGGGTAGAACTCCGGTTGACCAAAATCACAATTTTCGATCGAGTAGGTAAGGTTCAGGCTTTACGGTACAACTTGCCCGGCGTCTTAGTGGGAATCCCAGGCTTGCGGGGGCTTACAGAGGCCTCGTGATATCGGTCCTAATCCGACGGAAGGAATATTCGGTGGAGAGTCCCGACTACCACAAGAATTAAGGTGTGAAATGCGGAAACTAAGAGTAGTCGGTCCAGTCAAAACCACCGGAGTGGCACGACCTTCCAGCAAGCTCTAAACTATACATAGTAGAAATAGAATTTGTGAACTATTTAATTAACCAATCATGTTATTCTACTCTCTTTCCAATCCTTTTATAACAAGTGAATGATGATGATGAGGGACAAATATAAGGAAGAGAATTAGACTTAGATCAAATGTTTCATGAGCCCTAATTATTAGTGCATTTATACAACATAATTAACCATAATATCATGCTGTTAAACAAAGAATGACAGAACATAACATGCCAAAAAATGATCAACATTTTCACTGAAACAGGGATAGAAACGGTCGCTAAGAGGACCGCCATATGCATAGGACGGTCAAGGGGAAGACCGCTAGTTTAAAACATTTCTTTTTTTTTGAAAACTCTTCGCCATAAGGCGGTCTATTGTAGGGCCGCCAATACCTTTAGCGGTCTTTGGTATGACCGCAACTCTGGCCAGAGCCCAAAATCGACGAGAACAGACACAGGTCCAATAAAAACATGATTCCGATCTAAATACTACATAGAATTTGGGCAAAATGGTATCAAACGAAAGAGGACACATAGACGAATAACTTACTATGCTCAATTTGAAATTTGGAATTCGAATAGTCTATCTTTAAAAAATGGAAAGTGCAGACAATAAAACCCTAAACATAACTTTGATTTAAACGATGCATTCGATCGACATGGAGGATAAAAATTGGGTAAAACATAATCAAATGAAAGAGGACTTTGAGATGCATGTCATGGTATGATTTAATTAAAGTTGGGCCTGAGAGAAACCTACCTCAATTGGATCGAAAGGAAGATGACGCCACGAACCCGAATGCGAAACCCACGCGTTCCTCGTCGTCCCACGCCCTCGATCGTGCTCGCCGACGGCTGCTATGGCCAAATGGGGTACTTGGAAGTATTAGGCATTGATTTATAGAGGTGGTGTCGAAGGTAGAGGTGTGAAGGATCAAGGAGATTGATTGGAATATACCGTCGCGTGAAAGTCACGTTTGACCGAATCCATGCGTTATCCACCGAAATTTGGCGGCTAGGGTTAGGGTTTTTGTTGGAAACAGGAGGGGAAATGGGCTTCTAGGATGGGCCCATCAATTGGGTCTGGTTTGGGCTCGATTGGTCAAGAATTGAGCTTGAATTAGATCGAATTAGGTTGAACTATCAAAAAGTCTGAGTTTTACTTAAAAATCCTTAATTCGGGCTTAATTGAAATTTTATTTTGGGGTTGGCCAAGTTATCAACGTTGTTAAGCATTTTTTCCTCTAAAATAATATAATTTTTCCATATTTTTGTAAATTAGTCAAGATTTTGACCTAAGGGCGAAAAATTCAATTAATCTAATTTATTATGAAAAATTCGGATCACCATGAAAAATATGATTGTACCCCAAAATATTAAATTTCTTTTATTGTCATTGTAGTAAAATAATTATTCTTCCTAATTTACGTAGTTTGGCCATTTTAAAAATAATTAATTATCATAATATCATTTAACTAAGGAAAATCATTGAAGTCATTTGATGACAAGTTAATTAAGAAATAACTATTTTAACATTTTCAGTAAATCGGCCTCACTTTTACGTCGGGTCGCAGTTCATTTTTTCCTTCTGCTTTTGTAATTATCTATTTTCATTTCTTTTTGGTTTATTTTTAATTATTCACATGAGATTAAATAATTTAAGCAATTTTATAACTTAATTCATAACCCATTTTTCATATATGTCATTTCTCACAGTTTCAATTCAGTACCTATTTTATATTTTAAATTTTTACCCTTTATTAATTAACTGGGGTGTTACACCCTGGCCAACTCTAGATCTGGTTGCCCGTTGTAAAGAGGCGGTTGGAACTGCAAGAAATCCCTCAGCACACGACCATGGCCACCTCGAGACTGTTGACAGCAGTTTTTTGCCAATAAGTTGAGTCATTCCTCTTACTCCCATTTGTTGATGCCTCGAGTTGTCCATCGCTCATTGGGGCTGTTTTCATGCATGTCTTGGGCCAGTTTTATGGGTAGCCTCTCTCCCTGGTTAGGTCCGAGTTGATTCAGGGCTTAACGGGCCTTGGTTTTGGTTGATTGGGCTCTTTAATGAGTTTCAACACCCATGTACATGTACGGTGCATCCCTGGCCGCCCAATCAATGTGCGGTTGCCAGTGGACCGTCCACGTATTTTGGAATATTTTGATTAATTTTCTGAACTTCCACCGACAAGCATTTATGCGATCTTATGCTGGCCGTTCAACTTGATGAACGGATGGATGGTAGCCGCTCATCTCTCAGAGTCATGCGCTTGGTGGTGTTCTTAGATAATTATCCAATTAATCTATTTATCACCGACAAGGCTAGAACGGTTTGTCTTTGGTCGCTTTACCTTTGAACGGTCTCATCTGAGCCGTTCATCTATGAGAGTCCAACGGTGAAGGTTTCGGTCAGTTCGATGGATAATTTGGATTATTTATGATTTATTTTGAATTTCCATCGACGGGGTTGGACGGCCAGGACATGACCGCACATCCAGTTGAACGGTCTATCGTAAGACCGTTCATCCGTTCGATTCCTGAATTTGAACAGATTTTATCTCTTTATCCATGGTTTTTTCCCCAACTTCTCCCGTCATTTTCTCTGCGGGTAATGAACCATTTTGAGTGCCGTTTCGACTGGATGAGAGATAATTTGATTATCTATGATTTTTCTTTGATTATCTCGACCTGAAAATGCTTCTAAACCCTAATTTCGAGCTAGGACTTTAGGTGCTCTATAAATAGACCCTAAAGGCCGGGTTTGAAAGGGGGGAGATTTTTGGTCGACGGCGAAGCCCTGCCGCATTCTTAAGCGACCTAGCACCAACGAGGGAGGCTTTCCACGTCCATACAAGCCTCCGGTTCAGGGAGTAGTCTGGTTTTTTTAAGTCTTGTGTGTTTGATATGTTTTGTCTTCTTTTCAATTGCATGCATCACTTTTCTCACTTTGTCCCCACATTTTTCTTCATCTTCATTGTCATGCACACACCCACCCACGTTTATGACACCCTAGGGGTTTAAAACTCCCCAGGTATCCCCCTTTCCACTTATTCATGTTCATTTCTTATTATTTTGACATCTACTACACTTTTCAGTTCTAATCTAGGTTTTCTCTTTGTGTTTTCACGTCGTTTTGCAGGTCAGCAATCCCTAGCACGAGGCCCATCCCCTCTGGCCGGCCAGAGAGGGTGGAGGTTGGACCCTTTGTGACTTCTGGCTTGGTGGTCTTGCGCGGTTCTCTACAGTCTGTTCAAGAAGACATGCGGTGCAACCTGGACCGTCCTTCTTCTTCCTGCGGTCGCGATAGAGCCGTTCAACTGCCAGGAGTGCTTCATCCCGCATCCTCTGCAGCGCTCTTAAGCGGTCTATCGTGATATCGTGCATCTTATCGGTGGTTCTTCCTGAACCGTCCATCTTCCTAGCGCTACAGGTCAGGCGAGTACCTCTCCCTCTTTCCAAGGTACGGCGTGTTCATCATGTTCGGCACCTTGGTGGCGATCACAGGTTTTTACGCCTCCCTTTTCTTCTGTCTTCATTCGTTTCCCATGTTGGATGTGGTAGGATAGACATTGGGAAGGCATTGGAAGAACGGAAGGGAAGAGAAATATATTTACACCCTTCTTTTGTGGCGATCACGGTGGGACACCTAGTGCCCATCGTGTTAGTGATTTGCTGACCCCTTTTTTCGTTGTGTTAGTCTTCTTCTTGAGGTGATTGCATGTTGGGTTGCGTTTTCTGCCTTCTGGAACGTGAACGATTCTCCCAGAGCCGTTCATCCCCTGTGCGACTGCACGTCCACCATTCCTCCCTGCGAACAGTGCCAGTTCTCCTGTAAGCGTCCTGTCATAGACGACCTCCTATCAACCGTCCACATTTTTGAACGGCCTGTCCTTGGCCGTCCATCTTTCTGGCACAGGTACGCTTCTGGTTGGTCTAGTTGTAGGTACACGGTTGCTGGAGATCCATTCCAGAGCTTACGCGGCTGTCCACAGACCGCGCTTCCTGGTACGTTTCTCATCCCTACCGTCCTTCATTTCCAGAACCATGTGATTCTTTTGCAGTTATTCTGTCGTTCTGTTGCTCCCTGGCTTATACGGTTCTGTACAAACCGTCTGTCCCTTTGAGCGGTCTCACATAGACCGTCTTTGTGGTGCCACAGTGCACCCGTAATTCATTTTTGATTGCCATGTTCCATGAGATTCATGATCTTTGGTGCTAGTTATTTGTCTCCCCCTGCTCCCATATCATTGCTGCAAGATTGTTTTCATTGCCTATATATTTGATTGATCATTGGTTGATAGTTGCTAGGCTAGATTTTGCATGCACTCCGGTGCACATAGGAGCATCCATCTCTTTCATAGTAGTTGCATTCCTACCGAGGTAGGGTTTCCTCTCGTCTCCATACTCCTTGGAGCCGACTAGGGGACCTTGCTGAGGACCTCCGTAAGCCACTGTGAGCCGTGGATTCCCACACGGATGCCGGGCAGGTTGTACCGTATCCACCCCCAGTCTAGGGTTTGCATCCGCGAGCGAGAGATCCCTGTAGAGTCACCCAGTTCCTCATTTCCAACTCTGGTTAGGCACCTTGTGGTCGAGCGGATTCATATATTAATTAAATCCACTAAGGTCCTACAAGAAGAATTTAAAAATTGTCGTGCATCATTTGACAACTTGATTGCTTATGTGCTTGACTCTCCTCTCATCTCTCCTCTCCATTGGATGCTCGGTTGTTTGAGGTTTTGCTTTGGTTAGGATTATTTGCTCTAGTCTTGAGGGGTTTAGTGTATGTGGGGTTGTTTCGTTCCCTCAGGATCATCTCCTAGGGTCAATTCTCATTTCCATTCTTACTTTAATCCTTTGTTTGATTCATTATCTCCCATGTCATCATACGACTTCTCCCAGTCCCACGAGGACTCTCTTCCTCGCGGCCTTCTTGAGGACCCGTCTAGGGTCACCCATATGTAGGGAGGAGAGGGGACTGCCCCTCCACTCCCGACCATTCTTGGCGAGGGTTCCCAACCCTCTCTTTCCGATCCGTCCATTCAGAATCCGGCCAATCAAATTCTTAACATGATGGCCCAGCTGGACCCTACCCAGCTCCATCTCATCCGACAGGCCTTGCAGGGGGCCGATGCCCCGACTTCAGCTCCTTCTCGTGGCATGAATGTTGTTGCCACTACATCTTCTGTTGTTGGGACCACCTCTGTGGCCCCTATTGACCTTACTCCCACCCGTCCTCAGATCCTTCGGTACTCCAGCATGGAAATGGGCCAGGCTTCTACCTCGGCCCATCAGCCGCTCGATAAAGGGAAGTCTAAAATCCCCTCTGTTCCTTACCTTGATCCCTATGTTACTGTTTCTCCATCGCCGCAGGCCCTTGTAGCCCCGAATGACTTTACTCGGTTGCAACCATGGGCCGCCCAGTTGGCTCATGCGGATGTGGGCCCTTCCCTGGCCCATTACCAATCTTACGGGCTGCCCCCTTAGTCAGCTTTTCCTTTGGCTACGTATCCAGGTACTGCTCCTCTTGCTCCTTCTCCTTCATCCCGGGAATGGGAAATTCCTCATAAATGGGCTGCTATGCAGTAACAAATTGACCTCCTCCACAAGCGGGTTGGCCCGCAATCTTGGGCTGACGTCCCTATTCCTAACTTCCGGGACATTCGTTTTCCTCCTCAGTCTGAGCTCCCCGTGTACCAAAAATATGACGGGAACGGCAACCCGTTCATTCATGTCCGGGAGTTTCTTTACGAGTCAGCATAGTTCCAGCATGATGATCGCCTAATGGCTTACTTATTTCGCCCATCATTGGAAGGGGTCGCCCTGGAGTGGTTCTATACCTTGCCTATGGAGGAGGCTGAAAATTTCAAGACAGTCAAGGAGAAGTTCATTCAGAGGTTCCAAGATCGGGTCGGTCCCAAGTATTCCTTCACCGACCTGGTAGAGGAAAAGATGAAGCCGGAGGAGGATTTTGCGACCTATGCGGATCGATGGAGGCAGATGGCCTCACGTGTGCCCGGGCAAATCCCGGAAGAAGAGAAAGTTAAGATGTTGATCTCCAACGCCACCCCAACATTCAGAAATATTTTGGCAATGAATGACAGTTCGAATATGCACCAGTTGTACAATAGAGCTCGGTTCATACAGACACAGTTTAAAGACTCCCCTATTCATTCACTATTTGAGGCCCAGAAACCCAAAATCGCCAGAAAGTCCCAGGGCCCCGTCACTGAGGGAGTGCAAATCAACGAGCAGGTCCAGGCTGTTCAGTTTCCCCACCAAGCCGCTCCGCCTCGCTTCCCGCAGCCTCCACGCAACCCCCAGTTCGCCACTCCACAAGTTCCCCAACCCACTTTCCAGGTTCCTCAACACCCGCAACAACCACCACCACCCCAACAGCCTCAGCGGCCGCCGCAATATCATAATGTTCCTCCACCTGCCGCTTACGGAGCTGCTCGACCAAGCCCAAAGAGGACCCATTACCCTCCTCTTCCTGAGACATTGCCAGATATTTTCTCTGCCTTGATGTATAGTAGTGATATTCAATTTCCTCCGGAGCGTCAGAATTGGAATCTGGCCGCCGATTAGTCCCGATATTGCATATATCATCGGCAGCCCGGGCACACAATAGAGCGGTGCTATAAGTTTAGAGATATGGTGTATGATTTACACGAGGGCCAGAGGATTGATTGGGCCCAGATGCACCAGATCATCGAGGACATCAAGCAGAGACAGAGACAAGCTAGGCCGCAGCAGGCGGCGCCCCAGCAACAGCAGCAACAGTAACCCCAACAGCAACAGCAACCCCAGCAACAGCAGCAGCAGTAGCAGCAGCAGCAACAGAACCTTGGGATCCATCAGAATTTCATGCCAGTACATCAGCCCGCTCCTCAGCAACAACAGCAGCCGCCGGTGCTGGCACCAGCCCAGGTGAACGTTGTTCAGCACCCAGCCCCCAACGCTGGGTGGACTTTTGATGATGAAACCCCCGCACACCTCTTAGCCTTCCACCACAACCATTCCCCCGCACTTGCTATCCCCTCCGTTCTTAGGCCTGCCATTCTGACCCCCACTCCACCCATTATTCCCTCCGCATCACCCATCAGGCCCACCGCATTCCCCTCCATACCGCTAGTCCTTTCGCCATCACCCACCATACCCTCCATCATCACCCCTCCACTTAACCCCTCACCTATTTCCCCTTCACCAGGGCCCATCAGGCCAACTTCCGCCATCCTCACCCCCATTTCTACCCCTTCCACCTACCCCACTGGGCCAAGCGGGGGTCCATCTCAGGCCATGCCGGCACCACATTACGCCCTTCGGAGCAGGAATCCATTCCACAAAGTTTACCATTCTTCTCGTGCACCCGCACCTACCCCTCATCTCTCTTCCTCAACAGCTGAAGATGCAGACCCCGTTCCAGGCACGAGGTACGACTTGTTACAGCACTTGGACCAGATGCCGGCCAAGATTTTAGTTTTGGAATTGATCAAGAGGTCACCGCTACATCAGGATGCTTTGAAGACTTTTTTGCATAAAGTGATGGTAAATGAAGATGTGGCGGTGGACAATTTACCAACAGTGTTGGCAACCATCACAAGGGGGCCCTCTATTTCATTTTCTGAGTCAGAACTAGCTCCCCTAAAGGCACGGCAGATGAGTGTATTACCATTTCTTTGAATAAAGTGGCTGTTGAGTCTACCCTTGTGGACACAAGAGCATCGATAAACGTGTGTCCATTGAGTACCCTCCGTGCCTGTAACATTTCAGAGGATATGATTAAGCCAACACCCACCACAATAGCAGCATATGACAATTCCAGGCGTGCTTGTCATGGGGTCATGACTGTACAGGCCGAGCTAGGGCCGTTGGTTATGAACGTGGAGTTATACGTGTTGGACATAGACCCAATGTTCAAAGCTATTCTGGGTCGTCCATGGATAAATAGTTTAAATGCCGTACCTTCAACCGCCCATCAATGCCTGAAATTCCCATTCCAGGGCCGGGTGGTTAAAGTGAAAAGAATCTCCACCATCCAGTCTGTTGATGCCATCGCAGATAAGATTCTCCCTACACTGTGGCCAAGTAATAGGCCAGTTTTGTCAGTAATGGACTTGAATTATTCATGGGCATATGCGTCACGCAAGCCTACCACTGCACCAACAAATGTCAAGATCAAGTCCAAGATAAGAGATTTAAAGGGGTGGCACATGATTCTGAAATTGGGTTATCAACCGGGCCTGGGTCTCGGCGCACAATTATAGGGACGGACCAAGCCCGTCCCTAAAGGCATAAAGATGGGCCGCCGAGGCCTTGGCTACCGTGATTCAGCAATGTCAATACTTGGAGACTCTGGGCCGTTGACGTGGGACTATCGACAACATTTTATGAAAGGCCCACTACAGCCCGGCACTCTGAAGCAACCACCGCCATGTGTTGATGTGAAGGTTGACGCCGCCTGTGATGATTTTCACCCACCGCTGCCGCTGAAGGGGTTGGTGGGTGATATGGAAGATTTTGCTGGTTTTTTTGAAAAGTTGTTCAGTAAAAGAGAAGACCATTCGAGGAAGAAGGAGATGCAGCTGGTGAAGCATTCTCCAATACAACTGGTCCACCGGGGACCACGGGAAGTGGGGAGCTCTATCACTACCTTTTCTTTGTCTCTGTCTAGTCTTGCCTCTTTGATCCAACAATTGGGGTTTGTCCCCCATTCCCCTCCAATTTTGGTCG
Organism: Amorphophallus konjac; assembly: GCA_022559845.1. Lineage (NCBI taxonomy): Eukaryota > Viridiplantae > Streptophyta > Magnoliopsida > Alismatales > Araceae > Amorphophallus > Amorphophallus konjac. The sequence goes on along the minus strand of CM040124.1, from coordinate 285,367,424 downwards.
ACCCGTACTTCACGGAGAGACCGCCTGAAATTTTATTTGTTCCATGTGCTTGCGGGTGCTGCCCGCCTATTGATCTTTCAACCTTGTTTACTCCTGCTCCCCCTAATGCTCAACTCCATGAGATGTGGTTTCGATCCTATGATTCTTTCTTCGATTGCATCTTCCCCGATTTGTTCCCCATGCAACTACCTCCTCCTCCGTCCTCATGTTGCATGATCTTCTCCGGCCTCCAAAAAAAAATGCCAATTTTAAAACGGAGGTTTCAATGGAAAATTACGATGTGTTCTGCTCAGCTTCCCAGGGGCATGAGACCCCTATTCCTTTTCCGGTAGATTTCCTATCTCCTAGGTTAGATGTACAGTGTGCAGAGTCTCCTAGGTTAGTGGAGTCGGTTGGGGTAGAGTCTAGTTCGAGTCTAGTCAACTCGTCCTCGTTTACAGCGCACCCTGTGATGCGTCGTCCTAAATCCATCCCTGATAGGTTTTTGCAAGATTTGGCCGAGAGATGCCATGCCCTCCTTAGGTGCCCAGAGTTTGTAGAGACCGTAATTGTTTTAGAAGAAGATGAGGAATTGGATGGGGAGTGGAGCAATGATGGATTAGGGGTATATGAAATTGTGAATGAGAAGGACCTAGCTGATGATGAGGAAAGCGATGTGGATGACACTGCTGATCTGTACGCACAAGGTTTGAAGAGGTTTGACGAACCGTCCTCGGCAGTGGATGAACCCACTAAGAAAATTAATCTTGGAACCAAAGAGGACCCCAGGCCCATACTTATTTCTGCTAATCTCCCTGCTCAGGTTGAAGAGGAGCTCATCAAGGTTTTGAGGGAGTATAGCGATTCGTTTGCCTGGTCCTATGAGGACATGCCGGGTCTTGACCCCACATTGGTTGAACATCGATTGATTCTTAAACCAGGGGGAACACCCGTTAAGCAGAAAGTGAGAAGATTCCACCCATAGATGGCCTTAAGGATAAAGGAAGAAGTCGACAAACTGCATAAAGCCAGGTTTATTAGAGTTGTTTTATATCCGCAGTGGGTGGCAAACATAGTCCCGGTAATGGAAAAGGATGGCAAAATTCAGATTTGTATCGATTTCAGGGACTTAAATAAGGCATGTCCGAAAGACGATTTCCCGCTTCCTCACATTGATGTATTGGTAGATAACACAGTTGGATATGAATCCCTCTCGTTTATGGATGGTTATTCTGGATATAACCAAATCCATCTGGCTCCTGATGATCAAGAGAAGACCTCGTTCACTACGCCCTGGGGCACATACTGCTATGTTGTTATGCCATTTGGATTAAAGAATGCAGGTGCTACTTATCAAGGGGCAATGATGACTATCTTCCACGACATGATGCATGTCTATTTAGAAGCTTACGTGGATGATATTTTGGTAAAGTCGAGGTCTCAAGAGGAACACCCCGCCATTCTAGCCAAAGAGTTGCAAAGGGCTAGGGAATATAAATTGAAGATGAATCCAAAGAAATGCATGTTCAGAGTTGCATCAGGGAAGTTACTCGGGTTTATAGTTAGTAAACGGGGGATTCAGATCGATCCGAATAAAGGAAAGGCCGTTATGGAGATGCCACCGCCTAAGAACATCACTGAACTCTGAGACTTGATTGGGCGTTTACAATTCATTAGGAGATTTATATCTCAACACACGCAAAGATGCCGCCCATTCTATGAATTGTTAAAGGCGGGAGTAAAGTTCGAATGGAATGAACAATGCCAAAAGGTCTATGAGGAGCTTAAGGTTTATCTTTCTAATCCCCCAGTTCTGCAACCACCCGTCCATGGGAAACCCCTGATCCTATACATTTCTGTGATTGAGGACTCCCTAGGAGCTGTCCTGGCTCTGGTAGATGATGAAGGAAAAGAAAGGGCAGCATACTACCTTTCGAGGTTGTTTAATCCCACTGAATCCAAGTATACTGCCATAGAGAAGACCTGTGCAGTGCTAGTGTGGGTAGCTCAGAAGCTCAAACACTATTTTCTTGCCCACGAGGTTAGGCTAATCTCTAGAATGGACCCCATTCGTTATCTTTTAGAAAAGCCTGTCCTTTCTAGCCGATTAGCTCGTAGGCAGAGCTTTCTTTTCCAGTTCGACATCACCTTCATCGTCCAGAAAGCAATCAAGGGGTATGCCATTGCTGAGCACCTCGCTCATTCTCCCATCCCTCGCACTGATTTAATCCAGGACGAGTTCCCTGATGAACACTTGGCAGTAATCACTCATCTTCCTTTTTGGTCTCTCCATTTTGATGGTGCTCTCAATTCCCAGGGCAGTGGAATCGGCGCCGTTCTCCTTACTCCAGAAGGGGTAACCATCCCTATCGCTTATCAACTCTCATTTCCTGCCACGAATAATATAGCCGAGTATGAGGCTCTCCTTGCCGGTCTGAAGCACGCCTACCTCTTGGGCGCGTGATACCTTAACATCATAGGAGACTCTCAGTTGGTGCTGCATCATGTTTTGTCAACTTACCGCACCCGTGACCCTAAGCTTAAGCCCTATCAAGATCTGGTCACGCTCTTGGCTAGGCAATTCCGGTCGCTTATCTATATTCACACTCCTCGTTCTCAGAACATTTTGGCTGATGCCCTGGCATCACCAGCTTCTTCTCTTTCATTTCCCCTTAGTCGTACCACTGAGACCATTGTGGCCCAGCGATTAGACGCCCCTTTTCTTCAGGATCCCTGGTTCGACAACCTTAGGAAATCTATGGAAAGGAAGGTAGAAAGGGAAGAGGTGAGAGAAGTTTCGTTAACTAAGCTTGAGGAGATCATAGAAGAAGAAGAATTGCCATGGTATTATGAGATCGAGCAGTATTGTAGGGATGGTTCATTCCCAGAGACGGCAAACGCCGAGCAGCGAAAGGCCATTAGAAGAGTCGCCGCAAGATACACGATTGTTGCTGGAGAATTGTATAGGCGAGCCCTCAATGGAGTTCTAATGAGGTGTCTAGATGACGATGAGGCTTGGAAGGTAGTAGAAGCGGCTCACTCCAGAAGAAGATTCTTAGGCAGGGCTATTACTGGTCAACCCTAGAAGAAGATTGTTCCACCTATGTCCGTAGGTGTCTTCAATGCCACCTCCATGCTGACAAGATCCATGCTCTTGCTTCTTCTCTTCATCCTCTTTCTGCTCCTTGGCCATTCTCCATGTGGGCCTTTGATATTATCGGACCTCTCGGTGACCCGAATTCCGCAGTCAAGCAGAAGTCCTTCATCCTGACGGCTACGGAGTACTTCACCAAGTGGGCGGAAGCCGAAGCCTATGCAAAAATCAAAGCCACCACAGTATGCCGCTTCATCCTAAAGAATATCATCTCGCGGTTTGGAGTGCCAAGTGATATTGTCACCGACAACGGGCCTCAATTCGTTTCTCAAGAACTCCGGGACCTTTATAAGAAGTTTAATATATTATTGCATCATTCATCACCATACTACCCCCAAGGGAATGGCCAGGCCGAGGACACAAACAAAACCCTTCTTAAAATCATCAAGAAGACATGCGAGTCACACAAATTCGTTGATTGGGCCGATAAACTGGTAGAAGCTCTATGGGCTTATCGCACCTTCGTCCGTACTCCTACGGGCTCTCACCTATGGGATGGAGGCGGTACTCCCATACGAGATCTTGATCCCTTCCCTAAGGGTGCAGCAGGACAAAGAACTTAATCTCGACGAGCGTCGAGAGGCGTTGCTAGTCCAACTAGAACTCTTAGACGAGAAGAGGCTCAAAGCGGCCAATCATGTTTCGGTTTATCAAAAGCGTGTCTCGTGGTATTTTCAAAAGAAGGTTATCGAACGAAAATTCCAAGTGGGTAACATGGTTTTGAAATGCAAATTTATCAGGTCAGCAGATCCTAGGTCTAAGCTGCAACCCAACTGGGAAGGGCCGTTTGTAGTTAAGAAAGTCTATCCGGGTAATGCGTATCGTCTAATCAAAGCGGAGGGCGAAGAATTACCAAATCCATGGAATGGGCTATATTTAAAATGCTTTTATCCATAGAGTCAAATCAGCAATGACTTGGTGGCGGGGTGTATCTTCACTTGACCACGAAATGAAATCCCCGGTTCAACATTTCACACACTACACGACCCCCGTGGGTCGGTTTCCTTCTTTTGCATAACACCGTTTCTCCTTTGGCCATGCTTCGGGGAGGGTGAAAGTCCTTATTTTTTTCTTCTCTCTCGGCTGAAAATAAGGGCAAAGGGTGAATAAGGGGGTGAGAACCGATCTAGACCCCCCCAATAAACGAGGTCTCAAATAGGGGCAGTTCATTATGACCTTATTCCGCAAAAGAACAAGAAAGAAAAGAAAGAAAGGAATGAAGAAAAGGGGCAAAAATCAAGGCTAAAAGCTTGTAAGCTCGAAACTCTCAAAAAACTTTGAAAGTCCCCAAAATAATAAAATTAGGCACGACAAGAGTGGCAGTACAGTTTCGTCGCGAGACGTTATGAGCCCGGTCGTATGCGTGCCTAGAGCAGAAGTAGGTTCGATGATGGACACAAAGCCCCGGCGCAATAGACCAAATTCTTCAAAAAAGGGGGTGTCGTGAGAAGAACTCAAGCCCTAAAAACCTCTATACCTATCGCTAGCTTTTTTATTAAAATCTATTTTATTTTCCAAGGAATGGATCCTACCCCGGGTATGGCCTCGGTAGAGGCACCGTTAAAGCAAGGTTAGCACCGGCCACGGGCAGCCCTTTATATTACACATTGAGCCCGGGAGGCCCCTGGTGAGATGGGAGGTTCTCTGTCGTCAGGTCTGAGCTGGTTTCAAAATCTAAAAAATCAAATATTTCAAAATACAACAAAAAGTCAAATATTTCAAAATCCAAAAAAATTCAAACATTTCAAAATCTAAAAAAATCAAACATTTCAAAATCCAAAAAATCAAATATTTCAAAATCCAAAAAATCAAATATTTCAAAATAAAAAAAAATCAAATATTTCAAAATCCAAAAAAAATCAAATATTTCAAAATCCAAAAAATCAAATATTTCAAAGTCCAAAAAAAAATCAAATATGTTCAAAATCTAAAACAAAATCAAATATTTTGAAATGCAAACAAAAAAATCAGATATTTTCAAAATTCCAAAAAAAAAGATTTTCTTGATTTGCATTCATAGCATCCATTACATTCATTTGACATTTATTATTTGCCTATTTAATAAGCCTTACCCCCTTGACCAAAAATCAAGAACTAGTCATTTCCTAAATTGTTATAGGCAAGGGGTTAAGCCTAAAACAGATTCAATCTATTTTTTGTATTTTTATGTGTGCAGGGGCAGGTTGAAGCTCAAAAGTTCAGTTGGCTCGTGACCATGTGAGTGTTAAAGTCTTATCCCAACCTACGCAATCACATCAAGGAAAAAACCTAAAGCTCAAAACCCAAAGCTCAAACGCAATCCAATCATCAATTTTATTCATTCCATATATCAACTTTCTAAGCACAAGTCCTATCCAACATCATCATGAAACAAAAGAAAATTACTCAGTCCTCCGCTGGGCATCCCTGCGGGGACGTATCTCTCTCAGCTCTCGAACATAGGCCTGGCGCGTCATCGGGATCTATGCAACCTCTGCTGGTAGGGTAAGCACCCTGCTCACCTCCCACATGATCAGGGCACTCCTGACTGCCTGTTCGTCCTCCTCTGTACCGATCCTCCTCGCCTGTAGTGCAGAAGATGGGGTAGTGCTGGTAGTGTTGCATCCCTACGGTTTTGATGATGTCTCACACTATAAATCAGTCTGTTTCTATCTCTAGATCAATTCATGCTTCATCACTTGGGACAGTGCATTTCATGTAGTTGTTATATAGACATGCATTACTTGATCAAGTCTATACACTGCCAGCATACACGTTCAAAGTCTCTGCATTGAAGTCTGTACATTGGCCATCTCTGTACAGAGTCTTTTGCATTCCTTCATATCAAGTCTAGACATTGTGCATTCCTTCATATGAAGTCTATACACTGCATGCTACAAAGTCTACACATCCCGTTTGCACTAAGTCTACACATTGGCAAAGTCTATACATCGCTTATGCAAGTCTGTACAGCCAGTGCATTCATTGATATCAAGTCTACACACTGCATATAGGCAAAGTCTGCACATTGGTAAAGTCTATGCATCGGCTTGGTGCTCGCAAAGTCCATACATCCCAGTGTTCAAGCTTTCCAAAGTCTGTACATTGGCCTTCAAGCTTTCCAAGTCTATACATCGTGTGCTTCGAAACTTTCAAGTCTATACATTCAGATGAACTTAGAATTTGACGACCACCAGAAGTGGCGTCACTTTTGAATCAAACGCCTAGGAAGAAGACGTCATTTACGTTGTCCATACTTTGATGCCGTAGCCAAGTCTATGCACTCGCTAGTGTGCATATGCATAGTCTATACATTGCTCATGCATCTTTACATTAAAGTCTATACATTGGTTAAGGGTGTGCATCGTGAAGTCTATACATTATTTGTCTAACTCAAGCCTTTACATCAAAGTCTATACATTGGTTATGCTTGTGCATCACAAAGTCTGTACTCTTCCTTCTCATGCACGCATTCATCAAGTCTATACACTCCCTTCTTTTCATGTCTATACATTCGATTACTTCATGCTTTACACAGAAGTCTACACATTCCACTCTGTTATGTTAATGCATCATTCTGCAAGTCTGTACATTGAGGTCGCATGAAGGCTTTCAAGTCTATACATTCTCACGTTGTCCATACTTGCTTATTTGCTGCTTCTAAAGTCTATACACGCTGTGTTAAAAGCCTGAACTAACTAGTTACCTTTCTTTTGTCTCTGCCTGCAGATGATTCAGGTTGATGATTGGGCACGTGATCTGAGGATGATGCTTGGCACGTGATCCGATGATGCTCTGGAAAAGGAGGGAATGAGCCCCACTCACGCCACTCGTGTGAAGTCATGGTATTCAGGTCGGATGCCATATAAAAGGTGTCTTCTGCGAACAGAAGGAATGAACTGGAGGAAAAAGCTGAGAAGAAGAATCCCTGAGCATAAGAAGAAAAGAGAGAGCCTCCACGTTCTAGAGAGAAGACAGAGAGAAATGATTTGAGAGTATTGTTCTGAGAGAAAAGTCTGAGTGAGAGAGAAGTGTCTAATTTGCGTCTTCGGAAGCTACATTGTTTTGGTTTCAGAAACGATTGTCTTCATCGATTGTCTTGTTTTTCAGTTTCTTTCTTCATATTTATGATTCCATATTGTTACCCTCCAGTGTTTAGAGGAAGGGAGAGATACTCCGATTTCCCTCTGGGCTGCAGAGGAAGAGAGATCTGTGATCTCTGATTTTACCAGTGACGGGTTGTCACTGTAGATATATATTTCCCTCCTCTCTCCCTTTCACTAAGGGTCAAAAGTGCGTCAAGGGTATGAGACAAGTGAGAGAGGGAAGAGAAAATGGGAATGAAGCAAAGTACCGTGATCGTCACCAAGATGCCGTAAGCGACAGGCACGCCGTACCTTGGAAAATGGGGAGACACTCGCCTTAGTGCAGCGCTGAGGAATGAACGGCTCCCTTAGAACCGCCCTATGCTGAGCGGTCTTACGATAGACCGCCCTAGGACGCTGCGAGGGATGCGGGAGGAACTGCTGCAGTGAGATGGACGGTGCCAGACGGACTGCGCTCCAGTGAAGGACGGTCGTGGATGCACCGCGCGTACTGATGAACGACCGGAGGATAGACGCTCAGGACCTTCACTCAGCAAGTTGAAAAGGGGCTCGACCTCCACCCTCTCCGGCCGGCCAGAGGGGATGGGCCTCGTGCTTATTAGATGCTGACCTGCGAAACAACGTGGAGACACAGAAGAAACACCCAGATTAGCCCTAAACAATGTAGTATGTATTCAAACGAGAATAATTAAGCATGAACAAATGAAAAGGGGAATACCTGGGGGGTTTTAAACCCCTAGGGTGACAAGAAACGGGATGGTTGTATGCATGATAATGAGAAGGGGGGGTACGGGGATGGTAACAATGCATGTAATGAAAGAAAAACGACAAAAGCCACGGAACGAAAGACTACGAAGACTGGGCTACTCCCTTGATCGGAGGCTCGTGCGGACGTAGAGAGCCTCCCTCCTTGGTGCTAGGTCGCTCAAAAATGCGGCAGGGCTTCGCCGTCGACCAAAATCTCCCCCCCCCCTTTCGACGTCCGGCCGTAGGGTCTATTTATAGAGCCTCCCAAGCCAGCCTCGAAATTGGGGGGTTTAGATATTCTCGGGTCGAACTCACAAAAGATAATTCGTAGATAATATCATACTCTTCCATCCAGCCGAAACGGCATCAAAAATGGTTGAGTATCCGCGGAGAAATCATCAAAACAAGTTGAGGATAAAACCATGAGATAAATGGGATAAAATCGGTTGAAAATCGATAGCCGACGGCTTGAACGGTCTTACGATAGGCCGCACAAGGCATGGGCGGTCTAATTAGGACCGTCCATTCTGTAGGTGGAAATTCGAATAATCAGATTATTATCCCCAACTATTCCTCGAACCGGCCGAGATGTTCGCCGTTGGACTCTGAACATATGAACGGTTGTATATAGACCATTTTATTTTAGGGCGGCACAAAGACGACCGTTTAAGCCTGTCGGTGATAATTCAAATCATTTGGATAATTCTCTGAGAAAACGGGCGTGCGTAAGACTCTGAGATACAGGCTGTTGGAACAGGCCCGTCCATGGTATTGAACGGTTCTAATCACACCGCACAAAAGCCTGTCGGTGGATATTCAGAAAATTCTCAGAAATTAGTCAAAATATATGAACGGTCTATATTCAACCGCCCACCTTATGAACGGCTGATGTGAAACCGTTCCTGCCTTTAGGCACTTGATTCTTGTAAAATACGTTCAATCGAACAAAGCCAAGGCCCATTAAGCCCCGAATCACCACGAATTGCACCAAGGAGGGAGACGACCCATAAAATGAGCCCACGACATGCCACAAAAATGGCCCGATGAATGATGAACAACTCGAGTCATCAACTAATGGGAGTAAGGGAAACGAGTCAGCTTATCGGCATAAAACGGGTGTCAACAGATGCCCCTCCTTAACGTCCTCTTTGCAGGGGAGCGAGCGGAGGTGAAGCGGAGATGACACGGAACATGGCGACGAAGCGAAAATGCAGCGGAGTGGACCGGAAAAGTGGGCGTTAAGGTAAAACGACACCCGTTTCTACTAACAAGCGAATCAGAATCTTTCGGAAAGCCTTGAACCGAGCGTCAGGAGTAATTGACCAAAAGGTGACGCCAATCTGGAGGGACTAAACTAAATGAAATCAACTGACAAGCCCAGCCTCATGGGGGACACAATCCGCGGTCCAACGAGGGGGCCACAAAAGAAAAAAAATGCTAAAGCTCCAGACGGGGATCTTTCAGTCAACCGACCCCAACGAACCGACCAAAGAAAACCTTCGAATTCGGAATGGAATTAGTTCCTCTTACTCGAGCATTGAGACACATAGCTGACCATCACTTGACGGGACATTTCTTAAGCAGACTATGAGGCATGAAAGCTCAAAAGGGTGCGCATGATGCATGCTGGGCTAAAAGTAAAAGAAATCGTTAAAATGAATGCGAAGAAAGATCAAAATATAAAATATTCGAGAGTAGTATTATTAAGCTTGGGAATATCAGAGTCAAGATACCATCCGCAACCACAGCGTGCGGATAGAACCGTCCTCCTCGTGGCATCCCAACTTAACGGCCTATCCGACAGTTAGGTACATGAGCCTGGATCATCCTTGTTTTTGTTGAAGGGGAACATCAGATCCTGGAACACATAAGAAACCTGTCGGCTCTTGAAATAATATAATATAATATCATATAATAATGCAATAAGGGATTTAGGGACAGAAGGCCATACCTGACTTACCTGTGCAGGCGAAATGGCGAGACAAGCTGAAATGATGCTGCCAAAGTGGTTAAGAGATGCATTTCCAAAGAAAATATTCAATATTCATGATCTAAATACATTAACCAGCTATACGGCCGTATCTCAACCGTGCAATATTCAAACGGCCCTACATTAGCCATTCTAACCCGGCCTTCAAACAAACCTCACAGGGTCGGTTGCCAGTGATGAACGGCTGTTACGGCACCGTTTTAATGGGAACGGCTCTGTGGGAACCGTGCATGCCCAGAATTCCAACCGACTTAAAATTAACGGTCAAGAGAGACATACGGTTATATAAGAACCGTTCACATAATGAACGGTCTAACGATAGACCGTTCTTCTCTGCAGCTTCGAAAAAAAAGGAACTCCCTCGTCTCCCTCCACCGTAACCGACGGTGGAAGGGACAAAAGGGCAAGCAACGCCCTCACTCTCCCTCTCTCACTCTCTCTTCTCAACCCCACTCCCTCTCTCAACCTCACTGCACCCTCAGCCCATTTGATGACCCGGCCGAAGCACCAGGCGGCCAGGCCGTCGGCCGCCGGTGAGGGCTCTCCGCCGCCCGAGCAACCGCCACCGCCGTCGGAGTAAGAGGGCACACCCGGGGTGACGATGGAGGAGCTCGCCATCGTCGCTGCTGACGAAGAGGCCCCTGCCGGCGAGGAGGAGGTCGCCGGAGGACCACCACCCACGGGGGCGGCCAAACAGCCACGCGATCCCGAGGTAGGTTCTCCCCACCTTTCCTCCTGTTTCCATTTACTTTCGTTCCATGCATGTTAGTTCAGGGGCTTAGAGGGGTCTAGGGGGGTCGGCTTAGGGACCACGGAGGTCTCCCAGCCGGCTGGGGGGCCTCCACCGTCGTCGGGGACGACGGCGGTAAAACGGTTTAACAGAAACCATCCCTCAAAACAATGCGGTCCCCAAAGGACCGCCTCAAAGAAACACGGTGCAGGGAGCGCCGTTCACACTCACACAGCCAACGAAGCATTAAAACCACAATACGGTGAGGGTATCACCGTCTAGAATGTAGGCGGATCCTGTGGGTCCGTCCAATCATGTAGCCAAGCAAAACAATACGGTCCATACAGGACCGTCATGCAAACAATACGGCCAAAGGTGGGCCGTTATTCCTTAGGAAGACGGGCAACTAGACGGTTCAGGGTAATCCGTCCATGATGAAAACGGCTAGGGATAGCCCATTCAAACGGGGGGCCTGAAAAACAGAACGGTTTGAGAGAGGCCGCTCATCTGTAGAGCGGTTCGTGAGTAACCGTTCTCCAAATCAATAATGGGGCTCTGAGCATTTTATTTATATGGAACCAAACGTGAAACTAAATGACTAATGTAAATGAGATGGATGAATGCAGGGGAAACGTAGGACCCGTACCTCCTGGCTGCAGGTTCGGGCAGTGTACCTCGCACTGCCGGACTTCCAGAGGGAGCGGTTGACTGCCATGGGGTTCGCCCCCTTCCTGAGTATCGAGGTGTGTCGCTTTGACACAGCTCTGCTCTATGCCCTGCACGACCGCTGGGATCCAGTGAGTCGGGTGTTCTTATTCCCATGTGGGCACATGGTCCCTACGTTGGAGGACGTGGCCAGGCTTACTGGCCTACGCGTGCACGGGCCGCCGGTCAGCGGGACTACTTTTCCTGACTACCGGGGGATGGCTCGGGAGCTGCTCGGCCTACAGCTGCGGCACCCCGAGAGGCAGTCGACCCTCCTTCCTCGGGCTGCTCTCCAGGTGATGCGGGACAACCTGGCTCTGATACCAATTTGATGCGGGACGGGACCGAAACGGGCTAAGACCTACGAATGCAACAAGTGCGGCCAGCACTCGCACGCCAAAGGTAAGCCGGGCGGCTGACCTCCGTATCGTTCCTTCGGGTGGAGGCGTCTCTCAACAAGAAACTCAAGCCCAACGACCGTCCCAATGAGGGAAGCGCAGGGATCTCAGCGGCTAAGGAATCGCCTTACGTCTAAGGGAATCTAGCTCGAGCTCGGCGCTCGACTAGGACCACGGGATGGGTGCTCTCAACTCGCAGTCACGCGGTGACTAAGAGACTAGCTAGGAACCTAAGCACTCACGCGGCATATCAGAAAGTATACTAGTAAAGCAAATACCAACTACGGGAGCGTCGCACGTACCTCCACGCCTAGGCGTGGGGAAGAAACCCCGGCCGAGATCAACAACCCCGATACACACGATGAACATTAGTACAATGCCAACCAAAATGCCCACTCCTCGCAGGGAGATAATAGGCTACAATAATAGAGTCGGGGCTGCCGATGCACGGGCTGACGGGCGGCACTCGGTGAGGGGTTGGCCGCGAAGAGGTTCCCGAACGGTAATCTGCCGGTTCGCAGCAACGCGTGACTCGGCAGTGAAAGCTCCCACGACCTGATCCGGCGTCCGAATGAGGCGCCGTCAGTGATGGCGCGTAGCTGGGTCACGGGAGGAAGCCTCGGCCAAAGGGGGTGCTCAGATTCGCACCGAGGTGGCCGTGAGGTCATCTGCAAGTCGTGACTGGTTTCCTGCACACAGAACAGCGCGCTCGAGCGAGAAAGTTAATAACTTAAGGCTCCGGCGTGCGAACGTGATTCCGCCTGTGGGAGGACGACGGGGACTTGTAGCAGAAACTTCTGATCAAAGGGCTTGACCAGATTGCATCGAGGTAAGCCGTGGTGGCTTCTGCAACATGTCACTGGTACTGGGGTCGGACTGCACAGGATCAGTCTGCGCGGCCCCACGAGAATGAACGCCACGCACAGTACGATCGTCGAAATGCAGCGAGACTTGCGGCGTTGGAAGGAGGACGAAAAGTTGTTCGAACCATCAGAAGATGAGCCTCATCAAGTCACCAGGCTGGGCGCAATCGCAACAGTGATAAGCTTCTGTCCTCTGGGTGAGCAGTCGGACAGAGGTACGATGGCCGTGGTGAAATTTTCTGAAACGAGGTCGGAATCTGACGAAACCACCTGGGTTGGTTCCGGGACGCCGAGGGCTATAACTTTGAAGAAGAAGACTTGGGCAGCAAAACGTATGGAGAAATCGTGACAGGAACAGGACCCAACTGCACCCTCTGGACGGGTTGATTCGAATGGAGTCTGCGCAGTAGTGGGAGAACGGGTGCCACGAACAGTGCCGAAGTCGGAACGAGGCGAGACCACCTCTGGATCGAAGAGGACTCAGAGAGGAACAAACTCACAGAAGAACTATCGGCCTGATTCGCACTGTGGACGTCGGGGTCGACTCTGCAATTAGGGCTTCAATTCTGCCTCGGATCTGCAGGGGTGCAGATTGCTTGTTCTTCACACTTGATGATGGAGATGGCGACGAAGGATGGCGATGGAGACGTGGATGAACGCGGAGGATAGATGCTTGGCGTCGCACCAAGGGGAAGGGGAGTCACACCCGGATTGATCCCGTCGCAGGAACAAGGAGGATGGATGCCTTGGAGTCGCACCAAGGGGATGGGGAGTCGCACCCCGGGGTTGATCCCGTCGCAGGATCAAAGAGGGAGAGAGATGGGGGGCGCAGCCACCATGGATTCTTGCTCAAAATATTCTTCATTATTTTCCAAAGAAAAAATACAAGGCTTATATATGGGGAGGGGAGGTGCTAGGATTGAAACCCTAGCCAAGAGGGAGGGGAGGGGGGTGCGCACATGGCATGGGGGGAAAGGGGGGTGCGCAACATGGCAAGGGGGAGAGGGGGGGTGCGCATCAAGGCAAGGGGGGAAAGGGGGGTGCGCACCACTCCTTGAATGTAGGAGTGGATTGGGGGAAGGGGGCGGCCAAAGGAGGGAGGGGGGGTGGTCGGATGGGGAAGGGAAAGGGGGGCGCACCCCTCTTCCTATAATCTAGGAGAGGGGGGCGGCTGCCACCTTCCAAGAGGAGGGAAAGAGGTGGGGGCGCCCAAAACCCTAACCCTAGGTGGGCTAAGCATGGGAGTGGGCGGCCAGCCCAAATGGGCCAGTGATTGAACCAAAGAAGTGGCCCAATAGCCCTATCCCTCACCTAATAAGCACAAAAATGACCCAACTAAAGCCTAGTTGGCTCCAATTGGCCTACAAAGGTCCACAAGTAATAAAATTGTCCACGCAGGGACTAATCAAAGGCCCAGCATGGCCTAAAGCATAAAATAAATGAAGATAACTCCGCTAGTCCGCCAAGTGATCGCCGAGCCAAAGGGATGCAGGCGAGATCCGTGTACTCCGTCGTGAAGTGTGGCGCGTGTCCTCACCAATTCTCCCCGGGTGGGAAGAACTCGACCCTGTCGAGTACGGGTCCTGGTCGCTCCAGTAGCGCTCCAGCAGGTCCGGGTCGATCCTCTCCAGCTCTCCACGTGTGATCCAGGTGTCGTCTATCGCAGGGCGCCCTCTCCAACGCACTAGGAAGCGTTGGTAGGCTCCGCTCCTGGTCGTGGTCACCTGCTCATCCAGTATACAGTCTATATGCTCGCGTTTCTGTAATGGGGTTGGAAGAGGTGGACGCTCAGAAGGTGTAATACTCTCAATAGGAGGGGAGGGCCCAAAAAGCTCACTGGGAATCACCGCGGGATCCCGATATGCCACCAGATCTGAGACATTGAACGTCGAACAGATCCCATAGTCGTCTGGCAGCTCAATCTCATACGCATTCGACCCAATTCGCTTCAAGACTCGAAAGGGTCCAGCATCGCGGGCCTGGAGTTTCTTCACGGCCCCCGAAGGAAACCGTTCAGGTCTGACCCTGATCATGACGTACTCTCCCTTACGGAACTCACGGGTGGGCCGATGCGTATCAGCTAAATCCTCATAACGTGCGTTGCTGGCCTCAAGATGGTGATGATGATGTAGACTCCGAACTAGCTGTGTGGACTCATACCTATATGAATGCAGGGGTGGTCCTGGACATCCAAACACAGACCTAGCATGCCTATGACTCCTACATGATTGGACAACACGGGGAGGACCTGGACAACCAAAGTTGTATCTATCATGCATATGTGTCCTACTAAATGTGGTAGACTCATGGGGACTAGATTGCCCAAACTCACTCATGACATTACCCCTATATGATGAGGGACATGGAGAAACATGAGAGTGAGACATGTGACCCTGGCCTCCTAAACTCTGGCGTCTGGAAGTATGCAAGGTGAGGTGTTGGCTAGCAGGTTTGGATAGGGTGTGATGATAGACCTTCTCGACAAGGTGGGGAAAAGAATACAATTCGAGAGGCTCACTAGGGAGGGGATCGAATGGGTCAAAGAAACGATGACCCCTCCCAACATGTCCCTTCACTATACTTGCCCATGTGCGACATTCGCCCAAGTGCAGATGATCACCGTCAGGCGCTCTAATGTATGGGGCAAGAGGCTCATGAGGATGGCAAGGAAGGCAAGACTCCACCCTCGGGACCGTGATACCATAAGAGGGGACAAAATCAACCTCCACGGGTATGGGAAAGAATAAAAGGACCTCGGAGGTGATATGTCCTATGGTGTAGACCGAGGTAATAGACCCCAAAGCAGGGAGTGTAAAGCAATGACTATAGGGTTGGTCAGACCCTAAGGTCAACATATATGTCAACTCCCATTGACAATCTAAACTCCTAAGGAAGCCCTTCACATTTTCAAGAAAGCAGAAGGACCGAAAAGTGGTGTGAAAGGAGTCAAGGGGTACAATTGGGAGGGCTGGTCCCATGGGTGTATAGCAAGGAATGGAGACATCTAGAAGTGGACCCTCCCTTAGCCAGCTAGCTAAAGACTCTCCAATGATCAGCTCACCCTCGGAGTGTAAGAATGGCTCTATATGAGGGTCTAAGGGTGAAGCATCTCTCTCAGGAATGGAAACGGAGTCCTCTATGATGTGGATGGGATCACTCCCTAACTCCTCAACCTCAGCTAAGTACTCCTCAGCCAACTCCTGTTCAGCAACGTAAGTCACTGGAACAAACCCGGGTGGGGCATCTGCCGAACGTGTGTCCTCCAAGATAGGGGAACGTGAAGGACACTGGTCAGAGAACCGGACATTCCCACTACAGGGGGCCACAGGGGCGGGCTCTGGGGGAGGTGGCAGGCGTGAGCCTGGAGGCGGAGCGGACTGTGGGCTAGGGGAAATCGGTGATCCCATAGGAGTACCCATCCTTTCTAGTTTCTCCCTAAAGAGTTGCAGGAGTTCTGCGAGGGGGAGATCTCTCAAGTTAGGGGCATTCGGGGAGACTTGCTGGTAATCATGAGATTTAGTCTCGGGCCTAGACTCACACACAGGTGGCACCTTGCTCCTCCAAGTATGATGTGCTCGGTTGGGGGTAAGAGGTGATGGGCGTTGCAGAGGTTGAGCCCTTAGAGTGGCCTTAGACTGATCGAGGGAGATAGGAGGAGTGGTAGTGCTCCTCGGGCTATGGGTCTCTGAGTAGGAGGCGAAGCGTTGGGGAGCGTAGATCTTCCTAAGTTCTACCTTCATCTCCTCCCATGAGTGTATGGGCTCTTGCCTCCAACCTGCCCTAAGACCTACTATGTGATCCCACACTTCCCTAGCTTGAGGTGAAAGTTGACCCCTGGCAATGTTGACTCTCTCGGAACCATATATCCAATTCTTCTCAAAGTATTTTCCCATGGTAGCCTCCCACTTTAGATAGGCTCTAGGGCTCGATCCATCAAAGCGAAGGTCCCCATCTACAATGATGTCTAGGCATAGAGGGTCGGTCGGACCCTTGTGGAGGATGTAAGGAGTAGCCATGATGAAGCACCTGAGGACTCTAACTACACATGCACGCCCTAGGACTATGGAAGGGACATGTAGGACAACTAAGGGATGGGACTAGACACGACCTAAAATGGAGAAGGAAACTGGGGAAGAATACGGACTCAAATGTAACTAAAACAAACCTAATGACTCACATGACCTAAGACCCCAATTTGTTAGAACAAACTGGTTCCCTAAGCTCTGATACCACTTTGATGTGGGACAACCTGGCTCTGATACCAATTTGATGCGGGACGGGACCGAAACGGGCTAAGACCTACGAATGCAACAAGTGCGGCCAGCACTCGCACGCCAAAGGTAAGCCGGGCGGCTGACCTCCGTATCGTTCCTCCGGGTGGAGGCGTCTCTCAACAAGAAACTCAAGCCCAACGACCGTCCCAATGAGGGAAGCGCATGGATCTCAGCGGCTAATGAACCGCCTTACGTCTAAGGGAATCTAGCTCGAGCTCGGCGCTCGACTAGGACCACGGGATGGGTGCTCTCAACTCGCAGTCACGCGGTGACTAAGAGACTAGCTAGGAACCTAAGCACTCACGCGGCATATCAGAAAGTATACTAGTAAAGCAAATACCAACTACGGGAGCGTCGCACGTACCTCCACACCTAGGCGTGGGGAAGAAACCCCGGCCGAGATCAACAACCCCGATACACACGATGAACATTAGTACAATGCCAACCAAAATGCCCACTCCTCGCAGGGAGATAATAGGCTACAATAATAGAGTCGGGGCTGCCGATGCACGGGCTGACGGGCGGCACTCGGTGAGGGGTTGGCCGCGAAGAGGTTCCCGAACGGTAATCTGCCGGTTCGCAGCAACGCGTGACTCGGCAGTGAAAGCTCCCACGACCTGATCCGGCATCCGAATGAGGCGCCGTCAGCGATGGCGCGTAGCTGGGTCACGGGAGGAAGCCTCGGCCAAAGGGGGCGCTCAGATTCGCACCGAGGTGGCCGTGAGGTCATCTGCAAGTCGTGACTGGTTTCCTGCACACAGAACAGCGCGCTCGAGCGAGAAAGTTAATAACTTAAGGCTCCGGCATGTGAACGTGATTCCGCCTGTGGGAGGACGACGGGGACTTGTAGCAGAAACTTCTGATCAAAGGGCTTGACCAGATTGCATCGAGGTAAGCCGTGGTGGCTTCTGCAACATGTCACTGGTACTGGGGTCGGACTGCACAGGATCAGTCTGCGCGGCCCCACGAGAATGAACGCCACGCACAGTACGATCGTCGAAATGCAGCGAGACTTGCGGCGTTGGAAGGAGGACGAAAAGTTGTTCGAACCATCAGAAGATGAGCCTCATCAAGTCACCAGGCTGGGCGCAATCGCAACAGTGATAAGCTTCTGTCCTCTGGGCGAGCAGTCGGACAGAGGTACGATGGCCATGGTGAAATTTTCTGAAACGAGGTCGGAATCTGACGAAACCACCTGGGTTGGTTCCGGGATGCCGAGGGCTATAACTTTGAAGAAGAAGACTTGGGCATAAAACGTATGGAGAAATCGTGACAGGAACAGCACCCAACTGCACCCTCTGGACGGGTTGATTCGAATGGAGTCTGCGCAGTCGTGGGAGAACGGGTGCCACGAACAGTGCCGAAGTCGGAACGAGGCGAGACCACCTCTGGATCGAAGAGGACTCAGAGAGGAACAAACTCACAGAAGAACTCTCGGCCTGATTCGCACTGTGGACGTCGGGGTCGACTCTGCAATTAGGGCTTCAATTCTGCCTCGGATCTGCAGGGGTGCAGATTGCTTATTCTTCACACTTGATGATGGAGATGGCGACGAAGGATGGCGATGGAGACGTGGATGAACGCGGAGGATAGATGCTTGGCGTCGCAACAAGGGGAAGGGGAGTCACACCCGGATTGATCCCGTCGCAGGAACGAGGAGGATGGATGCCTTGGAGTCACACCAAGGGGATGGGGAGTCGCACCCCGGGGTTGATCCCGTCGCAGGATCAAAGAGGGAGAGAGATGGGGGGCGCAGCCACCATGGATTCTTGCTCAAAATATTCTTCATTATTTTCCAAAGAAAAAATACAAGGCTTATATATGGGGAGGGGAGGTGCTAGGATTGAAACCCTAGCCAAGAGGGAGGGGAGGGGGGTGCGCACATGGCATGGGGGGAAAGGGGGGTGCGCAACATGGCAAGGGGGAGAGGGGGGGTGCGCATCAAGGCAAGGGAGGAAAGGGGGGTGCGCACCACTCCTTGAATGTAGAAAGTGGATTGGGGGAAGGGGGCGGCCAAAGGAGGGAGGGGGGGTGGTCGGATGGGGAAGGGAAAGGGGGGCGCACCCCTCTTCCTATAATCTAGGAGAGGGGGGCGGCTGCCACCTTCCAAGAGGAGGGAAAGAGGTGGGGGCGCCCAAAACCCTAACCCTAGGTGGGCTAAGCATGGGAGTGGGCGGCCAGCCCAAATGGGCCAGTGATTGAACCAAAGAAGTGGCCCAATAGCCTTATCCCTCACCTAATAAGCACAAAAATGACCCAACTAAAGCCTAGTTGGCTCCAATTGGCCTACAAAGGTCCACAAGTAATAAAATTGTCCATGCAGGGACTAATCAAAGGCCCAGCATGGCCTAAAGCATAAAATAAATGAAGATAACGCCGCTAGTCCGCCAAGTGATCGCCGAGCCAAAGGGATGCAGGCGAGATCCGTGTACTCCGTCGTGAAGTGTGGCGCGTGTCCTCACCACCAGGACAGCCTGGGTCTTCGACGAGCTGGTGTCGCAGTGGGCGAGCGACCAGAGGAGCACTTGGAGCGGCTTGTCGGGTTGGCGAGGCCGAGGGTTGCAGTGGCACCGGGACCAGAGGCAGACAGAGTACTACGACGGTTTCTGATGCTGATGTTCGGGCGGCTTCTCTTCTCCACTCGGGCGGACGTGATGAGCTGTCGCTTCCTCCCCTTTCTCCAGGAGCTCGAGCATGTAGGTGACTATGCTTGGGGGGCGGCGGTCCTCGCCTTCCTCTTTGACACCCTTAGTTCGACGGCGCGTCGGTTGATGCTTGGGGGCTTCTCCCCCTTACTCCAGGTGCGACTCTCTTCTCTAGTCTTAATTATGCAACTCTATATGCTTACTGAATGCTGACACGACCTTGTGATACAGGTGTGGGCCTACGTGCGCCTACGTGGGTTGGGGAGAGTGCGCCTACGTGGGTTGGGGAGAGGCGAGGAGACCCGTCCTGGGCTCCTGCCGATAGCGCGGAGGTGGACAGCACCCCGGGAGATGATGGCCTTGAGGAGGCAGGTCCGGGAGCTGCAGGATGACCTGGACACTCTACCGTACACCTCGGTACGTTTCTAGACTCAGACTCTTTAAATACATGCTATCCTGATGATGCTGATGTAGTTTCCTATTCTTTGCAGGTACGGTGGACTCCTTACACAGAGGAGAGCCTGGAGGGCCAGCCGTGGGTGACCGAGGCCTTGGCCTTCTCTGGCCGGGACGTGTGGCTTCACTGTATGAATGTGGTGGAGCCCCTACACTTTAGGTTGGTGATGAGGACCATCGGGGTCTATCAGCCGGCCGTTGAGTTCCCTGCGCCCGAGAAGGCGGGGGAACGAGTGTCGAGGACGACCCGGGGACTCCGCGAGGCGTACGACTGGACAACGAGGAACGCTGAGCAGGTTGCTGACTGGGCTGCACGAGGACGAGTGGTGACCGCCCGGGCAGAGAGCGACAGCGCGTACTACACTGCGTACGCACGGCACTACCGGGACCAGTTGTTCCGAGGCGCCCACCGACCGGTACGACTTCTAAACTTAAACTTTGTCTATCATGCTTATGATTCTTATATGATGCACTAACAAAGACTTCTACATGTAGGTTGACCCTGCAGGACGGGTGGCAGAGTTGCAGGGACTCCTGCACTCCACCATCCGGGAGAGAGATGAGGCCCGGCAGGCCCTGGCCCTACTGGTGAGTTTCCTAAACCTTAGACTTTTTCAAATTATGCAGTTCTATATGATTATACTTATGACTGATCTGGAGTATTTGGATAGAGCGCGCCGAGGGTGCTCAGAGGGCGGGACCAGACGCTCCTTCTTCCTCCTCTGTCCAGACCCAAGCAGACCGAGCCGATCGGGATGCGGACTTCACTCGGATGGTAGAGGGGGCCAAAGCGGCCGAGGTGGCACTCGTGGAGAGGGTACACGAATCTCTACACTTCCTCCTGCTTATTTATGCTTATGAAATTTATGAAATGTGACCAACTGATAGTGATATGTGAATGCAGACGTCCGAGCTGACTCGCCTTCAGGCGGAGCTGGAGCGGAGCCGGGTGGCGGCTCTGGAGGAGGCAGCCCGGGTGGCGGAGCTGGAGTAGAGCCGGGTGGCGGAGCTGGAGCGGAGCCGGGTGGCGCCTCTGGAGGAGGTAGCCCGGGTGCGAGAAGAGGCTGCACGGAGCCGACCGGTGGACACAGTGGAGACGACACTCCTCCGTGCCGAGCTAGAGCAACTACGGGCCAGTGTTACCGAGGCAGACCGTTACCGGGCAGAGGCCGAGCGTTATAGGAGTGAGGCAGAGCAGGCCCGTCTACAGGTTGCCCGGCTGGAGGGCAAGGTGGACGGAATGAAGGAGGTGAGTCGGGAGCGCAGCAGGGCGACTGCGAGCGGCAGCAACGGCACCCACGGCCCCGTGAGGAGTTACTTCACTGGTTCCTCCGGCCATCGGAGGAACGAGGAGGAGGAGCGGCGCCGACGACGGCGTGATGAGGCGACCTCAGCGATGCCTCCCCCAAAGAGGCATGAGGGCGGTGGAGACAGCGACGGGGGCCAGGGAGAGGGAGCTGCTTGACTGGTTGTACCGGGCCCATCCTTTGTATATGATAGGATATGTTAGTGATATGCATGTCTTCTATTTTCGTTTGTTTTGTGGATGAATGTTTGCATGAGTGGGCGAAATGAGTTTTGAGGAGCGCGCTTAGCCTGAGAGAGATGAGCGACGCCCACGCCGACTTGGGTGAGTTGAGAGACGCACACGCCGACTTGAGTGAGATGAGAGACGCCTACGCCGACTTGAGTGAGATGAGAGACGCCTACGCTGACTTGAGTGAGATGAGTGACGCACACGCCGACTTGAGTGAGTGAGAGACGCCTACGCCGACTTGAGTGAGATGAGAGACGCCTACGCCGACTTGAGTGAGATGAGAGACGCCTACACCGACTTGAGACATGAGTGAGCAGGTTAATTGGGGGGGCAAAGAAAATGAACGGTTCTCCCCTAGCCGTCCGTATATAAGAGCGGTTCTATAAGGGCCGCTTACATTGGTTGGAACGGTTGCATGTAAACCGTAGGAATCGTGGAACGGCAGATTTAGGGCCGCACAAGTGAGTGGGCTCGGGCCTCCTTGGAGAGAAGAACGGCTGATGATGGGCCGTATATGGTATGGACGGTCTATCGTAAGACCGTCCAATCCAACATCATGTTTGCCCGAAAGGGGACTCCTGTAGAATCCCCAGCCCGAGGGCAAGGCGCTTTGAACTTATCACAACCCTATCTAAACCCGTCCTAGACTTATCTAGGCCTAATCCTAAGAGGCTTAGGCTCCCTAATGAACCCTATAAGTAGCAGGGAGGCCTGAACCCTAAACTCATTCATCCTCCTCCTCCCAAAGCCTAAAATCTCTGATTCTCGACACCTCAACATGAAGAGGGCCTTTGATGGAAGTCCTGCGGAGGGTGCGTCGTTCGAAGGACCGCGGCCGGCTAGAAAGGAGCGGGAAGCGATTCAACAACTAAGCTTGATTCCTCGACATCTCAGTACCACCCCTATGAGAGAGGTAAGTCCGATCAGAATATGTTCATATTTCCATCCCTCAATTTCCTCTTTATATCTCTTCACACCCTTTACCCTCTCTTTCTTTTCAGCTTCTTCCCGGCCCGAGACGCTTTTCTAATTTAAAGTGGGTGGCTCCCATGGTCCGTGCATTGCCCCTCGGGGTGACTCATCTTCTCAAATCCTGGCACCTGCACTCCCTCCTAGTACTAGGTCAGAATTACCCCAAACTTTCTTTAGACTGGCATAGTATCTCTGCTCTGATGGAGATTTGGCACCCTCAGACTCACACTTTTCTCTTCCCATCTTTCGAGGCCACTATCTTGCTAGAGGAGGTAGAGACCTACTTCGGGCTCCCTAAGTCCAAGGTAGGGGAGGAAGACTTGATATGCCATACCGTTGCCCCTATAGATCCAAAACTCATCCTAGGGGGGTTCATACCTGATAGCGGGGATGTTCGTACCTTTGTGGGCCCTCGCCACATCCACCTCCTTCCTTTGAGCCAGTGGGTAGTGGAGCATTGCCGTAATAAGTGCGGGTGGGTTGAAGCCATAGCCAAAGCCACGTCCATCTGCCTATGCGGGGCCATCCTTTTCCCTTCAGCCGACCATGTCCTAGAGACTCCTTTACTCAGCACCATCAGCGGCCTTTGGCAGGGGTTTTCCATCTCTCAGGCTGTCTTAACCTACCTGTACGAGGGTCTTACTTCAGCAGCCTTAGAAGGTCCTCTCTTTGGTTCGATGATCCTATTGGAGTGCTGGATGGGAGTTAGGATGAAGTTTACCCTGAGGGAGGACATTACTTCAGTTAGCAGGATCTTTGGGAGCCATCCCCTTTACTTCATAGAGGGCGCCTTCAGGTTTTCTCCACAGGTTGAGTGCAGGACGGCTGAGCTGAAGACCAGGGACGAGTGGCGCCCGTATATCAACAGGCTGCCCCTGGATAGGTTCGTGATGCGCCCGGACTTCCTCCATGATGCCACCATCATGCTACCGAGGAGAGCTGGCTTGGACCTGAGGCTCGTGAGTGACACTACCTTAGCGATGTACAGCCCACACAGATGTTACCTGCAGATTGGACTACCCCGGACGGTGCTACCTACGCTACCCCACCTTCCCATGCTACAGGTACGGAGGATCGGGACAGAGGAGGATGAGCAGGCGGTCAGGAGTGCGCTGATCATGTGGGAGGTGAGCAGGGTACGCACCCTACCGGTAGAGGTCGAGGAGCCTCCAGAGACTAGACAGGCTTATCTTAGGGAGTTGAGAGAGATACGTCCTCGCGGGGATGCCCAGCGGCGGACTGAGTGATTTTCTTCTATTTTTTTATGATGATATGGGATAGGACTTTACATTCGGACAGCTTGATATATGACATGAATAAGATTTGATGAGATTGAGTTTGAACTTTGTAATATGATTATGAGGTGACGTGATTGGATAGGCCAACGCGAGGATTAAATACTCATGCGGTCCCGAGTCAACTGCCCTTTCAACCTGCCCCTGCACACATGCAAACATGAAACAGATTAAATCTATTTTAGTCTCAGCCCCTTGCCTACAGCAAGTTAGGAGATAACCCTTTCTGGACTTTTGGTCAAGGGGGGTGAGCCTTATTAAATAGGCAAATGTCAAAGTACGAGAAATGCAGATGAATGCAAGAGGGAGACATGTAAGTTCTCTTTTTTGGAATATTTGATTTTTGTTGGATTTCGAAATATTTGATTTTTTTGGGTTTTGAAATATTTGATTTTTTCTTGAGTTTTGAAATATTTGATTTTTCTTGGGTTTTGAAATATTTGATTTTTTGGGTTTTTGAAATATTTGATTTTTTAAAATTTGAAATATTTGATTTTTCTTGGATTTTAAAATATTTGATTTTTTGGGTTTTGAAATATTTGATTTTTTGGGTTTTGAAATATCTGACTTTTTTTGGGTTTTGAAACCAGCTCGAGTCTCAATAGCAGGGACCTTCTTGTCTTGCTATGGAATTCCAAGGCTCAGCACGTGCGGAAAGGGGGACCGCACGTGATCGGAGTCAACTCTGCTCGACGGTGCTTCTGCTGAGGCCATACCCGGGGTGGGATTCATTCCTTGCGAAAGTAAAAAGATTGAGCAGAGAAGTCGACGATAGGTGTAGAGGTTTTTAGGGCTTGAGTTCTTTCCCGGGACACCCCCTTTTCAAGGAATCTGGTCTGTTGCGCCGGGGCTCTGTATCCGTTATCGAACTTTCACCCGCTCTAGGCACGCATGCGACCGGGCTCATAACGTCCCGCGGGGAAACTGTACTGCCACTCTTGCCATGCCTAGTTGCATCCTTTGGGGATTCAGAGAGCTTCGAGCTTTGTGCTTTCGGCTTTGCCCCTGTTCTTTCTTTTTTTTCTTTTTGCTTTTCTTCTCTTCATTCTTTTTCTTTTACGGAGTGAGGTCTTAACGGATTGCCCCTATTTGAGACCTTTCTTTAACAGGGAATCTGGGTCGGTTCTCGCCCCCTTATTCACCACTTGCCCCTATTTTCAACCGAGAGGAAATGCCAGGATTTCCACCTTCCCCAGGCATGGCCAAAGGAGAAACGGTGTCGGGTAGCATGAGAGGATACCGCACCACGGGGTCGTGTAGTGTGTGAAATGCTGGACCTGAGTCCTCCTTTCGCAATTTGATGGGGTATGCCCTGCCACCAAGCCGTTCACTGGTTTTATTTTTATGGATGAAAACGCTTTAAATACAGCCCATTCCACGGGTTTGGCAATTCTTCCCCCTCCGAGTTAATTAGACGATATGCATTGCCCGGATAAGCTTCTTTGATTACGAAGGGCCCTTCCCAGTTGGGTTGCAACTTAGAACTGGGGCCTGCAGACCTGATGAATTTGCGTTTTAAAACCATATTACCCACTTGAAATTTCCTCTCAATGACCTTCTTTTGAAAATATCGCGAGACACGCTTTTGATATACTGAAACATGATTGGCCGCGTTCAACCTCTTCTCGTCTAAAAGTTCCAGTTGGACTAGCAACGCCTCTCGACGTTCGTCGAGATTAAGTTCCTTATCCAGCTGCACCCTTAGGGAAGGGATTAGAATTTCATATGGGAGCACCGCTTCCATTCCATAAGTGAGGGCAAAGGGAGTCTGCCCTGTGGGAGTGCGGACGGAGGTGCGGTAGGCCCATAGAGCTTCTATCAATTTGTCGGCCCAATCAGCAAATTTATGTGATTCGCATGTTTTCTTGATAATTTTGAGAAGAGTCTTGTTTGTGGCCTCAGCCTGGCCATTACCTTGGGGGTAGTATGGTGATGAATGATGCAAAACTATATTGAATTTCTTACAGAGGTCCTGGAGTTCCTGTGAGATGAATTGAGACCCGTTGTCGGTGACGATGCTGCTTGGCACTCCGAACCGCGAGATAATGTTCTTCATGATGAAGCGGCATACTGTGGTGGCTTTGATTTCTGCATAAGCTTCAACTTCGGCCCACTTGGTGAAGTATTCTGTAGCCGTCAGAATGAAGGATTTCTGTTTAACAGCAGAGTTCGGATCGCCGAGGGGTCCGATGATCTCAAAGGCCCACATAGAAAATGGCCAGGAGGCCGTAATAAGATGAAGAGAAGAGGCCGGAGCATGAATTTTGTCGGCATGGATTTGGCACTGAAGACACCTACGGACATAGGTAGAGCAATCTTCTTCTAGGGTTGGCCAGTAGTAGCCTTGCCTAAGAATCTTCTTTGCCAAGGCCTGTCTGTTCACATGCCCTCCGCACTCGCTGGAGTGGGCTGCTTCCACGACCCTCCAAGCTTCCTCGTCATCTAGGCACCTCATTAGAACTCCATTCAAGGCCCGCCTGTACAATTCACCGGCGATGATCGTGTATCTGGCGGCGACTCTCCTAATGGCTTTTCGCTGCTCAGCGTTGGCCGTTTCCGGAAATATACCATCCTTGCAGTATTGCTCGATCTCATAAAACCACGGCAATTCTTCCTCTTCAATGATCTCCTCGAGCTCAGTTAATGAAACCTCTTTTATTTCCTCCCTTTCTATTTTCTTCTCTATGGACATCCTAAGATTGTTGAACCAGGGATCCTGCAGGGAAGGAACATCTAGCCTTTGGACCACAATGGTCTCAGTGGCGCGACTTAGGGGGAGTGATAGAGAAGAGGCGAGCGACGCAAGGGCGTCGGCCAAGATATTCTGAGAGCGAGGAGTGTGAATATAGACGAGTTTCCTGAATTGCCTGGCCAAGAGCGTGACCAGATCCTGGTAGGGTTTGAGCTTAGGATCGCGGGTGCGGTAGGTTGACAAAACTTGACGCAGCACCAGCTGGGAGTCTCCTATGATGTTTAGGTATCGCGCGCCCAAGATGTAGGCGTGCTTCAGACGGGCAAGGAGAGCCTCATACTCGGCTATATTGTTGGTGGCGGGAAATGAGAGTTGATATGCCACGGGGATGGTTACCCCTTCTGGAGTAAGGAGAATGGCGCCGACTCCGCTGCCCTGGGAATTAAGGGCACCATCGAAGTGAAGGGACCAGAAAGGAAGATGAGTGATCACCGCCAGGTGTTCATTGGGGAATTCGTCCTGAATGGAATCAGTGCGAGGGATAGGAGAATGAGCCAGGTGCTCGGCAATAGCATATCCCTTGATTGCTTTCTGCACGATGAAGGTGATGTCGAACTGGGAGAGAAAACTTTGCCAGCGAGCTAGCCGATTAGAAAGGACCGGCTTTTCCAACAGATAACGAATGGGGTCCATTCTAGAGATGAGCCTAACCTCGTGGGCGAGAAAGTAGTGTTTAAGCTTCTGCGCTACCCACACTAGTGCTGCACAGGTCTTCTCCATACTAGTGTACTTAGATTCAGCATGATTAAATAACCTTGAGAGGTAGTACGCCGCCCTTTCTCTTCCTTCATCATCTACCTGTGCCAAAACAGCTCCTAGGGAGTCCTCAATTATAGAAATGTACAGGATCTGGGGTTTCCCGGGGACGGGTGGTTGTAGAACCGGGGGATTAGAGAGGTACACCTTGAGTTCCTCATAGGCCTTTTGACATTGTTCATTCCACTCGAATTTCGCACTGGCTTTTAATAATTCATAAAACGGGCGGCATCTTTGCGAATGCTGAGATATGAATCTCCTGATAAATTGCAGACGCCCGATCAAACCTCGAAGCTCAGTGACGTTCTTCGGCGGTGGCATTTCCATGACGGCCTTTGCCTTGTTTGGATCGATCTGAATCCCCCGTTTACTAACTATAAACCCGAGCAATTTCCCTAATGCAACTCCGAACACACACTTCTTTGGATTCATCTTTAACTTGTATTCCCTAGCCCTTTTCAGTACCTTAGCTAGAATGGCGGGGTGCTCTTCTTGTGACCTCGATTTGACTAAAATATCATCCATATAAGCTTCTAAATAAACGTGCATCATATCGTGGAAGATAGCCATCATCGCTCTTTGATAGGTGGCACCTGCATTTTTCAACCCAAATGGCATAACGACGTAGCAGTATGTGCCCCAAGGTGTGGTGAACGAGGTCTTTTCTTGATCCTCCGGAGCCAAAAGTATCTGGTTATATCCCGAGTAGCCGTCCATGAAGGAGAGGGCTTCGTACCCAGCTGTATTATCGACCAAGACATCGATGTGAGGAAGTGGAAAATCATCTTTTGGACATGCCTTGTTTAAGTCCCTGAAGTCAATACAGATCCAAATTTTACCATCCTTCTTCATCACTGGGACTATATTTGCCACCCATTGCGGATATAGCACCACTCTAATGAACCTGGCCTTATGCAATTTATCGACTTCTTCCTTAATCCTCAAGGCCATCTGCGGGTGAAATCTCCTTGCCTTCTGTTTAACGGGCGTTGCCCCTGGTTTGAGAATCAGCTTGTGTTCGACCAATGCGGGGTCAAGGCCTGGCATGTCTTCGTAGGACCAGGCGAAAGAATCGCTGTACTCCCTCAAGACTTTGACAAGTTCCTCTTCGACTGAAAGAGGGAGATTGGCGGAAATAAGTATGGGCCTGGGGTCCTCTTCTGTTCCGAGGTTAATTTCCTTAGTGGATTCATCCACTGCTACGGAAGGCTCGTCGAACTTCTTCAAGCCTTGAGCATATAGGTCGGCAGTGTCATCCATTTCATCTTCCTCATCATCAGCTGGGTCTTTCTCATTCACAATTTCATATACTCCCAGTCCATCCTTGCTCCATACCTCATCAATTCCCTCATCATCTTCCAGGATAATTGCGGTCTCCACGAATTCCGGACATTTCAACAGAGCATGACATCTCCCAGCCAAATCTTGTAGAAATCTATTGGGGATGGTTTTAGGAGGGCGCGTCACGGCGGGTGCCGCAGACGTGGATGAGCTGACAAAACATGAACTAGACTCTACCCTGACTGACTCGATCAACCTAGAAGACTCTGTACACTGTACATCTAATCTAGGGGAGAAGAAATCTACCGGAAAAGAAACAGGGGTCTTACGCCCCTGGGAATCTGAGTAGAACATAGCGTAATCTTCCATGGAGACCTCCGTTTTGAAGTTGGCATTTTTTTTTGGAGGCCGGAGGTGATCACACAACAGGAGGAAGAAGGCGGAGGAGGAGGAAGTTGCATGGGAAACAATTCTGGGAAGATGCAGTCAAAGAAAGGGTCTGAAGACTTAAACCACATTTCATGGAGCTGGGCTCCTGGAGGAGGAGGAGTGAATAAGGTTGATAGATCAATGGGCGGGCAGCGCCCGCAAGCACATGGAACGAATAGAATTTCAGGTCTCTCCGCAAAGTACGGGTCGACCAGGAGTGGAGGGGAACGGGGAACAGAATCCAACCGTTGAAACCAGGAAGCGAGACGGGATGGGGACATAGAATAAGTAGTGATGGAGCTCCCCGTCTTCCGGGGTCCCTGGCGGGCCAACGGCATCGGAGGGCGCTTTACCAGCTGCGTCTCCTTCTTCTTTGGGTCACCCTCTTCTTCAGAAAACATCCTTGTAAAGCAATTAGCAAAGTCTTCCAAGTCACCGGCTAGCCCTTGCGGTGGTGGTGGCGGATCGGCAACAGCACAAGCTTCGTCTATCTTTTCTTCAAGGCTGGGTGGCGAGGTCTTCAAGGTGCCGGGCTGCAACGGACCCTTCACAAAATGTTGCCGGTAATCCCAGGTCAACGGCCCAGAGTCCCCGAGCATCGACATGGAGGATTCATGGTAGCCGAGGCCCCGGCGGCCCATCTTCCTTCCCTTGGGGACGGGGTTGGTTCTGCCCTGCAGTTGCGCGCCGAGTCCTCGGCCTGGCTGATAGCCCAATTTTAGAATTAGGTGCCACCCTTTGGAGTCTCTCATCTTGGGCTTAACCTTTACATTGATTGGTGCAGCGGTGGGTTTGCGTGACGCATACGCCCACGAATAGTTTAAGTCCATGACAGATAGAACAGGTCTGTTACTTGGCCACATTGTGGGCAGAATCTTGGCTGCTATGGCGTCAACATTTTCAACTGTGGAAACACTTTTCACCTTGACCACTCGCCCTTGGAATGGGAACTTCAGACACTGGTGGGCGGCCGAGGGGACGGCGTTCAAACTATTCAACCATGGACGACCCAGAATGGCTTTGAACATTGGGTCTATGTCCAACACATAAAATTCTACATCCATCACTAAGGGCCCTAGCTCGGCCTGCACAGTTACCACCCCGTGACAAGCACGTCTGGAGTTATCATATGCGGCTATCGTGGTTGGTGTCGGCTTGAGCATGTCCTCTGATATATTACAAGCACGAAGGGTACTCAATGGGCAGACATTTATCGATGCCCCTGTGTCCACAAGGGCGGATTCCACGGCTGTTTTGTTTAAGGAGATGGTAATACATAATGGCATCTACCGTGCCTCAGGAGGAGCTAACTCTGACTCAGCAACTGCAATAGAGGGCCCCTTGGTGATCGTGGCCAAGACCGTGGGCAGGCTATCCACTGCCACATCTTCGCTCACCATAACTTTCTGTAGGAAGATCTTCAGGGCGTCTTGGTGGAGCGGCGACCTCTTGATCAGTTCTAACACTGAGATTTTAGCCGGCAGCCGGTCTAAGTGCTGTAATAAGTCATATCTTGTGCCCGACACCGGGTCTATCTCCTCTGGTTCAACTGTAGGGGAGGAAACTGCAGGGTTTGGTGCAGATGCACCTGGGGAAGGAAAAATTCTCTGGAAAGGACGCCCGCTCCGAAGGGCGCATTACGATGCTTGCACGGCCTGGACTGGACCCCCGCTTGGCCTGGTGGGGTAGGTGAATGGTGTGGAGATGGGGGTGAGGATGACTGAAGTGGGTTTAATGGGCCCTGGTGGAGGGGAAATGGGTGAAGGGTTAAGCTTAGGGGAAATGATGGGAGGCGTGGTGGGTGGTGGTGAAAGGACGGGCGGAGTAGAGGGGACTGTAGAGGGCCTAAGAGGCGACGCAGGGGGAAGTGATGGGCGGTGTAGCGGCGGATCTAAGGATGGAGGGGATGGCAGGTGTGGGAGAGTAGTGGTGGTGTAAGGCCAAGAGGTGGGCGGGGGTCTCATCATCAAACGTCCACCCAGCGTTGGGGGCTGGGCGCTGGACCACATTTACTTGTGCTGGAGCCGGTTCCGGCGGTTGTTGCTACTGCGGAGGAGCGGGCTGATGCATTGGCATGGGATTTTGATGGATCCCAAGGTCTTGCTGCTGCGGTTGAGGTTGCGGTTGCTGTTGGGGCTGTTGCTGCTGCTGCTGCTGGGGCACCGCCTGTTGCGGCCTGGCCTGTCTCTGCCTCTGCTTGATATCCTCAATTAGCTGGCGCATCTGGGCCCAATCAATCCTCTGGCCCTCATGCAAATCATACACCAGGTCTCTGAATTGGTAACATCGCTCTATCGTGTGCCCCGGTTGCCGATGGAATATACAATATCGGGATTGGTCGGCAGCCAGATTCCAGTTCTGGCGTTCAGGAGGCAGCTGGAGGTCACCAGTATACATTAGAGCAGAGAAAATATCTGGCAAGGTCTCCGGAAGAGGGGGGTAATGAGCCCTCTTTGGAGCCGGTCGAGCAGAGCCATAGGTGGGGGGTGGAGGAACATTATTGTACTGCGGGGGCCGCTGAGTCTGTTGAGGTGGCGAAGGTGCCTGTTGAGGGTATTGCGGGACTTGGAAGGCAGGCTGGGGAACATGCGGAGCAGTGAACTGGGGGTTGCGCTGAGGCGGTGGGAAGCGGGGTGGAGCGGCGTGTTGGGGGAACTGAATGGCCTGGACTTGCTCGTTAATTTGTACCCCCTCAGTGACGGGGCCCTGGGTTTTCTTGGTGGCTTTGGGTTTCTGGGCTTCGAATAAAGAATGGATGGGGGAGTCTTTAAATTGGGTTTGGATAAACCTGGCTCTGCTGTATAGCTGGTGCATGTTTGAAATGTCATTCATTGCCAGAATGTTTCTGAAAGTTGGCGTAGCATTGGAAATTAACAACTTTACTTTTTCCTCTTCTGGAATCTGCCCGGGCACCCGTGAGGCCATATGTCTCCAGCGGTCTGCATAGGTTGCGAAGTCTTCTTCCGGCTTCATCTTCTCCGCCACCAGGTCAGTAAAAGAGTACTCGGGCCCGACCCGATCCTGAAACCTCTGTATAAACCTCTCCTTGACGGTCTTGAAATTCTCAGCTTCCTCCATAGGCAAGGTGTAGAACCACTCCAACGCGATCCCCTCCAGAGACCGGCGGAACAAATAGGCCATCAAACGATCGTCTTGCTGGAATTGCGCGGACTCGTATAAGAACTCCCAGACATGGATGAATGGGTTGCCGTTCCCATCGTATTTGCGGTACATGGGGAGCTCCGACTGGGAAGGAAAACGTAGGTCCCTGAAGTTAGGGATAGGGACATCGGCAAGAGATTGCGGGCCGACCCGCTTGTGGAGGAGATCAATTTGTTGCTGCATAGCAGCCCACTTGTCAAGAATTTCCCGTTCCCGGGAAGGAGGGGAAGGAGCAAGAGGAGCAGCACCTGGATAGGTGACCAAAGGATAAACTGACGAAGGAGGCGGCCCGTAAGAGGGATAATGGGCTGAGGAAGGGCCCATATCCGCATGAGCCACCTGGGCCACCCCTGACTGTGACCTAGCGAAGTCCGCCGGGGCCATGAGGGCCTGAGGCGGTGGAGAAATTGTAGGTTACGGCTCAAGATAAGGAACAGAGGGGATCGGGGATTTCCCTTTATCAAGTTGTTGATGGACCGAGGTAGACGCCTGGCCCATTTCTATATTGGGATAACGAAAGTTCTGAGGGCGGACCGGAGTAAGGTCAATGGGAGCCACAGAGGTGGTCCCGACCACAGGAGATGAAGTGGAAAACGTAGGTCCCTGAAGTTAGGGATAGGGACATCGGCAAGAGATTGCGGGCCGACCCGCTTGTGGAGGAGATCAATTTGTTGCTGCATAGCAGCCCACTTGTCAAGAATTTCCCGTTCCCGGGAAGGAGGGGAAGGAGCAAGAGGAGCAGCACCTGGATAGGTGACCAAAGGATAAACTGACGAAGGAGGCGGCCCGTAAGAGGGATAATGGGCTGAGGAAGGGCCCATATCCGCATGAACTGAGGCCGGGGCATCGCCCCCTTGCAAAGCTTGTCTGATGAGATGGAGTTGAGTGGGATCCAACTGGGCCATCATATTGAGGATCATACTGGCTGAATTCTGATTAGGCGGGTTTGAAAAAGAGGGTCGGGGACCCTCGCCAAGAGAGGTCGGGAGTGAAGGGGCCGTCCCCTCTCCCCCTTGCAAGTGGGTGACCCTAGGTGGGTCCTCAAGGAGACCACGAGGAAGGGAGTCCTCGTGGGCCGCAGAGAAGTCATATGATGACATGGAAGAAGAAGCGGAATCGAACAAGGGGTTGGAGTAGGAATGGAAATAAGAATCCACCCTAGGAGATGATCGTGGGGGCAGAAGGCAGTCCCACATACACCAAGACACTCGCTACTAGAACGAGCAACACTAAATCAATCAAATCTACCAAGCAAGTAGTAAGCATACAATGGAGCGAGATGAGAGCAGAATCACTCAATAACGCAATCAAGTTCTTGAAATGATGCTCGTCAGTTCCTTATATTTTTGGGTTTGAACCTTAGTGGATTAATGAAAATATCAATTCTCTCGACCACTAGGTGCCTGATTGGGATGAGAAACGAGGAACTGTGTGACTCTATCGGGACCTCTCACTCGCGAATGCAACCCTAGACTGGGGTGGATACGGTACAACCTGCCCGGCATCCGTGTGGGAATCCACGGCTCACGGGGGCTTACGGAGGTCCTCAGCAAGGTCCCTAGTCGGCTCCAAGGAATATGGAGACGAGAGGAAACCCTACCTCGGTAGGAATGTAACTAATATTGGAAGATGTCGATGCTCCTATGCGCACCGGAGTGCATGCACAAACTAGCCTAGCAGCTATCAATCAATGAGCGAGTATACACGCGAGTAATAAAAGCATGGTGATGCAATGATAATAAGAGAGCAGGGGGGAGCCAAATGAACAGCACCAGGAGCAATATATATATATCAGCCAAAAGAACTAAGCAAGATGAAATAAATGCACTGGGATAGGAGATGTGCGGTCCTCCTCTGACCGCGCTAAGTACTCAGGCAGTCAATATCCAGCCGTAATGTTTGAGTAGAAAGCAAGGGACATACCAGACAGACGGCCGATAGTCACCCGCTCACACACTTGAACCGCCACCTCACAGTCGCGTATCTGCCACCTAAAAAGTACAACGTACCTGTGCCTGAGCGTGGGACGGCTGTGTAAAAGCCGCTCAACGGATGGACGGCGTACAGAGAGCCGTCTGAAACAGGAAAGGCCGGGGTAGATAAACCTGACGGCAGAGTATATGAGCGGTGGGGTATCAACCGTACGTATTGGTAGACGGCCCTGGACAAACCGCATGTGCGCTAGAGGATAGAAACCGCATCCAACCTGTAAATCACTCCAAGAAGGAAACCTTGACAACGACTAGGAAGGGTCAGCAACTCAAAAGCACGATGGGCATTAGGCGTCCCACCGTGATCGCCACAAAAGGGGTGTAGATATATATTTCCCTCCTCTCTCCCTTTCACTAAGGGTCAAAAGTGCGTCAAGGGCATGAGACAAGTGAGAGAGGGAAGAGAAAATAGGGAATGAAGCAAAGTACCGTGATCGCCACCAAGATGCCGTACGCGACAGGCACGCCGTACCTTGGAAAATGGGGAGACACTCGCCTTAGTGCAGCGCTGAGGAATGAACGGCTCCCTTAGAATCGCCCTATGCTGAGCGGTCTTACGATAGACCGCCCTAGGATGCTGCGAGGGATGCGGGAGGAACTACTGCAGTGAGATGGACGGCGCCAGACGGACCGCGCTCCAGTGAAGGACGATCGTGGATGCACCGCGCGTACTGATGAACGGCCGGAGGATAGCCGCTCAGGACCTTCACTCAGCAAGTTGAAAAGGGGCTCGACCTCTACCCTCTCCGGCCGGCCAGAGGGGATGGGCCTCGTGCTTATTAGATGCTGACCTGCGAAACAACGTGGAGACACAGAAGAAACACCCAGATTAGCCTTAAACAATGTAGTATGTATTCAAATGAGAATATTTAAGCATGAACAAATGAAAAGGGGAATACCTGGGGGTTTTAAACCCCTAGGGTGATAAAAAACGGGATGGTTGTATGCATGATAATGAGAAGGGGGGGGTAACAATGCATGCAATGAAAGAAAAATGACAAAAGCCACGGAACGAAAGACTACGAAGACTGGGCTACTCCCTTGACCGGAGGCTCGTGCGGACGTAGAGAGCCTCCCTCCTTGGTGCTAGGTCGCTCAAAAATGCGGCAGGGCTTCGCCGTCGACCAAAATCTCCCCCCCCCTTTCGACGTCCGGCCGTAGGGTCTATTTATAGAGCCTCCCAAGCCAGCCTCGAAATTGGGGGGTTTAGATATTCTCGGGTCGAACTCACAAAAGATAATTCGTAGATAATATCATACTCTTCCATCCAGCCGAAACGGCATCAAAAATGGTTGAGTATCCGCGGAGAAATCATCAAAACAAGTTGAGGATAAAACCATGAGATAAATGGGATAAAATCGGTTGAAAATCGACAGCCGACGGCTTGAACGGTCTTACGATAGGCCGCACAAGGCATGGGCGGTCTAATTAGGACCGTCCATTCTGTCGGTGGAAATTTGAATAATCAGAATATTATCCCCAACTATCTCTCGAACCGGCCGAGATGTTCGCCGTTGGACTCTGAACATATGAACGGTTGTATATAGACCGTTTTATTTTAGGGCGACACAAAGACGACCGTTTAAGCCTGTCGGTGATAATTCGAATCATTTGGATAATTCTCTGAGAAAACGGGCGTGCTAGGACTCTGAGATATAGGCGGTTGGAACAGGCCCGTCCATGGTATTGAATGGTTCTAATCACACCGCACAAAAGCCTGTCGGTGGATATTCAGAAAATTCTCAGAAATGAGCCAAAATATATGAACGGTCTATATTCAACCGCCCACCTTATGAACGGCTGATGTGAAACCGTTCATGCCTTTAGGCACTTGATTCTTGTAAAATACGTTCAATCGAACAAAGCCAAGGCCCATTAAGCCCCGAATCACCACGAATTGCACCAAGGAGGGAGACGACCCATAAAATGAGCCCACGACATGCCACAAAAATGGCCCGATGAATGATGAACAACTCGAGTCATCAACTAATGGGAGTAAGGGAAACGAGTCAGCTTATCGGCATAAAACGGGTGTCAACAGTCACTAGCAGGTTCCCTCCGGTTTGGAGGAGGAGATTCATCTCCGGTTCTGGTCTTGCGGGTAGCAAGTCTAGGTGTCAAGCTCTATGGGTAGCAGAGTTTGGGTTGAGGGATTTGTTTCCCTTGGTTGGTCAAGATGTGTGGCAGCATTTTGTTCGCAGACTGAGTCTGTTGTTTCTAGCCATGGCTAGTGGAAGCCTCACTCTAGTTGGAGTGAGGGGTGGATGTAGATTGTGGCCTACAATCGAACCACCTTAAAAATACTTGTCTCTTCTGTGGTTTGCTGTTATCGTTTGTGATCTCCATCTGCTTGGCATTTTGTTTGACTATGAAGAGCCTTTTCAATCGCACTTACTTATTCTGTCTTGGTTATTGACTACGTTAGCAATACTCTTTCGCTGAATCTGAAGGGTTGAAATTCGAAGTAGTGATTTTCAGCTGAAGTTTTTAAATCGGGAGTGATCTATTCATCCCCCCCTTCTATATCACTCTTTGCTGCGCATAACATTTGGTATCAGAGCGGGTTTGCATCATGTGAACAAACGGTCAGGGAAATTCTAATGGTCCTCGAAGTTTCATGCCTCAGGGTCAATCCATTAGTCGCCCTCCATTTTTTGATGGTAATAACTATCTCTTCTGGAAAAATAGGATGGAGGTGTTCATCAGGGCACAGAGCCACAAGCTGTGGAGGGTAATCACTAAAGGGCAGTATGATCTGCCACCGAACGAGGACGCGTGGACAGATGATCATGTCAAGCTATCTTCACTTAACTGGATGGCGCTGAACATCATCGAGTGTGCTGTTCACCCAGATGAATACGCCCGCATATCAGCCTACAAGACGGCCAAGCGAATGTGGGATGAGCTGCAACTAATCTACGAAGGTACAGCTCAAGTGAGAGCCTCGAAGGTAAATCTCTACACCTCTGAGTATGAATTGTTTAAGATGAAACCAGAGGAGAACATCACTGAAATGTATGCTAGGTTGTCTTTGATCACGAATACTCTTAAGGGGCTAGGGAAAGAGATGGCTGAGGCAGATGTAGTCAGGAAAATACTTAGGTCTCTAACCCCAGCAAGGCACACTAAGGCCATCGTGATAGAAGAGTCGAAGGATCTGACGACTATGACGGTGACTGAACTCATAGGATCCCTCGTGACCTATGAGATGAACTTTAAAAGAGGTGGTGAAGGATGTGACAGGAAGGGCAAGAATATTGCTCTCAAGGCATCCCGCAATAAGGGTAGCAGTAGCAGTAGCAGTAGCCCCGAGTCCGATGGTTTTTTCGATCTCGATCAGGAGGAGCAGGCAATGCTCACTCGACAGTTCAGTAAGTTTTTTAGGAATAAGGGGAAGATCTTTAGGAGGAAGAAGCCATACTCCTTCAGTAAGAATATTGAATACAGCAATGATAAGAACAGAAATACTAAGAGAGTGACTTGTTTTCATTGCAACAAATAGGGACACATGAAAGGGGACTAACCAGATCTCTAGAAGAAGGGTCCCTACCTTTAGAACAAGAGCTCAAAGGTGCAGAAAAAGAAGAAGCCACATGCAATGGTCTGCACGTGGAGCGATGAGGAAGAAGATCCGGAAAGCACTTCCTCAGAGGAATATGAAGAACGGATTTGCCTAATGGCAAACAGCAAAGAGGAGGTAACAAATATCTTTGAGAAATTTTCTATTGATGACTGGGAAGATGCCTATGCTAAATTATTAGATAAGTTCAATTCACTTAGTAAAGAGCATAGGGTTCTGAAGAGAAAATTCAATACCAATATTGAAGAACAAACCCAATTCTGTGAGGAAAATCAGAAACTAAAAGAAGAACTAGAAGAATTGACTTCCCTAAGAAAAGAAAATGAAAAGCTCAAGGAAGAAAATCAGGAGAGTCACAACCAGCTTAATGAAATCAAAATCAAAATTGAAGAAAGCCTGAATGAAAATAGAGTGAACTTAGATAAATATGAAGCTGTTAAGAAAGTGAATGATGAACTCCTAAATATTCTGAGTCACTTCAAAAAGAGCTGGAAGATAAACAGAAGGTCTTGGAAAAATTTGTCCAAGGAAAAACTAGTCTGGATGCTATACTAGGGACTAGGGTTAACTTCAATAAGGAGGGTCTAGGCTATGACCCAACTAACAAGAGACCCTTACAATTCAAAACCATCACCTTCTGCCCAAAGAAGGGAAAAGAGAACCTGGACACACCATCCAGCTCAAATAGCAGTCAAGGAGCTCAATGCCAGAAAGAGAGTTCAACAAACAATGCTGATCGACCATTAAAATGGGAATGAATTCTGTAAAGAACTTCACTAAGCCCACTCACCAGAACATAAATTGTAGATGGACCAAGCAAGTGTCTCAGAATAAAAGCTGGAATTACAATAAACAGATGGGTCCAAACAGGATGTACTGGGGAAATATCTATCATCCGCAAAAATCTGTTACTCAACAAGCTCACATGAAATATCCTAGAAATGGGAAGCCTAATGACTGGAATAGAGCTTATTTCTCCAGACCAGCTGGACAGAACCCCGACTATAATTTCAATAAACCAGAAGTAAAGGTGCCAGAGAAAACCATGTTGAAGCAAATCTGGATTCCTAAACATTTGCTTAGAGATTTGAATAATGCCTTTGGACCCAACTCATCTTGGGTTCCAAATCACTTTGCTTGATGTTGTTTGTGTAGGTCGGCCAGGCAGCTGAAGACAACAAGTGGTACCTCGACAATGGCTGCTCCAGGCACATGACAGGAGACCGATCCAAGTTCAGCAAGATAGACATGAAGGTAGGGGGTCTGGTCAAATTTGGAAGAAAGAATAGAGGTAAGATAAATGGAGTTGGCACAGTAGGTAAGTCTTCCACAAACTCTATTGAAAAAGTTCTACTTGTGGAAGGTCTTCAACACAACCTGATTAGCATTAGTCAATTATGTGACAAGGGTCACAGGGTTGTGTTTGATGATAATTCATGCAAAATTTTTGAATTAAATTCCGATGTGGTTAAATTTGTAGCCAACAAGATTAATAATGTCTAAATGATAGACTTAGATGCTGAATCTGAACCTATCTTTTGTTTATCTGCTAATTCTGAAAATGATGCTTTTGAATGGCATAGACGTCTAGGCCATGCTAGTTTCTCTACTTTAAATAAATTGGTCAAGCATGATTTAGTTAGAGGCATGCCTAGAATTAAGTTCAATTCTATTTCAAAATCATGTGATGCCTGTGCTCTAGGCAAACAGACCAGGAATTCTTTCAAGCTAAGATCTGAGCCATTGTCCTCTAGACCAATGGAACTTCTCCATATGGACCTCTTTGGTCCTACTAGGACTCAGAGTCTTAATGGTAATAGGTTTGGCTATGTGATCATTGATGACCATTCTAGATTTTCATAGATCTTTTTCTTAGCCAATAAAAGTGATGCTTTTCAAAAGTTTAACCAGTTTTCAATAAGGTCAAACAAGAAGGAAAATACAAGATTTCTACAATTCAATCTGACCATGGAGGTGAGTTTGAAAACTCCATGTTTTCTGATCTTTGTGAAAGAGAGGGACTAACACACAGGTTTTCTTCTCCTAGGACACCTGAATAGAATGGAATTGTGGAGAGAAGAAATAGAACTATTGTGGAGATGGCCCGAACCATGCTGATTGAGAGTCAACTACCAAGGAAGTTCTCGGCAGAGGCGGCCAACACAACAACTTACATAATCAATAGGGCCATGGTAAGACCCATTTACGAGAAAACACCCTATGAGCTACTAAAAGGTAAGAAACCGAACTTGGTTCATTTTAGAATTTTTGGAGCTAAATACTTTATTCATAACAATGACAAGAAAGATTTAGATAAGTTTGAAGCTAAAAGCTCCCCTGGAATATTTTTAGGATACTCTGAAGTGTCAAGGGCATATAGGGTCCTTAACATAACAGACCAGAAGGTTGAAGAGTCTCCACACATCATTTTTAGTGAAACGAAAGGTCTTACTAACATTGGAAATATTGACAGAGATTCCAATCACGATGGGGAATTCCTAGAAGATCAAGAAGAAGAGAAGACTCAACCGAGTGGAACATCAAATCCTCCCAACCAGGAAGGACCAGAAGAGACAGGTGAGTCTTCAATAAATGTCAGATTTCTTAAAGATCATCTGATAGATAATGTCATAGGCAACCCTGAAGATCCTCTTCGGACTAGATCTCATTTTAGGAATGTTAATAATCAAGACCTAATTGCTTTAGTCTCACAAATTGAACCCAAATCAGTAGAAGAGGCCTTGGCTGATCAAGCTTGGGTCAATGCTATGTGTGAGGAATTAGGTCAGTTCGAAAGAAATAATGTCTGGAAGCTCGTTCCAAGACCAGAAAGTGTTAATATCATAGGAACTAAGTGGGTGTTTAAAAATAAAATGAATGAAGATGGAATCATCTCTAGGAATAAGGCCAGACTAGTAGCCAAAGGCTACTGTCAGGAATTTGGTGTTGATTTTGATGAATCCTATGCACCTGCTGCTAGGATGGAAGCAATAAGAATTTTGCTAGCTTTTGCATGTTCCAAGAATATAAAACTCCAACAAATGGATGTTAAAAGTGCCTTCTTAAATGGAGTTATTAAGGAAGAGGTTTTTGTTGAACAACCCCCTGGATTTCAATTCTCTCCTCAACCTAACCAATTTTCAGGTTAAACAAAGCCTTGTATGGTTTAAAACAAGCTCCTCGAGCATGGTATGAAAGATTGACTGAATTTCTGATCAGTAAGGGCTACAACAGAGGTAAGGTTGATCAAACTTTATTTACCAAGGGTACAAATAAAGATCTCATCATAGTTCAGGTATATGTAGATGACATTGTGTTTGGATCAACTATCTGTGAACTATGTGATGAATTCTCTAAAATGATGTCTGCTGAGTTTGAAATGAGTTTGGTCGGTGAACTAAAGTACTTTCTTGGCCTGCAGGTACAACAGTCAGAGGATGGATGCTTCATCAACCAGACCAAATACACAATGGAACTATTCAAGAGGTTTGGTATGAATAACCTGAAGCACAGTACAACACCCATGGGTACCAATACCTCACTGGATGCAGATGAGAAAAGTAAAGAGGTAGATGCCAAGCTTTATCGAGGTATGATTGGATCTTTACTTTACTTGACAGCCTCTAGACCTGATATACAGTTCAGTGTAGGAATGTGTGCAAGATATCAGTCTAGACCCACTAAAATACATTTAGCTGTAGTGAAAAGAATTTTCAGATATTTGTCAACTACACACTCTCTTGGTCTATGGTTTCCTGCTTCACACACACTTGATTTAATTGCATACACATATGCAGATTATGCAGGGTGTAAACTAGACAGAAAAAGCACTAGTGGTCACTGTGAATTTTTGGGTGGGTGTTTAGTGTCTTGGGGCTCCAAGAAACAACATTCTGTGGCCCTCTCCACTGCAGAGGCTAAATATGTGGCTGCATGGAGTTGTGGTACACAAGTCATTTGGATTAAACACCAGCTTCAGGACTACCAAGTAGACCTGGGGTGCACACCTATCTATTGTGATAATACCAGTGCCATTAATCTTGCCAAAAATCCTATTTTACATTCACGCACCAAACACATAGAGATAAGGCATCATTTCATAAGAGATGAGGTTTCTAAGAATAATTTTGAACTGATTCATGTAGGCACTGATAATCAGATTGCTGACATCTTCACTAAACCTCTGGATAATGAGAAATTCACTACACTGAGAAAAGAATTAGGCTTATTCAAATTGTCTTAATTGCGAAGTCTGTTCTTGTTGTGAGGGGGAGTTATGTGTGTCTGATGGTTAGCTTTCAGAAATGCTATGTTTAAGGGGGAGCTAGTTGAGCTGTGAGAGGGAGAGTTCTTTGACAGATTCAAAAAGACTGACCAGATGTGTGCCTTTGCTGGTTCTCATGACTGATCTAGTATGGTTCTCTCAGACAGTAGAATCTCACTCATCTCTTAAGTCTATAAGTCTGTGATACTAAAGTCTAGCTAGAATATTTCCTCTGCTAGTCTTTCAGAGATCTGGATTAATTGTATAAAGTATATCTTCCTACATTGTCAAGTGATTCTGGTTCAGGCAAAAACCTGTATGTCTTGATATCTGACCAAAAAAACTTGAAATCTAGACTTCAAGATTCACTTCAAGGAATAGTCCTTCTTGTATTGTTTTTAATCATTCCATCTTCTCGACACAAGGGATAAACTGAATTAACAAAGGTCTTGATTTGTTCACTGAGAAACTGGGAGCTTCATCAATGAAATGAAGTTTTCTCCTATGTCATGAGGTGTCAAATGCTTAACAAAAATTGAAAAGTCATGACATTAATATTCTGACCTTCACAGAGCAATGGTGGCTTGCTGGTGAGTAACTGGGGACTCTGGCCTCTAATCAAGGTGTTTCCTCATGTCAAAAGCCACAGTTACTAACTCTGTTCCTTTAAAAAAAAAAGGAGGAGGTAATGAGGTACTCACACTGAGTAACTGGGGATTCAGGCCTCTAATCAAGGTGTCTCCCTAATGTCAAAAGAGTGAATTACCAACTTACTCATTGGTCTTCTTGAAAATCATCTCAAAAATCCCTTGTAGTTATGCACTAATGGATTTCTTGTCCTCAATACCTTGAGAACACCTTCTCTGACTTTGTCTCTTGTTATCTTCTGGGATAGTTGCTTGTTCAGCTAAATCATGCCATACTTGTTAACTCCTGTTCTAAATCATATCCTATGTATGTTGATAAACTTTTCTATCATTCTATTTCTCTATTGTTTACTGGAGTTCAAGAATCTTCACTTGAGTTTAGCACCTCACTTATTCTCTTAAGACTTGTTCGTGCCTTTCTACACTAAGATGTTACTATACTTCTTCCCCATGTCTCCAGCACTTTCATATATTCTGCATTTTCTTTTGCTGATGTCAAAGGGGGAGAGAGGTTTTGCAATATCAGTAGATCATTTGCTGTCATGAGTTGTGGGGGAGTGGTTTTGGAAAAAGAAGAGTTTCAACTGTAGTGTTTAATTTATCTGCATGAGCTTGCCTTGAATTTACTTTGATTGTTAAAGTTGTAGTTAATTTCTTGTTAAGCCTTGATATTGCTTGATTCATAGTGTTGCCATCATCAAAAAGGGGGAGATTGTTGCATCCCTACGGTTTTGATGATGTCTCACACTATAAATCAGTTTGTTTCTATCTCTAGATCAATTCATGCTTCATCACTTGGGACAGTGCATTTCATGTGGTTGTCATATAGATATGCATTACTTGATTAAGTCTATACACTGCCAGCATACACGTTCAAAGTCTCTGCATTGAAGTCTGTACATTGACCATCTCTGTACAGAGTCTTTTGCATTCCTTCATATCAAGTCTAGACATTGTGAATTCCTTCATATGAAGTCTATACACTGCATGCTACAAAGTCTGCACATCCCGTTTGCACTAAGTCTACACATTGGCAAAGTCTATACATCGCTTATGCAAGTCTGTACAGCTAGTGCATTCATTGATATCAAGTCTACACACTGCAT
Source organism: Amorphophallus konjac (assembly GCA_022559845.1). Classification (NCBI taxonomy): domain Eukaryota; kingdom Viridiplantae; phylum Streptophyta; class Magnoliopsida; order Alismatales; family Araceae; genus Amorphophallus; species Amorphophallus konjac. Next base: position 285,323,626 of record CM040124.1, on the reverse strand, counting down.
ATAGGTAAAGTCTGCACATTGGTAAAGTCTATGCATCGGCCTGGCGCTCGCAAAGTCTATACATCGTAGTGCTCAAGCTTTCCAAAGTCTGTACATTGGCCTTCAAGCTTTCCAAGTCTATACATCGTGTGCTTCGAAACTTTCAAGTCTATACATTCAGATGAACTTGGAATTTGACGACCACCAGAAGTGGCGTCACTTTTGAATCAAACGCCTAGGAAGAAGGCGTCATTTACGTTGTGCATACTTTGATGCCGTAGCCAAGTCTATACACTCGCTAGTGTGCATATGCATAGTCTATACATTGGTTATGGGTGTGCATCGTGAAGTCTATACATTGTTTGTCTAACTCAAGCCTTTACATCAAAGTCTATACATTGGTTATGCTTGTGCATCACAAAGTCTGTACTCTGCCTTCTCATGCACGCATTCATCAAGTCTATACACTCCCTTGTTTTCTTGTCTATACATTCGATTGCTTCATGCTTTACACAGAAGTCTACACATTCCTCTCTGTTATGTTAATGCATCATTCTGCAAGTCTGTACATTGAGGTCGCATGAAGGCTTTCAAGTCTATACATTCTCACATTGTACATACTTCCTTATTTGCTGCTTCTAAAGTCTATACACGCTGTGTTAAAAGCCTGAACTAACTAGTTACATTTCTTTTGTCTCTGCATGCAGATGATTCAGGTTGATGATTGGGCACGTGATCCGAGGATGATGCTTGGCACGTGATCCGATGATGCTCTGGAAAAGGAGGGAACGAGCCCCGCTCACGCCACTCGTGTGAAGTCATGGTATTCAGGTCGGATGCCATATAAAAGGTGTCTTCTGCAAACAGAAGGAATGAACTGGAGGAAAAAGGTGAGAAGAAGAATCCCTGAGCAGAAGAAGAAAAGAGAGAGCCTCCACGTTCTAGAGAGAAGACAGAGAGAAATGATTTGAGAGTATTGTTCTGAGAGAAAAGTCTGAGTGAGAGAGAAGTGTCTAATTTGCTTCTTCGGAAGCTACATTGTTTTGGTTTCAGAAACGATTGTCTTCATCGATTGTCTTATTTTTCAGTTTCTTTCTTCATATTTCTGATTCCATATTGTTACCCTCCAGTGTTTGGAGGAAGGGAGAGATACTCCGGTTTCCCTCTGGGCTGCAGAGGAAGAGAGATATGTGATCTCTGGTTTTTCCAGTGACGGGTTGTCACTAGCAGGTTCCCTCCGGTTTGGAGGAAGGGAGATTCATCTCTGGTTCTGGTCTTGCGGGTAGCAGGTCCAGGTGTCAAGCTCTGTGGGTAGCAGAGTTGGGTTGAGAGATTTGTTTCCTTTGGTTGGTCAAGCTGTGTGGCAGCATTTTGTTCGCAGACTAAGTCTGTTGTTTGTAGCCATGGCTAGTGGAAGCCTCACTCTAGTTGGAGTGAGGGGTGGATGTACATTATGGACTACAATCGAACCACCTTAAAAGTACTTGTCTCCTCTGTGGTTTGCTGTTATCATTTGCGATCTCCATCTGCTTGGCATTTTGTTTGACTGTGAACAGCCTTTTCAATCGCACTTACTTATTCTGTCTTGGTTATGGACTGCGTTAGCAATACTCTTTCGCTGTATCTGAAGGGTTGAAATTCGAAGTAGTGATTTTCAGCTGGTTTTTTTAAATCGGGAGTGATCTATTCTTCCCCCCCCCTTCTATATCACTCTTCACTGCGCATAATAGGTAGAACAGTCCGGGGTAGTCCAACCTGTAGGTAGCACCGGTGCGGGCTGTACATCACCAGTGCGGTGTCGCTCATGAGCCTCAAGTCCAAGCCTGACCTCCTGGGAACTCTGACGGTGGTATCACGGAGGAAGTCTGGGCGCATCACGAACCAATCCAGAGGCAGCCTATTGATGTGCAGTCGCCACTCATCCCTGGTCTTCTTTTCTGCTGTCCTGCACTCTACTTGTGGGGAGAATCCGAACGTGCCACCTATGAAGAAGAGGGGGTGGCTCCCGAAGATCCTGCTAGCTGAAGTGACATCCTCCTTGTAGATGAATTTCATCCTAACACCCATCCAACACTCTAGAAGGATCATGGAACCAAACAGGGGACCTCCTAGGGCTGCTGAAGTAAGGCCCTCGTACAAGTAAGCAAGGATTGCCTGGGAGATGGAAAGTCCTTGCCATAGGCCGCTAATGGTACTAAGAAGGAGAATCTCTAGCACATGGTCAACTGAAGGAAACAAGATGGCCCCGCACAAGCAAATGGAAGCAGCCTTAGCTATGGCTTCCTACCACCTACACCTGTTCTTGCAATGCTCCACTACCCACTGGCTAAGAGGAAGAAGATGAATCTGACGTGGGCCTACGAAAGTATGGACATCCTTGCTATCTGGTATGAACCCTCCCAAGATAAGCCTAGGATCTATAGGGGCAACAATATGACACACTGAGTCTTCCCCTCCCACCTGAGACCTGGGTAAAAAGAAGTAGGTCTCTACCTCCTCCAATAAGATAGTGGCCTCGAATGATGGGAAAATAAATGTATGAGTTTGAGGATGGCAAATTTGAACTAAGGCCGAGATGCTGTGCCAATCAAGAGAAAGCTTTGGGTAGTTCTGACCTAACACTAGGACAGGTTGTAAGTGCCAAGATCTCAGGATAGATGTCACTCCTAGGGGCAAGGTGCGGACCATGGGAGCCAACCACTTCAAGGAGGAATACCGCCTGGGGCCAGGGAGAAGCTGAGGTGGGAAGAAAGGAGATGGAAGAAAAGAGAGGAAAGAAAAGCATGTAAGTAAATGAAAGAATTGAATTGAGTGAAATCATGATTAACTTACCACTCTCAGAGGGCTCGAGCTGAGATGCCGCGGGATCGCAGTCAGTCATTGGAGCACTTCTCGCTCCTTCCTGGACGGCTTTGGCCCTTCAAAAGATGCTCCCTCCATGGAACTCCCCTCTAGGGCCCTCTTCATGGTGATTTGGTGGTGAATAGCAAAGGTTTCAAGGCGTCGAAGGAAAAGGATGTGTAAATCACGAATTTAGGCTCCCCTCCTACTTATAGGGCTTGTTAGGAAGCCTAGGTCTCTTGAGATCGGGTTGGATAAGTCTAGGGCAGGTTAAGATGAGGTTTGGATGGGTTTGAAGCAGTTTGCCCTCGGGTTAAGGACTCTCCAGGAGAGTCCCATTCAAGTTCGCAGGATGCCCCGTTGGACGGTCTTACGATAGACCGCCTATCTCATTGTGCGGCCCCTTACGGACCGTTTATCATCTTTCAAAGAATTCGAGGGCAGGAGTTTAAGCAGCTTGAATTAGACTGTTCGTCTTCTTATGCGACTTGTGCTAAACCGTTCAACACTCAGAACGGTTAATATAAGACCGTTCAATTTCCTTCGGAACGGTCTATTACGAACCGTGTGTTACTTTAAATGGCCCACTGAGAACCGTTCTTTTGATCTGAAGCCCTTGTCCAACAAGTTGTGCATCTGTTCAACTAGTAGTCGTGCTGTCTCTCATCTCACTCATTTGGCGTCTCTCATCTCACTCATTTGACGCCCTCATCTCACTCATTCGACGTCACTCATCTCACTCATTTGGCATCACACACTCTCTCTCTCACTCGGAGTCGGTGTCCCTCTATCTCACTCGTGGTCATGTCGCGTCACACCCGTAGTCGTGCCTCACCCGTAGTCGTCGTCTCTCACTCACGCACTCGTGTCGAGTCAGTAGCCGCGTTCATCCATCCATTCATTCATTCATAGAAATAGACAAACAAGAAAGGCATATCACTATCATATCATATCATGTACAAAAGTCGGGCCAAGTATGAAAGTCAGGATTGTCCCTCTCCCTGGCCCCTGTCGCTGTCTCCGGCTCCCTCGTGCCTCTTTGGTGGAGGCATCGCTGAAACCCCCTCGTCACGCTGATGTCGCCGGCACCGCTCATCCTCCTCATTCCTCCGGTGGCCGGAGGAGCCTGTAAAGTAACTCCTAACAGAGACATGAGTGCTGTGGCTACCGCTCGCAGTCGCTCAGCTGGGCTCTCGACTCACCTCTCTTATGCCCGCCACCATGCCCTCCAATCTGGCAACCTATAACCGGGCCTGCTCCGCCTCAGCCCGGTAGCACTCCGCCTCGGTCGCGCTGGCTCGGAGTCGCTCCAGCTCAGCCCGAAGAAGCGCCGTCTCCAGCGCATCTACTGGTCGGCTTTGTGCTGCCTCCTCACGCACACGGGCCACCTCCTCCCGAGCCGCTGCCCAGCTCTGCTCAAGCTCGGTCCTAAGGCGGGTCAGCTTGGTCATCTACATACACATATCATTGTCAGTTAATTGCATTTCATACATATCGTAAGCATAAATAGCAAGGGAAAGTGAAGTGATTTGCGTACCCTCTCGGTGAGCGCCACCTCGGTCACCTTGGCCCGCGCTACCATTCGAGTGAAGTCGGCCTCCCGCTCGGCCCGATCTACAGGAGTCTGGGTAGAAGAAGAAGAAGGAGCATCGGCCCCCTGTCGCTGGGCACCCTCAGCACGCTGCATCTAAAACTCCAGGTCAGTCACATACATAGTCATAATCATAAGCATTTGCATAATTTAGAGAGTACAAGGTTTAGAAAACTCACCAGTAAGGCCAGGGCCTGTCGGGCCTCGTCCCGCTCCCTGATGGTGGAGTGCAGGAGCCCCTGCAGCTCCGCTAGTCATCCCTTAGGGTCAATCTGCATTCAAAAGTCCATGTGTCAGTGCATCATATAAGAATCATAAGCATAATAGACATAGTTTGAGTTTAGAAGTCGTACCGATCGGTGGGCACCCCGGAACACTGGTCTCGGTAGTGTCTGGCGTACGCAGTGTAGTACGCTGAGTCGCTCCCCACTCGGGCGGTCACCACTAGCCCAAGAGCTGTCCAGTCGGCCACCTACGCAGCGTTCCTCGTAGACCAATCAAATGCTACCGCCAGGCCCCGGGTAGTCCTCGTCACTCGCTCCCCCGCCTTCTCAGGCACCGGGAACTCCACCGCGGGCTGATGGACCCCGATGGTCCTCATCACCAATCTATAGTGCAGTGGCTCCACCACATTCACGCAGTGAAGCCACACATCTCGTCTGGCAAAAGCGAGGGCGCCAACCACCCAAGGCTGACCCTCCTGGCCCTCCTCTGTGTAAGGTGTCCACCGTACCTACAAGAAATAGAAAGTCGCATCAGCATCATCATCATATAAGAACTGCATTTAATTAAAGAATCTGAGTTTAGAAGTATACCGAGGCAAACGGTAGAGCATCCAGGTCGTCCTGCAGCTCTCGGACCTGTCGTCTCAGGGCTGCAGTCTCCCGAGGTGCTGTCCACCTCCGTGCAATCGGCAAGAGCCCGGGATGGGTCTCCTCGCCTCTGCCCAACCCACGTAGGTACACGTAGGCCCACGCCTGCATCACAACATCGTGTCATCATTTAGGAAACATATAGAATTGCATAATTAGGTCTAGGGTAAGAGTCATACCTGGAGTAAGGGGGAGAAGCCCCCGAGCATCTCAGTGTGTCGAACAAGAATGCGAGAACTGCTGCTCCCCATGCGTAGTCGCCCACATGGCTCAGCTCTCAAGGAAAGGAAGAAACAGGCAGCTCATCACGTCCGCTCTGGTGGAGAAGAGGAGTCGCCCGAACATCAGCATCAGGAACCGTTGTAGCACTCTGTCCGCCTCCGCTCCCGGCCCTGCAGCTACTCTCGGCCGCGCCAGCTCCACCAACCGCTGCAGGTGCTCCTTCGGCTGCTCTCCAACTGCAACTCCCGCCTATCGTAATCCCAGGCTGTCCTGGAGACTAGCCCGAGGTAGGAGGGTCGACTGACTCTCAGGGCGCCGTAGCTCTAAGCCCAGCAATCCCTAAGCCATCGCCATGTAGTCAGGAAAAGTGGTCCCACTAACTGGTGCCCCGTGCACTCGAAGGCCAGTGAGCCTGGCCACGTCCTCCAGCATGTGGACCATATGCCCCCACGGGAAGAGGAACATCCGACTTACTAGGTCCCAGCGATGGTGCAGGGTGTAGAGCAGAGCTGCGTCGAACCGACACACCTCGATGCTTAGGAATGGGGCGAACCCCGTGGCAGCCAACCGCTCTCGCTGGAAGTCCGGTAGTGCTAAATACACTGCGCGGACCTGCAGCCATGAGGTGCGGGTCCTGCGCTTTCCCTGCATTCATTTTAAATGCATTTTAGTAATTTATTTAAGCATTTTATTTCACATATAAATAAAATCATCAAGGTTTAACTCTATGTCGGAAGAGCGGTTACCCACAGGCCGCTCGTACCTTTGCACGGTCCCATGTGCACCGTTCTAATCCCTAGGTTCTGTGTTTCGAACGGGCTGGCATTGACCGTTCTTATCTTGAACGGGTGACCGTGCACCGTTCTTCCCTCAGGTTCTTAGTTTGAAACGGCCACTCCTGGGCCGCAGGAAGGTTGGGCGGTCCTATAGGGACCGCATTGTTCTTTGTTGACAGGGTATTGAATGGACCAATGAGGCATGCTTGTTGTTTGTACGGTGAGTCTCTCACCGTCCTTACTTGGTTTGGTTCTGGTGCTGTGTGAATTTGAATGGCTACCTCTGAACCGTGTGGGTTTGGGCGACTCTATGTGAGCCGTACGTTTTCGTTTGTGCGGTTGTGTCTAAACCACCCTACCGTCGTCTTCCCCGACGACGGTGAGGGTTTCCCCACGGGTAGGGAGGCCACCATGGCGCCCCAAACTGGTCCTTAGCCTCCTAAATCTCTCCAAAACCCCCCTAAATCTAACATGCAGGATGTAAAAATGGAAAAGAAAGGAAGTTTTGATGCACCTACCTCGGTCGGATGGGGCCCCTTGGCCGGCCTCTCCGCCGGAGCAACCTCCCCGGCGTCTACATCACCGGGCACGGCGGCTTCGGTCCTTTCCTCGGCCTCAGACGGCGGCGGGAGGGTACCCCCCTCGGCCGGCGGCATTGCCGGTGTCTCTTCCGCCGGTGTTTCCTCCACCGCGGCGGTAGTCATCGGTGGTGGCGCGTCCATGTTCGTCGGGCGTCTCGCTTGGTATTTTGAGCACATTTGAGATGAGGGAGTGATAGGGGTTGAGAAGGGAAGGAGTTGGAGATGAGAGAGAGAGTGAGAGGGGTTGAGATGGGCTCGGTGTGCCCTTCGTCCTCTCCCACCGTCAGTTGTGGTGGAGGGAGACAAAGGTGTTTTAGCATTTCATGGTTGCAGAGGTTATGTGGTCTAGCGATAGACCGTCCTTTATTTGAACGGTTGAGAGGTGACCGTTCATCTTCAACGGTATGCTATTTAAGTCGGTTCAAATTCCATAATATATGCGGCTCACATCTAAGCATTCATCTTTGGGCGGTTGGTGCCTAATCGTTCATGTTTGAAGTTGTTTTACCCCCATGTCTACACTTGGTGTTCAATTGATGAATTTTGATATCATTGCAAATCTTGTTAACAATTTCATGTGTAGCATCAAAACTTTCACTTGCCGTTTCACATGCGTAGGTAAGTCATGTATGGCCTTTTAACCTTATCACCCTTATTGCATTATTATATGGTACTATAGCATATTATCTCGAGAACTAGTTGGTTATCTACGTGTTTCAGGATCTGATGTTCCCCTTTAACAAAAATGATGATGATCCAGGTTCACGTGTTTAACCTTCGGATAGGCCGTTAGGTTGGGATGTCATGGGGAGGATGGTTCTATCCTGCACGTTGTGGTTGCGGATGGTATCTTGACTCTGATTTTCCCAGCTTAGCAATATTATTCTCGAGTATTTTGTATTTTAATCTTTCTTTACATTTATTTTAATGATTTTTTTTATTTTAGCCCAGCATGCATCATATGCATCTTTTTGAGCTTTCATGCCCCATGGTTTGCTTGAAGAATGTCCCGTCAGTAATGGTTAACTGTGCATTCAATGTTTGAGTAAGGGGAACTAATTCCACTCTGAGTTGGAAGGTTCTCTTTGGTCAATTCGCTTGGTTTGGTTGATTAAAAAGTCCCCGTCTGGAGCTTTAGCCCGTTTCTTTACTTTTGCTGCCTACTTTTGGCCTCCTCATTGGACCACGGGATTGTGTCCCCCATGAGGTTAGTCTTGTCGATTTGTTTCATTTAGTTTAGTTCCTCCAGACTGGTGTCATTTTTTGGTTTTATCATTCCTTATGTTTGGTTTAGAGTTTTCCGGAAGATTCCTGTCGCTTGTTGGTAAAAATGGGTGTCATTTTACCTTAACGCCCGCTTTTTCGATTCACTACGCTGCATTTCCGCTCCATCTCCATGTCCCATGTCACTTTCGCTTCACCTCCGCTCGCTCCCCTACAACGAGGACGTTAAGGAGGGGCATATGTTGACACCCATTTTTTACCGATAAGTTGAGTCGTTCCTCTTACTCCCATTTGTTGATGCCTCGAGTTATCCATCGCTCATTGGGGCTATTTTCAGGCATGTCTTGAGCCAGTTTTATGGGTAGCCTCTCTCCCTGGTTAGGTTCGAGTTGATTCAGGGCTTAACGGGCCTTGGTTTTGGTTGATTGGGCTTTTCTATGAGTTTCAACACCCATGTACATGTACGGTGCATCCCTGGCTGCCCAATCAATGTGCGGTTGCCTGTGGACCGTCCACCTATTTTGGAATATTTTGGTTAATTTTTTGAATTTCCACCGACAAGTATTTATGTGGTCCTATGCTGGCCGTTCAACTTGATGAACGGACGGATGGTAGCCGCTCTGTTAGCGCAGCAAGAGTGATATAGAAGGGGGGGATGAATAGATCACTCCCAATTTGCAGAAACTCAGGCGAAAAATAGATTCTACTGCTAACGCACCTCCTTAACCCGTACACAGAGAAATATAGATGAGAGTGAAGAACTGATCACTTGAAGGCAAAGGGACAAGCAGATGAAGAGCACAGAAATCAATAGCAAACCACAGAGGAGGCACTCGGTTTTTAGGTGGTTCGATTGCAGTCCGCAATCTACATCCACCCCTCACTCCAACTAGAGTGAGGATTCCACTAGACAAAGCTAGATCACAGCAGACTCAGTCTGTGTACAAGATGCTGCCACACAGCTTGAACACCCAAGGGAAACAAATCCCTCGACCAAGCTCTGCTACCCACAGAACTTGAAACATGTTCTAGCTCCCAGCTAGAACACAACCGGAGAATCCTCTCCCTTCCTCCACACACGGAGGGAAACTGTTAATGACAGCCTGTCACTAACAACACCAGAGATCACCGATCTCTTTTCCTCTGCAACTCAGAGGGAAACTGGAGTAGTACTCCCTTCCTCCACACACAGGAGGGAAAACAATTGAAATCAGAATGGAAGAACAAAATAAACGAAAACAAAATAGAAAGAAAAACCAATGAAGAAGAAATCGGTTCTGAAACCCAATACAACTATAGCTTCAAATGAAGCAATTCATCAATCCACACACACTCTCTCTCTCTCTCGAACAAACTTCTCTCAGATATGGAACTCTCTACTCCTTTTCTTTTCTGGATCGTGCAGACTCTCACCAATGGCTTCTGCTTTTTTTTTTTCACGATCGAACTTCTACTGAAGGATGAAGCTCTATATTTATAGCAGATAATGGCGTGTGGCTGCCAGGTTCCCGCCCATGCACTTTTGGCCAGATCATTTTGAATTTCGACCACATGGCAGCATCCTGACAAGGTTGCCATCCACGTGTCATGCGCCTATTGTCTTGGATCACGTGTCAGGTGCCAACCTCGATTCACGTGCCCAATCATCAGCCTGAATCACCTACAGACAGACAGATGGAATGTATAGACTTAGTTAGTTCAGGCTTTTAGCAAGAATGTATATACTTCAGAAACATCAACTGAGTAACTGTGTACAATCGTGAGAGAATGTATAGACTTAATGAATAAACGCATGTATAGACTTTACCAGGGTATGCACAATGCAATGCATTGACGCTACACTACGTGCCTATGCACTGCGTTGACGCAGTGCAATGTGTCTTTGAAAGCTGTAAACAGCAAGGCATGCTGTACAGACTTCAGACAGCATGCATCAGATGACTCTGTATGGACTTGAAGACCCTTAGCCAATGTATAGACCTCTAGAGGAGACAAATGTGTAGACTTCACATTGCTCAGCCACTGTGTAGACTTCACAAAGCCTAACCAGTGTACCGACTTGTAATGAGTGTGCTGTGAGCTCTGAAGACTCAAGTTGTAATAACAGAATGTATAGGATTGTGGTCGTACAACCCAATGTGTAGACTTGTAAAAAGTGGACAATTGTCAGACTTTGATGCTGATCAAAAGACCCTTGGTCAACAACCAAGGCGTCAACGCTTCCAGCGTGCAGCGTCGCCTCAGCTCCTCAAGAAAAATGCTCACTCCCTAGGCAAGCTGACCAATGCGTCAACGCATCCAGTGTCAGCGTCGACGCAGTGAACAAGAAGGAAGCGATAGACGCACCATTGCGTCTACGCAGTCAGCCAAGTGCGTCAACGCACTAAAGGCATGCTACCCATGAAGTCAGATAGGCTGTACAGACTCTGTGGATTTAAAGCAATGTAGACTTCAGACTGTATAGACTTGAACCAAGACGAGGAGAAGACTTCACGTTGTATAGACTTGCCAAATCAGTTGGGCGATGTACAGACTTGAACAGATCCAGCTGAAGGATGTATAGACTTGGAATCCACTGTACACGACTATACAGACTTTGAGGCTTAATGCAAACGCCAGTGAACAGACTTCTAAAAAACTGATGCGTTGTATAGACTTTCATGAGACGCTAAAGTCTATACAGACTAGACCAGTGAGACACTGATAGAGACGATGCAATGCGATGTGGAGACTTTAACATTAGACGCTGCATGAGACGGTAGGCTGTACAGACTTGCAAAGAGTGTAGGGTGTATAGACTTGAAAGTCTCAAGGTGAAGTGCAAACATGCTGAGTTGACGCTGCAGCCCAATTAGTTGACGCTGCAACATATTACTTTTACGTTCAACTGATGATGTGTAGACTGAATCAAATGAAGAACCTGAACAGAAGAGTCTACGCATCAACACACTGAGTTGACGCATAGGTGTGAGAACAGAGACATGCAATGACTGAAGGGTCGACGCATCAGCACGCTGAGTTGACACACTAGTGTGAAGACTGTGCAGACAGAGTGTAGGCAGAATTAAGGTAGAGCATGTTATCTGACAGCCATTGAACTGTACTCACTCACATGATGAAACAGCATTAATCTAGAGATAGAAGATTGATTTATAGTGTGGGACATCATCAAAACCATAGGGATGCAACAATCTCCCCCTTTTTGATGATGACAACACTATGAATCAAGCAATATCAAGTTTCAACAAAAAGTTAATACCAGCTGCAACAAGCAGAATAAATTCAAGACATGCTCATGCAAATGAATTAAACATTCCCTACAGCACACTCTCATCTCCCCCACAACTCATAACCATATCTTCCACGAAGTAACATGACTCCCCTCAAAGCTCAAGACAAAACCAATACTCACTGATATTGCAAACTTCACTGATATTGCAAACTTCTCTCCCCCTTTGACATCAGCAAAAAGAACTACAGAATGTATGACAATGCTGGAAACATGAGGACTCAGGGCAATAACTTCTTAGTGCAGAAAGTCACGAGTAGGTCTTAAGAGAATAAGTGAGTTTCTAATCTCAAGAGAGGATTCTTTAGACTTCAGTACACAATAGAGAAGTAGAATGATAGACAAGTTTATCAGCATACATAGTGGATGATTGAGAGCAGGAGTTCACAAGTATGGCTAGATATAGCTGATCATTCAACTATTCCACAAGACAGCAAGAGACTAAATCAGAGATGTGTTCTCAAGGTATTGAAGTCAAGCAATCCATTAGTTGCATAACAACAAGGAATTTTTGTTGGAGATGATTTTCAAGAAGATCAAAGAGTAAGTTGGTAGTTCACTTCCTTTGACATTAGGGAGACACCTTGATTAGAGGCCTGAATGCCCAGTTACTCAGAGTGAGTACCTCATTACTTCCTTCCCTTTTTTTTATTAAGGAACAAAGTTAGTAACTGTGGCTTTTGACATTAGGGAAACACCTTGATTAGAGGCCAGAGTCCCCAGTTACTCACCAGCAAGCCACCATTGCTCTGTCATGATTTTTCATTCATTTTAAGCATTTGACACCTCATGACTTGGGAGAAATATTCATTTCATTGATGAAGCTCCCAGTTTCTCAGTGATCAAAACAGAACATGTTTGTTCAGTTAAGCCCTTGAGTTAAAGAGATAGAATGATTGAAGACAATACCAAAAAGGACTTTTCTTGAATTGAGTCTTGAAGTCTAGATTTCAAGTTGATTGGGTCAGATATCAAGACATACAAGTTTTTGGCCTGAACCATAATCAATGACAATATAGGAAGATATACTTTATGCAATTAGTCCAGATCTCTGAAAGAGTACCAAAGGAAAGATTCTAACTTGGAGATTAGAGTCACTGACTTTTAGACTTAAGAGATAAGTGACACTCTACTTCCTGAGAGAACCACACTAAATCAATCATGCAAGACCAGCAAAGGTACACATCTGGACAGCCCTTTTGAATCTGTCAAAGAACTTCTCTTCTCACATCACAACTCAGCTCCCCCTAAGACATAGCATTCCTCAATAAAACATTCTAGCAAAATCTCAAGGCTTCCCCTTACTTAGAGCATTCCTGAAAGCTAACCAGTAAGTATTCTGAACTCCCCCTTAAACCAGCATGCAAGAAGGCTAGAAATCAGACAAACACAACTCCCCCTCACAACAAGAACATGCTTCATAATTAAGATAATTTGTATAAGCCTAATTCTCTTCTCAATGTGGAAAATTTTTCATTATCCAGAGGTTTTGTGAATATGTCAGCAATCTGATTATCTGTGCCTACATGAATCAGTTCAAAATTATTCTTAGACACCTCATCTCTTATAAAATGATGTCTTATCTCTATGTGTTTGGTTCGTGAATGCAAAACAGGATTTTTAGCAAGATTGATGGCACTAGTATTATCACAGTAAATAGGTGTGCACCCCAGGTCTACTTGGTAGTCCTGAAGCTGGTGTTTAATCCATATGACTTGTGTTCCACAACTCCCTGTAGCCACATATTCAGCTTCTGCAGTGGAGAGGGCCACAGAATGTTGTTTCTTGGAGCCCCAAGACACTAAACACCCACCCAAGAATTCACAATGGCCACTTGTGCTTTTCCTGTCTAGTTTACAGCCTGCATAGTCAGCATATGTGTATGCTACTATGTTAAGTGTGTGAGATGCAGGAAACCATAAACCAAGAGAGTGACTAGCTGACAAATATCTGAGATTCTTTTAACTGCAGCTAAGTGTAGTTCAGTAGGTCTAGACTGATACCTTGCACACATTCCTACACTGAATTGTATATCAGGTCTAGAGGCTGTCAAGTAAAGTAGTGATCCAATCATACCTCTATAAAGTTTGGCATTTACTTCTTTACCTGTCTCATCTGCATCCAATGAAGTATTGGTGCCCATGGGTGTAGTAATGTGCTTTAAGTTTTCTATGCCAAACCTTTTGAACAGTTCCATTGTGTATTTGGTTTGGTTGATGAATCACCCATCTTCTAGCTGCTGTACCTTCAATCCAAGAAAATATTTTAGTTCACCAACCAAGCTCATTTCAAATTCAGCAGACATCATGGTAGAAAATTCATCACATAGTTCATGCTTAGTTGATCCAAATACAATGTCATCTATATATACCTGAACTATGATGAGATCTTTATTCATGCCCTTGGTAAATAAAGTCTGATCAACTTTACCTTTTTTGTAGCCCTTACTGATCAGAAATTCAGATAATCTTTCATACCAAGCTCTTGGAGCCTGCTTTAGACCATACAAGGCTTTGTTTAACCTGAAAACTTGGTTAGGTTGAGGAGAATATTGAAATCCAGGAGGTTGTTCAACAAAAACTTCTTCTTTAATGACTCCATTTAAAAAGGCACTTTTAACATCCATTTGTTGGAGTTTTATGTTCTTTGAGCATGCAAAGGCAAGCAACAGTCTTATAGCTTCCATCCTAGCAACAGGTGCATAGGATTCATCAAAGTCTACACCGAATTCCTGACAGTAACATTTGGCTACTAGTCTGGCCTTATTCATCGAGATAATTCCATCTTCATTCATCTTATTTTTGAACACCCACTTGGTTCTTATGACATTAATACCATCTGGTGTTGGGACAAGCTCCCAGACATTATTCCTTTCAAACTGACCTAATTCCTCACTCATAGCATTGACCCAAGCTTGATCAGCTAAGGCCTCTTCTACTGTTTTGGGTTCAATTTGTGAGACTAAAGCAATTAAGTCATCATTATTCACATTTCTAAAATGAGACCTAGTCCGAAGAGGATCTTCAGGATTGCCTATGACTTTATCTAAAGGATGGTCTTTAAGAAATCTGATATTTGTTGAAGACCCACCTGTTTCTCTTGGCCCTTCCTGATTGGGGGAATTTGTTTCTCCATTTGGCTGAGTCTTCTCTTCTTCCTGTTGGTCTTCTAGAAAGTCTCCACCATGATTGGAATCCCTGTCAAGATTTTCAATATTAGAGACATCTTTCTTTTCACTAAAAAGGATGTGTGGAGATTCTTCCACTTTCTGATCTGATATGTTAAATACCCTATATGCCCTTGACACTTCAGAGTAACCCAAGAATATTCCAGGTGAACTCTTGGCTTCAAACTTGTTTAAATCTTTCTTATCATTGTTATGAATAAAACATTTTGCTCCAAAATTTTTGAAATGAAACAAGTTTGGTTTCTTACCTTTTAGAAGCTCATAGGGTGTTTTCTTGTGTATGGGTCTTACCATGGCCCTGTTGATTATGTAGGTTGCTGTATTGGCCGCTTCTGCCCAAAACCTTCTAGGTAATTTACTTTCAATCAACATGGTTCGGGCCATTTCCACCATTATTCTATTTTTTCTCTCCACAATCCCATTTTGTTCAGGTGTCCTGGGAGAGGAAAACCTGTGAGTTAGTCCTTCTTTGTCACAAAGATCAGTAAACATGGAGTTTTCAAACTCACCTCCATGGTCAGATTGAATAGAACTAACCTTGTACTTCCCTTCTTGTTTGACCTTATTGAAAAATAGATTAAACTTTTGAAATGCATCACTCTTATTTGCCAAGAAAAATATCCATGAGTACCTAGAGAAGTCATCTATGATGACATAGCCAAACCTGTTTCCATTAAGACTCTGAGTTCTAGTTGGACCGAAAAGATCCATATGAAGAAGTTCCATTGGTCTAGAAGACAATGGCTCAGATCTTAATTTGAAAGAATTTCTGGTCTGTTTGCCTAGAGCACAGGCATCACATGCTTTTGATATTGAGTTGAATTTAATTCTAGGCATGCCTCTAACTAAATCATGCTTGACCAATTTATTTAAAGTTGAAAAGCTAGCATGACCTAGACGTCTATGCCATTCAAAGGCATCATTTTCAGAATTGGCAGATAAGCAAATAGTAGATTCAGAATTCTCATCTAAGTCTACAATGTAGACATTATTAATCCTGTTGGCTATAAATTTAACCATGTCAGAATTTGTTTCAAGGATTTTACATGAACTATCATCAAATACAACCCTGTGGCCCCTGTCACATAATTGGCTAATGCTAATCAGGTTGTGTTGAAGCCCTTCCACAAGTAATACTTTTTCAATGGAGTTTGTGGAAGACTTACCTACTGTGCCAACTCCAATTATTTTACCTTTGTTCTTTCCTCCAAACTTGACCAGACCCCCTAGCTTCATCTCTATCTTGCTGAACTTGGATCGGTCTCCTATCATATGCCTGGAGCAGCCACTGTCGAGGTACCACTTGTTATCTTCAGCTGCCAGGCCGACCTACACAAATATATCAAGCAGAGTGATTTGGAACCCAAGATGAGTTGGGTCCAAGGACATTGTTCAAAACTCTGATCAAGTGTTTAGGTATCCAGATTTGTTTCACCATGGTTTTCTCTGGCACCTTCCTTTCTGGTTTATTAAAGTTGAATCCAGCTGAACTGGAGAAGTGAGTTCTATTCCATTCATTAGTCTTCCTATTCCTAGGAAATTTCCTGTAGGCTTGTTGATTAGCATATCTTTGACCATGAAAGTTATTTCTCCAGTAGGTCCTGTTTGGACCCATCTGATTGTTGTAATTCCAGCTCTTATTCTGATTTATTTTCTTGGTCCATCTACCATTTGTGTTCTGGTAAGTGGGCTTAGTGTTATTCTTCATAAAATTCATTCCCATCTTAGATGGTTGTCCAGTACTAATTTTTGTGTTTTCTTTGGGACTTTGAGTTCCCTTAGAGCTGTTTGAGCTGGATGGTGTGTCCAGCTTTTCTTTTCCCTTCTCTGGACAGAAGGTGATGGTCTTGAATTGCAAGGGTCTCTTGTTGGTTGGGTCATAGCCTAGACCTTCCTTATTGAAATTGACCCTAGTCCTAGTATAGCATCTAGGCTAGTCTTTCCTTGGACAAACTTTTCTAAGATTTTCTGTTTGTCTTCCAGCTCCTTTTGAAGAGACTCAGAATTCTTTAGGAGTTCAGCATTTACTTTCTTCATAGCTTCATATTTCTCTGAATTCACTCTAATTTCATTCATGCTTTCTTCAATTTTAGTTTTGAATTCATTGAGCTGTTTTTGACTTTCTTGAATTTCTCCCTTAAGCTTATCATTCTCTTTCCTTAGTGAGGTCATTTCTTCTAGTTGTTCTTTTAGTTTTTCATTTTCCTCACAGACCAGAGTTTGTTCTTCAATATTTGTGTTAAATTTTCTTTTCAGAACTCTGTGCTCTTTGCTAAAAGAATTAAATTTATCTAGCAAGTCACCATAAGCATCATCCCAGTCATCAATTGAGAAATTTTCAAAAACGTTTATTACCTCCTCTTCACTGTTTGCCATAAGGCAAATTCCATCTTCATATTCTTCTGAGGAAGCATCTTCGGGGTCTTCTTCTTCCTCGCTCCATGTGCAGACCATCGCCTGTGGCTTCTTCTTCTTCTGCACCTTTATGTTTTTCTTCTGAAGATAGGGACCCTTCTTCTGGAGGTCTGGGCATTCGCCTCTCATGTGTCCCTGTTTGTTACAATTAAAACAAGTCAGTTTCTTAGGATTTCTATCCCTGTAACTGGTAAATTCAGCATTCTTGTTAAAGGGTTGTGGCTTCTTCTTCCTAAAGGTCTTTCCCTTTTTCTTCAAAAATCTTCTGAACTGTCTAGTGAGCATTGCCTGCTCCTCCTGGTCGAGATTTGATAAACCTTCAAGCTCGGACTCAGACTCGGGGCTACTGCTGCTGCTCCCACTGTTACTACCCTTGTTGCGGGAAGCTCTTAGAGCTACATTTTTACCCTTCCTCTCACTTCCTTCTCCACCTCCTTGGAAATTCATCTCATAGGTCATAAGGGATCCTATGAGTTCATTCACAGTCAAGACAGTCAAATCTTTTGATTCCTCAATCACAATGGCCTTAGTGTGCCATGCCGGGGATAAAGATCTAAGGATTTTCCTGACTATATCTGCCTCAGCAAGATCCTTCCCTAGCCCTTTAAGAGTGTTAGTGATCAAGGATAACCTGGCATACATTTCGGTTATATTTTCATCTGCATTCATCTTAAACATTTCATACTTGGAAGTGTAGAGGTTTACCTTCGAGGCTTTCACTTGAGCTGTACCTTCATAGATCAATTGCAGCTCATCCCACATTCGCTTGGCAGTTCTGTATGCAGATATACGGGCATATTCCTCTAGATGAACAGCACACTGGATTATGTTCAGCGCCGTCCAGTTGAGTGAAGAGAGCTTGACATGGTTATCTGTCCAAGCATCCTCGTTTGGTGGCAGCTCATATGGCCCCACCGTGATTACTCTCCACAGTTTATGACTCTGAGCTCTGATGAACACTTCCATCCTGTTCTTCCAAAACAGATAGTTACTACCATCGAAATAAGGAGGGCGACTAATGGATTGACCTTCGGCCATGAAGGTTCTAGGACCACCAGCATTTCCTTGACCGTTCGTCCACATGGCGTAAACCTGCTCTGATACCAATTGTTAGCGCAGCAAGAGTGATATAGAAGGGGGAGATGAATAGATCACTCCCAATTTGCAGAAACTCAGGCGGAAAATAGATTCTACTGCTAACGCACCTCCTTAACCCGTACACAGAGAAATATAGATGAGAGTGAAGAACTGATCACTTGAAGGCAAAGGGACAAGCAGATGAAGAGCACAGAAATCAATAGCAAACCACAGAGGAGGCACTCGGTTTTTAGGTGGTTCGATTGCAGTCCGCAATCTACATCCACCCCTCACTCCAACTAGAGTGAGGATTCCACTAGACAAAGCTAGATCACAGCAGACTCAGTCTGCGTACAAGATGCTGCCACACAGCTTGAACACCCAAGGGAAACAAATCCCTCGACCAAGCTCTGCTACCCACAGAACTTGAAACCTGTTCTAGCTCCCAGCTAGAACACAACCGGAGAATCCTCTCCCTTCCTCCACACACGGAGGGAAACTGTTAATGACAACCTTTCACTAACAACACCAGAGATCACCGATCTCTCTTCCTCTGCAACTCAGAGGGAAACTGGAGTAGTACTCCCTTCCTCCACACACCGGGGGGAAAACAATTCAAATCAGAATGGAAGAACAAAATAAACGAAAACAAAATAGAAAGAAAAACCAATGAAGAAGAAATCGGTTCTGAAACCCAATACAACTGTAGCTTCAAATGAAGCAATTCATCAATCCACACACACTCTCTCTCTCTCGAACAAACTTCTCTCAGATATGGAACTCTCTGCTCCTTTTCTTTTCTGGATCGTGCAGACTCTCACCAATGGCTTCTGCTTTTTTTTTTCACGATCGAACTTCTACTGAAGGATGAAGCTCTATATTTATAGCAGATAATGGCGTGTGGCTGCCAGGTTCCCGCCCATGCACTTTTGGCCAGATCATTTTGAATTTCGACCACATGGCAGCATCCTGACAAGGTTGCCATCCACGTGTCATGCGCCTGTTGTCTTGGATCACGTGTCAGGTGCCAACCTCGATTCACGTGCCCAATCATCAGCCTGAATCACCTGCAGACAGATAAATGGAATGTATAGACTTAGTTAGTTCAGGCTTTTAGCAAGAATGTATATACTTCAGAAACATCAACTGACTAACTGTGTACAATCGTGAGAGAATGTATAGACTTAATGAATAAACGCATGTATAGACTTTACCAGAGTATGCACAATGCAATGCGTTGACGCTACACTACGTGCCTATGCACTGCGTTGACGCAGTGCAATGTGTCTTTGAAAGCTGTAAACAGCAAGGCATGCTGTACAGACTTCAGACAGCATGCATCAGATGACTCTGTATGGACTTGAAGACCCTTAGCCAATGTATAGACCTCTAGAGGAGACAAATGTGTAGACTTCACATTGCTCAGCCACTGTGTAGACTTCACACAGCCTAACCAGTGTACCGACTTGTAATGAGTGTGCTGTGAGCTCTGAAGACTCAAGTTGTAATAACAGAATGTATAGGATTGTGGTCGTACAACCCAATGTGTAGACTTGTAAAAAGTGGACAATTGTCAGACTTTGATGCTGATCAAAAGACCCTTGGTCAACAGCCAAGGCGTCAACGCTTCCAGCGTGCAGCGTCGCCTCAGCTCCTCAAGAAAAATGCTCACTCCCTAGGCAAGCTGACCAATGCGTCAACGCATCCAGTGTCAGCGTCGACGCAGTGAACAAGAAGGAAGCGAAAGACGCACCATTGCATCTACGCAGTCAGCCAAGTGCGTCAACGCACTAATGGCATGCTACCCATGAAGTCAGATAGGCTGTACATACTCTATGGATGTAAAGCAATGTAGACTTCAGACTGTATAGACTTGAACTAAGACGAGGAGAAGACTTCACGTTGTATAGACTTGCCAAATCAGTTGGGCGATGTACAGACTTGAACAGATCCAGCTGAAGGATGTATAGACTTGGAATCCACTGTACATGACTATACAGACTTTGAGGCTTAATGCAAAGGCCAGTGAACAGACTTCTAAAAAACTGATGCGTTGTATAGACTTTCATGAGACGCTAAAGTCTATACAGACTAGACCAGTGAGACACTGATAGAGACGATGCAATGCGATGTGGAGACTGTAACATTAGACGCTGCATGAGACGGTAGGCTATACAGACTTGCAAAGAGTGTAGGGTGTATAGACTTGAAAGTCTCAAGATGAAGTGCAAACATGCTGAGTTGACGCTGCAGCCCAATTAGTTGACGCTGCAACGTATTACTTTTACGTTCAACTGATGATGTATAGACTTAATCAAATGAAGAACCTGAACAGAAGAGTCTACGCATCAACACACTGAGTTGACGCACAGGTGTGAGAACAGAGACATGCAATGACTGAAGGGTCGACGCATCAGCACGCTGAGTTGACGCACTGGTGTGAAGACTGTGCAGACAGAGTGTACGCAGAATTGAGGTAGAGCATGTTATCTGACAGCCATTGAACTGTACTCACTCACATGATGAAACAGCATTAATCTAGAGATAGAAGATTGATTTATAGTGTGGGACATCATCAAAACCATAGGGATGCAACACGCTCATCTCTCAGAGTCCTGCGCTTTGTGGTGTTCTCAGATAATTATCCAATTAATCTATTTATCACCGACAAGGCTAGAACGGTTTGTCTTTGGCCGTTTTACCTTTGAACGGTCTCATCTGAGCTGTTCATCTATGAGAGTCCAACGGCGAAGGTTTCGGTCAGTTCGATGGATAATTTGGATTATTTATGATTTATTTTGAATTTCGACCGACGGGGTTGGACGGCCAGGACATGACCGCACATCCTGTTGAACGGTCTATCGTAAGACCGTTCATCCGTTCGATTCCGGAATTTCAATAGCTTTTATCACTTTATCCATGGTTTTATCCCCAACTTCTCCCGTCATTTTCTCCGCGGATAATGAACCATTTTGAGTGCCGTTTCGACTGGATGAGAGATAATTTGATTATCTATGATTTTCCTTTGATTATCTTGACCTGAAAATGCTTCTAAACCCTAATTTCGAGCCAAGACTTTAGGTGCTCTATAAATAGACCCTAAAGGCCAGGTTTGAAAGGGGGGAGATTTTTGGTCGACGGCGAAGCCCTGCCGCATTCTTGAGCGACCTAGCACCAAGGAGGGAGGCTTTCCACATCCATACAAGCCTCCGGTTCAGGGAGTAGTCTAGTTTTTTTAAGTCTTTTATGTTTGATACGTTTTGTCCTCTTTTCCATTGCTTGCATCACTTTTCTCACTTTCTCCCCACGTTTTTCTTCATCTTCATTGCGATGCACACACCCACCCACGTTTATGACACCCTAGGGGTTTAAAACTCCCCAGGTATCCCCCTTTCCACTTATTCATGTTAATTTCTTGTTATTTTGGCATCTACTACAGTTTTCAGTTCTAATCTAGGTTTTCTCTTTGTGTTTTCACGTCGTTTTGCAGGTCAGCAATCCCTAGCACGAGGCCCATCCCCTCTGGCCGGCCGGAGAGGGTGGAGGTTGGACCCTTTGTGACTTCTGGCTTGGTGGTCTTGTGCGGTTCTCTACAGTCCATTCAAGAAGACGTGCAGTGTAGCCTGGACCGTCCTTCCTCTTCCTGCGGTCGGAATAGAGCCGTTCAACTGCCAGGAGTGCTTCATCTCGCATCCTCTGCAGCGCTCTTAAGTGGTCTATCGTGAGACCGTGCATCTGATCAGTAGTTCTTTCTGAACCGTCCATCTTCCCAGCGTTGCAGGTTAGGCGAGTACCTCTCCCTCTTTCCAAGGTACGGCGTGTTCATCACGTTCGGCACCTTGGTGGCGATCATAGGTTTTTACACCTCCCTTTTCTTCTGTCTTCATTCGTTTCCGATGTTGGATGTGGTAGGATAGACATTGGGAAGGCATTGGAAAAACGGACAGGAGGAGAAATATATCTACAGAGACGACGAACCCTCGCCCCCATCACCGCCCTGCCGCTGATGAACATACTGATAAATACCCCAGAAAAACTCCTCAACTCCGGGAACTCTCACCTCTTCAGCTGCATCTACCGGAAGTGCCGCTCTGCTCTGTCCTTCCTGGCCCCCACCTGACTCTCCGTGTTGGGAATGAGTCCCTCTTCTGGGTGCCATAACCTCCCCTGTTAACAAAAATAACCAACAGAATTAATAAAACACACGGAGCCCTACGCCAGTTGCCGACTGTATAGGACATTCATGGACCTTCTGGACCACTGAAATCATTTCAGGTTCTTATGTACCTCCACAACCCCGCTCTGATACCAACTATAACGACCCAGGATCCGAGTACCGAAAAGGAACCGGTGCGACTCGAACCTCAGCCCGCCACCCACGAGCCCGAAGACTCAGAAGTGATAAAGGATGGTGTGAGGGTAAAAGAGAAGCTAAAATAACTATAGAGCTAGCACAATAATCAAAAAATAAAAGAGGAATTAAGATAAATAATCTCTAAATAGCTACAAGGTCCAAAGTATCTCATGTACAATATAAGTACAGTCAACAGAAAGAAAAGTACAAGTACACGGGGCATACCCTGACTCTTGCAACTGGCGACTAACCCTGGCTACTAGAACCATGTTGAAACTCTTCTGCGCCTCTCGACAAACCCGCCTCACCTAAAAACACAGGGGTGAGACTCATTTCATTGGCTCAGTAGGGATCCCGCGGACCCCCACCTCGCACAAGAGAAACAAGACAGCCAAGCGCGAACAAGCATGAAAGGTAACGCTACCTAGCAGGAGTACAGTACTAATAGCAATCAGTAATAAATAAATGGAAAAGCTCTCTACGACTAATCGTACCTAACAAACCAACCTCGAACCAATGAGAAAACAAGTCAATACCTGTTAGAAGACATGAGCACCACCCACTAGAAGCAAAGCCGGATGTGTCCTCTGACGTCTTACACCGCGCCTCAGTGTCTCCCTATGACGCCCCAGGCGAAGACTGAGACACACAACAAGTACCACGAACAAGGACTACCTGGGGTCGCGCTCGTCAGTACGAGTCCGACGCCCCCAACCAAGTGTGCACACACAGACCATGCGTCCTAGGTCAGATCCTCTAGCTAATTCTTCCATAAAGCCTGGACTCAGGCTGCGCGAAGGGGCCCTACGGTAACCAGCCTAACAACCGTCTCTCTCGAGTAAGTCGCTCCACCACCCTCGTGTGGGTCAACACACGCGTGCTGTAAGAAGGCTACGACTAGTGGACGTGTCACTGGAGGTGAGACTCGACTCACAGAAACTTCTGATCAGAAGGAAATGGAGCGAAGGTCCACCCGGGACTACCCTCAGCCTGGCTGTCCTCCCTAGACCGCAAAAAAGGCCTAGCGCTCTCCCTGCGACTACCAGGCTCAGCCAAGCAATCAAGCCAAGACCGCAAGGCGGCGAGCCATAGGGGGACAAGTGGTCTATCCCCAGGCCGCTAGACCGTAAGGCACAAAGAAATGATCATGCCCTAACCGCAACCCGGCACATGACTCCCAAATGTCAAAAACACGCACCACGAGGGTCCTCTGACCAAACGAGGCAAACGGTCATGTGCTGGCCGCTACCCAATGGGTAGCGGTCAGTCACGAGACCGCTTACCGGTCCTACCGGGCCGTCAGGGGACCGCTAAGCCCAACCGACATAATAAAACACTTGGCGGTCCCCTGACGGCTACCAAAGGGGCCCTAGCGGTTACTGGAAGGACCGCAACCCCAACCCGAGCACAGGAATGGTGGGAACGGCCCAAAAATCTATTCCACGCCCCGGTAATCTCACGATGATGGAAAAACAAAGGGGGATCCATCCCCAACCCTCCTGGCATGTTTCTATACCCATAGATCGGTCAAAAACCCCGAGAAAGAAGAGATCTGGCACTCAAATCCTAAACATGCGATTTCCCTTCTCAGCATGAAACAAGCCCCTCTCGACCTCCCCACGGCCTAGAAATCACGGGGAAAGTAGGAAAGAGGGCAAGGATCTCTCCCCCTACCTCAAGGAAGCCCGAAATCCGCCGGATCACCGCCGATCTCAAAATCATGTTCAAAACCCTGATCTCCACGCCCTCCCGCGAGAGTGGCACCGCCTCGATCACCTCGCCGCCGCCGTCATCACGGCGTCGCCGCCTTAGCTCGACGTCCTCGGTCGGAGAAGAAAGGGGATGCCTCGGGCCGCGCACGGGAAGAGGGGGCAACGGTCGACCGCTCACGGGAGAGGAAAGAAAGGAAGAAGAAGAAAGAAGAAGGGAAAAGGAAAAAGAAAAAGAAAAGGGTTATAAATAGAAAATTCAGAAAATATGAAAAACATGCAAAATTGGGGGAAATCATTTTCTCGGTCCGCGGAACACGCTCAATGCACTGGTACCGTCCCGGAGTAGGAGAATGCAATGGTTTACCCTACACAGGGTTCCGAAGGCTCGTCAGGGAAAAACACATGTAAAGCACAAAACACGCTCCGGGACCCCCGAAAGTGATCCGAAACTCACGGATCCAGATCCGAAAAATGTCCAAAAAACCCAAAACATTACAATGTGCACGGCCATCACACCAACGATAAAGCCATCAGCCAACTGAACAAGCCACATAAAAAATCTTGAACACCACACCACAGATTCACGCCTGCCGGCGAACTCTGCCAAGTACAACATAATCGAGACAAACACTATGACAAAAGAAGGGCGCTCTGTCACATCTTGACGAGAGTAAAACCATCTCGTACAGTACCAACCCAGCACGCACAAGACCACATGCGAGAGCAAAGCGATAAACAATCGTAAAACCTTTGCCAGCTGCCGACTATACTGGACCTTAAGGACTCTGAGCACTTCGATATCTCGAATTCCCATGTACTTCACAAACACAAGCTCAGCTAGCCCAGAAAAATTCGAAAAACTCTGAACTCTGCTCTGATCCCAACTGTGACGACCCAGACTCCGGATACCCGGTAAACCCGATACCACTTGGAACCTGTGAGCCCTCCCAAGAGCGAAAAAGCTCCAAAGGGATAGAACGGTATGTGAGAGTACATTAAAAGCAGTAAGCAATTAAATTTCAATGATAAGGATTGCTAAAATACCATAAATTAAATTGCATTTTCTATAACAATTAAAACTAACAGAGTGCAGTCCAATAGAAAAAGAGAACGTATTCTCAAGTCGGGGGAAACCCGACACTAGCAATGCTGGCAACTAAGAACCACGCAGCAGGTACCTCCCAGCACGAGGAAGAACAGCTACACCTGAAAAGTCTGGGGTGATCCTCCTATCACTAGCTCTGTAGGGATCCCACAGAACCCTACCACAAAACATGCAATAACAGTAGTGATGAGGACATCTCACGACACTCCCTCTGGCTTAGGTCGCCTGCACATTCTTGATATAGACTAACTATGATCTACACATGTTAGCTTCAGTCTCATCTTATGTATTTTCATTTTATTGAGTCCTATCTTATGTATTTTCCTTTATTGAGTCATGTTGTTCTAGTCCATTTCTCTTGTTATGCTTAATTGGGCCTTAGTACCTTAGTTTTGGGCCTAATAGATTGAGTCTAGGACATGTTGAGTCTTTTGTCTTATTGTCTAGGTTATTTTGGTCATGTAAAGAGTGGTTACCTATAAATAGGCCCCTCTCCCACACATGTACACACCTTTGATGCATTAGTGAATGAAACAAAATCCTCCATCCACTTCTCTCCAAAGAATTCCCCTTTCCCCCCTCTCTCTCTCTACTTATCTCTCTCTCTCTCCCAAGGGGAAGAGTTCGCCCCCCTCTCTCTCTCCTCACTTCCCACCCATTTTCTCTCTCTCTTCCCCTCCCCAATAACTCCTCCCAAGTCCCCACACCACTCCCATAACTCCACCCCAGCCCCAAGATATCCTACACCAATCAAAACCCCACCCTCCAACCACCACCTACCCCATCCACTTCCCAAAGCACCTCCCCACCCTACCAAGGCTGAAGGGGTCCCTCCCAAGGCCATTTTTGAATCTCCCTCCCATCTCTCCTCCCCCATACCAGCTCCTGGTCGCCCTAACCCGCCCCCATACTCAGCCAAGTTCGCCACCCCACCTCCTCTCCCACTCACCCTCTCTCTTGTGCACACCCACTCCCCCATCTCCACCTCTAGCAGTTCCAGCCCCCCTCTCCATCCATCCCTGCCACTCCTGACCTCCTGGAAACCCTAGCCACGTCCCTCCCCTCTCCCCAAACCTTCAGCCATCATTCACATGTTGTGCTAACCCCCTTCCACTCCCTTTATTCTTGAAAGGTTGCAGTTCCAGGTAGCAGGTCGCATGCTGCAGGTTTTGGTCCTGAAAGTAACCTCGTCTCCGGCTGCTCCCTAATTATCCTGGTGGTAAGGCCTATATCACTGGAAAGTTCATCTAGATAGCTTTCCAGGCAAGGTGGTTTCGTCGACATCTGAGCTTCGAGCTGTCCGCAGGAGCCATTCTCCCTCAACCACGCAGAAGTCCTCAGGCAAGGAACCAGAGCCTCAGTTCCAGTCTGACCACGGCCTCTTCCTTGAAGATCTGGGCGCCATTTTCGGAGGGCAGGAACTACGTCCAGTTAGCTTCCATATCCAAGAAGAAGGGACTCAATCGGCCACCGGAACTCTCAGTTCTAATTTTCTTCGCCGGAGAATGCAGACTGCTCTCTGTGGTTCCAGGTTCGACCAGTCCCCACTTCTCTGACCACCACTCTCTTCTCCGACCTCGGATTGTGGCCCCGTCAACTCCTGCTCGAAGCTACTCCAACCATGATCGCGTCACCACCAGTTTCACTCCAATTGGATTTTGGGAGAGTCCGTAGAGCCTTCTACAACAGACTGCACCAGTTCTGCACCAGCCTGAGACAGAACGTTGCTGTCATGTTCCAGTCGCCGGCCCGATTAGCCCCAAGCTTCAGAGCCTCCCCAAAAAATCAGACATCATCCTTGGTCAGTTGGGAAACTTTTGGCACTGGTTTTATCAAGATCTGAGTTCTTTGGAATCCGTGGCCGCGTCATCACCGACACCCTATCCAGCGAATCTGAAGATTGGCAGAACCGACAAAGCTCGGAAAGTCGGGTTTTCTTGCATAATTCCCCCACCCCGCTTGGCCGGCTGAAGGCCCCTCCCTACGTGGAGGTAGTTTTGATTGTAATAAGTTTAATCCCCACCCCAAGATCATCCCTCCTACGAGAGGCGTAGTACTGTACTTCTTTAATTTTCGGATCAAGCGACATCGCCGCAGCGATCGGGTGTATACCCTCGCTTCTCGGCGCGCCCTCGTCTCCGAGGGGGATCGGTGTTTTCACACCGATCAGGTGAGCATCTGATACCATCCTTGATTGCCTTTATTCTGCAAGTTTCGTATTACTTCGCTTGCCCGTCGGACGGTGAGAAGAGAGCCCGAACTTGTATGCTACTTTGAAGGTGTCCACTGTGGACCGGGAGTGAGTGCCACCCAAACCCCGCCCTGCGGGCTAGCCGCCCACGAAGTTGGGAATCCCAGGCCCTTTGGGGGTCAGCCTAAGCCAACTAAGTCACTTAGAATCATTGGGTCTTGCCTCGAACCCTTGCCATCATCCCCCGGCCCCGCCGGGCTATCGCGTGTGCCGTGTGAGTAAGTCGCTATCGTGAGAATCATTGGAGTGCTTGTATGCTTGCGGGTCTAGGTCCTAGGGTCATCAACTTATACTTAGTCAACCTTGGGCTATTTCACATCAAGTGGTATCAGAGCAAGTTCACAACTTGTCTCTATCAAGTTGGTCCTAGGGCATGTTTATGCATTTAGAGTCCTCGGTTGCATCTCTTTGTCCACTAGCATGGCCACCTCATACCGACCTTACCCATCAGCCCTCTCCATGAGTTCAAACCCCCAAGAGAAGCCCACCACCAACACACATAACCTCCATGGCCATGTTGAATACCTCATGGGAACCATGAACAATGCCTTTGATCGTCTAGATAGCACAAATGGTCAACTTACCCAATTAGGTGACAATGGGCCCACCCCAAGGATGGATGATAGAATGGTCCCCCTCCCACTTCCCACCTTTGATGGAACCTCTCCTAGAGAATATTTAGATTGGGAATCCACATTGGACAAGTACTTCACTTGGTATCCCATGTCCGAGGATGAAAAGGCTTGGGTTGCCAAAATGCAACTTACCAAACGGGCAGAAACTCATTGGTTGCAAATTGTCTGGTTAAGGATACTTAGAAGGGAAACTCCCATCACCACTTGGGAGGACATGAAGGAAAAACTTAGGGTAAAATATGTGTCCCCTTCCTACCCGAATCACCAAAGCCTAAGGAGCATTTCAACTCCTTCACCCCCTTCCGGCCAACCCAAGACCCTAATCCCCCATTCCCCACCACTTCCCACCTATCCTATCCCGACCACCACATCTACACCCTACCTACAAGTCCTCACCACAACCATAGCTCCACAAACCCAATTGGGCCCCATGACCACCCCTCCACCTAGGCCCATGATGACCACCACCCCCCAACCCAAATTCCCCCACCAAACCCATATCCCACAAGCCCCCTTGAACCCCACCACTATCCCTCCATCACCCCCAAAGAAAGATGCACCTCCCAAGGCCAACCAACCTAAACCCCCTCACCCAACCCACCTCCCGCTTCCTACACCAATCTTTCCCCAACCTAGGCCTCCACTACTTCCCCTTCCTATCCCAACCCAAGTCCACCCTTTCCCACCACCGCGAGTGCGCCATGCATCGACTACCACCAACCCACCCACCATAGACCTTCCTACCCATTGTCCTTAGGAGTTGCAACCCACACCCTCACCCAAGTGGAGAGGGATACCAATCCGGATCCACCTCCCAAGATAGAGGAAATCCAAGGGCCACACAACTCACCCACCACTCCTAGCCTAGCTCCTCAAGAGCTACACACCCTTCCCCATGACACCGTCACCATAGTTGAGTCTGTACTCTAATGGCTCAAGCAAGGCCTCACCATTCCTAGTTCACAACCAAGCCACCTACACATGGGATATCAATCCCAAATCATTCCCACTCAGCCTCATGTCACTTATCAAACCTCCTATTGTGTGGAAGATTTCGGAGACTTAGTGGCCTACCTACATTGGCAAGTCCACTTGACCGATATGCTAGCCATGAGGCCGTCGGAGCCTAGCACCATTAGCCTAGCTTACCCCGCCGTTGGCTCCATCACTTCCATCTACACTAATGGCCAATTTACAAGTGAGATCATACTCTTTCTTCACATGGAGGAGGAACCCATCCTAGTCTACTCCCCAACCATTGAGATCCCAAGTGCTTTGATTGGCCAACCCATTAGCAATCTTGGCCCAATTATCATGGAGGAGGATGACTCACCATTGGAGGACCTTGAGAACATGGAGTACCCCTACCTAGGTGACCCTTACCATGATCCCTTTAACCCCTTCCTAAGGGAGCCTAGATCTCCATGTAACCCACTCCCCCTATTCAGCACCCACCGCACCCTACCCATATCGCCCATGTTGACCCAAACTCCTCCCTTCCTAGAATCGGGTTACACCATGAGAGCATTGACCTTAGGCAACAAATGCCTTGGGATTGATGAAATGCCCTATCCCATAACCACCTTCCTAGATCCCTTCGACCCATTCACATGGAAGTTCAAAAGTCATCCCACATCTATGCACATGAAAGTAACCTTTGGGATAAACATGCATGAGTCTAGGCTTACCACACCATTTGACATGATTCATAAGTCGGATACATTCATTCACATCACCCACATGTCAAGTAGGAAGCATAAGTGGACCGTATTCGGATGTATTGGCCCATCTTCATTCATCATGAGTCTTAAGCATGAGAGGAGCATACATGGATGTCCGGGTCCAACGACATTTGTCACACCCATGGATAAAAGGTTAATCTATGGATGTCCCGGCCCTCCTAAGTCTGTCACAGTCTTCATGGAATCAAAGTGTGATCGGTCTACATTTGGCTTCCCAGGTCCACCTTTGCACACCATACTTTTCACACAAACATCACATCATAGTGCATGGCATACACATTCTCGCAAGCATATAGGAAAGACCAATGAGACTTACAAAAGGCGGGCAGATGCTCATCGGCGCCACTGCGAGTTCCAAGTGGGAGACTTGGTGATGGTGAGGACGGAGCGGCTCCTTCCGGGACCTGCCTCCAAGTTGAGGGCACGGGGTTCGGGACCCTTTCAAGTTCTGAGACAACTTGGCAGTAATGCTTATGAGCTAGACCTACCTGAGGGTTTTGGGGTACACCCTACTTTCAATGTGGCGGACCTGGTACCCTACAAGGGCCACGCGGTGGAACCCAGTGAGGAGCTTGAGCCTTTACCCCCCCTTAAGAGAGACACTCCCGGTGGGACTCCACTTCATAGCTTGAGAGACCGACGAGAGTAGGTAGAGGCAATACTGGATGAGCAGAGTATCATTACTAGGCACAAGGTGTATCAGCGCTACCTAGCTAGGTGGAAGAACCGTTCCCCGACAGAGGATACTTGGGTGAGTCGGGAGGACCTACTACGATTGGACCCCGACATTTTGGAGCGGTACTACAGCTAGACAGACCCCTACTCGATAGGGTCGAGTTCTCCCCACCCTGGGGGATTTGATGAGGACATCTCACGACACTCCCTCTGGCTCAGGTCGCATGCACATTCTTGATATAGACCAACTATGATCTACACATGTTAGCTTCAGTGTCATCTTATGTATTTTCGTTTTATTGAGTCCTATCTTATGTATTTTTCTTTATTGAGTCATGTTGTTCTAGTCCATTTCTCTTGTCATGCTTAATTGGGCCTTAGTACCTTAGTTTTGGGACTAATAGATTCAGTCTAGGAGATGTTGAGTCTTTTGTCTTATTGTCTAGGTTGTTTTGGTCATGTAAAGAGTGGTTGCCTATAAATAGGCCCCTCTCCCACACATGTACACACCTTTGATGCATTAGTGAATGAAACAAAATCCTCCATCCACTTCTCTCCAAAGAATTCCCCTTTCCCCCCCCTCTCTCTACTTATCTCTCTCTCTCTCTCCCAAGGGGAAGAGTTCGCCCCCCTCTCTCTCTCCTCACTTCCCACCCACTTTCTCTCTCTCTTCCACTCCCCAATAACTCCTCCCAAGTCCCCACACCACTCCCATAACTCCACCCCAGCCCCAAGGTATCCTACACCAATCAAAACCCCACCCTCCAACCACCACCTACCCCATCCACTTCCCAAAGCACCTCCCCACCCTACCAAGGCTGAAGGGGTCCCTCCCAAGGCCATTTTTGAATCTCCCTCCCATCTCTCCTCCCCCATACCAGCTCTTGGTCGCCCTAACCAGCCCCCATACTCAGCCAAGTTCGCCCCCCACCTCCTCTCCCACTCACCCTCTCTCTTGTGCACGCCCACTCCCCCATCTCCACCTCTAGTAGTTCCAGCCCCCCTCTCCATCCATCCCTGGCACTCCTGACCTCCTGGAAACCCTAGCCACGTCCCTCCCCTCTCCCCAAACCTTCAGCCATCATTCACATGCTGTGCTAACCCCCTTCCACTCCCTTTATTCTTGAAAGGTTGCAGTTCCAGGTAGCAGGTCGCAGGCTGCAGGTTTTGGTCCTGAAAGTCACCTTGTCTCGGCCGCTCCCTGATCCTCCTAGTGGCAAGGCCTATATCTCTGGAAAGGTCGTCTAGATAGATTTCCAGGCGAGGTGGTTTCATCGACATCCGAGCTCCGAGCTGTCCGCAGGAGTCATTCTCCCTCGACCACGCAGAAGTCCTCAGGCAGGGAACCCGAGCCTCAGTTCCAGTCCGACCACGGCCTCTTCCTTGAAGATCTGGGCGCAATTTTCTGAGGGCAGGAACTACGTCCAGTTAGCTTCCATCTCCAAGAAGAAGGGACTCAATCGGCCACCGGAACTTCCAATTCTAATTTTCTTCGCCGGAGTATGCAGACTACTTTCTGTGGTTCCAGGTTCGACCAGTCCCCACTTCTCCGACCACCACTCTCTTCTCCGACCTCGGATTGTGGCCCCGTCAACTCCTGCTCGAAGCTACTCCGACCATAATCGCGTCACCACCAGTTTCACTGCAATTGGAGTTCAGGAGAGTCCGCAGAGCCTTCTGTAACAGACTTAACCAGTTCTGCACCAGCCTAAGATAGAACATTGCTGTCCTGTTCCAGTCACCGGCCCGATCAGCCCCGAGCTTCAGAGCCTCCCCAACAAATCAGACATCATCCTTGGTCAGCTGGGAAACTTTTGGCAGTGGTTTCATCAAGATCTGAGTTCTGTGGAGTCCGTGGCAGCGTCATCACTGACACCCTGTCCAGCGAATCTGAAGAGTGGCAGAACCGGCAAAGCTCGGAAAGTCGGGTTTTCTTGCATAATTCCCCCACCCTGCTTGGCCGGCTGAAGGCCCCTCCCTGCGTGGAGGTACTTTTGATTGTAATAAGTTTAATCCCCACCCCAAGATCATCCCTCCTGCAAGAGGCGTAGTACTGTATTTATTTAATTTTTGGATCAAGCGACATCCCCGTAGCGATCGGGTGTATACCCTCGCTTCCCGGCGCGCCCTCGTCTCCGAGCGGGATCGGTGTTTTCACACCGATCAGGTGAGCATCGGATACCATCCTTGATTGCCATTATTCTGCAAGTTTAGTATTACTTCGCTTGCCCGTCGGACGGTGAGAAGAGAGTCCGAACTTGTATGCTACTTTGAAGGTGTCCACTGCGGACCGGGAGTGAGTGTGGTGAGGACACGCGCCGCTTCACTCGACGGAGCACACGGAGCACGCCGGCATCCCTTTGGCTCGGCGATCATTTAGCAGACTAGCAGAGTTATCCCCATTTATTTCATGCTTTAGGCCATGTTGGGCCTTGGATTAGTCCCTGCGTGGACACTTCTATCTAGTTGTAGGCCTTTGTAGGCCAATTAGACATCTTTTGTGCTTTGTAGGCTTATTTAGAGGGCAAAGGGGTTAGTGGGCCATCTTGTGCTCCAATTCTCTTGGCCCATTTGGGGTTTGCGCACCCAACCCCTAGGGTTAGGGTTTTGGGCGCACCTCTCACCTCCTCCAAGTGGAAGAGGTGGCAGCCGCCTTCCCCTTTCTCCACTCCCTCCTTTGGCCGCCCCTTCCTTTGATCCCTCCTTGATTGGAGGAACCTCCTTGATTGAAGGAGAGATTCCCTCCTTGATGGGAGGAGAGCTGGCCGCCCCTACCCCCTCCCATTTGCGCCCCCATCTCCCCATTTGGTGGTAGAAACCCTAGCTCCCCTCCCCAACTATATAGTCTTAGCATTTTCTTTGGAAGAATTAATTAATGAATAGATGAAATATTTTGATTGAGCAGCCATTGGCGCAGCCACCCCTTGGAGAGGGCGACCCTCTCTTCTTCCTCTGCTCCTGCGACGGGAGCAACCCCGGGGTGTGACTCCCCATCCCCTCGGTGCGACGCCGAGGTTCTTCCTCCCTTCTACTTCGTCTCCGGTTCGAGTTCGCATGTTCCAGATTCGGCCCCGAGTTGCAGCGGCGTCCCCATCCGGTGCGGATCGAATCCAAGCCCCTCCTTTTTTTGGTGGATACTTCTACGAGTCGTCAGCGCGTGGGCTTTGGTTTCGCCTCGATCCGAGGTCGGCACCACCCGTGGCGAGTTTTCTCGTGAGCTAGCGCAGGAGCCTCCCTCTCTGCGCGCCCAGATCCACCCTCCTTCTTGAGAAAATTCCACAGGACGGACGACTCCGAGTTTGGAGTTGATTTCTTCAGGGTTTTTACCTCTCGTCATCCTCTTTCCAACGCCGCCAACCTCGTCTCGTTCCGACGTCCGAGCTGTTCGTGGCGTTCGTTCCCGTGAGGTCGCACGGGTCTGCCCAGTCCACCCGGTGCCAGGACAACCGGCGATCTCCAAAGTTCACAGCGTCCAACCATGACCAGATCTGATCGAGCTCTTTGGTCCGGACCTTCTGCTCTGCATCCCCGACGTCCTCCCACAAGCGGGGCCTCGTTCGCCTACCGGAGCAGCGAGTTACCATTTTCCCCGCTCGACAGCGCAGTTCTGGGAGCAGATTCCTTGTCCCCACTTGCAGGTGCGGCCACGGCTTCCACGGATGGAATCTGAGAACGCCTTTTGGCCGAGGCTTCCTCCTGCGACCTAACTACGCGCCCTCGCTGACGGCGCCCCAATCGGACTACGGATCCATTCGTGGGAACGTTTACCACCGACTCGCGCGTTGCTGCGATTCTGCCGATCGTCATCCGGACCCTCCTCGTGGCCAACCCTTCACCGAGTGCTGCCCGTCAGCCCATGTATCGGCCGCCCCGAATGGAATTGTTGTAGCCTGTTATCTCCCTGCGAGGAGTGGGCACCATTGCTGGCTTGTACCTATTCTTTCATTGTGTGTATCGGGGTTGTCGGTCTCGGCCGGGGTTCCTTCCCCACGCCTAGGCGTGGAGGTACGTGCGACGCTCCACCCCCTTGGCATTTTGCTTTACTAGTATGTGATCTCGTATGCCGTGTGAGAGTGTAGGGATCCTAGCTAGCATTCAACGCCGCGAGATCGTGAGTGAGAGTATCCCATTCCGTGGCCCCAGTCGAGCACCGAGCTCGGACTAGACTCCTATAGTTGCGCGTCGGCTCCTTTGCCGCTTTGATCCACTCGCTTCCCTCATAGGGACGACCGTGGACTTGGGTTTCTTGTTGAGAGACGCCTCTCTTCGGAGGAATAGTACGGAGGTCGATCACTCGGCTTGCCTTGTCACGTGTGAGTGCTGGCCGCACTTGGTCTTCATCATAGGTCCAGTCCTTTTTAGTCCCGTCCCGCGTCAAATTTGGTATCAGAGCCTAGGGAACCAGTTTGTTCTAGCAAATTGGGGTCTTAGGTCATTTGAGTCTTTAGGTTGTCTAGGGTGCAAATTAGAGCATTAGATCTGTCTAAGTTGCATGTAAGTCATTAGGTCTGTTTTAGGTGCATTTGAGTCCGTATTCTTCCCCAGTTTCCTTCACCATTTTGACTTGTGTCTAGTCCCATCCCTTAGTTGTCCTACATGTCCCTTCCATAGTCCTAGGGCGTGCATGTGTATTTAGAGTCCTCAGGTGCTTCATCATGGCTACTCCTTACATCCTCCACAAGGGTCCGACCGACCCTCTATTCCTGGACATCATTGTAGATGGGGACCTTCGCTTTGATGGATCGAGCCCTAGAGCCTATCTAAAGTGGGAGGCTACCATGGGAAAATACTTTGAGAAGAATTGGATATATGGTTCCGAGAGAGTCAACATTGCCAGGGGTCAACTTTCACCTCAAGCTAGGGAAGTGTGGGATCACATAGTAGGTCTTAGGGCAGGTTGGAGGCAAGAGCCCATACACTCATGGGAGGAGATGAAGGTAGAATTTAGGAGGATCTACGCTCCCCAACGCTTCGCCTCCTACTCAGAGACCCATAGCCTGAGGAGCACTACCACTCCTCCTATCTCCCTCGATCAGTCTAAGGCCACTCTAAGGGCTCAACCTCCGCAACGCCCATCACCTCTTACCCCCAACCGAGCACATCATAGTTGGAGGAGCAAGGTGCCACCTGTCTGTGAGTCTAAGCCCGAGACTAAATCTCATGATTACCAGCAAGTCTCCCCGAATGCCCCTAACTTGAGAGATCTCCCCTTCGCAGAACTCCTGCAACTCGTTAGGGAGAAACTAGAAAGGATGGGCACTCCTATGGGATCATCGATTTCCCCTAGCCCACAGTCCGCTCCGCCTCCGTGCTCATGCCTGCCACCACCCCAGCGATCCACTCCGCCTTTTGTTCCAGTGATTTACGAGGCTGAACAGGAATTCATTGAGGAGTATCTAACGGGGGTCGAGGAGTTAGGGAGTGACCCCATGGAGCACCCAGTCGTGCCTGAACCTTTGGAAGTTAAGGCCGACACTCTCGGCCTGAGACCCTCGACTTAGAGCCAGGGGCCCCTCCACATCATAGAGGACTCAGTTTCCACTCCCGAGAGAGAGGCTTCACCCTTAGACCCTCATATAGAGACATTCTTACCTTCCGAGGGTGAACTGGTCATTGGAGAGTCTTTAGCTAGCTGGCTAAGGGAGGGTCCACTTCTAGATGTCTCCATTCCTTGCTATACACCCATGGGACCAGCCCTCCCAATAATACCCCTTAACTCCTTTCACACCACTTTTCGGTCCTTCTGCTTTCTTGAAAATGTGAAGGACTTCCTTAGGAGTTTAGATTATCAATGGGAGTTGACTTATATGTTGACCTTAGGGTCTGACCAACCCTATAGTCATAGCTTTACACTCCCTGCTTTGGGGTCTATTACCTCGGTCTACACCATAGGACATATCACATCCGAGGTCCTTTTATTATTTCCCATACCCGTGGAGGTTGATTTTGTCCCCGCTTATGGTTTCACGGTCCCGAGGGAGGAACCTTGCCTTCCTCAAGAGCCTCTTGCCCCATACATGAGAGTGCCTGAAGGTGATTATCTGCACCTGGGCGAATGTCGCACATGGGCAAGTATAGTGAAGGGACCTGTCGGGAGGGGTCATCATTTCTTTGACCCTTTCGATCCCCTCCCTAGTGAGCCTCTCGACCCATATTCTTTTCCCCACCTTGTCGAGGAGGTCCACTATCATACACCACCTAGGCCTTCTAGTCAACACCTCACCTTACCGGCATCCAAATGCCCGAGCTTAGGAGGCCAGGGATACATGTCTCTTCCCCATGTTTCTTCATGTCCACCATCATATAGGGGTTTGTCTCATATAGGGAATGTCATGAGTGAGTTTGGGCAATTTAGTCCCCATGAGTCTACCACATTCCGTGGGACACCCATGCATGATAGATACAACTTTGGTTGTCCTGGTCCTCCCCGTGTTGTCCAGTCATGTAGGCGTCATAGACATGCTGGGTCTATGTTTGGATGCCCTGGGCCACCCATGCATTCATATCGGTATGAGTCCACGCCACTAGTTTGGAGTCTACATCATCATCACCCCCTCGAGGCCAGCAACGCACGTTATAAGGAATTAGCTGACGCGCATCGACGCACCCGTGAGTTCCAAGTGGGAGAGTACGTCATGATCAGGGTTAGACCTGAATGGTTCCCTTCGGGGGCCGTGAAGAAACTCCAGGACCGCGGTGCCGGACCCTTTCGAGTATTGAAGCGAATGGGGTCGAATGCGTATGAGATTGGGCTGCCAGACGACTATGGGATCTGTTCGACGTTCAATGTTTCAGATCTGGTGGCATATCGGGATCCCGCGGTGATTCCCAGTGAGCTTTTTGGGCCTACCCCTCCTGTTGAGAGCATTACACCATCTGAGCGTCCACCTCCTCCAGCCCCATTACAGACACGCGAGCATATAGATTGCATACTGGATGAGCAGGTGACCACGACCAGGAGCGGAGCCTACCAGCGCTTTCTAGTGCGTTGGAGAGGGCACCCTGCGACAGACGACACCTGGATCACACGTGGAGAGCTGGAGCAGATCGACCCGGACCTGCTGGAGCGTTACGTGAGCGACCGTGACCCTTACTCGATGGGGTCGAGTTCTTCCCACCCGAGGAGAATTGGTGAGGACACGCGCCGCTTCACTCGACGGAGCACACGGAGCACGCCGGCATCCCTTTGGCTCGGCGATCATTTAGCAGACTAGCAGAGTTATCCCCATTTATTTCATGCTTTAGGCCATGTTGGGCCTTGGATTAGTCCCTGCGTGGACACTTCTATCTACTTGTAGGCCTTTGTAGGCCAATTAGACATCTTTTGTGCTTTGTAGGCTTATTTAGAGGGCAAAGGGGTTAGTGGGCCATCTTGTGCTCCACTTCTCTTGGCCCATTTGGGGTTTGCGCACCCAACCCCTAGGGTTAGGGTTTTGGGCGCACCTCTCAGCTCCTCCAAGTGGAAGAGGTGGCAGCCGCCTTTCCCTTTCTCCACTCCCTCCTTTGGCCGCCCCTTCCTTTGATCCCTCCTTGATTGGAGGAACCTCCTTGATTGAAGGAGAGATTCCCTCCTTGATGGGAGGAGAGCTGGCCGCCCCTACCCCCTCCCATTTGCGCCCCCATCTCCCCATTTGGTGGTAGAAACCCTAGCTCCCCTCCCCAACTATATAGTCTTAGCATTTTCTTTGGAAGAATTAATTAATGAATAGATGAAATATTTTGATTGAGCAGCCATTGGCGCAGCCACCCCTTGGAGAGGGCGACCCTCTCTTCTTCCTCTGCTCCTGCGACGGGAGCAACCCCGGGGTGCGACTCCCCATCCCCTCGGTGCGACGCCGAGGTTCTTCCTCCCTTCTACTTCGTCTCCGGTTCGAGTTCGCATGTTCCAGATTCGGCCCCGAGTTGCAGCGGCGTCCCCATCCGGTGCGGATCGAATCCAAGCCCCTCCTTTTTTTCGTGGATACTTATACGAGTCGTCAGCGCGTGGGCTTTGGTTTCGCCTCGATCCGAGGTCGGCACCACCCGTGGCGAGTTTTCTCGTGAGCTAGCGCAGGAGCCTCCCTCTCTGCGCGCCCAGATCCACCCTCCTTCTTGCGAAAATCCCACATGACGGAATACTCCGATTTTGGAGTTGATTTATTCAGCGTTTGTACCTCTCGTCGTCCTCTTTCCAACGCCGCCAACCTCGTCTCGTTCCGACGTCCGAGCTGTTCGTGGCGTTCGTTCCCGTGAGGTCGCGCGGGTCTGCCCAGTCCACCCGGTGCCAGGACAACCGGCGATTTCCAAAGTTCACAGCGTCCAACCACGACCAGATCTGATCGAGCTCTTTGGTCCGGACCTGCTGCTCTGCGTCCCCGACATCCTCCCACAAGCGGGGCCTCGTTCGCCTACCGGAGCAGCGAGTTACCATTTTCCCCGCTCGACAGCGCAGTTCTGGGAGCAGATTCCTTGTCCCCACTTACAGGTGCGGCCACGGCTTCCACGGATGGAATCTGAGCATGCCTTTTGGCCGAGGCTTCCTCCTGCGACCTAACTACGCGCCCTCGCTGACGGCGCCCCAATCGGACTCCGGATCCATTCGTGGGAACATTTACCACCGAGTCGCGCGTTGCTGCGATTCTGCCGATCGTCATCCGGACCCTCCTCGTGGCCAACCCTTCACCGAGTGCTGCCCGTCAGCCCGTGTATCGGCCGCCCCGAATGGAATTGTTGTAGCCTGTTATCTCCCTGCGAGGAGTGGGCACCATTGCTGGCTTGTACCTATTCTTTCATTGTGTGTATCGGGGTTGTCGGTCTCGGCCGGGGTTCCTTCCCCACGCCTAGGCGTGGAGGTACGTGCGACGCTCCACCCCCTTGGCATTTTGCTTTACTAGTATGTGATCTCGTATGCCGCGTGAGAGTGTAGGGATCCTAGCTAGCATTCAATGCCGCGAGATCGTGAGTGAGAGTATCCCATTCCGTGGCCCTAGTCGAGCACCGAGCTCGGACTAGACTCCTATAGTTGCGCGTCGGCTCCTTTGCCGCTTTGATCCACTCGCTTCCCTCATAGGGACGACGACTTGGGTTTCTTGTTGAGAGACGCCTCTCTTCGGAGGAATAGTACGGAGGTCGATCACTCGGCTTGCCTTGTCACGTGTGAGTGCTGGCCGCACTTGGTCTTCATCATAGGTCCAGTCCTTTTTAGTCCCGTCCCGCGTCAGAGTGCCACCCAAACCCCGCCCTGCGGGCCAGCCGCCCACGAAGTTGGGAATCCCAGGCCCTTTGGGGGTCAGCCTAAGCCAACTAAGTCACTTAGAATTGTTGGGTCTTGCCTCGGACCCTTGCCATCATCCCCCGGCCCCGCAGGGCGATCGCGTGTGCCGTGTGAGTAAGTCGCTATCGTGAGAATCATTGGAGTGCTTGTATGCTTGCGGGTCTAGGTCCTAGGGTCATCAACTTATACTTAGTCAACCTTGGGCTATTTCACATCAAGCAGTGCTACACTAAAGCAAAGCAGTAACAACAGGAGTAAAGAGGAAAGCCGTAACACGGAAACACGACAGCCGAAGGAACCTCGGCCCTCTACACTACTCCAAACAACAACAGAAAGGCGAACCCCTATCTCACAAAGTTGGGCGTTACCGATCCATTGACAAATGAAGAAACCCTATCGTGAAAAAGCCTAACAAAATAGGTAAAAGACATACATGAACTCACCATCGTGTACGCTACTCAGAACCCATAACCTCGAGTGAAGCCAAGCACATGCTACTCAGAGAAAGTAACGAAAACACAAGTCATGGTGTCAAGTGACAGAAGCACCTCCTCACCAGAAGAACAGCCAGATGCGTCCACTAACGTCTTACACTTTTCCACTCACCTCGAATGCGTTAACTCAGGGTCATGCCTGTCGGCGCTCATCCCACCGCCCCTGACCACGTGTGCACACACAAGCTTATTGCCCTAAGCCAGACCTCAAGCTAGTTTTCCCTCGTAGTAGGACGCTACCGCAAAGCAAGGGGCCCACGAAAACTAGCCTAAAAACCGTCAACCGGGAACTGCCCCGCCACCACTCCCAGGTGGGCCGAGACAGAGAAGTGTCGTTAGGATACGAGTAGTGGAGGTTCACTAGACACAGAGACTCAAAAAAGCGAACACTAAATTACAAATAGGGTAAGCACACACCTGTCGCATGTACCACGGAGCACAATGTAGTATACAACTGCTATTAGACTCAGGACAGTCAACTAGACCTGCTGACAATGATCCTTGAGTCACAAGACTCAGGTCAAGATCGTCGTACAGCACAACAACACGTTGTTAATCAGCCTAGTCCCTAAGCCAAAATCCATGTGAAACACATTGTGGAAGACAGCACAGAACATCTAGATCTATAATCGCAATAATAACATTGAGTCCTCGACCACCAAGCCGCACAACATACTCACAATTCTGCATAACACGAAACATGAAACACGAGGGATCACCAAAAGCCCTCAAATCACATGGCATGCAAATCAAGGTAGTATGATACCTCCAAGCGTCCAAAATCATGTCTCGATCCTCACAGGATAGACGAGACACTCACGAGGTCACGTGTCAACCACTGGGTCACAACCGGGTTGACTAGAAACCATAATGACCCTCGAAATAATACAAAGCACTACTCGGTACAATGGCACTCTCAGACACCCTGTAACACGGTCATAGCCCTCACAGGACGTCCAAGACATCCACGGAACAATGGGTTAACCAAGGGGTCAAAGCCACATTAATCAGAAACCAAACCAACACAAAAGAAACTCTGGGCAGGTGGCGGTCTTACCCCTGGCCGCTAAACCAACTTGGCGGTCATCCAAAGGGCCGCTACCCTCAAGAAACCCCAGATACAAAATTCACAAAAGCAGGAGCCTTGCGGTCTACCTTAGGGCGCTACTGGCACCAGACGGTCTCCTCAGGGCCGCAAGCTGAACCTAGCGCTCATGACCTGGCCGCTATGCCTAGTCAACCCCCAAAACAGTCAAACCAATCGAAACTATCAACCAGTCTACCTA
Source organism: Amorphophallus konjac (assembly GCA_022559845.1). Lineage (NCBI taxonomy): Eukaryota > Viridiplantae > Streptophyta > Magnoliopsida > Alismatales > Araceae > Amorphophallus > Amorphophallus konjac. Next base: position 285,282,065 of record CM040124.1, on the reverse strand, counting down.
GGATGATTTTCCAGGGACTGGCGGTCACTCCTAGGCCGCCAAGGACCCCAGGCAGTCGGGAGCTGGACCGCTAGCCTGAACCAACTTAAAACCAGTAAACTGACATAAAACGTCTCCTAGCAATCGCCCAAGGGCCGCTAAAACCAGCCTTGCAGTCAGTCGCGTGACCGTTAAACCAAACCTACAAGAGACTCCACCAAACGGTCTCCAATGGACCGCCAAGCACCCCTAGTAGTCTCTGGTAGGACTGCTAGACCGTTCTGGCGGGAAAATCGTAGAACTACCCAAAACCAGTTTTTCCACGCCCCAATCGCGTCTAGACTACGGGGAAACAACCCTAAAGTCGATACCTTCCTTCCACAAGATGGAAGGGATCAAACCATACACGAAACAACATGAAATGGGTGATTCCCATGAATTGACCCAAAATGACTCACACGGACAGTCGGGCTCATACCGGCTCTGATTCTCAACCAAATACAATAAAACTGGCGGGAAAAGATTCTCAACATGCCAAGGGTTCAAATGAAACTATTTAAACTACAAACCGTTGCCTGAAACGGCGAACACGGCTCAAACCCATCGAACATGCATTTCGCCCAAACAAGGCAAAACCCGCTTAAACTCACACCGTTCGGTTCCAAATCGCGAGAAGATGCAGGAAAAGAGTAGGGCATATGTCCCCCTACCTCCACCGAAGATCTCACAAGGTGAAAATGGCACAATATGTCGAAAACCATCACACGGACAACCCACACCGGCTTTGAATCCACGAACGGGATCGCGCCAACGCCACGCTCTGATACTCGCGCCATCACGCTCTAGATCAGCTCCACGCCGTCACCGCCTCACCCAGCTCCGTACCAGTCGTACGCCCCGGGGGAGAGGAGAAGAGAGGAGAGATAACAGAGGGAGAGAAATGAGATCTGAGGGGAGAGAAAGGGGAGAGAAAGGGTTAAGAAGAAAAAAGAAAAAAAGGAAATTATGCAATTTTCTTAAAATCTGATTTTCTGCATAAAAATCCATAAATTTAGAAAAATACGAAAAAATAATCTTCGCGATCCTCGGAACAAGCACAACGCACCTGTAGCGTCACTGAGTCACAAAACTCAACGGTCAACTCTCGACAGGGTTCCGCAAGTTATACAAGGGAAAAACCCGAGTGGATCGTAAAACACGAATCCGGACCCACGAAAGCGATCCGAAAGTGATCCGATTCCGATCTGAAGAATCTAGGATATTACACGAACCACCTTAAAAATACTTGTGCCTTGTGGTTTGGTCTGTGTGTTTGATTCCTTTTTATCTACCCCATTCAGAGGTATTTGGTTTCATATTTCATCTTGTTCACACACATTGCTTGCCTGTCTGTGGTGCACCGTACTGCATCACACACAAATCATTCACCCACACACTGTGGAGCTTAGTCTGTTTACTTGCTAGTTGTGCTTACGCCTAATCAGATTCCATGAAAGGCTTAATGCTAATATGTTCATTTATCTTCAGATTGTAAGTCCTTGTCTAGATTCAGCTGTGTGACGCGTTTTCTTGACAAATCCGTTTAGACAATTATGTGAGATCAAAAAGGTTGAGAGAACTATTTCCTTTAGGATTCAAATCTCATTTTATCTTAGTTTAAATTTGATAGTTGCTCTAATCTTGCTAAGTTAGTTTTAAATTTGCCATATCACGTGGGGGACAATTCAACCCCCCTTCTTGTCTGCTCGTCAACTGGGACAACAATTGGTATCAGAGCCACGGCTCTATTTTCTTAAGGTCTAACGACCTATAGAGAGATCTTTGTCGGCGAGTTTCTTGAGCAACATGTCTGGTTTTACTCTTCCTCCTCGTTATAATGGTAGTAACTATATTTCTTGGAGAAATAAGATGTGTTCCTACCTTGGTTTTAATGAGCGTGAAATCTGGGAAGTTATATGTGAAGGTCCACATAAACTTCCATCAAATGAATCTAAGTGGAATGATAAGCATGTAAAGAAAAATGATGTTAATGTTAAGACTTTGAATATTCTAAGGAATAGCATAGAGTCTGATATTCTTTCCCGAATTTCTTCTTGCAGGTCAGTCAGAGATTTATGGGATAACCTGGCTATGTATGAAGCAAATGCAAAAAATCCACAAGGTGGTTCAAGCTTGATGGCTCATGGTGAGGAAAGCTCAAGTCAAGTAAATTCTGATTCTGAAGAACTCTCAACTGAAGAATGGCAATTAGCATATGCTGAAATGTATGACAGATGTAAGAGATACAAATCTGAAAATAAGAAATTGAAAAAGGAAATTGAAGATCTGAAGTAAGAAAATGAATGTTTAGAAAGCCAAAATTATTTTATGGAATCTAAGATAGATTTGCTTGAATAAGAAATTTCTGACATATGTAAAGAAGATTCTATGATTTAAAATTCTGATATCTCTCTTGCATGTGAAAAAGAATGTCATGAATTGCGTGAGCATAACAAAACTTTGTTATCTAAAATTTCCATACTTGAGAAAACTGAAGAATGTTTAAGAAGTAAGCTAGCTTCCTTATCAGATGATGAAAAAATATTTGAAAAACTTCTTGATAGTGAAATTGATAACAAGAGCATCATGATTAAAAATGAAGATCTTAAACAGATAATTAAGAATTCCTTTCTTGAGAGTAGATTGAAAAATTTTGTAAACTTGAAAAAGAGAATTTGTTGTTGAAATGTGAGAATGAACGGTTGCTTGAAAAATGTTCAAAGTTTGTTGAAACTGAAAAAGTTTTTGAAAAACTAACAGAAAAATTGAACTCTATAAATGCTGAAAACAAAGAAGTCAAGGAAGAAAATGAAAATTTTGAATCTGTGAATTGTTTATTAAACGACAAAGTTTGTGCATGCGAAGAAGAAATGACAAGTGTCGAATTGCATATTTCTGCTTTAGAAGAAGAAGTGCAAACCTTTAAAGATGACTTGTCTATATTTGTCAAAAGGAAAGAAAATTTAGATAAGGTGTTGGGTGCTAAAGTGAATTTTCAAAAAGGGGGTCTTGGGTACACTCCCATCAACAAAAAGTCTTTTGAATCAAAATTAAAAACTTCCGTTGTTCATGCTTCTGATATTCCTATCACTTCCAAAGCACCTCCTCCCATTGATCAAATCAAAATTTATAAAATTGATTTTGAGAAAAAGAAAAATGTCAATACAAAATCCAAATTGCAAAAAGGTTTTCAAAAAGTTCAAGGTGGGTAAAAAATGAAAACTAATGATGAATGCTTTTATTGTGGTATGTATGGCCATGTTATGGATGATTGTGCTGTCATGAAAAAAGATGACTAACGTGCATACAAAGATAAATATGTTTTCAAGAGACAAAGAAATGCCTATTGTCTTCATTGTGGCAAAGTTGGCCATATGATGAAAAATTACTTTGTAAAGCAACTTGATGATTTTCATGCTATGAATGATAAATCTGATTTTCAAAGAAAATTCAGTGATAAACATATTATTCATGCTTAAATATTTTCATCTTATAAGGCAAAGTTCTATGGAAAAACTCATGCTCATAATGAAAAATCATTTGGTAGAACTAGTTCCCCTTGTTGTTTTCATTGTGGTAAGTATGGACATATTATGAAAAACCGTTGGTCATTGAAAAATGATAATTTTCATTCTTCTAGGATGAATGCTAGGCTTAACTTTGCTAAATCTAGAGCTTTTGAAAACAAGAGATGGAATACTTTTAAAAACTCCTTTGCTCATAAAAGAAAGTCTTTTGCTAGAATTATTCCTCCTCAATGCTTCTATTGTGGAAACCATGGTCATGTTATTGAGGATTGCAGGATCATGGAAAATGATGACATGGAGGCAATGAAAAGGAAGAAGAATTTGTTTGCCAAGAATGCTACTAACCTCCAGAGACCCAAGAAGGCTTGGGTACCAAAATCTGTCAACTGAATTGGCTTGTATGCATGTGTGCCTTGAGGTAAAAATAGAATAAAGGGGTTTCAATAAACATGAATAGGGCACACTCATTTGGTAAAACCTCGACTTTACTTTTTCTTTGTCAAACTTGGTGATTTTGATATTTTCCTTTTGTTACTCTATGTCACTCCCCGAGCGTGGAAGGTGTTGGGACGCTAAAGGGTGATCTAGAGGGGGGTGAATAGATCACACACCCGTTAACGAATTACTGCAGTAGAATCAAATGCGGAATTAAAACTTCTACTGAACAGATAGTGGGCACAATGCGAATACCACCCAGAACAGATGAAGAACCGTCCTAAGCATACATCTACTGCGCGAAGATAGAAATATAGAAGCTAGGCAAACCACAAAACAATCACACAGTAGACAAAGGATTTTAGGTGGTTCGGTCTTCCAGACCTACATCCACCCCACACTCAACCCAAGTGTGGCTTACTGCTGACTCACAGCTTGAACCGCTGGGCCTCACAGCTTGCCTACAATCCGATGAGCCTCACAGCATGCTGTCCGAGGTATCCACCTCGCCTGCTGAGCCTCACAGCTTGCTGTCCAGAGGAATCCTCCTCTGCAAAACCAGCTGGGGAATACAGCTTAGCCGTCCAGTGGAATCCACCACTGCAAGTGCTGCCACACAGCTTGAACACAAGAGTTTCGGAAGACAAAACAAAAGACAAACAAAATAAAAATGAAATGTATCCCTGCAGGGAATATCGCTCAAACAAGTGAGCAACCTCAGATCTGGTTTTGAACCAAAGATCTGAGGAACGAACTCCTTCTCTCTCTCTCTCTCTCTCTCTCTCTCTCTCTTCTTCTTCTCTTCACACTCTGCTCGAGCTCTCTATCTCTCACTTTTTCTCTTCTGCTTCTTCTCTCTTTCTTTTCTTCTTCTTCTCTTTTCTCTGGATCGAACAGCTCTCTATTCTTTCTCTCTGCTTCTGCTCTTCTCCTTCTCTCCTTCTGCTTCGATCAGTCTTCATCTGTGGACGAAAGTTTCCTTTTATAAGCAGTCACTGCAGGAGCAGCACTGGGCGCGTGTCTTCCACATTTCCCGCCCAAGTGTTTTGGCCACGTGTCATCCTGTCAGCCCTTCCAGCCTCGGATCACATGCCCCTTCATTAAGCTTCACGAACAGAGCCTGTCAGACAGAGAATTATCAGTTTAATTTCGACACATTGTATAGACTTCGTTCGATGCATCAAGCAATGTGTGGACTTGATAATGCGAAGATAATGTATAGACTTTGCAGTGTGTGCAATGATGCACAAGATGAAGTATGCACAATGGCTGTATGGACTTGGCGTTCTGAACAATGTACATACTTGCTGTGAAGAACAATGCCCAAATGCAGTGTATGGACTTAGCGTGAATGCAATGCAAACACAAGAGTGTATAGACTTGATGAATGCGATGCAGACACACAGAGTGTGTAGACTTGATGAACAATGCATTCTAGTTAAACCCTGTACAGACTTGAATGATGAAGCACACGATGCAATGTGAAGACTTTGAAGAACATATGCTGTACTGCAAGATGGCAGTGTACACACTTGGTGTCCACTTGAGACGCTCAGTGAGACGGTGAGCAATGTACAGACTTGCTGAATTGAGAGCATGAACAGTCTGCAAACAGTGCAATGTATAGACTTTACATTTGCACTGGCTGTACAGACATGCCAATGTATAGACTTTAAGTCCAATGCAAAAGGATGTACAGACTTCATGAACAATGCATGATTGTACTGGACGATGTATAGACTTAGCCTATGCAGACCAGTACGATGTATAGACTTTGGCTAGACAAGCTACAGGGCGGATGTATAGACTTATGAATGCAACGTAGGTAAAGGTCCCAATGTATAGACTTCACCTGAAACAGTCCGATGTACAGACTTTGTCTGAAACAGTCGGATGTACAGACTTGAGTGAACGATGCATGAACAAGCCTAACCAATGTATAGACTTTGATGCACAAACACACAATGCATTGTATAGACTTTAAAGCAGATGCCAAGCCCATGTATTGACTTGAAGATATAACCAATGTATAGACTTCTCATTATGCATCCAGACGAATGTACAGACTTGAGTTATGCAACTGAAGGCTGTACAGACTTGCTATGAAGTGAGATGCAACGTGAGACGCTCGAAAGACTGCCCACTGTATAGACATTGCCATAGACATGCAGACAATGTGAATGTATAGACTTTGATCTTGTGCATGCAATGTATAAACTTGCTAAATGTATGGACTTAGCAGAATAAACGTTGCACAAACAATGTATGAACTTATGAGTGTAGTACAGACAGATGCAATGTATAGACATGCGAAACTGGGGGGTCGACCCATCTAGGTGCACTGATGCAATGTATGCACAAAGCAGATATTGAACTGAAGCTAACTGACAGAATGCAATGCATCTATACTAACTCACTGTGTTGCTATCATCAAAACAACATAGCATATGCTTGTGCCTAAAAGGCACAACATTCTCCCCCTTTTTGATGATGGCAACAAAGTGACAGTGAGTCATATATTCTCCCCCTTTGACATGATCAAAAAGAAAGAAACACATGAGTGCAACATGCAGAATACATGCTCAAATATTCTCCCCCCTGAAGTACTGACTCCCCCTGAATTATGGCTCCTCCATTGAGAAGGAATATGGACCGATGAAACAGATGATCAAAGGTAGGGAAGGAACATGAAGAGAATAAGGGGTCATTACACAACAGCTGAAGCAGTGGTTCAGAAAAAATGAGTATGATTATAAACGGCTGTTAAAGTATAAGATTCAGCAATATATAGTCTTGAAAGAATTCAGGTTTAACAGTGATAAAAATAGAGTAAAGCAGCTGACCACTGAAAAAGAGTTTTAGACTCCATTTATAGCAATGAATCTAAGGCAAATGTTTTTAATAGAGAAGTCAGAAATAATACCCTTTGTGATTAAACATGGAAGTTCAAGAAAGGTAACTTGAATATGTATTGAAGAAAATAATTTTCACTCAATGACTTTTGATTTCAAAGGGTTACAGCAGTTTATTTTTCACTTTTTAATTTTCAAAAACTGAGCTAAGTGAATAGACCAGTGGCATTTATGCTTTTGACATTAGGTGTACACCTTGATCAGAGGTAGTTACCCCCAGTTACTAGGTATAAACTACTAGATCTATTTCAGATCAAGACCTATAAGGAACAATTTTCACCTTTGACATTAAGGGCACACCTTGATCAGAGGCTAGTACCCCCAGTTACTTGGTGAAAAACTCCCCCTATAGATTTGACCCTATGAACAGAGGTAATCTGAAGCACTTCATGACTTATGAATTCTCCTGCTTCATTGGAGGAGATCATAATTTCTCAGTGCAATTCAGCCATTGCTCTATCACTATGTTCAGCTCTTTGCATTGATGATCTTATTTACTGCTGCCCTTATTTCTTTTAGAGTGATTGTTTAAAAAATCAGTATACACTCTCATTTACCTTTTCAAGTCATTTCCAGTCTAACACTTTCAGGCATTTTAAAAAAAACTTATTCTATTTTAACCACGAGACAAAGATTAAGAGCTATAAAAGTTTTCTTTTATCTCAAGTTCTGAAGTGCAGACACTTAACTCTTCAATTTATAAAGGTTAAACCTTTAGTTCCTTTCAATTTGTAAGAGTAATTCTTATAAATGAACAATTGCAATGACCACAGCTCAATGCACTAAACCAGATGCAATACTGTTGTTCAGTGAAGGTTAGGGAAATGATAGCAATAGTCATTAAGATCCAAGAGCATCTGATGTCAAAGAATATGAATGAATTGAGTGGGGACTCTGAGGAGTGAAAAGGATTCAAAGAATTGAACTGAACTCACAGCACCCCCTGACACCATGATGCAAAATATATGCAATGCAATACACTGTTCTACATGCTGACTATGCAACAAATCTGATAATGATGACCAAGCGACATCATACAAGCTCCCCCTGTCTATATGCATGAAATGTATTGAAATCACATCACATGATATCAAAATTTACATTCGAATATGATTCATACAAATTAGACAGAAGAGAATTACCATTAGCATGATTGTTCAATTCATATTGCAGAAGCTCCAGTTTAGCACCAACAAATCAACATGTATGCATATGCAATTTCAGACAATCATTTATATGCAAATCATGTATGAGGAAAGTTCAGAAAATCCAAACCTGACAATGATGATATGCCTAGGAGATTAGGGCGTCATTAGTCAGCGCATTAAGGATAATAATATCCCTGATAAACAGAAATCCTCTTCCGGGATACATCAGACGCGCATGCTCGCCTGTCCCCCCCGGATGCTCTCCTGAGACCGAGTATGCCCTCCAGCGACTGCAGATGCTCCCCCACCATCAGTCAGGTTCATGCATTCCCAAAACCAGGTCGACACTTAGTGTCGACACTTCGGGTCGACACCTCAAGTGACATCGAAATGCCTTGAGCCCGCAATGCCTGCCCTCCTGACGACAGTGATGCTCTCCTGAGGCAATGAATGCCCTCCTGAGACAGCATCTGCTTCCCTGCTAGAACCCAGACAACATATGCTCCCCTGGAGCAGCGATTGCTCCCCTGGCACTGAAGCATGCTCCCCTGGAGCAGCAATTGCTCCCCAGAGATAGCATATGCTCGCCATGCTCCCCTAATGCTAAGAATGCTCTCCTGAGGCAGAGTGTGATACCGTACAGAGGCGCACGTTCAAGAGTTCTGACTCCACACTCTAACATTATGTACACATGCAATAACTGGCAAGAGAATAGCATTGAATTTGAGTAGAATTAAATTCAATAGCTGAGTCTGGAATACAGACAGATCAGCTAGACAAGAATAGAATATCAAACATCAAACAATCAAATCAACATGACTTTCTCAATTCAGTTCTGAAGGTAAATCACTTACCTACTTTACCAGATTGATTTATTTTTACCCTTGGTGTTGCACTAGATATTTTGACAAGGCCTCCAATTTCTTTCAGCTCATAGGATTTTGGCCCTGTCTCTTGTCATATGCCTGAAGTAGCTTTTTCTGTTTCATCAGTTTGTTCCCGACTACCAGACATACCTGCAAACACACTTAGGGAGCAGGCTTTGGAACCCAAGATATTTTGGGCTGCAAGACAGAACCAGATACTTGAGAGTGAAAACAAGAAAACAGCTGTTTAGGGATCCACATTTGTGTAAAGATGGAAGGTTTAGTGGATTCTACATCTTGAGAGTTCTTTTTGTTATTTTTCTTTTTCTCAGCACCAACAGGTTTAGTTTTGTTTTCCTGGTGCTTTGATGGTTGTTGTGTAGTCCTGGCATTCATTTTATTAAAAAAGTTTTTATTTTTCTGCCAGTGCCTTGGCCAATGAGTGTACTGGAAGTTGTGTTCCAAATTGGTCCTAGGCTGACCATAGAACCCCTGGTGACTAGGACTCCATGTCCTAAACTGACTATCCCATCTCCTAGCTGGCTGAGGTCTATATGGCTGATACCAAGTGGGGAAATTCTGATACCCGAACCTCATGTGTACAGGGTTCCACCCAAACCTATTAAGTGGTTGAGGATGAAAGTTATGATAGACTTGGGCTCTAGGGAAATAGGGATGAGCAAATGGGTTCCTAGATGCACTTGGTCTCCCTGCCACCTTTGACCCTCTAGGTTTCTGAACTGACTTACATTGGGTCTTTTTCTGAGCAGTTGATGGTGATGGAGACTTAGCAGCCTTAGGCTGGGGTTTTGATGTGCTAGCTGGCTGACCCCTAGCCTTGGACTTATCCATGGAAGAAGAGCATGCAGCTCTAGACTCTACAACTTTCTACTTTTCCTTGTCCTTAGCACTGGACACTTTTGATTTAACATTATTGAAGGTAAAATTTTCATTGACCATTTTTATGAGTGGTCCTCTATTCTTTTCTCTCACACATGAAATAGTTTTCAATTCAAAGCTCTTTTTAGCTGAGGGATTAAAGCCGAGACCCTCCTTTCTGAAATTAACTTTTGACCCTAGCAAGGCATTTAGATTTTCTGTTCCTTGGGTCATGCTTTCAATGATTTTCATTTTGTCAGAATTTTCATTTTCCAGTTTTTCAATAGTTCTCTTCAATTCAACATTCACTGACAAGATAGCTTCATATTTTTCATTTGAAATCTTTATTTCTTTTTCAGACTTCTGAATTTTCAATTTTAATTCATCAACAACATTTTTCAGCAATTCTTTTTCTTTCCTACAATCAATCACAACATGCTTTAATTTATCAAAATCAGAACATGTATTTTTCAATTTGTCATTCTTTGATTGTAAGCATGCAACCTTATCAGAAAGAGTTTTATCATTAACCAGAGAGTTCATTTTCTTCTTCAAGAGTCTATTTTCCTTCCTAATATCATTAGCTTTATCTAACAGATCTCCATAAGCATCTGCCCAATTAGAAATAGTGTAATGTTCGAAAAGGGATGATACCTGATCAGACTCTTCTTCTTCATCTCCATTTCTAGCCATCAAGCAGATGTCCTTTTCTGATTTTCCACTATCTGAGGAAGTGCTCAGCGTGGCTTCTTCCTCATCACTCCATGTACTGACCATGGCCTTTCCCTTTGGCGCCTTCTTCCATGGTCTTCAATTCCTTTCATTTTCTGTAACTCTGGACAATCAGCCTTCATATGACCTGTCTTCCTGCAATGATAACAAGCATTAACATCAGATTTTTCAACAGGGTTAAATTTATACCTATTTTGCTTCCTACTGTGGTATTTTCTGTAGAGATTCTTCCCTTCTCTTTTAAGAAATCTACTGAACTCTTTTGTGATCATAGCTATTTCATCCTTTTCAAGATCTGATCCAGATGAATTCCGATCACTAGATGATCCAATGCTGCTGGACTGTTTTGAGCAACTATGCTTGGCCTTCAGAGCAATAGGCTTCCTGTATTCGTGCTATTCAATTTGAAGTAAATTCATCTCGTACGCCATCAAGGAGCCTATCAGCTCATTGGATTTCATCCTTTGTAGATCTTTTGACTCTTCAATCACAGTTGCTTTGGTATGCCATATAGGAGTCAACGATCGAAGGATCTTCCTCACAACTTCATGATCAGTATAACTCTTTCCCAGATTTCTTAGACCATTTGTTATGATGGTCAGACGAGCATACATTTCGGTCACTGTCTCACCAGGCTTCATCCGAAATGCTTCATACCTTGACACTAGCATGTTTGCCCTCGTCTCTCTCACTTCAGATGTTCCCTCATAGATGACTTCGAGGGTATCCCACATCTCCTTCGCTGTCTTGCAGGATGACACTCTGTCAAATTCAGTGGGATGAAGTGCACACTGAATGGCGTTGATGGCGCTCCAATTCAGAGTAGATTTCCTGACTTCTTCTCTGGTCCATAATTCCTCATTCTCGTGTAGCTCATAGGGACCTTTGCTTATAATCTTCCAGATCTCGTAATCTTTGGCTCTGAGGAAGACCTGCATCCGATTCTTCCAATATGGGTAGTTGGAACCATCGAAGAATGGTGGCTTCGTAGTGGACTGACCCTCTGCTGTTAGCCCTCTAGCATCCATGGCCGATCCTCTTTAGGATGTTAGTCCTACACAAAGAGTTAGGCTCTGATACCAATTGTTGGGACGCTAAAGGGTGATCTAGAGGGGGGTGAATAGATCACACACCCGTTAACGAATTACTACAGTAGAATCAAATGCGGAATTAAAACTTCTACTGAACAGATAGTGGGCACAATGCGAATACCACCCAGAACAGATGAAGAACCGTCCTAAGCATACATCTATTGCGCGAAGATAGAAATATAGAAGCTAGGCAAACCACAAAACAATCACACAGTAGACAAAGGATTTTAGGTGGTTCGGTCCTCCAGACCTACATCCACCCCACACTCAACCCGAGTGTGACTTACTGCTGACTCACAGCTTGAACCGCTGGGCCTCACAGCTTGCCTACAATCCGCTGAGCCTCACAGCTTGCTGTCCGAGGTATCCACCTCGCCTGCTGAGCCTCACAGCTTGCTGTCCAGAGGAATCCTCCTCTGCAAAACCCGCTGGGCAATACAGCTTAGCCGTCTAGTGGAATCCACCACTGCAAGTGCTGTCACACAGCTTGAACACAAGAGTTTCAGAAGACAAACAAAATAAAAAGGAAATGTATCCCTGCTGGGAATATCGCTCAAACAAGTGAGCAACCTCAGATCTGGTTTTGAACCAAAGATCTAAGGAACGAACTCCTTCTCTCTCTCTCTCTTCTTCTTCTCTTCACACTCTGCTCGAGCTCTCTATCTCTCACTTTTTCTCTTCTGCTTCTTCTCTCTTTCTTTTCTTCTTCTTCTCTTTTCTCTGGATCGAACAGCTCTCTATTCTTTCTCTCTGCTTCTGCTCTTCTCCTTCTCTCCTTCTGCTTCGATCAGTCTTCATCTGTGGACGAAAGTTTCCTTTTATAAGCAGTCACTGCAGGAGCAGCACTGGGCGCGTGTCTTCCACATTTCCCGCCCAAGTGTTTTGGCCACGTGTCATCCTGTCAGCCCTTCCAACCTCGGATCACATGCCCCTTCATTAAGCTTCACGAACAGAGCTTGTCAGACAGAGAAATATCAGTTTAATTTCGACACATTGTATAGACTTCGTTCGATGCATCAAGCAATGTGTGGACTTGATAATGCGAAGACAATGTATAGACTTTGCAGTGTGTGCAATGATGCACAAGATGAAGTATGCACAATGGCTGTATGGACTTGGCGTTCTGAACAATGTACATACTTGCTGTGAAGAACAATGCTCAAATGCAGTGTATGGACTTAGCGTGAATGCAATGCAAACACAAGAGTGTATAGACTTGATGAATGCGATGCAGACACACAGAGTGTGTAGACTTGATGAACAATGCATTCTAGTTAAACCCTGTACAGACTTGAATGATGAAGCACACGATGCAATGTGAAGACTTTGAAGAACATATGCTGTACTGCAAGATGGCAGTGTACACACTTGGTGTCCACTTGAGACGCTCAGTGAGACGGTGAGCAATGTACAGACTTGCTGAATTGAGAGCATGAACAGTCTGCAAACAGTGCAATGTATAGACTTTACATTTGCACTGGCTGTACAGACTTGCCAATGTATAGACTTTAAGTCCAATGCAAAAGGATGTACAGACTTCATGAACAATGCATGATTGTACTGGACGATGTATAGACTTAGCCTATGCAGACCAGTACGATGTATAGACTTTGGCTAGACAAGCTACAGGGCGGATGTATAGACTTATGAATGCAACGTAGGTAAAGGTCCCAATGCATAGACTTCACCTGAAACAGTCCGATGTACAGTCTTTGTCTGAAACAGTCGGATGTACAGACTTGAGTGAACGATGCATGAACAAGCCTAACCAATGTATAGACTTTAAAGCAGATGCCAAGCCCATGTACAGACTTGAAGAGACAACCAATGTATAGACTTCTCATTATGCATCCAGACGAATGTACAGACTTGAGTTATGCAACTGAAGGCTGTACAGACTTGCTATGAAGTGAGATGCAATGTGAGACGCTCGAAAGACTGCCCACTGTATAGACATTGCCTTAGACATGCAGACACTGTGAATGTATAGACTTTGATCTTGTGCATGCAATGTATAAACTTGCTAAATGTATGGATTTAGCAGAATAAATGTTGCACAAACAATGTATGAACTTATGAGTGCAGCACAGACAGATGCAATGTACAGACATGCGAAACTGGGGGGTCGACCCATCTAGGTACACTGATGCAATGTATGCACAAAGCAGATATTGAACTGAAGCTAACTGATAGAATGCAATGCATCTATACTGACTCACTGTGTTGCTATCATCAAAACAACATATCATATGCTTGTGCCTAAAAGGCACAACAGAAGGAACCCGGTATGCGCGATGAGTTATATCAATCATGTCAATCAGAGCATAAGTGTATTCGACACACAGACATAGCGCGCAAAAGGTAGAGATAAACCAAATCCTTTATTAACCATCGAGGTAATTCTTATTACATAATCCCAATAAATGAACTAAGGACAATCTTGACTCAATAAAAGAAAACTTATAATGATTGACTCAAGAAAGTAGAAAAAAGACACGACTGGATAGACACTTTAATAGATGGGTGGCTCTATGCTCTTCACTCATGTCCGTTCCCTTCCGAGTGATCCTCGTCATCGAAATTACCTAAAAAATATGAGAAACACTAGGGTGAGCGAACGCTCAGTAGGAATTATATCTCAAGTACAAGCTTGCTATAAGTAATTACATGTTACATGAATACAAATCTAGTTATGCATGTACCCATAAAATGATAAGAGAATAGAGTATCAAGAGTTAACGAACTAGCAAGATTTCAAGATATTCATATAGAACGAATCAATATGCTCAAGCATGTAAATATATCAAGTCATGTCACGAGAATTGGCTATTATAATATCAAGCAAGTAAATACCCATCTGGTCACGTAAGTCATGTCATGTCATGTCAAGTCAAGTATGATTCGTGGAATGCCATAAATCAAGCTAGTCATGTACTTCGGTTGGTGCGGACACCCGAGCGATTGAGAAGAACGAGCCGCCGAGCCACCGGTACCGTACGCGGAGCACCACGCGGGCTACAACGGCTTCTATCTGGCTCAGCGACAGCCTGGAGACTCCCCCTTGAGTCTTAGTATTTATCATGTTTTGGGGGATTTCATTTATGTGCAATGTGTGTTTATTTCATTTTATTTGGATTGTAATTCGGATTGTACTAAAGGTTTTTGTGCAAATTGGGACCCCTGGGTCCCACGGGCCCCCCACCCCTCCTCCCATTGATCCACCTCACCCCTAGGGCCCATGTGGGGTCAGTCAACCTTCCAATGGTGGGCTTCTAGAAGAGTGGGCCAAGTGGGGGACAAGTGGCTTAAAATGTCAAAGTTGGCCACAAACCTTAACCACCTAGTCAATGGGGCGCACCCCTCTCTTTATTAGCCTTTTTAATTTTTCTAAAATGTGTGTTAGAACTAATTAGTTCTATTCCCCTTTTATTTTCCCAAAACCTAGATCTAGGGTTATTTTATGTCTTTTGTTATTTCATATATATACCTTGTATTAGCATTTTTAGTAGAATTAATGCATACAAAATTTAAGAATTTGGTTGGAGCAGCAAGGGCCGCCCCCTTCTCTGATGTGACACAACCTCGGACCTAATTTAACAAGCACAACCACAAGGCTATGAAGCCTACGCAAGCGGACCTTCGTATGGCGCACACACTTAACCCGGGGGTAAGTCGGGGATGCCGAGTCGAGGAAATGGGACAAGCCCCTTGCTGGTAGAGGTCCAGCAAAGTCTAAGTCAAACCTCCCCTTGAGGTGCGGATATTCAACTCAATGTGTTGGCCTTGGTCGAGGGACGCGGATCACTCACTCACACCCACGGGGGTCGCACAAGTGCGGTGGAGCCTTATGATCGGGCACTCTCTTCCTTACCGATGGCGCAATTGGGGAATATTAAATGAACAAGAATAATTGAGAGCAAGGGATGAGTTCTCACCTAGCCGGTTTGAAGAAACCGACTCCGGTCGGAGACGGGGGCGAGCGGGGAGGCGAGGGTAAGCACCCGCACGCCGCATCGATGAAGCTTCAAACCTGTGAGTGTAAATAATACATGAACTACCCCCATGCAAGGGGGGGGGGAATCTCGGGGAAGGGAAGCCAATGAATACACTCAATACGACTTCTATGCAGGTAGGGGCCTTCAGCCGGCCAAGCGGGGAGGGGAATTCGAGCTAGAAGTGAAGAGAGGGAAGTCGAAGCCGAATCTACCCGTTGATTGTGTCTCAGGACAGACCATCAGATATTTGGACGATGTGGTCAGCCCCGATTTTTTTTACAGATGAAACCACTTGGAGATTCTTCATAGCTGGATCTGGATGATGCTTGAATTTTGTAAATTTCTTTGGGCACCACTGCTGGTCGGGGTAGGGGATTGAACAGGTGGTAGACCCTCAGATCTGACAGCTTCAGGTTATCAACAGCAGGAAGCAGAGGTTGCCACGGTCGCTCCCGAGCTCTAAATCAGGTGCCGCCAGAGTCGTTGGAACCGTTGACGAGTCCTCTTTGAAGAAAGACTAACGGTGATGCCAGCTGATGTCTGGGTCGACCAATAGGATCTGAACACTGAGGAGGGATCGGTGCAAACTAAGTGGAAGCAGAACCGAGCACCCGAGGGAGAAAATTGATAACTTTCAGGTCCGGTCGCCAAATGGGGTTCTGCTTCTTGGAGATGTTAGAAGACTCGAAGTAGAAGATGTTTAAAGAAGAACTCTAGATCCGATTCCCAACACGATCATCGCAGTCGAGCTTCCAATCTAGCTCTGGTCTCCTACCAGGGGGGATCTGCGCAGTTGTGGGAGAATTGCTCTCCTGGTCGATCTCGAACTCGGAATGGGACGGGACCACCACCGTTGCGAAGAAGATAGGCAGACGCTTCCTTCGGTAAATGGTATGCCACCGGAAGCTCCCAAGGGACGACGGGGTGGCCTCTGCAACCTGCGGCCAATCTGCTGCCTGCAACCAGAACTTGAGAGGGGGGAGATAGGTAATGGGGAATGGGGTAGATGGGAGGGGAAATGAGGTGGTTGTGTGTAGGGGCAACCCCCAGCTGTGAGGGGGTCTAGGAGGGGGGGTTTCAATGTGTGGGACGGGGAGAATGGGGGCTGGAAGGGGGTGTTTGCTATGGGTAAGAGAGGAGCTACGAATTTGGGCTTGGAGGGAGAGGGGAAGGTGAGGGGGGCACAAGTGGGTGGAGGGAAGGTGAGTTTGAATTTTTCTTAATGGAGGGTATTCAATGGTGGTTTTGGGGATGGGAGGGGTTGTGTTGGGGAAGGGAAGGGGTGCTTGGGGTAGTGGGAAGGGTGCTTGGGGAAGTGGGTGGGGTAGTTGGGGGTTGGGAGGTGGAGCTAGCATTGGTGGAAGCTCTCTTGGGACTAGGGGGTGGAGTAATGGGATGTGTGGGGAAGGGGAGTGGCCTTTAATGGGGGTAGGTGGGAGAGTGGTGGTTGGGAAGGGAGGAGAGAGAAAATTTTTGGGAATTGGGTGTGGAGGAGAGAGAAAGGGGAGTGAAAGAGAGAGATTAAGAGAGGGATGGGTGGGGAATCTCTCCCCTAGGGTCTCTCACCCAAATAATGGAATCTCTCCACTAGATAAGAAGTTTGAACTCTCAAAATGGCAAATTTTTCATTCATTGATTCATTACCTCAAAATGGAGAGAGTGGGGTCCTATTTATAAGGATACCATAATTTACAATAAGACCCTGACTTTTGACACATTGACTAATAACCAACAAGATAGGGGCGCCCATGGGCCAAGCCCAATGAATTGGACCCAATAGCTAACTAATAAACCTAATGACACTCAAACCTAGGGAAATAAGCACAAGACCTAGGGACATGACTCAAATAAAAGGGAAATTACAATGATATGACTCAAATAAAATAAAGAAACATACATAGGACTCAAAATAAATGACTAGACCATGATGTACGCCTCCGGGGTGACGAGAATGGTCGAGAGTGTCAGGACGGATGATGATGACCCCATCATACTCCCGGGGTGCGGAGAACTCGACTCCGTCGAGTAAGAGGTGGTATCGCTCACATGTCTTCCGAAAGAAGCCGATTCTTCCACCTAGCGAGGTAGAGCCCGTTCACCTTGCTCCGAGTGATGATTACCTGTTCATCCAATATTCTCTCAAGTTGCTTACGTCGGGCTCTCTGGGCTGATGGTGCTCACATGGGGAGGGGTGGGTGCTCTCTCAAGGGAGGAAGGGGGCTTGAAATTCTCACTTGGTGCCACCATGGGTCCCTTGTGTGGCACAAGACTTTCCACATTGAAACTGAAGTTAACTCCGTATCCCTTGAGGAGGCCTAACTTAGTAATGGGGCTAATGCACCTCAAAATCTGGAAGGGGATGATCCCACAAAACCTCAATCTTGAGTTGTCTCTATGTGAGAGCCTCTCATTCCTCACCATCCCGGAATCACCCATTTGGATTTCTTGGTGACGCCATTGAGTCGGTCGGCCTTTTGTAGATTTCATGACTCTTGTTGATGCGCTTGCAAGGTTATCATATAATTTTATGAATGCTGTCCTTTTAGTGGTTATGGGTGGACCTGGATAACCATAGATGGACCTATCATGCCATGATGCCATATGGACCTTGATGAACCTTGGTGGGCCGGGGCAACCATATGTGGAATTATCATGTAATGTTGTCATGTAGACTTTGGTGGGCCTAGGTGGGCCAGGGCAACCATATGTGAACCTATCATGCAAAGTGGTGATGAATGTCGGGGGACCCGGACATCCGTAGATGCTTTTGACATGCTTAAGACCCATGATGAATGAGGGTGGACCAATACATCCGAATATGGACCACTCATGCTTTCTACTTGACATGTGGGTGATATGTATGAATGGGCCCAACATAGTGTTCATGCCAAGTGGTGTGGTAAGCCTAGACACATGCATGTTTTTCCTATGGGTGACTTCCATGTGTATAGGTGTGGGACAACCTTTGAACTCCCATTGCAAAAGGTCGAATGGATCTAAGAAGGTGGTCATCATGGGGTGGAGCACAACCTCATTACCTAGGGATATGTGGCTCAATGTCATGGCTCCCAAGGTGTAACCCGGGTCTAAGATGGAGTGAATTGGGTCAAACATGGTGAGTTGGTGTAGGGAAAGGTGGGTGGTGGATAAAGTGTTTAGGTCACACGAGTCTCTTGACTCCCATTGGAATGGATCATATAGATCATAAAATGGGTTACCTAGGGGGAGGAACTCCATGTCCTCAAGATCCTAAAAAGGTGCTAAGTCATCCTTCTCCATGATAGTTGGGCCAATGTTCTTGGCAAGTGGGTCGGCCATGAGTCCGCTTGGCTTTCTACCCGAGATAAGAAGCTCTAAATCGAGGAGAAGGTTAGGCTCATCGGATGTAGGGAGGAATAGAAGGAGGTCACTAGTGTAGCAGCCAATGGTGCAAACCGAGGTGATAGACCCTATGCATAGGTGTAGGAGGCTAAGGCTCCTAGGTTGTTCGACCATAGGGGTCAACATGCTAGTCATCTCTAATTACCATGCTATGCCCTTGAGAAGGTCCTCTAAGGTCTCCACTTGATAGGATGCTTGGATTGTGGTGTGATAGGAGAAGAAGGGCACTATGGGAAGGTCTTGTTCTATGGGAGGGAAAATATGGGCCGGGATCTCTCTAATTGGGCTCTCCTTTAGCCAACTAACAATGGGTTCTCCTAAGATGAGCTCCGCCCCAACTAGAGAGGGTGGTGTAAGGTAAAGACCATCGTGTGAGGTTTCTTCTTCAACTTGGACTTGGGTTTTCTCCAAGGTGGGGGGTGGGTTTGGAGTACTCACAACTATTGGATCGGTTATGAGTTCTTCTACCAAGGAGGTGAGGGGGTCTTTTGGGGTGATGAGGGTTGGTGTGTGGTACTCCCGGGGTGGAGGGTAAAGGGAAACTTGGATTGGGATTGGTAGAGTGGGGTTTGGGAGTGGAAGTAGTGGAGGCCTAGGTTGGGGTAGGATTGGGGTCGGAAGTGGAAGGTGGGTTGGGTGACAGGATTTGGGTTGATGGGTTTCGGGGGGTGTACCCTTTTTAGGGGACGATGGAGGGATAGTGGTGGGGACCAAGGGGAGATGTGGGGTATGGGTTTGGGGAGGGATTGTGGGTTGGGTGGTGGTAGCCGTCATGGGTCTAGGTGGAGGGATGGACACGGGGTCCACTTGGGTTTGAATGGTGGTCCTTATTGGGGAAACCGGGTCGGTTAGGGGTCTCTTCCCCTTGGGATCGACCGGTTGTGGAGGGGGGGAAGTGGGGGCCAATTGAGTTTGGATAGTGAGGTTTGCGGAAGGGGTTTTTGGTTGGAGTGTGGGGACCCTTAGGGGATTTGGTGGAGAGGTGGATGCTTGGTTTATTTGGGCCTTAAGGGAGAGGACTTGGTCGCGAAGTGTAGTTATGATGGTTGAGAAGTGATTTGTTGGGAGTGGTGGGGGAGGAGGCCTAAAGGTGGTATCAAGTTGGTCGGGTGGGGATGGAGGAGTGGTAGTGCACCTCGGGCTAGGGGTGTTTGAGTAGAAGGGATGGGAATATTTGGGGATGTAGATTTTTCTAAGTTCTTTCTTCATATCATCCCATGAGGAAATGGGTTCTTGTTTCCTAACGTCCCTTAAGCCCACTATGTTCCTACATTTTTCCTTGGCTTGACCCCGAAATTGCCCCATGGCAACACGGACTCTTGCGGGTCCATAAACCATAGTTCTCTCAAAGTGTTTTTCCATGGTGACCTCCCACTTTAGGTAGGCACTATAGCATGATCCATCGAAGAGGAGATCCTCAAAAGAGATTATGTCAAATGGAGGGTTGATCGGTCCCTTGTGGGGGGGTCGAGTGGGATGAATGTGACCAAAGAGAGGTAGCCATGTTGATGAATGCAAATATGCCCAAGGACTAGACTTAGTAGAGACAAGTCTAAAACCTGGCTCTGATACCACTTGATGTGACACAACCTCGGACCTAATTTAACAAGCACAACCACAAGGCTATGAAGCCTACACAAGCGGACCTTCGTATGGCGCACACACTTAACCCGGGGGTAACTCGGGGATGCCGAGTCGAGGAAATGGGACAAGCCCCTTGCTGGTAGAGGGCCAGCAAAGTCTAAGTCAAACCTCCCCTTGAGGTGCGGATATTCAACTCAATGTGTTGGCCTTGGCCGAGGGACGCGGATCACTCACTCACACCCACAGGGGTCGCACAAGTGCGGTGGAGCCTTAAGATCGGGCACTCTCTTCCTTATCGACGACGTAATTGGAGAATATTAAATGAACAATAATAATTGAGAGCAAGGGACGAGTTCTCACCTAGCCGATTTGAAGAAACCGACTCTGGTCGGAGACGGGGGTGAGCGGGGAGGCGAGGGGAAGCACCCGCACGCCGCGTCGATGAAGCTTCAAACCTGTGAGTGTAAATAAGACATGAACTACCCCCATGCAAGGGGGGGGGATCTCGGGGAAGGGAAGCCAATGAATACACTCAATACGACCTCCACGCAGGGAGGGGCCTTCAGCCGGCCAAGCGGGGAGGGGAATTCGAGCTAGAAGTGAAGAGAGGGAAGTCGAAGCCGAATCTACCCGCTGACTGTGAGTGTCTCAGGACAGACCGTCAGGTATTTGGACGCTGTGGTCAGCCACGAATTTTGTTGCAGACGAAACCACTTGAAGATTCTTTGTATCTAGATCTGGATGATGCTTCAATTTTGTAAATTTCTTCGGGCACCGCTGCTGGTCGGGGTAGGGGATTGAACATGGTGGCAGACCCTCGGATCTGACAGCTTCAGGTTCTCAACAGCAAGAAGCAGAGGTTGCCATGGATGCTCCCGAGCTCCGAATCAGGTGCCGCCAGAGTCGTTGGAACAGCTGATGAGTCCTCTTCGAAGCAAGATTAACGGTGATGCCAGATGATGTCGGGGTCGACTGATAGGCTCTGAACACTGAGGAGGGGTCGGTGCAGACTAAGGGGAAGCAGAGCCAAGCACCCGAGGGAGAAAATTGATAACTTTCAGGTCCGGTCGCCAAATGGGGCTCTGCTTCTTGGAGATGTTAGAAGACTCGTAGTAGAAGATGTTTGAAGAAGAACTCTCGATCTGATTCCCAACACGATTGTCGTAGTCGAGCCTTCAGTCTGGCTCTGGTCTCTTGCCAGGGGGGATCTGCGCAGTTGTGGGAGAATGGCTCTCCTGGTCGATCTCGAACTCAGAATGGGACGGGACCACCACCGTTGTGAAGAAGACAGGCAGACGCTTCCTTTGGTATATGGTATGCCACCTGAAGCTCCCAAGGGACGACGGGGTGGCCTTTGCAACCTGGGGCCAATCTGCTGCCTGCAACCAGAACTTGAGAGGGTGGAGATAGGTAATGGGGAATGGGGTAGATGGGAGGGGAAATGAGGTGGTTTTGTGTAGGGGCAACCCCCAGCTGTGAGGGGGTCTAGGAGGGAGGGTTTCAAAGTGTGGGACGGGGAGAATGGGGGCTGGAAGGGGGTGTTTGCTATGGGTGAGAGAGGAGCTGCGAATTTGGGCTTGGAGGGAGAGGGGAAGGTGAGGGGGGCACAAGTGGGTGGAGGGAAGGTGAGTTTGAATTTTCCTTAATGGAGGGTATTCAATGGTGGTCTTGGGGATGGGAGGGGTTGTGTTGGGGAAGGGAAGGGGTGCTTGGGGTAGTGGGAAGGGTGCTTGGGGAAGTGGGTGGGGTAGTTGGGGGTTGGGAGGTGGTGCTAGGATTGGTGGAAGCTCTCTTGGGACTAGGGGGTGGAGTAATGGGATGTGTGGGGAAGGGGAGTGGCCTTTCATGGGGGTAGGTGGGAGAGTGGTGGTTGGGAAGGGAGGAAAGAGAAAATTTTCAAAATTGGGTGTGGAGGAGAGAGAAAGGGGAGTGAAAGAGAGAGATTAAGAGAGGGATGGGTGGGGAATCTCTCCCCTAGGGTCTCTCACCCAAATAATGGAATCTCTCCACTAGATAAGAAGTTTGAACTCTCAAAATGGTAAATTTTTCAATCATTGATTCATTACCTCAAAATGGAGAGAGTGGGGTCCTATTTATAAGGATCCCACAATTTACAATAAGACCCTGACTTTTGACACATTGACTAACAAGCAACAAGATAGGGGCGCCCATGGGCCAAGCCCAATGAATTGGGCCCAATAGCTAACTAATAAACCTAATGACACTCAAACCTAGGAAAATAAGCACAAGACCTAGGGACATGACTCAAATAAAAGGGAAATTACAATGATATGACTCAAATAAAATAAAGAAACATACATAGGACTCAAAATAAATGACTAGACCATGATGTACGCCTCCGGGGTGACGAGAATGGTCGAGAGTGTCAGGGCGGATGGTGATGACCCCATCGTTCTCCCTCTCCCCTCTCTTCTTCTTGCAGCTGGGAAGGCTGTATTCTGAGGTGGGAAGCCTCACATATCAGTTTCGGTGATCGCCGCCGCCGCCATCGTGCCGCCATCGCACCACCACGGTTGTCGTCGGAGTTCTGTCCACTCAGGATAGCAGGCCGTTCCACGATTTTTAGCTCTCAGGCACGAGCTCATATGGAGTCCTAAATTTTATGGTGTCTTGCCGAGGTTCCCTCCATCTCTCAAAAAAATAGGTTTGGCTTCCAGAGCTCGTTTGATATTTTCCCATTTTCATTCTTCATCTTCTCCCAGATCTGTCAGCTTTCGGTTCACTGTGACAGCAAGCCCGAGTTTCCCATTTTCGGACCTTTCTTTGATTTTTCATGGAGCTCCCAAATTTATTGGAAGTTCTATCCACCAACCCCTCCATCCATGAATTTTTATGGAATTTCTAAAGGCCATCTCATATTTTCTAAAAATGCTTTTCAGATCCCATTCAATCCTATCTTCCCCAGTCCAGATCCGACCACCTGCCAGTCTAAAATACTTTTCCCCACCAAATTCTCAACAAAAACTTTCACAAAAATTATTTCCGTCGTCCTCTCTCTCCCCTCCACAACTTTCATGAAGAGCCCGAGGTCTGAGGTCTACCCCGCGGTCAAAGGCAGTTCTCAGGAAACTTCCCTGCTGCCCTGAGTTTTCGGGCCCTATCCAATTGCAACTTCAAAAATCGACTAAGATGAGATCCATGCAGATCCAGTTAATCTCTCTAGCCCTAGATCGAAGTACTTCGAAAGAGCTTTCCAACGACACCTTCTGTGCTTCGATCCGATGTCAGGATTGATCGCAGCAGCCGATGTCGCCGGATCACACCCTGTAAAACAGAAGCACAAGTCTATGGGCAACAACTCCAAAGTTTGGAGATCGGAGCCGACCGGTGTTTCCGGCCGACCGCCATCCCAGGGGACGCGCCACCAGGGGTCTCCACCATAGAGGTACCCACCCCATCAGACTCGGAGGACAGAGCGGCTCGTGGGCCCCACGGACCCGTAGATCGCGCCATCCGGACAGCACCAAAACGTGGGTTCGGCACCGCCGGGACGACGTCAAGATGCTGCCCGTCAACCTAATTGTGGCGACTCCCGGGCCCCACATGTGACCTGTTACCTCCCTGCGTGGGGTGGGTCAAAATTATTGTACTACTGTAAAAGCGTTTAACCGAGAGTCCGTGATTGGCCGGGGTTGTCTTCCCCACGCCAGGAGCGTGGAGGTAACGATCGTAACTTCTTGGCAGTCATTTGCTAGTTTAGTATATGATCTTAGGCCACTGTCGAGTGCGATAGGAACTAGCCCGTGAGTCCATGTCACCGCTGTGAGTGTGAGAGTGACCCATCCCGTGGCTCGATCCGAGCACGGAAGTTGAGTCGGACTACCCTTAACTCTGCCGGTTCTTCAACCGCGCACGATCCGTGTTTCCCTCGCTTGGGACAACGAGTGAGCTTGCATTTCTGTTAGCGACGTATAGCCCATAGGAACTCCTAGTGTCGAACCGAAGTCTCTCCAATTTGTGTGTTGCTGGTCGCATCCGCATTTAGAGTCCCTGGTCCGCATCACTTAGAGTCGGTCCCCGTGTCCGTCCCGCATCATCGGTGCAATACCACACCTGTTGTGTCTCCTCTGATTTTGATGTCTAGTTTTAATGATGGCAACAGTATTTTTGATCTTAGTTTGACTCTCACAACATTGTTATCTTAAAGCTTTTACGTTAGTCAGAATGAGTTCTTGTGCATATGAAGGTCGATGCAGGTTGATGCATCTTCATAGTGTTGCATATGAAGGTCGATGCATGTTGCATATCAAGGTCGATGCAGGTTGATGGATGCTCATAGTGTTGCATATGAAGGTCGATGCATGTTGCATATCAAGGTCGATGCAGGTTGATGCATGCTCATATTGTTGCATATGAAGGTCGACACATATTCATACTGATGTATGTCACGGTCGATGCATGGTCATATTGTTGAATTTGTAGGTCGATGCATATTCATACTACTGGATATTAAGGTCGATGCTAGTGAGCTAGCGATTGAAGGACAAGTCTACGCATGTGTTAGTAAGGTCAATGCTAGTGAGCTAGCAACTGAAGGACAAGTCTATGCATGTGTTAGTAAGGTCGATGCTAGTGAGCTAGCGATTGAAGGATTAGTCTATGCATGTTAAAATTGGGTCGATGCTTGTTAGTTATTGTTCTCAAGGTCAATGCACCTTGCGCATTTACCATGAGGTAAGGTCGATGCATCGTCATTTCAAGTTAGTGTGTCTGTCAATGAAAGTCTACCTGTATTTCACTAAGGTCGATGTTGTTACTTTGACCTACTGCATGTGTTAGCCATACAGGTTGAAACACTTCACTTATGCATCGATGTATTTAAAGAATTTCTAAGCATTCACTTAAATAAATTACCTGACCTCATGAAACATCTGAAATTGCATTTGTTAATCACTATTACATGCTTTTACATATTCCATCGTATATTACTACGGTTATTTGAGAAATCCTTATTTTTCATCTCAGTCATCTGTGTATCATCTGGTTAATCTCTTACCTATTTCAGCTTGTGTATCTGAATTGGTGGTGTGTGTCTTAGCATTTTAATTCCGCAACTTAAGTGCTTATATTACAAAAGAATTTGGGGTAGATCTATTCACCCCCCCTCTAGATCTGCTAGTTATCCGACTCAACAATTGGTATCAGAGCCTAACTCTCCTTAAAGGCTTAGCATCCCGGAGAGATCTGGCAAAATGGAAGCTAGAGGTCTAACAGCTGAGGGACATTCTGTAAGTAAGCCTCCATTCTTTAATGGAACTGACTATGCATACTGGAAGAATCGTATGCATGTTTTCTTAAGAGCTAAGGACTACAAAATCTGGAAGGTGGTCAGTCGAGGTCCTTTTGAACTTCCTAAAGATGAAGATGTCTGGACTCGGGAGTAAATTCAAAAGTCAACTCTGAATTGGAGTGCACTCAATGCCATACAATGTGCTCTACATCCCACCAAGTTTTACAGAGTGTCCTCCTACACCACAGCAAAAGAAATGTTGGATAAAGTTCAGGTAATCTATGAGGGAACATCTCAGGTAAGAGAGACTAAAGTAAATATGCTTGTTTCTGAATATAAAGCTTTTAAGATGAAACCTGATGAAACAATTTCAGAGATGTATGTCAGGTTAATGTTACTTACTAACAGTTTGAAGAGTTTGGGCAAAGTTTACAGTGAGTACGAGCTTGTCAAGAAGATTCTTCGGTCCTTGACACCAATCTAGCATACGAAGGCCACTATAGTGGAAGAGTCTAGGAACCTGGCAACTATTGGTGTCGACGAGCTAATCAGATCCCTCATGACGTATGAGCTGAATCTCAAGAGGGTAGATGACTTTGACAAGAAGACGAAGCCACTGGCACTTAAGGTAAACTCTAGCTGTAGAGGGTCTTCTAGTGAACAAAGCTCATCTTGTTCTGAAGAATATTCAAGTGAGTTTGTCATGTTGACCAGGAAGTTTATGAAATTTCTGAAGAAAGAAGGTAAACATTTCATACTCAAATACTCATCTGGTAGAAGACATTCTAAATTTAAATCTGATAATGTTAAAAAGTCTGACAGCATAGTTTGTTATAATTACAGGAAGTCAGGGGATTTAGAACTAGACTGCCCAGAGCTGCAAAAAGAGAATCAGCCCAGATGGAAAAAGAAGAAGGCAAAGGCTATGGTGAGTACCTGGAGCGATGATGAAGAAGATAGTCATAGCAGCTCTTCTGACAGTAATGAAGAAGACAAACTATGTCTGATGGCTAGAAAAGAGGATGAAGAGAAAACTAATGATGAGGTAAATTCTCCCTTTGAAGATTACACTCATAGTGATTGGGAAGACGCATATGCTGAAATCCTAGATAAATATGTTAATATGCGTAGGGAGAACAGACATCTCAAAAATAAAATTCATTCTCTTGTTTGTGATACTTCGTTAAATGATAGGATTGCATGCTTAGAGAAAGGGAATTCTGATTTACAAAACTATATTGCTGAAAAAGATGAATACGAAGATGTTTTGAAAGAACTAAGATCTGAAAATGAAAACTTGAATAATGTCATTGATGAATTAAAAATTAGAATGCAAATGTTTAAAGAGGAAACAAAGACAGCTAATGAGAAATAGGAGGCTGTGAAATGTGTGAATGAAGAATTGAAGAAAACTGTTAACAATCTGAATATGGAAGTAAATGATAAGAAAAAATCTCTTGAGGCCATGACACAAGGCACTGAAAATATGAATGTCATTCTTGGAACAAAAGTGAATTTTAGAAAAGAGGGATTAGGATTTAATCCAATTGGCAAGAAAAGCTTTGAAGCTAAAACAATTTCATTTGTTGCTAAAAAGGGAAAAGGAAAATACAATTCCTTGATAAAAATGAACATTGAACAAAACAGAATAAGTGCCAAGGACAAGGGCAAAGGAAACGTGAATGTTGCTAGGGAAAGTAGCACACAATTCACTGCACCTAAACCCAAGGGTCAGGGTCAGAATCAAGCTACTAGAACTCAAGTCTTAGGATGTCTCAAGACCACGATAACCCAGCCTCAACAGAAAGGTCGAGGCACTAGCCATACTGCACCAATGTACATTCCTTATGGACTCCAGTTCTTTACACACAAAGCTCAGAGCAGGAGTACTTCAGGTCACTGGGTGCATCGACGCAATCCTTGTGATATTTCAACAAAGCCTAGGCCTTGGCCATCTAGAAACCAGAATTTCTATGGTCATCTCAGAAACACTCAATCCATGTATGATGCATACACACATCCTAATGCTTCTCAGACCAACAACTGGCACAAAAATTCAAATATTCAAAAAACTCAGAAAGTTGCTCAAAAGCAAAATAATCTCCAGAATAAGCACAATAACCACAAAAAAAAAAATTCCACAAAACAAATATGGATCCCAAAATATCTGTTATCTTGCTTGCATGAGTTGACTGCTGCAATGGGACCCAAATATTCTTGGGTTCCAAAACTTTCCACTTAATTGATTTTACAGGTATGCCTAGCAGCCCACCACAATAGATGGTTTCTTAATAGTGGCTGCTCCAGGGACATGACCGGGGACAAAGAAAAGTTTTGTATGTTAACTAAAAAGAATGTTGGTCATGTTACTTTTGGTGGAAACACAAAGGGCAAAATCATAGGATCAGGTAAGGTAGGTAAATGTTCTTCCTGTTGCATTGATGATGTCTTATTAGTGGAAGGGCTTGCATATAATCTGCTTAGTATCAGTCAACTGTGTGATAAGGGGTATAAAGTTATTTTTGACTCACTTGTTTGCACCATTTTTAAACTTAATTCTGAAATTGTAAAATTCACTGGAAAAAGAGTTAATAACATGTACATGGTTGACTTGGATGATGAAGTCCACATAAACATGTGTCTGTCTACAAATAAAGATGACATTGCATTCCTTTGGCATCGTAGGCTAGGTCATGCTAGCTATAGGATTTTTCATAAGTTGAATAAATTTTGCATGCTAAAAGGATTGCCAGAAATATCATTCAAAGAAAAGAATAAAATCTGTGAAGCTTGTACTCAAGGAAAACACACTAGGAAATCTCTAAAATTCAGAACTGAAAGTATGTCTTCTAAACCATTTGAACTGATTCACATGGATTTGTTTGGACCAACGAGATCAGTTAGCTTAATTGGTAGAAGATATGGTTTTGTCATTGTAGATGATTTTTCTAGGTTTACTTGGGTTTTCTTTATAACTCACAAAAATGAAGTGTTTGGTGAATTTCATGAATTCTTCTATAGAATAAAACATGATGGTAAGTTTTCCATATCTAGTATTCTGTCTGAACACGGTGGTGAGTTTGAAAACTCACAATTTGATGTTTTCTGTAGTGAAAATAGAATAACACATAGGTTCTCTTCACCGAGAACTCCAGAACAAAATGGAGTAGTTGAAAGAAAAAATAGAACCTTGGTAGAAATGGCTCGACCCATGCTGGTTAAGACTGGATTACCTAGAAGGTTTTGGGCTGAAGCTGTGAATACTTCATGTTATATCATCAACAAGGTTTTGGTAAGACCTTCTAGTCAAAAGACTCTTTATGAATTAGTAAAAGGTAAGAAACCCTCACTAGCTTATTTTAAGGTTTTTGGATCAAAATGTTTCATTCATGTTAACTCTAAAAGAGATCTTGATAAGTTTGAGGCAAAGAGTGAACCTGGAATTTTCTTAGGATATTCTGAAATATCAAGAGCTTATAGAGTCTACAATAAAAGATTTGAAACTGTTGAAGAGACACCTCATGTGATTTTAGATGAAACAGCTAACATGTCTGAAAGTGACTTTTGCAGGAATAAGGATGAAAGAGAAATTTTAGAGAATAAAGAAGAAGAAAAAGTAGAACAAGGGACTGAAGATGAAGTTGAAGAGCCAGAAGTTCAGGGAGAGGTAAATGGGGACTCAGGTAATCAGCTTATCAATATCAGAAATCTTAGAGATCACCCATTAGAAAATATCATTGGTAATATTAATGAACCCCGTAGAACTAGGTCTCACTACATGATTGAAAATGAGCTTAACTCTTTTGCTCTTGTTTCTCAAATAGAACCCAGAAATATTGATGATGCTTTAAAAGACAATCATTGGATAAATGCCATGCATGAGGAACTTAGTCAGTTTCAAAGGAACAAAGTATGGCACCTTGTTCCCAAACCTACACATGGCTCCATCATAGGTACAAAATGGGTTTTTAGGAATAAAATAGATGAACATGGAAAAATTGTTAGAAACAAAGCTAGGCTAGTTGCTTAAGGGTATAATCAAGAATTTGGGGTAGACTTTGAAGAGTCTTTTGCCCTTGTGGCCAGACTTGAAGCTATTAGGATTCTTCTTGCATTTGCATGTAGCTTAGGAATAAAGCTTCAGCAGATGGATGCCAAATCTGCTTTCTTAAATGGCTTAATAAAAGAAGAAGTTTTTGTCAAACAACCTCCAGGCTTTGAATGTATTGATTTCCTTGATTATGCGTACAAGTTGGATAAGGCCTTATATGGATTGAAACAGGCTCTTAGGGCCAGGTATGACAGGTTGACATTATTCCTCACAGGTAAGGGCTTCACAAGAGGTGAGGTTGACCAAACTTTGTTTACTAAAGTTGATAACAAGGATATTCTTGTTATACAGATTTATGTAGATGACATTGTATTTGGTTCAACCAAACCATCTATGTGTGAGGAATTTTCTAATCTAATGACTGATGAATTTGAAATGAGTTTAATGGGTGAGTTGATGTTTTTCCTTGGACTGTAGAATTGCCAAACCTCAGAAGGAAGCTTCATCACACAGGAAAAATACATCAAGGATCTCCTAAAGAAATACAAGCTGTAGAATCTCAAGGAAATTGCTACCCCAATGGGTACATCAACTAGTCTTGATGCTGACCCAGAAGGTAAATTGGTTGATTCCAAAACCTATCGAGGTATGATCGGATCCCTATTGTATTTAACTGCATCTAGACCTGATATTCAATTCTTAGTGTGTTTGTGTGCTAGATTTCAAGCTAGTCCTAACGATTAACACATGAGTGCAGTAAAAATGATTTTTAGAAATTTATCTGGCACCCTGGATTTAGGTCTCTGGTATCCTACTAGGAGTGAGTTAGACCTTGTAGCTTACACTGATGCAGACTATGCAGGGTGTAGGTGTTGGCACTCAAAATATGATTAATAGAGATCGAGCTTCAAAGACGAATGACACGGCCCACTGAAGCACAGAGGCCGATGGATATCAACATATTGAAGCCCTCTCAAGCTGCCAGAGCCTCAGGTCACCCTGTATGAACATTGGGGACTTCACCTCAGGAGAATCGAGATGAATTCACAACCAACTGGCAGTGCGACCAAGCCTGCCCAATGAACCGGCATCGACTCGTCATGCCGCATACACTACATCCGATGTCCGACCAAGGACAACGGTCTACCCGGTGGCCCGCCACCTTATGAAAGACTCTCCTAAGATGAAAGAATGCATGTAGCTCTTCAGAATGGAGGACCGAGGGCTCTGTCGGTAGAAGATCTCGATTACCCGGCACGGGTATGGCTTCTCGCCAAGTTGGGTCCGTTAGTGGCCGAATGATCACCCAGCCAGGGTGGAACTAACCCGGGTGTTATTCCACCCTTCGAGAAGCTTTGAACACAAGTCAGGCCGAGCTAGCAACACGAATCATAGTGCCGAAAGCTGTGTCAGTAGAAAACCCGCGTGTTCAGACCAAAGATACTCGAAGTTCCGAGAGGGGCCATATGTCATCTCGAGAGCTTCGTCAAGGATTCCCGTCAAGGTTTTGAAGGACTGCGGTGAGATGAATGGTCACGGTCACTCCTAGGACCATCCTCGGACTCACCGGCTAACCCGCGTCAAGCGGAAGAAGTTAATACGGCGCGCCCCTCACCGACGCGCCCCCCTTATCCGGCGCCCTCAATTCTGACGTGCCCAAAAGCTTGGAGGATCCCTTATCCGGCACGCTATTGCCCACGCCGGATTAGTCTCTCCTATATAACGAACACTTGGTTTGACTAAGAAAAAAAAGAGGAGGAGAACAATCGAGAAGAGGTCGAAGGCATAGCGACTGAGTGATCGCCGGGGAGAGGGCAACCACAAATCAGAGCCAAGGGAGAGAGGGTTTCTTTCTTGGGGAAAAAGGGTTTCCTTTGGAGAGCTTTTTTGCTGCCGCCGTCTCCCTTTGCTTTGCCTGAAGCCCTCCGGAGCCGGAGAAGAAGAAGGGGATTCCGATACTCTGTTCTGAGTATAGGTGGGTCGTGTGGTTTTCTCCCGGCCGTCTTCCCCATTTCTTTTTTTCTCTTGATCTAATGTAAGCGAAAGGGGGGAGGGGTGATAATATGAGCCTATCCTCCCCTCACCATCTGTGCATCTGTTTCTTCCCTTGTCATTCCTTCTTGCAAGTAATGAAACGGCCACCGAGCATGATGCCAGGTCGGGCCGAACCATTGTAATAATGTGTATTTTCCCTTCCCATTGATGGAATAAACAATACGCAATGACATGTATGCTTTTCTTATAGCTCTCAGTTCATCTGTCCAATTTCATCGTGTGTACGAATATCGGGTTTCAAATTCTCAACGCCGAACATGCCCTGGCTCTCTTCATGGCTACATTGATCTCACCCCCCCCTCCCCGGGGTTTTTCTTTACTTTGATACGTTTATACCGGGCTCTCCCCCCATACCCATTTGGGGCTCGTGATGCCAGGAGCATGTAGGAGTGTGCTTCCATGGCCTACCTCGAGACCGGTCCTTCTTTACTTTCCTTCTCTCAGATCATAGACAGGAAGAAGTAGGGTTGTCCCTACTAGCTGGGGAAAGTTTCCCCCTGGCATCATTGCCGAGCATATATCGCACGTTGATTGTTCGAGCGTTTGCCTTTGTCAATCCTTGTAGCTCGTATACTAAATTGCTGTTTCAGAGGCCAGGATATCGACCTATTCTGGCACATCAATTATCCACTTCCCCTTGGCCCATGACCAAGTGCAGGCGATGTGACGATTAAATAGCTTTCCTACTCCATATATACATCACTCACCCTGTGTTTTGTGCTCCTCATAACGACCATCTGCGATTGGGGAGGGGGGGCCCATTGATATCTTATCACCACCGTTTGGTCAAAGGGTTCCATCTGTAAGTGATGGATTCCCCACGGACCATAAGGTGAACATCAACAAGGGCTTCAGCCCGACAAATTCAAATCCACAGTCCTTCGGGACCCTGTGGTGACTAAGGGACGTGTGCCCCTCGTAGGCTAGTCCTAGGGCTCCCTTCCCCAAGAGCCGTCCCTCCTTCGGATATGGTGTTGACTATGGGTCATGTGCCCCTTGTAGGCTAGCCCTCGGGGACCTCACCTCCCTCATTAGTCGCCTGGTCCGCTGGTTTCAACCCACGGAACCATGGTGACCCTTGTAGGCTAGTCCTCGGGGTTTCCTATCCGATTGGGATCTGCTGGCTGCCGTTGTGCTGATCGGCTAGTTAGGGGCTTACTCCACACGTGGGTATGACCCCGTTTCTCCCCTGCAATCCTTCAAGGACGGGGGAGACGTTACCTAATTTCCAATAGGTTTCTTAATTAATCAAGTTACATCCAGTAAATTGGTCTCAATAAAACATATATTCTTAGTTAATAAACTCTCATGCTCGAGTATGAACCTTGCACTAGCTTATAACTTTGCTCCTAAAGAGCCCTGGACTCTAATTCAACAGGCAATCAACCTAATTAACCTCAAAACCCTCAATAGCATCTTAATAAATCAAAATAGTTTCAAAATGTTTCAAAAATCAACTAAAACAGCGTGGTCCTAATCCGATGGGCCCTAATACGGCGCGGTATCCCCCCGCGCCGGATTAACATTAGACTCATAACTTCACAGTCTGGCTTGGCCCGTTCTCGGCGCGCCCTAACTCGGCGCGCCCCAAAGCCACCGCGCCGGTTTAGTATATGCTATGGCCGCGCCGGATTAAGACCCTTTTGCCTATGCTTGGCCGCGCCGGATTAAGACCCTTTTGCCTATGCTTGGCCGCGCCAGGGAAACCTATCCCTACGCGTGGTCGCGCCAATTTTGAATTATTGCTCTCTTCTAATCACTCACTCATCTTTGGAGCGATCTTCGCCTCTCGCGGTTGAGATTAATAAACCCCAATCAATAATAAACTAAATAAGTAAAGGGCTGTTCAGGCCCGAACCATCTTATTATCGCGCTTCTACTGTCATGTCTGTTAGCATCATGCTTTCGTTATCATGCCTATGCTACCACTTTCATCTCCCTTGGTGGAGATTAATAAACTTGATTGATCATTGTCTATCTTCATAATTCTATTACCATGCTTAGCATAATCATGAGCATCACGCATGCATGCTTGCATAGACCCTCCGGTATATCAAATGGCACTAACGGAAGTCCGGGTTACGCCCGACCGGAAGTCTTTGCCATGCGCGATGGTGGTCTTCGGACCTATGTCCTCCGCCACATATCGAGGGTCTCTAAGTTAATGAACCATGCCTCTCTTGCATGATAGATAAAAGCATTTCATGTGACCTCGTCACATTCATACTTTTGCATCTTGTTTCGGCCTCGAACGGCCCGCTATCTCGACAATTAATCAAAGATTTTCTCCCTTATGGGAGATGTAATTAACGTCATAGCCTTTACGTAATTAACGTCATAGCCTTTACGATATGGCGGACTACTGGTGCCGCCCCAAATCTCAGTCTTACCTACAAGGGTTAGAATGAGCGCACAATAAACTTGTCACTCACGTGACTGGCACGCCTACGCGGTCAATTAACCAATTGGTTATTTATTAATTAACTGGTTGATTGACCCGAACAAAATGACCCAACAAAAATAAACTGTCCCAACAAGTCTGGCACGCCCGGTGGGACTAGTGTCAACTTTCATCTCTTTGCCGAGATATGTGGGCCCCAAGGCCTTCCCAAAGACTACAGATTGTTGCTTGTTTTGTGTTTGCAGGCAAACAATGGCATCAACTAGACTAAATGACTTTAACTTTGGCCCCGCGATCGTCGCCGGCCACGCTAAGCATGGGTACCTGGCGGTGCCCACCGTCTTCGGGACATTCCCTGCTGCTGTAGGCTTCCCCAACTTCTTGGGGTTGGCCTTTGTTGACATGCTGCAAGTGGAGTCCTCGGAACCTACCGAGGAGGCCGTGAAGAAGGTCGAAGCTTTGAAGGCTAGATGCTGTGCAGGCTCGCTCAAGAGTCCGGTTCTGGTTACCAGTTGCCTGGTGCACCACATCACCCATGGGGCCCGCCCCATTCCTCCCAAGAATGCCGGAGGACGCCAGCGTACAGGCTTCCAGTGGAATACTGCTACCGTCACCAGATGTCTCTCTATATCCGATAAATCCATGCTAATCGGTGGAGTTCGTGTCTTCTTGGACGGACGCGATGCTCAGGTGGTCCCGGATCGGGTCGTCCCCGCCGTACCTGTTCACAACTCCTATCAGGCCCTCTCTAGAAGGAGAGCTGAGAAAGAAGAAGCCGGCCACCATGGCAGTGAGAAGCTAGCCCCTAGGCTGAAGAAATTTAAGCAAGTTTGGGTCCCTAAAAAGACCCAGCCCGCCTACCAGGTCACACCAACCCGTCACCGCCCTGCATGTGATGGAATGGGAATGAAGAAGGAAAGCGGACCGGCCCCAAGGAATGAAGAGATGGTTGTGGACTTTCCACGCCGTGGAAGCTTCAGGGCCTGCGCTCGACAAGCCAACATCCTTACAGTGGGAAGAAGATTCCAGCAGCTTGCGAGACGAGCCCGGCTTGCTTATATCCCTCCCGTGGGAGGTCGACAACTATCCCCAGTCCTACATCAGGGACTGAGGCACGAAGAAATGACCAACATGGTCAGGAGCTACTTCAGGGGTCTAGGCAACCCCTCACTGGGCCAACAACAGCTACTACAAGTAGCCGTGGTTGAAGAAGACTACTGCCCACCAACGGCAATTGAAGAAGAAGAAGAAAGAAGGATGACGTCGTCAGTCGACGACAATGGTTATGAAGATGGCTTCGATGCTGAAGCCGATGAGACCGCCCCTCGACGGGAAGAAAGAAAGAGAATCTCTGTATTTGAGAGATTGACCTTCCCAGAGCATGTAAGGAGGAAGGTTCATAGACAAAGAAGAAGAATGTAGGTGTTCACCAGTAACATGGCTAGCATATCTGGCCAATATGGAAGGCTTCCAGAAGATCCTCATGAGTTGGCCCAATTGGCCGGGAGGCCAAAGCCGAACACTCGAAGGGTAGAAGCTACAAGAGAATTGTTGGCAGCAACTAGAGGGGAGTAAACCCTAGCCCACGTGCAACGATGTGATGGATCTACTATCCTGACCGCCAATGTGGTGACAGCGGATAAAGAAGAAGATGTCTTGCTCGACATCCTGCCTGAGGGTGCATCTGGGGAGACAACAGAAGCTATTCCTAGTACTGTAGGTATGGATCCGGTAGTACCAATGATACTACAAAGGTACCCTCAGGAGATAGAGCTGCTGAAGAAGCAACTGATGGAGAAGACAGAGCAGTCTTCAGCCTCTAAGCAACCTAAGATGCATGGCGATTTGTCACGGGGAGCCGTCAATCGGAGTGACCCCTCACCACATTATGCCATGCCCCAGCCAACAGAACCAAGACTGGCGACGACTCAGCAATGCCCACCACAGCCGCTGATGCCGTCGGTGCTACCACAGGTGCACCAGACACCTCCATTACTGCGTCCTCCACCGCAGGCGACCACCCTGGTCACCCCCTACCCGCAGCCGGCACATTTCTACCCAGAACTGGTTGATCCAACCGTCATGAGCAAAATGATGGTGGAAAGAATGATTGAGCTGAAGCTCGCTGAAAGAAGTGAAGGTGACTACATCACATTTGATGCATACAGGGTTCCATACCCGCCGCACCATGCTGCCAAGCGGCTCCCTCCCGGGATTAGGAAGCCGCCAAAATTCGACAAGTTCAACGGGAAGGGATCCCCGAAAGAACATGTCGCCTACTACATGACTGTCATGGGTGATCTAGCCACCGATAGGTCATACTTGCTGAAATTTTTCGGGTCCTCGCTGACGGTGCTCGCTTTTGAATGGTACTCCAGCCTCCCGACCGAGTCGATTAGCGACTGGTCGGACATGCAGAGAAAGTTCAAAGAAAGATTCCATGTTACAGAGAGGGAGGTCACAGTGTCCGAACTCTACTCAACAAGACAGAGGGCGGATGAAATAGCCCTTGATTATATCAAGAGGTGGAGGAACCTCAGAATGATATGCAAGCGGCCCCCGCATCAAGAGGATGATGTACAAATATGCAAACAGAACCTCAAAAGCGAGGTCCTAGAAAAGATGATAGGAATGGAGATCTGATCGTTCGACTGATTGAACAACATTGTGGCCGAGGTCGAGGCTTTCCTTTCCAGACCTACCCCTGCATCAACCGCTGCTGCTACATAAAAAGGCAAGGCGGTAGAACGGCGCCATGCGCCTAAAGAAGCAAATGCCCTTGACATTAAAGCATTTGAACAACCGAAGGATAAAGGCAAGAAGGCGGATGCCCCACAGCCTACCAAAGCCGGAGATGGCAAAGAAGGTCCCTCACTACGGGATAAAATGAAGAAGGCCTATTCTTTTCGAAAGGATAAGACCAGAATTCTATTCGATTGGGTAACCCAATATGATAAGGTCACCCTACTTGAGCCAAAGAGGTCGGAGGACCTGAAGAGAAAAGACAGTCCAAGGTTCTGCCCCTATCACCAGATGCTGGGGCACCCAATTGAAGACTGCTATGTCTTCAAAGATATTATTGAAGGCATGGTAAAGAAAGATGAAATCGACCTGGGAGAGTATAGGGTCGACCCTCCACAACCTCATGAGGCTCCTCTTAGGAGGGTCGTAGCCAATATGATCTCTGTGTACTAGGCACTGCCTGAGGAGATATCTGAACCCAGCACTCGACGGACTTATGAACTCTATTTCCTGGCGCCCATAGAAGAACTACATGGATGGTTACAAGTCCCTACAAAGAACAAGAAAAGGACGGCACCTCACCCAACAGTGGGGGCACACATTCGTGGCATCACACCACGACCTACCCCTCCGGTGGCAGCACCTGTGTGGACCAGTTCACCTGCAGCCATCAGGATACCTACACACAATCGGAGAAGACAGACTCCCCTGTCGACGGTCAAGGAGATTAGTCAAGAGGCCCGGCGGTTGCAGGAATAATTAAATGGGCTAGATGAATATGTACAGCCCGAATTAGAACCTTGCTGGTACGGGATCATGTCCCATGGCAAGAACTGGAGCAGCTGTCACTCAAGCAAGAGCAGCAAGCTGACACAGTATCCGACAAGGATGGCAGCTTGTTCTGGGGGTAGGCGCCAGCCAAAGAAAAGAAGAAAAAGAAAAAAAAGAAGAAAAGAAAGACCGCCAGGGTCAACAAAAAGTAGATTGGGTTCTGTAATACTCTCTCGGCTCTCTTCAATTTGCCTGGTGAAGATGATGAGGAAGAAATATACTTTGCACCTACCGCATGGGCAGGCCAGGCTGAAGCAGCCTCTGCAGCACATGCAACCCAGTCGGGCCAGAAATGGGGGCGCCAACGGCCCGCTAACTATAATATCATATTCAGGAAAGAGCAACCCTACAAGATACCTCCCCCGGAGGTCAAAGGGGTCCAGATCCCTCCTTTGTCATGCCTTTATAACCAGAATGGGTGCAGTACTACTACCCCTTCCTTCCTGGAATTTCTGAAAATGTCCAAGGGAAAGCAGCCATGTCAGGATGCCGATCTTGAAATCGGGGATACCTACCCGCAACCCCAGCAATCTTCTGAAGCTCTGGATGCAGATAAAGCTTGTCCGGCGTTAGTCGATGAAGGGCAAAAAGAATATGGCACCAAATAGAAGGATGCAGAATCTGAGCCCAATAAGGCGGCATCATCAGAGACCGCAGTCCAAGACTCCTCCAAGCCCAGATGGGCCGATGAAATGAAGCTATCCAATGTCCGAGCGGGGAGCCATGTAGTTAAATTGCTGAAAAAGCTCCCGGCAAGATTCACTGTTTAGGAAATTCTCTCTCAGTGAAGAGACCCGATAGGCGATTATTACTGCTTTGCAGACGTCTGCCCAATATGAAACCTGCCTGGCTGAAGCACTGCTAGAGGCCAGCATGACCTTCACTCAGGAGGACATGTTGCTCCCTACTATCAGCCACAATAGGCCGCTCTGCATGAGGGGGCACCTAAATGGACAGGAGCTGAACAGGATCCTGGTTGACCCTGGCACAACTGTCAACATTCTGCCATATAGAATATACCAGAGGCACCACATTAATGTATGCCTCGATAAAGCCGGAGAGATGCATATCACCGGCTTCAACCAAAAGTGTGAAGTATCACTGGGAGTAGCAGAATTCACACTCACTCTGGCAGACTTTACTACAAAGGTGTAGTTTCATGTCATCGACTACCACACCTCGTACAAGGCGTTGCTTGGCCACCCCTAGCTGCATGAAAATATGGTGGTGCCGTCCACACTCCACTAGTGCATCAAATACAGCCTCGAAGGGAAGGAGGAGAGGATATTTGCTGATCTCCACGCATTTGAAGTGTCCGAGTGTCACTTGGCAGATGCTCATCCATATGCAGAACTATCCCAAGGGACCCCTGAAGCCAAGACCCCTGTAGGGGCACCCAAAAGCACCTCCGGCGACAAATGGTTCCCACCACCGCCGCGTGGATATGTCAAGCCCAAGGCGGTCTCTCATATTACCGTCACTAGAGACGTGGGCAGGCTAGCACCTCCCGCTATATACCCCGAAGCCAATGAAGCCCAAGTCAATCAGTAGTACGACCATATAAGGGTCCCGGAAGGCCTTACTAAGCCAATCTCTGGCCTCAATAATGTAACTGTTGAACCTTTCAAAGCTTGGGAGGTGACGCAGATAGATGGCCCCAACAGCTTGTTCTATACTGTTGAGGAGCACCCTTCCCGAGAAGACACTGATTGTCATCTGCCCGAAGACATAGAGAATCCGCTAGGTCCCATTCAGGGTCTGGCATTCACGACGAGTCGGATGGCCAGGATGTTCCAGAAATAGCATGTCCCCTCCAACTAGTTGCGCAAAGATAAAGAAGCATTCCAGAAGATGTGGTATCCCGCAAGTCTAGACAAAGAAAGGAGACGTATTTCTCAACATCCAGGGTTGGGCTTCACCCTTGAAGAATATTATTACAGTGGGCACTATGAGGTGGATACCATCTCCACTTTCTGTTCTACTGAAAATAATCCGCTGGGGGCAACTTTTGATAAATACCCAGTAGAAGCAGAATATGCTGAACCGGCTCGATCAAGAGACCCAGAAACAGAGGCCATGGCTCCTTGCCGATGTTGGGAGCAAGTCTATCATGAAGAAGCGGCCCTTCAAGCCAGATTTGACATGACCAGCAGTAGAGAAGCCGATGATGTTGAAGAAACATGGATGTCTCCCTCTGGCGGGTCTCCGCTAATGATGATTCCAGCACCTCTCGTGCCGATCGGAGAGACTTCTGTCGAAGCCGAGCAAAAGATGCATGCTACTGAAAAGAAAAGTGCCACCCCCACTAAGGACACAGCGACCCAAAGGGGGGATGAAACTATTAACTCACCCTTCGAAGCTGCAACAGCAATGCATTAGCTGATGGAACAATTTGCGCAGCCGCTTCTTACCGAGGCGGAGATCCTTGCTGAAGTTCAAATAGAACCAAATGAAGAGACTGAGGTCCTTGAC
This sequence comes from Amorphophallus konjac, assembly GCA_022559845.1. Taxonomy (NCBI): domain Eukaryota; kingdom Viridiplantae; phylum Streptophyta; class Magnoliopsida; order Alismatales; family Araceae; genus Amorphophallus; species Amorphophallus konjac. Next base: position 285,241,694 of record CM040124.1, on the reverse strand, counting down.
CTTGAAGATGACATTCCAGACTTTGTCGACCTTCAGCCGGTGCCCCCAAAAATAGAAGATGAAGGCCAAGCCACAGTCAATGAGCTGATAGAAGTTAATCTGCGAGATGAGGATGACCATAGGCTGACCTTCCTCAGCGCCCAGCTATCTACTGAAGAACAGAAGCTGTACATCCAGCTACTACAAGAATACCGAGATTGCTTTGCCTGGACCTACAAGGAAATGCCAGGACAGATCCCCGCAGTCTCACAACATGAGCTAGCAATAAGCCCTGAAGCCGAACCGGTGAAGTAACTGCCACGGCGCATGAGGCCAGAGCTCATCACTCAAATATGCAAAGAAGTTGACAAGCTCATTGATGTGGGTTTCATCGAAGAAAATCAATATAGCACGTGGCTAGCTAATATTGTGCCCGTGAAGAAGAAGAATGGACAGATTCAGATATGTGTTGACTTCTGAGATCTGAATAAAGTCTGCCCCAAAGATGACTTTCCAGTGCCAATAACGGAGGTCATGATAGATGCAACAACTGGTCATGAGGCCCTGTCATTCATGGATGGGTCATCCGGCTATAACCAAATATGGATCGCGGAGCATGACCGGGTCCACACTGCCTTTCGAACCCCCAAAGGCATTTATCACTACAAGAGGATGCCGTTCGGATTAAAGAACGTCGGCGCAACTTATCAGCAAGTGATGACTAGAATATTTGATGAGCTGCTCTACCATAAGGTCGAGTGCTACATAGATGACCTGGTAGTTAAAACCAGGAAGAAAAAAGACCATCTACAGGACCTTCGAGTAGTCTTTCAGAGGCTAAGGAAGTATGAATTGAAAATGAACCCTATGAAGTGTGCGTTCAGAGTATCGAGCGGGAAGTTCTTGGGCTTCATTGTCAGATACCGGGGAATTGAGATAGACCCTGCAAAGATCAAGGCAATTCAGGAGTTACCCTCACCAAGGAACCTCTCCAAGCTGAGATCTCTTCAAGGCCGCCTGGCTTACATCCGACGGTTCATATCCAACTTGTCAGGGCGATGCTAGCCCTTTCACAAGCTAATGATGAAAGAAGTACCCTTTTACTGCGACGAAGATTGCCAGATTGCCTTTGACAAGCTCAAAGATTATTTGAAGACTCCTCTAGTGCTGGGCGCATCGATAAAAGGATGACCGCTGATTCTATACATAGCAGCCACGTATAACTCTCTGGGGGCAATGCTGGCCCAGAACAATGACGAAGGGAAAGAACAATCCCTCAACTACCTCAGTCGAAGAATGGTCAGAACTGCGGAGAGGTACACCTATATCGAGAAGATCTGCTTGGCACTGGTCTTCGCGGTCAAGAAGCTTCGACACTATATGCTGTCACATGAAGTTAAGCTAATCTCTATGGAAGATCCACTTAAATATATGATGTCCCAACCGGCACTCAAAGGTCGCTTGGGCAAATGGGCGGTGATCCTCATGGAGTTTGATATCTCCTACATACCACAAAAGGCCGTCAAGGGCCAAGCCATCGCAGACTTCTTTGCTGAGCATCCAGTACCGGAAGACTGCCTGCTGGAACCGGAACTTCCTGAAGATGAAACCCTAGAGGTCGGCCAGGTGCAGCCCTCTCTATGGCAGCTATATTTTGACGACGCTTCCAGAATCTACACCTCAGCTACTGGGTCAGCCAGAGTCAGAGCCGACGCAGGCATAATCCTGAAATCTCCCGAAGGAGAAGTCATATATACATCTTGTTCCATAAACAAGCCATGCACAAACAATGAAGCAGAATATGAAGCCCTCGTAATCGGGTTGCAGATTGCTTTGTCAATGGAGATCCAAATGTTGGAAGCATCCGGGGATTCTATGCTAATCATCAAACATTTAGAAGGAGAGTTCGATGTGCGGAAGCAAGAGCTCCTCCCTTATTATCAGCTGGCCCTCCGATTGATGGCGAGATTCTACTTCGTCAAAATCAGGCATATTAACCGAGGACAGAATGCTCAGGCGGATGCCCTCGCAAAGCTGGCTAGTTCTTTGGCAATCCAGCCAGTCACAAGCCTAAATATAGTCGTAATCAACCGTCGACAGGTCCCCAGTATGACGGAGGTTCTGGCTGATGCACAAGAGAATGAAGCGGTAGCTATAGAAGAAGTTCAGCAGCCCGATTGGCGGGAGCACCTTCTGTGTTGGTTCCAGCACTAACAGTTCCTGAAAGAAAAAGAACAAAGAATGAAGCTTATAAGGATCAAAGACTCTTACGAGATGAGAAGCGGAACCTTGTTCCGAATAATGGCTGATGCCCGAAGGAAAGTTCTGCTTCGTTGCTTGTCTTCAGTAGAAGCTAGGCAGGTAATGCAAGAAGTCCATGCTCGATCAGGTAATGCAAGAAGTCCATGCCGAAGATGAAAATTGAGATAAAGAAATTGGGCTATTATTGGCCCTCCATGTTTGATGATTGCTGCAACTTTGCTAAAGCTTGCTAAAAATGTCAAGAGCACGCCAACGTGTCCAGGAGACCACTGGTGCCGCTACATTCCACCATACCAAGTTGGTCGTTCGCCCAATGGGGCATGGACGTGGTAGGGCCACTGCCAAGATCTTTGTCAGGGTGCAGATATATCTTAGCCGCCACAGATTACTTCTCCAGATGGGCAGAAGTAGTTGCGCTAAGAGATGTAACGGGAGAACTGGTTGCAAGATTCTTCCGACAGAATATAATATTCCAGTTTGGGGTTCCCAGCCGAGTTATCTCTGATAATGGCAGCCATTTTAGAAACCAGAAGGTTTATTGGCTGGCTGATAAATATAAGATTGACTGGAGGACCTCGTCCCCCTACAACTCTCAAGCCAATGGACTTGCAGAAGCCTTCAATAAAATGCTATGCGCACTACTGGCAAAGACTGTCAAGTCTAACAAAAAGGACTGGGAAGAAAAGATGTACGAAGCGCTTTGGGCATATCGTATGGTCTATAAAACCCTAACCGACTGTTCGCCATTCTCCCTCATATATGGGTCAGAGGCTATGGTGCCGATTGAGTTGGAAGTCCCCTCACTGCGTGTTGCCATCCAGCATGGTTTGGCTAGCGGCGAACAGACTAATATAGAAAGAAGACTGGAAGAGCTAGCTAAGCTTGAAGGAAAGCTTCTCCGCACATAACAAAATATTCAACTCTACCAAGCTCGCATGGCCCGTGCTTTCGACAAGCTGGTCAAAGGTCAAGAATTCAAGAAAGGTGACCTAGTAATGGTCACAAGAAAAGAAGTGATGGCCTCCAACCCTAAAGGGAAGCTGGTCGAAAACTGGGTCAGACCATATGTCATCCGCCAAGTATATGAAGGGGGTGCGTACGTCCTTATAGATCACAAAGGAGTAGTCCAGTTCTCTCCCCTTAATGGAAAACACTTGAAACTGTATCACACAGCTCAACCGGCATTCTCAGAATGACCAAGACTGTCACGCCCCGAATCGATAACAGCGGAACGTGTAGTTCGGAACGTGCCAGTGATACGGTCATGAATAATCAGAGTGAACATAAGACACAAAATTACAACCTGGACAATGTGGGCCAATTTAACCTTTATTGATATTCAAATATTCGAATTACATACCTTGACTCAACTTACATAAGTGAAGAAAGGACTCACTATTACACTCTAATAAAGAGAAAGGACTCAAATAACAAGACGAGACTCAAAGAAAGACACCGACACGATTCTCCATTTCGCTCATCACTCTTGCCCTTCCCCATCTGTTGGACTATCTTCAATGTCGTTACCTGAAAAAATGTTAAAGATAGGCTGGTGAGCAAAACTATCAGTAGGAATTACATCTCTCATCAAGCAGAATATAAGTGATTAACCAATTAGTCATGTTCATGACAAATGCAATGCAGGAAATGGTATAACTTGAAAATCATGACAATTGATCTAGCAGAAAGGATAAATATCAAGGCCAAAGGCAGTTACGAGCTCAAAAGAAATAGGGATGAATTTCCCATGCAGAGTTAAGGACAAGCTATCAGAATATAACAAGGACAGATATTTAGATGAACATAACTTCAGAATTGGCAAGAATATAACAAAGTTCCAATAAATATAAGCAATCTAGCAGAATATCTAAATTATCAAAATAACCAAGCAACAAATTATCAGAATAACAGATTTAACAGAATTAACAGAGTTTGCAGAATAACAGATATAACAGAATAATAGAATATAACAGATGTACAGAGTTTGGTGCAATGCCACACCCAGAATTACCATGGTTTATAGAATTGGACTTCCGTCCTACCTGGCACTGAAAAGTCGCCGACCCACAGCCCTTAATGTTTCAGAATCATATTTTGCCAAATATAGAGTCAAAGGGTTATGTTCTCGAATTGATGACAAGAAGATTCCAAAAGGAGTAGAGTGTCAAGACTAACGGAAAACCAAAGTGACACGGATCGGATCCCGAGGTTTTTAGGGTACAACCAGCTCGGCTGCCTTGAGGGAATCTAAGGCTAGTGGAGACTTACGGAGGTCCCAATGACTAACTTGCCAGTCCGAAGGAACGAAATGTCCAACGGAGGACTCGTATGTCACCGAGAGTTGAGGTGTATAACGTGAACCAATCATGAGAAAGGGGCTCCTTCTACGGACGTGAGATGAGAGTGCCAAAAGACCCGAGGTATGGGTCAAACCCGGAAGAAAACAGTGAGAACATGAATGCGTTAATTATAGAATTCACGTCCATCTAATTCTATAATTAACTATAATTAAATAAACTTATTTGAATTGACGTCCGTGTGTAGTGTCATTTATTAATTAGCGTCCACTTGGAGGGACGTTAATTCTATGATTTTCAACTTAATTTATTTAACAAGAATTCATGTCAATATCTATTTAATTGAATGATTTTAAAAATATATAATCAAAGACACATTTATTTATTTAAACTAATTTAGAGAAATAAAATATATGATAATTACGAGAAAAATATGAGAATTCCAGATATATAATTTTTATAATTTTCTATTACATATTTTAATAGATATGAATTTTTAAAGAGATAATTACAATATATATATATTATATATATATATAATTTAACGACTTTGCGTTATGTCGTCAAAAGGATTTGACGACAGTAAGCTTGTCGTCATTTATATATCAAATGTGTTATCTTCTTCAAACCTCCGGTTCTCGACGTATACACGTCGGAATCACGCGTTCTATATGTCGAAATGACGGGCTCAAAAACTCTACCTAATCGGACGTTCAAAATAATTTTTCGTTGAGAGATAGGGGATCTTGAGATAGGAGGCATGAAAAATGGTGTAACCACTCTCACTATCTCGATCTCCATCCCACTAGTATGCCCATAAATTTTCATGGCCAAAGGAGACTCCGATACCCACGAACAAGCTATTAAGGCGAAAACTCTATAACTAACTTCTATAGTATTAAACCAAAACACGAAAAAAATCATGTAGTAAAATCATGTAGAAATATCATGTGAGGTTTAATCTAATTATAATCTTTGGCATGAAGAGAGAACACCTACAGATGCATCAAAAGAATATGGTATACACATGCAGAGGTTATATTAAGGTTTAATATTAATTACTTTAGCTTGATATCGAGAAGACCTACGAGAAACTTGAGACTATGAACTCGAACATGAGATATATGCATGTTGTTATGATCATAGGAGTATGTATTATCCTTGTTAATTGAGTTTAGCTGTCAGAGAGAACACCTACCTCCTTTGGTCGATTTGGTTGACAGAACTAAGCTGACAAAAGAATGTGGCAGCTACAATCGTTCTAACAGCAGTAACCGTGGAAGAATAATAAGAAGCAGTAAGATGCTTCTTGTCATAGGCAGCATTATGCAGCAGCCCCCCTTCCGCGCAGTAGAAATAAGGAATAAGAAGAAAAGATGAAGAACTTCACGTTCTTCACGTACACCACGGCTACACCACAACATAAGCAACCTTTCGGAAGAAGAAGGTGTTGTTCTTCTGCTTCTAGTCGATAGAAGAGAGGCTTAGTAGTAGCAACTCGTTATGTTTGAGGAGGAGTAAGGACAGAAGGTTATAAAAGGGGGAATTATAGGGTTTTGTGAACCCAATGGGTGTTGAATTCGATTGGGAATCAAACTTCCTAGTACAAGTACTAATAGCATTAGGATTTTCCTTTACTTACCTTTCCGAAACACAACACTTCCTTGTTAGACATATCTGTTTAAGAGATTCTCGTTAGTTAATGTTTAATTTAAAGTGTAACAATCTTCCGGGATTTTTATCTTTTTTTTATTTGATGTGATTTAGTTGAGAAATTTTAGGGGTAAGTTTTTCCATTTTTCTCTATTTTTCCATGTGATTAGTTTTCCAAAATTTTCTTTAAAAAATGGCACTATTCTTTTTTTTTATAAAATAACGACTTGTATTAAGTCGTTTTATACATAGTACACGTCCATGGCAAAGGGCGTCATTTGATTTGTGGCATTTTCTCTTAACCTTCAATAGACCGATATTATATATATATTCCTATTATTTCTATAATACCTTTAACTATATACTTTATTTGATTAAAGATCATATGGCTAATTTGTAAATAACGACCAAGTAAATGTCGTCATTTATTATTTTTTAACTTCTTTCCTCTGACCCTTAATTAACTAAAATTGTATATATATATCCATTCTACTACCTTTATTTTATCTTTAATGTATTTAAATCTTGTATATTTATCCTTTTTCCTTCTAATAAAATTATAATATAGTAGATGTGGAATATTAAATTTTCTAAATTAATAATAATATATAAATTGATATTTTCTTCAAGATTTAATGATTGTTAATTCAATTAAAATTATGTTGTGCATTCAATGCTTACATAAAAATAACATGTTATTCTTAAATTTATTATAATGCTGGGGTAGGGTTCATGAGTTCTTTTTGTAAGACTTATAAGGATGTCAGGGGGGGTTGTGTACAGGGTCTGGCCTTGTTTATTTATTATTTTTAATTTATTTAAACTTTCTAGTCAATTAATTTATCAGGGTTGCTACACTCTCCCCCATTTAAAAGAATTTGGTTCTCAAATTCACATGACATATATTTCCAATACATTGGTGGGGTATCTAATTCTATACTCGAATCATAAGACAAGATCATCTAGGGATGCTAATCAAAATAAGCTAAGGTACTAGACTTAGGTTAATGGGGTACCTCTAGCTACTCCATTATCAGCAGGTTCGACTCGTCTTATTGCTTGCATTTGTCCCTGACGCCGTTCCTTATTGCGATCCTTTGCTTGCTGAGGTTGATCTTTAGAAAGGGGACAGTCGGCTACCTTGTGTTCTCGGCTTCCACAACGAAAACAAGCTCCATTCTTCCAGCGACATTTCTCGGATTGATGACCCTCATTCCCATAATGCTTGCACTTCTCATCCTTAGGCTTCTTACAGTTCGGAACTCTATTCTCATCATTAGACCTTTTATTGCCATTATCTACTTTATTCTTTTGCATTCGTGCCTTGACTTTGTCAGATAATTCCATAGCGTCTTCCAATAGCTGAGCTCTCTTAACCATCTCGGCATATGATTGAATATCCATCGGTGCTAATTGTGGTATATATTGCAATCTTAACCCATTCAAGAACCTCCTAGCTTTCATCTTCTCCATCATGATTAAATGAGGTGCATACCGTGATAACCTCGAGAACTGAGCCTCATATTCTCCCACAGGCATGCTTCTTTGTTTGAGCGAGGCAAATTCTCCTACCTTTCTCTCCCGAACTCTCTCCGAGAAATACTTCTCGTTGAAGTGTTCTAAAAATTGTACCCAAGTTACTTGAATGTTTGGAAAAGTGGCTTCTACGGACTCCCACCAAGCCCTTGCGTCCTTCTCTAGTTGAAATGTTACTAAAAGGACCTTATCTTGGTCCGAACATTGCATCACTCAGAAAATTCTTTCCATCTCCTTCGTCCAATCTTCGCCATGCCAGGATCAGGGGTTCTACTAAACCTAGGGGGATTGAGGCTCCGGAACTCACGATGTAACTCTCCAGCTCCACGATTGGCTCCACCCTCGTCTACCCGCAGAAGAGCCTGAGTCAATCCTTGAACCGTCCTTTGCATCTCACGCCATTGGGCACGCTCAGCGGCCATTGTTATCTATCTAGTTCTACAAGACACAAACAATCTCATGTAAGATTATCAAGCAATTCTCGTGAAATTTTACTAAGCTATCATCATAAACTAATCGTATTAGTATTTTAATTTCCTTTTTAGCTCATAACCCAAGGTTCTACCCAATCTCACCGGGTAATAATGGGGTTGAACCTAGAACTTATGGCAACCTATAGTCAAGACCTAGGGTTTAATATACCTAGGCTTTGATACCACAAACTATCACGCCCCGAATCGATAACAGCGGAACGTGTAGTTCGGAACGTGGCAGTGATACGGTCGTGAATAATCAGAGTGAACAGAAGACACGAAATTACAACCTAGACAATGTGGGCCAATTTAACCTTTATTGATATTCAAATATGCGAATTACATACCTTGACTGAACTTACATAAGTGAAGAAAGGACTCACTATTACACTCTAATAAAGAGAAAGGACTCAAATAACAAGATGAGACTCAAAAAAAGACACCGACACGATTCTCCATTTCGCTCATCACTCTTGCCCTTCCCCATCTGTTGGACTATCTTCAATGTCATTACCTGAAAAAACTTTAAAGATAGGATGGTGAGTAAAACGCTCAGTAGGAATTACATCTCTTATCAAGCAGAATATAAGTGATTAACCAATTACTCATGTTCATGACAAATACAATGCAGGAAATGGTATAACTTGAAAATCATGAAAATTGATCTAGCAGAAAGGATAAATATCAAGGCCAAAGGCAATTACGAGCTCAAGAGAAATAGGGATGAATTTCCCATGCAGAGTTAAGGACAAGTTATCAAAATATAACAAGGACATATACTTAGATGAACATAACTTCAGAATTGGCCAAAATATAACAGAGTTCCAATAAATATAAGCAATCTAGCAGAATATCTAAATTATCAAAATAACCAAGCAACAAATTATCAGAATAACAGATTTAACAGAATTAACAGAGTTTGCAGAATAACAGATATAACAAAATAACAGAATATAACAGATGTACAGAGTTTGGTGCAATGCCACACCCAGAATTACCATGGTTTATAGAATTGGACTTCCGTCCTACCTGGCACTGAAAAGTCGCCGACCCACAGCCCTTAATGTTTCAGAATCATATTTTGCCAAATATAGAGTCAAAGGGTTATGTTCTCGAATTGATGACAAGAAGATTCTAAAAGGAGTAGAGTGTCAAGACTAACGGAAAACTAAAGTGACACGGATCGGATCCCGAGGTTTTTAGGGTACAACCAGCTCGGCTGCCTTGAGGGAATCTAAGGCTAGTGGAGACTTACGGAGGTCCCAATGACTAACTTGCCAGTCCGAAGGAACGAAATGTCCAATGGAGGACTCGTATGTCACCGAGAGTTGAGGTGTATAACGTGAACCAATCATGAGAAAGGGGCTCCTTCTACGGACGTGAGATGAGAGTGCCAAAAGACCCGAGGTATGGGTCAAACCCGGAAGAAAACAGTGAGAACATGAATGCGTTAATTATAGAATTCACGTCCATCTAATTCTATAATTAACTATAATTAAATAAACTTATTTGAATTGACGTCCGTGTGTAGTGTCATTTATTAATTAGCGTCCACTTGGAGGGACGTTAATTCTATGATTTTCAACTTAATTTATTTAACAAGAATTCATGTCAATATCTATTTAATTGAATGATTTTAAAAATATATAATCAAAGACACATTTATTTATTTAAAATAATTTAAAGAAATAAAATGTATGATAATTAGGAGAAAATATGAGAATTCCAGATATATAATTTTTATAATTTTCTGTTACATATTTTAATATATATGAATTTTTAAAGATATAATTACAAGATATATATATATATATATAAATTATATATATATAAATAATTTAACGACTTTGCATTATGTCGTCAAAAGGATCTGACGACAGTAAGCTTGTCGTCATTTACATATCAAATGTGTTACCTTCTTCAAACCTCCGGTTCTCGACGTATACACGTCGGAATCACGCGTTCTATATATCGAAATGACGGGCTCGAAAAACTCTACCTAATCGGATGTTCAAAATAATTTTTCGTTGAGAGATGGGGGATCTTGAGATAGGAGGCACGAAAAATGGTGCAACCACTATCACTATCTCGATCTCTATCCCACTAGTACACCCATAAATTTTCATGGCCAAAGGAGACTCCGATACCCACGAACAAGCTATTAAGGCGAAAACTCCATAACTAACTTCTATAGTATTAAACCAAAACACGAAAAAAATCATGTAGTAAAATCATGTAGAAATATCATGTGAGGTTTAATCTAATTATAAGCTTTGGCATGAAGAGAGAACACCTACGGATGCATCAAAAGAATATGGTATACACGTGCAGAGGTTATATTAAGGTTTAATATTAATTGTTTTAGCTTCATATCAAGAAGACCCATGAGAAACTTGAGACTATGAACTCGAACATGAGATATAAGCATGTTGTTATGATCATAGGAGTATGTATTATCCTTGTTAATTGAGTTTAGCTGTCAGAGAGAACACCTACCTCCTTTGGTCGATTTGGTTGATAGAACTAAGCTGACAAAAGAATATGGCAGCTACAATCGTTCTAACAGCAGTAACCGTGGAAGAATAATAAGAAGCAGTAAAATGCTTCTTGTCACAGGCAGCAGTACGCAGCACCCCCCCCCCTTCCGCGCAGTAGAAACAAGGAATAAGAAGAAAAGATGAAGAACTTCACGTTCTTCATGTACACCACGGCTACACCACGGCAGAAGTAACCTTTCGGAAGAAGAAGGTGTTGTTCTTCTGCTTCTAGTCGATAGAAGAGAGGCTTAGTAGTAGCAACTCGTTATGTTTGAGGAGGATCGAGTAGGGACAGAAGGTTATAAAAGGGGGTATTTATAGGACTTTGTGAACCCAATGGGTGTTGAATTCGATTGGGAATCAAACTTCCTAGTACAAGTACTAATAGCATTAGGATTTTCCTTTACTTAACATTCCGAAACACAACACTTCCTAGTTAGACATATCTGTTTAAGAGATTCTCGTTAGTTAGCATTTAATTTAAAGTGTAACAATCTTTCAGGATTTTATCTTTTTTTTTTATTTGATGTGATCTAGTTGGAAAATTTTAGGGGTAAGTTTTTCCATTTTTCTCTATTTTTCCATGCAATTAGTTTTCCAAAATTTTCTTTAAAAAAATGGCACTATTCATTTTTTTATAAAATAACGACTTGTATTAAGTCATTTTATACATGGTACGCGCCCATGGCAAATGGGGTCATTTGATTTGTGGTATTTTTTCTTAACCTTCAAAAGATCGATATTATATATATATCCCTATTATTTCAATAATACCTTTAACTGTATACTTTATTTGATTAAAGATCCTATGGCTAATTTACAAATAACGACCAAGTAAATGTCGTCATTTATTATTTTTCAACCTCTTTCCTCTGACTCTTAATTAACTAAAATTATATATATATATATATATCCATTCTACCTCTTTTATTTTATCTTTAATGTATTTAAATCTTGTATATTAATCCTTCTTCCTTCTAATAAAATTATAATATATTAGATGTGGAGTATTAAATTTTCTAAATTAGTAATAAAATATAAATTGATATTTTCTTCGAGATTTAATGATTATTAATTCAATTAAAATTATGTTGTGTATTCAATGCTTACAGAAAAATAACATGTTATTCTTAAATTTATTATAATATTGGGGTAGGGTTCATGAGTTCTATTTGTAAGACTTATAAGGATGTCAAGGGGGGTTGTGTATAGGGTCTGGCCTTGTTTATTTATTATTATTTATTTATTTAAACTTTCTAGTCATTTAATTTATCAGGGTTGCTACAAAGACCTACCTTAGTCTAGTGGCACTCCGCCCTAGCTAAGTCTTGCCTACCTTAGTCTAGTGGCACTTCGCCCTAGCTAAGTCCTACCTGCCTTAGTCTAGTGGCGCTCCGCCCTAGCTAAGTTCTGCCTACCTTAGTCTAGTGGCACTCTACCCTAGCTAAGCTCTTCGTACCTTGGTCTAGTGGCATTCCGCCCTGACCAAGCTCTACCTACCTTAATCTAGTGGCCCTTCACCCTAGCTAAGTCTTACCTACTGGTGCAGACACCAGAGCGATCGAGAAGCACGAACCGGCGAGCCGTCGGTACCGTACGCGGAGCACCACTCGGGCTACAACGGCTTCTATATGGCTCGGAGACAGCCTGGAGACTCCCCCTTGAGTCTCAGTATTTATAGTATTTATTAGGGACTTGTTTGTATGTAATGTGTATTTTATTCGATTGTAATTCAAATTGTAACATGGGTTTATTTGTAATTTGGGACCACCCGGGTCCCTCGGGCCCCCTACCCCTTCTCCCATTGATCCACCTCACCTCTAGGGCCCATGTGAGGTCAGTCAACCTTCTATTGTGGGCTTCTAGAAGAGTTGGACCAAGGGGGGGACAATGGGTATTCAAAGTCCAAAGTGGAACCTTCAACGTCAAGGGGGCGCCCCATTCTATTATAGTTTAATAGGATTTGAATTTTTATTTTATTTTATTCCAAATCACATGAGAGAAAAAATTGTGGACTCCCTCTTTTACCCCCCCACCAATCCTAGATCTAGGGATAGAACTAGACTTTTTTTATTTTCTATAAAAGCCTTGTATTCCTATTTTGAGTGGAATTAATGCATATGAAAATCTGAATTTTGTTGGAAGCCTAGCAAGGGCCGCCCCTCTCTCTCTCTCCTCTCTTCTTCTTGCAGTTGGGAAGGCTGTGTTCTGAGGTGGGAAGCCTCATCTATCTGGTGTGGAGTTCGCCGTTGCCGCCGCCATCGAGCCGCCGTTGCACCGCCACCGCCTCCGTCGGTATTCTACCAATCGGGTGACAGCAGGTCATTCTCAGATTTTTAACTCTCAGCCATGAGTTCATTTGGAGCCCAAACTTTCAGGGTGAGTTCTAGGGGTCTTCACCACATCCCCGAAAATTTGGTTGGGCTTCTAGCTTCCATTTTGTAATTTTCTATTTTTGTTCTTCCTTTCCACCCAGATCTGCCAGCTTTCAGTCCAGATTCACAGTAGCTCGGAGTTTCCCCTTTTCGGACCTCTTCTTGATTTTTTCTTGAGCCCCCAATTTTACTGGAGGTTCTTCCCAACAACCCCTCCATCCACGAAGTTTAGTGAAAATTTTAAAGGCCTTCACCTATTTTCTAAAAATCACTTTCAGATCCCACTCAGTTCTATCTACCTCTGTCCAGATCCGACCACTCACTAGTATAAAATATCTTTCCCCATCCAAACCTCCACCAAATTGGTCATAAGAATTATTTCCGTTTTCCTCTCTCTCCCCTCTACAATTTTTATAGAGAGCTAGAGATCTGAATCAGAGGTTTACCCTGCGGTCAACACCAACTCTCAGAGAACTTCAGTTCTGCCCGTCCAGATCTGAAACTGAGATCAGTCCGGTTCTAAAATCCCTCATCAGAAGCACGATCACAACGAAGTTTCTGCAGTCATAAAGAGTCAAAGTACTTCAAAAGAGATTTCCAACAAAACCTCTTGCGCATCAATCCGACGTCGGGAGTGATCGCAACAGCAGATCTCGCCGGATCGTGCGCGGCAAAACAGAAGCAACAGATCCGTGGGCAGCAACTCCAAGACTTAGAGATCGGAGCCGATCGGCCTCCGACCGGTGTTCCAGCCCAGCCGCCGTCCAGGGAAGCACACCATCATAGGTCACCATCACAGTGGGACCCACTCCGTCAGGTCCAGAGGATGGGGCAGCGCATGGGCCCCATGAACCCGTAGATCGTGCCATCCGGACAGCACTAAAACGAGGGTTTCGGCACCGACGGAGGACATCAAGATGCTGTCCGTCAACCCAATTCCCTCTACTCCTGGGCCCCACATGTGACCTATTACCTCCCAACGTGGAGTGGGTCAAATCTTTGTACCGTAGTGTATTTGTTTAACCGGGAGTACAGAATTGTCCGGGGTTGTCTTCCCCACGTTGGGAGCGTGGACGTAACGATCTCGACTTCTTGGCAATTACTTGCTTAGCTAGTATATGGTAGCGTGCCGCTACTGAGTGCGATAGGAACATAGCCCGTGAGTCCATGTCACCGCTGTGAGTGAGAGAGTGACCCGTCCCTTGGCTCGATCCGAGCACGGAAGTGAGTCGACCACCCTTGACTCTGCCGGTTTTTCAACCGCGCGGATCCGCGTTTCCCCTTGCTTGGGGCGACGAGTGAGCTTGCGTTTCTGTTAGCGACATATAGCCCATAGGAACTCTTAGTGTCGGGCCAAAGTGTCTCCATTGTTGTATGTTGCTGGTCCTGTCCGCACTTAGAGTCCGAGGTCCGCATCACTTAGAGTCGGTTCACGTGTCCGTCCCGCATCAGTTTGGAATCAGAGCGAGTCGAGTCTAGGGTAGTCGTTGCATAAGTCTTGTATGGTCTAAGTCGAGTCTAGGATCATCATTATTTTCAAAACAAAAAAAAGTATTTTAAAATTGCATTGCAGCCCGATAATACGGTATTTTAAAAGGTGTTATCCAAACGTTAGGCTACGCCTATCGGGAAGGCCGCACACTTGCGCGAGTGATCTTCGGATCGATTAACTCCACCACGTACCGGATATTGGTTTAGGTCTAGGTGCATTAGTCGGTGTTTGCATTAGTCTGTGTCTCCTAGTTCGTGTGTCTTTGCATGCCCACCCGTCGAGATACCTAATACTCGCCACCTCCACCTATGGCGGATTCCCGAGCCCGTAGCTCCGATGATCCTTCGACGGCCGAGATGTTTCGAGCCCTCATGGATCGTCTCGATACACGTATGGATGGCTTTAGTACGCATCTAGATGGCGTAGGAACGCATCTAGAAGGGAGGATGAAAGCCCTCAAGGATCGGGCCAAAGCTTCGGACCAGTCCATCCAGGGTCTTGTAGGGAGGATTGTCGTCCTCGAGAGGGTCCCAGCGGCGGCGCAACCCACGCCAACCAATGGTCAACAGGAGCTGGCTCAACAACCTGCTGCACCAAGAGCTCAGGCGATAGATGTTGGGAGGCAACATGTGCATGAGGTGGCTGACTATGCATCTGATAATGAGCAAGGGGGATATGGTCGTCGTAACCAACGACGGAATCGTGACGACGATGATGAAGACCTCTTTCTTTGGAGCGTGCGTGCGGACCCTCCCCTTTTTAGCGGGTCCTTAGACCCGAAGGTCTATTTAGATTGGGAGGCCGGCATGGACCGGTACTTCGAGTGGTTTGAGATGACGGACCACCGGAGAGTTCGATACGCGAAGATGAAGCTGCATGGGCAGGCCCAAACTTATTGGACCAATGTAGAGTGCCTGCTAAATCAGTGACGTCAACCCCCGATCGGCACTTGGGATGACATGAAAATGAAATTGAGGGAGAAGTACATTCCTTCCTCATATCGCCAATGTCTCATAGACAATGGCAAAGTCTCTCCCAAGGGAACCGATCCGTGACTGAGTACACCGCCGAGTTTGATGAGTATTATTTGCGGTGTGGAGTTACGGAAGAGAGCACCATGACCATATCACACTTTCGGAGAGGTCTGCAGCCAAACTATCAATATGATCTTTTTCGCCGCAATGTGACCACTTTGGAACAGGCGTATCAGGTTGCTCTCGAATTGGAGCAATTCGAGGCCGAGTTCGAGTCTACCCATTGGTTGGGCTCCTTTCCCCTTCATAGTGTCGAGCCCCGTGGCTCTTCTGGCACGTATCCGAGGGCCCCCATAGCCCGACCTCAGGAGCTCACCCGTCCCGAGCCAATTGCTCCTAGGCCTCGCCCTCCACTTCCGAGGGACCTTCCTCATCCCCAACAACTTACGGCACCCATCGCCCATCCACCAGCACCCACACCTCCTACTCGTCCCTTGTTGCCTTCACCTTCTATCCGTCGGGAGGATAAAGGGAAAGGACCTTTGATTGGGGAGCCTAGTGGATCACGGTAGCAGTGTTATCGCTGCAATGGGTTTGGCCATTTCACCAACCAGTGTCCCACTCGCCCATCCCTTGTCATTGGCGACACATAGGCCGAGGACGCCACCCCTATGGATCTCGTGTTAGTCAGCTATGAAGCAGATCCGGAGCTAGCTGGCGAGTATTATGAAGCCGAAGGTGATGGTCAGGATGCCCAGCATCCGGACGATACCCACTTGGGGGTCGTCAGGTGTATTCTCACCCAGCCACAGGCCAGTGATGACTGGCGTCGGACCACTATCTTTCATACATTCTGTAGGCTGGGCAAACAAGTTTGTAAGGTAATCATCAATAGTGGGAGTTGCATCAATGCAATCTCCACGGGCACTGTCTCCAGTCTTGGTCTTACACCCGTGGATCATCCTTGCCCCTATCGAGTATCATGGGTGGATTCCACCTCTATTTCGATCAGACTGCGGTGTCTGGTCCCACTGCAATTCCATGCCTACCGTGACGAGATCTGGTGTGATGTCCTCCCCATGGAGGTGGGCAGCATTATTCTTGGTAGGCCTTGGTTATTTGATCGGGATTCCACACTTCATGGCTGGTCGAACACCTGTACCTTCGACCATGCTGGCCAACAGATTCTCCTCCAACCTTCTCAGCCGAAGAAGACCTCAGTTAGGGGTCCTATTGGCCCTAGTACTCCGGAGCCTTCCATTCCCGGGCCCAGTACCCCACCCCCAGCTCGGGCGATGACCGTTACATGTGGCCCAGGCGAGCCCTCGACTAGGAGATTGATGATGATTAGCTCCCGAGAAATGGAGTAGGAGGCTAGTAGGGGCTGCCCTGTGTTTGCTATTACGGTCCGAGAGGTGGAGTCGAAGTCCGAGGGTGAACTCCCACCCGATGTCATTCCTATTCTGCAGGAGTTCGCTGATATTTTTCCCGAGGAACTTCCCGAGGGACTCCCACCCATGCGGGATATTCAGCATGCTATCGACCTGATTCTGGGCTCGTCATTGCCCAATCTTCCTCACTATCGCATAAGTCCCACGGAACATGCCGAGCTAAAACGGCAGGTCGAGGAGTTGATGCAGAGAGGGTCTGTTCGGGACAGCATGAGTCCGTGTGCTATTTTTGCATTACTCGTCCCAAAGAAGGATGGCACGTGGAGAATGTGCATTGATAGTCGTGCCATCAACAAAATCACCGTGAAGTACAGGTTCCCTATTCCCCGCCTAGATGATATGCTAGACATGATTGTTGTGCCCCTGTGGTTTTGATAATTGGTTTTAATGTGAGTTAATCACTTGATGATTGGTTTTGTTGTGAGTTAATCACTGTGAGTTATCCTGATGTGTGAGTCATCTTCATATGTTAAGTCATTCTGATGTTCAGTCTATTTATCAAAGCATTGCATTGCTGTTCAGTTAGTTATCCTGATGTGTGAGTCATCTTCATATGTTCAGTCATTCTAATGTTCAGTCTGTTTATCAAAGCATTGCATTGCTGTTCAGTTAGTTTATCCTGATGTGTGAGTCATCTTCATATGTTCAGTCATTCTGATGTTCAGTCTGTTTATCAAAGTATTGCATTACTATTCAGTTAGTTTATCAGATCATAAAGCATTGCATTTGATGTTCAGTCATGTTATCTGCTGCATAAAGTAATCATATACACATACATCAGTTGCTTTACTCTGCTTGTGGAATTCAGTTCAGGCTAAACATCCTTGCATCATCACAGTCAGCATAGTGTGGGTCGACCCCCTTTCTAGATGGGTCGACTCCCCAAATAAGTGTAGTCTATACACTGCATACACTTATATAAGTCTGCACATCAGCATCACGCATCAAGTATGTACATCACCTTCAGTAGGCATGTCAAGTCCACACATTGCATAGCATGCATCGTTCATCAACTGAAGTCTGTACATTGGCCAAGTCCATACAGAGTCTTCTGTTGCATTTGAAGTATATACATCGCACAACTTGCATGAATTCAAAGTGTGTACATTGTCAAGTCTTCACATCGGTTTTTCAAGTGTATACATTGGCACATGCATTACTTGTTCAAGTCAATACATTGGCCTTAGCTCTAATACTCTGTACATTGGTCTTCATATTCAAAGTATGTACATTGGTCTTCACCTAAAGTCCACAAATTGGTCTTCATATTCAAAGTTTGTACATCCTCCGCTTAGCCTTCAAAGTCTGTACAGTCATTCCTTGAGGTCAAGTCCATACATCGGCACTATAGCTTGCTCAACTGAAGTCTATACATCCTTCATTGGCCTAGTCTATACATTGGCATACTGTTCATGCATCAGTCATCTTCCAAGTCTATACATCGCCTTCTGCAAGCATTCTTCAAGTATATACAGCCTGTGCATTGCTTCATAACAAGTCTAGACATCCTGGTTGCGTTATAAGTCTACACATCCTGCTAGGTCGCACTTCAAAGTCTGTACATTGCGCAGCACTGTACAAGTCCATACATTGGCAGCACTGCACAAGTCTATACTTTTGCGTTAGGCATCCAAGTCTAGACATTGATTCACTATTCAAGCCTTGATTCAAAGTCTGTACATTGCTTGGCGCTCACCAAGTCTGTACATCGCTTCAAGCATTCCAAAGTCTATACATGGCTTGTATCATTAAGTCTAGACATTGCACTGTAGCTTCCTTAGTTGAAGTCTATACATTGCTGATCGAACGTAAGTCTATACATTCCAACCTTTTCCTACGTTTGCTGCTTTAGCTACACCCTAAGTCTACACATTGGCAAAGTATATACATCGCTCATACAAGTCTGTACAGCCAACGCATTCATTGATTCAAAGTCTATACACTGGTCCTCAGGCGTCCCAAGTCTGTACATTTGTTCAGGTTTACCAAGTCTATACATTGCTTCAATATTCTCAAAGTCTGTACAACCTGCCTTATCGTTCAGAGTCTCTACATCATTCCTCAAAGGCCAAGTGTATACAGTGTCCATGTGTTCAAATGTTTCAAGTCTATAAATTGGATAGGCTCTTTCATGCTTCGTTCATCTCAAGTCTGTACACTGCCTTTCACATGCACTCATTAATCAAGTCTGCACAGTCCCTTGTTTGCAAGTCTATACACTCGATTCCTTCACGCATTACTAGAAGCCTACACATCCCCCTCTGCCATGTTAATGCATCAGATTTCAAGTCTATACACTGAGGACACTGAAGGCCTTCAAGTGTATACACTCTCACGTTGTTCATACTTGGCTATATGCTGTTTTCAAGTGTATACACTCTCACATTTGACACACTTGCCTAATTGATGTCTCTAAGTCTATACACTCGATGGCTTCTTACATTTCACAGAAGTCCACACATTCTCCCTTGTTATGATAATGCATTCTTCAGCAAGTATATACACTGAGGTCGCATGAAGACTTACAAGTCTATACACTCTCTCAGTGTACACACTTACTCATTTACTACTTCTAAAGTATATACACTCGTTGTTAAAAGCATGAACTAACTAATTCGTTTCATTTCGTTTTGTCTCTGTCTGCAGATGACTCAGGTTAATGATTGGGCGCGTGAACCGAGGATGATGCCTGGCACGTGATCCGAGGTGCTCTCTGGGTGGGAACCTAAAGGACACACGCCCTAGCACCTGCTGAAGCTGATATAAATAGAAGCCTTCATCCACTGAAGAGATGCGTGAGAAAAAAGGAGGGCTGATCGAGTGTTGATAAAAGGAAGACTGATTGCACGGTCCAGGAAGAAGAAGAAGAGAGGCAGAGAGCAGAAGAAGAAAGAAGAAGAAGAAGAAAGAAGAGGAAGAAAGGAAGAGAGGAGAGAGTGCTATTGAAGATCTGTTCAGTCTGTTCGTGGATCAAATCCAGAATGACTATGCTCATTGAGAGCTATATTTCTTGTGTTTCATTTCCAGCCTTCGTCGTTGTGCTTTTTATGTTTTCTTATTTTTCCTTTTATCACTCTGGTTACTATTGTTCTTCTGATTCTCAATAGTGTGGTCGGGTTCCTCCTGTGGACTCAGGAGAAGGGAGGATTGGGACTCCGGTTCTGGGCTTGTGGGTTGCAAGTCCAGGGGTCCCTCCTGGTCTGTAGGAAGAGAGGTCTGCGACTTCTGGTTTGCTGGTGACGGGGAGTCACTGGTGGGTTCCCTCCTTGTCTGGAGGAAGAGAGACCTAGTCTCTGGTATCCAAGTGGCTGGGAGTCACTTGGGGTGTCCCTCCGGTCTGGAAGAAGAGGGGAGGTTGTTCCCCTAGTCAAGCTGTTTGGCAGCACCTGTTGCAGACTGAGTCTGCGGTTTTTAGCTTGTGCTAGTGAAACCTCACTCCGGTTTGGAGTGAGGGGTGGACGTAGGTCTGGAGGACCGAACCACCTAAAAAATCTCTTGAGCAGTGGTTTTGTTTTGTGCGTTTGCTCCTTGCCTTCTACCTCCCATTCACAGGTTATGCATGCATGGTTAGTTGTGTTATCCTGGGAGTTAATTTGTTATTGTTGTTTCTATCTGCAGTAACCTTAGCATTATATTTTGCTAGGTGAGTTTGGTTTCCATAGTTCTATCTGCATTTCTGGTTTGATGAGGTGGCTGCATTGTTGCAGTCCAATTGTTTGATCAAGTGTTGTCTTATTATCTCATCTTGGAGAGCTCACTAGTTTTTATTCCGCATATCTGAGCTTTAGAGTTTTAATTTTGGGCCATTTTTCGTAGAAGGATACATTCACCACCCTCTGTATCCGGGCCTAGCACCCTATCAATTGGTATCAGAGCGGTGTCTGCATAGAAGGTCCAGCGACCTGCAGATCCGATCTTGCAGTCTTTGGTGCTTATTTGCTTTTGGTGCATCAATATTCCTGGTGCATTATATCTGATCTGTTTCCATGGGTGAACCACCAGTTTTCAACGGTTCCAATTTTAGTGTATGGTTTGCTAGTATGAAAAATTATGCTAAATCTGTTAATCCAGACCTGTGGAAAGTGATTTCACACGGTCCTCATGAACTACCAAAGAAAAAGTCCAAATGGACTGACATTCATAAATCAATGCATGAAGAGAATTAGATAGCTATAAATCTAATGAAGGCAGCTACTGATAGAGCTTTTCATTCATGTTTCTTAGATTGCAGCTCTGCTAAAGATATTCTGGACATGCTGAAGCGAACTCAAAAGAGAAATGAGGACAACTGCATGATGGCTGACAGAAGCAATCAAAGTGGCAGCCAAAATGAAGAAGATGATGATGATGAGGTAAATCTCTTTGAGAACTATACCTTGGACGACTGGGAAAATTCATATGCTGAATTATTAGAGTCTCATGAACAGTTAAGAAAACAATACAAAAAATTGAAGAAGAATAGTAGGTCAGACAGTTTCACTTCTCCATATAAAAACTGTGCTGAACTGAAAAATGTTCATGATGCTTTTATGTCTGATATTCAAATGTTGAAAAAGCAAATTTCGTTGCTGAAGATTGAGAATCAAGATCATGTAAAAGAGATCTCTGAACTTGAGAAGAAGCTTAGCCTAACTTGTAATGATTCTGTTCAGAGTAAGAATTTACTGGAAAAATTTGAATGTGTTAAGTCTGAACTAAGTAGGCTAGAATCTGAAAATGACTCTCTGAAACAATCTGTTAAAGATAATGAAGAAAAATTTGGGAAACTTGAGCAAGAGAAGAATTTGGTTGCTGAAAAATTGAATGCCATAAAATCTGTAAACATAGAATTACAGAAAGATTTTGAAAAATAACAAAGAGAAATGAAGGAAATTGAAAATGGAAGAAAGTATGAAGTCAATTCAGAAGACCAGCTTCTAATAAATGAATTGGTTCAGAATGATAAGCTTAAAGAAGAAATTGAAAAATTGAAGCTGTTAAACAGTGGCATGTCTGAAAGACTTCTTACATTGGAGAAAGGAAAAGTCATCTGTACAAATGAAACTGAAAAAGGAGATGATATGAGAAAGGAGATCGAAGAATACAAAATTGCCAACAAGGTTTTGAGTGAAGCTGTCAATTGCAGTGAACAAGAGATTGCAAGTTATGAGTTACATATTACCTCTCTAGAATATGAAATCCTAGACTTAAGGAAATCTTTGTCTAAATTTGTTGATGGACAAGAAAATCTGGACAGGTTGTTAGGTGTTAAGGTCAATACTCAAAAGGAAGGGTTAGGTTACAACAATGTCAATAAAAAAGCTTTCAAAAACAAGCTAATGACATCTTTTATCAAAGCATCAGATGTAGCCACCACCTCAGAAAATAAACAACCAAATGTTCAGAAGAATCAGAAACAAACTGGAAAAATGGAAAAGGTCAGTCATGTGAAGAAGGGATTGAATCTAATTGAAAATGTGCATGCTGTAAAACACACTGATACACCTAGACATGCACATAAAAGAGAAATCATGAAATGTCATTACTGTCACAAGATTGGCCACTTGATGCATGAATGTAACTTAATGAAATGAGATTATCTGAAAGCTAGAGAAAAGCATGGTAGGGATTCGCAGATCAAGTTCCCTGTCCCTAAGAAAAAGAGTGTCACATGTTCTAATTGTGATAAAGTAGGACACACTACTACTCATTGCTGGTTTGCAAGTGGTAAGGAAAAATCATGTTCATATCATACAAAATACTTTGCAAATCAGCATGTTTTTAATACGAACAAATCTGTTTCAAAGAACCAGCACATCATCTGTTTTAACTGCAACAAAAGGGGTCACAGGGCCTCTGAATGCTGGTCAGGTTCTGATAGATGAAATTCTCTCAATTGCTCTCACTGTAGAAAGCATGGCCATACAATCAAGGACTATTGACATATTCAGGGTAGAAATGTGAATTTCAAACATGCTAAATTCCCTGCAAATAAAAAAGCTTTTGATAGAAATGGTATTGTACCTAGAGGCAAGCACAATAAGTGCTTCAAATGTGGGAAGTATGGCCACACAGTCAAGGACTGTTGGCATGCCCAAGGAGGCTATGGCAATAATGAACTCAACTTTAAAAGGAAGACTTCTGTCAACACCCATGCTGTCAAATTCCCCGTAAAACAATTTGCAAAACTTTCATGTTATAACTGTGGAAAGCCAGGTCACAGGGCTGCAACCTGTTGACTGGCAGGATACCAAAGCAAAACTAGTTTTGGTAAGTAGAATTTTAATTTTGTTAACAAAAATTTTCATGCATATGCACATAAAATTCATGTTAATAAGAGTGTGCATAAATCAAATCAGAAATATGCTGCTTCTTGCCATCATTATGGCAAATCTGGACATTTGATGGATGGTTATCCTCTGATGAAATTTAATGATCATCAAGTTAAAAATGTGCTGAGAAAACCTGGTAGGAGTGATACTGCCATGTCAGGACCCAAGATTTCTTGGGTGCCTTTTTGTGCAAAATAGTTTGCTAACTTGCAGGTGTGCCTTGGAAGCTGATTAATAAAGAGGGGTAATAATCCAAGGCACTCAAGAAGAAAACCCCTTCCTGAACTTTTCAGGTAAATTTCTTGCACTTCCTATTTTGAGTCCTACTGTATAGCACATTAAATTTGATTTTGCATTTTCATTCATCATCTGCCATTTGCATCATTTTCTGATCATACACTTGTTGAGTGTTCTGTGCAAATATCAGATTAAAAAGGGTTGTCTGCATCTGATGCATACATATGCCAATTGCAATTGTTTTATAATTGTTGTTATGCATAATTTCTGAAAACAAATTGCATTCTGAAATTTCTGAAAAATCTGAACTGCATATGAATGTGGTTTGAAATTTGTCTGTTGCATAGCTCACTGAAAATCTGGATTGCATACAGGATTGCATGTTTAATTATCATGATTGACCTCTATGGTATATAAATGGTAAGCTACCAAAAGACAGGGAAATCTGTCTGGAGGTTCTTGCTATGTGTGAGGTGGTCTTTTAGACCAAGTGCTCCGCCTGGTACCATGGATCATCTTGCTTAATAGGGCAGTCTGATTGAGCATAAGTCACATTGTCATATGTTCAGTCTTCGGTGCAAATCATTGCATGTTTTTCAAGGGGAGTTAATTGCATGTCTTTGCATAGCATCCAATGTTGAGTGTTTGCATGTCCTTGCATACATATAGTGCATCACATTTCCTTACATTGAAAAATGCCAAAAAGAGTGACTGAATGCATATTGTCAGAGGAAGTCAATGCATTGCATGTAGGTTGTCAAATGCATACTCGTGTGAGAACTCATTGCATATCCTTTCTTATTGATTTTGTTGACAAACCTTGATCACAATTTGAAAAACACTGGGCTTCAAAATCTCCTCTATCATTTGATATATGAATTCCATCAGTCTTTCATGAAGATTTCAATGGGACTATCTCGATCATAAATCTGAAAACACTTGAACTAGGAATCTTCTATTATACGATTTTATGAATGTCTAAAATAACTCATGTGGTTTAAGCTTAATGTATTCATGGAGTTTGACTTTAAAATCTCTTAAAAATATCTGAATCATATTTAATAAACTTTAACCATCTGTTTCATGCTGTGTCTTGTAAAATCTTCTGAAATCTGCACTATTGAATACATGGCTTTATTTGGTTAAGTACATGAAATTATTATTGATTTGAAGCAAATGAAATTTTCTGAAATGTCTAAAGGGTAATTTCTATCAGAGCAATGACTTTGGTCACTGAGAAACACATGTCCAAAGGACTGTGTCATGAGGTGCCATAGTTATCTCTGCTTAAGAATGAGTGTTAATCAGGCAGAGCAATGGCATGCACACTGAGAAATACAACTCACCCATCAAGAAATGATTTGAAGTGTGTCATGATGTGTAAATGCTATCTCTGTTCATATAAAGCACGACAATTAGTCACACTAAGTGCTTAGGGATATTGCCCTCTGATCAAGGTATATCCTCTAGTTACAAGGTGTGCACTGAACTAGAGTGCTCGTAAAATTTGTAGCATGAAAAATTGTTGAATAAATTAAAATATCTGAATATTGATGCTAAAATCAAATTGCTACAACCCTAGACAAATTCACATGACTTCTTAATTGCTTGATCTCAATACTAGTGCATGTAATTCCGATTGAAGTAAATAAATTTGATTGTGTAAGAGAAAGGGAGGTTAATCAAGATAAAAATGAGGGCTTGGTTCATTTTTATTAAACCATGGTTTTAGATATCAATACAAAATTTTATTGATAAACTCTGCATACATCATGTTTAAACCATGCTGATCAATAAACTTCATTCATAAGCCCTTATAATGGAAGACTTTGAAAAATTATGTTTTGGATTTATGAGATTGATATCTCCTTGAAAATCTTGTTGAACTTCTTGTGCTTGGAACCTCTTTGAAAATCTGTTATTTGAAACTCTTCTGCTCACTATCCTTGAATTCCACTGTGGTCTCCCTCTCAACCATATCAATTGGGAGAAATACAACAGATGCATATCAATTGGCATCTATTCAGGGGGAGCTTCCTTGTCATCTTGAATCATATTCATAACAATTATGACCTTGCACTCATATATTTAGGGGGAGGTTTTGCATTTTTTTGTTGCATCTGCATTTCTGCATTCATACCTCTCCATGGTTCATCCTATTTATTGCAAGGGGGAGAAATTGGCTGAATTTTTAAACATACTTTAACTTCTCAAACTATTATCTTTTTGATGAAGTCAAAGGGGGAGAATAGTTTGTGTCATCAGAATTACTCACAGTGTAGTGTTGCCATCATCAAAAAGGGGGAGATTGTTGTGCCCCTGTGGTTTTGATGATTGGTTTTGATGTGAGTTAATCACTTGATGATTGGTTTTGTTGTAAGTTAATCACTGTGAGTTATCCTGATGTGTGAGTCATCTTCATATGTTCAGTCATTCTGATGTTCAGTCTGTTTATCAAAGCATTGCATTGCTGTTCAGTTAGTTATCCTGATGTGTGAGTCATATTCATATGTTCAGTCATTCTGATGTTCAGTCTGTTTATCAAAGCATCGCATTGCTGTTCAGTTAGTTTATCAGATCATAAAGCATTGCATTTGATGTTCAGTCATGTTATCTACTGCATAAAGCATTCATATACACATACATCAGTTGCTTTACTCTGCTTGTGGAATTCTGTTCAGGCTAAACATCCTTGCATCATCATAGTCAGCATAGTGTGGGTCGACCCCCTTTCTAGATGGGTCGACTCCCCAGATAAGTGTAGTCTATACACTGCATACACTTACATAAGTCTGCACATCAGCATCACGCAGCAAGTATGTACATCGCCTTAAGTAGGCATGTCAAGTCCACACATTACATAGCATGCATCGTTCATCAACTGAAGTCTGTACACTGGCCAAGTCCATACAGAGTCTTCTGTTGCATTTGAAGTATATACAACGCACAAATTGCATGAATTCAAAGTGTGTACATTGTCAAGTCTTCACATCGGTTTTTCAAGTGTATACATTGGCACATGCATTACTTGTTCAAGTCAATACATTAGCCTTAGCTCTCATACTCTGTACATTGGTCTTCATATTCAAAGTATGTACATTGGTCTTCACCTGAAGTCCACACAATGGTCTTCATATTCAAAGTCTGTACATCCTCCGCTTAGCCTTCAAAGTCTGTACAGCCATTCCTTGAGGTCAAGTCCATACATCGGCACTGTAGCCTGCTCAACTGAAGTCTATACATCCTTTATTGGCCTAGTCTATACATTGGCATATTGTTCATGCATCAGTCATCTTACACGTCTATACATCGCCTTCTGCAAGCATTCTTCAAGTATGTACAGCCTGTGCATTGCTTCATAACAAGTCTAGACATCTTGGTTACATTCTAAGTCTACACATCCTGCTAGGTCGCACTTCAAAGTCTGTACATTGTGCAGCACTGTACAAGTCCATACATTGGCAGCACTGCACAAGTCTATACTTTTGCGTTGGGCATCCAAGTCTAGACATTGATTCACTATTCAAGCCTTGATTCAAAGTCTGTACATTGCTTGGCGCTCACCAAGTCTGTACATCGCTTCAAGCCTTCCAAAGTCTATACATGGCTTGTATCATTAAGTCTAGACATTGCACTGTAGCTTCCTTAGTTGAAGTCTATACATTGCTGATCGAACGTAAGTCTATACATTCCAACCTTTTCCTACGTTCGCTACTTTAGCTACACCCTAAGTCTACACGTTGGCAAACTATATACATCGCTCATGCAAGTCTGTACAGCCAACGCATTCATTGATTCAAAGTCTGTACACTGGTCCTCAGGCGTCCCAAGTCTGTACATTTGTTCAGGTTTACCAAGTCTATACATTGCTTCAATATTCTCAAAGTCTGTACAGCCTGCCTTATCGTTCAGAGTCTCTACATCATTCCTCAAAGGCCAAGTGTATACATTGTCCATATGTTCAAATGTTTCAAGTCTATAAATTGGATAGGCTAGTTCATGCTTCGTTCATCTCATGTCTGTACACTGCCTTTCACATGCACTCATTAATCAAGTCTATACAGTCCCTTGTTTGCAAGTCTATACACTCGATTCCTTCACGCATTACCAGAAGCCTACACATCCCCCTCTACCATGTTAATGCATCAGATTTCAAGTCTATACACTGAGGACGCTGAAGGCCTTCAAGTGTATACACTCTCACGTTGTTCATACTTGGCTATATGCTGTTTTCAAGTGTATACACTCTCACATTTGACACACTTGCCTAATTGATGTCTCTAAGTCTATACACTCGATGGCTTCTTACATTTCACAGAAGTCCACACATTCCCCCTTGTTATGATAATGCATTCTTCGGCAAGTATATACACTGAGGTCGCATGAAGACTTATAAGTCTATACACTCTCTCAGTGTACACACTTACTCATTTACTGCTTCTAAAGTATATACACTCGTTGTTAAAAGCATGAACTAACTAATTCGTTTCATTTCATTTTGTCTCTGTCTGCAGATGACTTAGGTTAATGATTGGGCACGTGAACCGAGGATGATGCCTGGCACGTGATCTGCGGTGCTCTCTGGGCGGGAACCTGAAGGACACACGCCCTAGCACCTGCTGAAGCTGATATAAATAGAAGCCTTTGTCCACTGAAGAGATGCGTGAGAAAAAAGGAGGGCTGATCGAGTGTTGATAAAAGAAAGAGTGACTGCACGGTCCAGGAAGAAGAAGAAGAGAGGCAGAGAGCATAAGAAGAAAGAAGAAGAAGAAGAAAGAAGAGGAAGAAAGGAAGAGAGGAGAGAGTGCTATTGAAGATCTATTCAGTCTGTTCATGGATCAAATCCAGAACGACTATGCTCATTGAGAGCTATATTTCTTGTGTTTCATTTTCAGCCTTTGTCGCTGTGCTTTTTATGTTTTCTTATTTTTCCTTTTATCACTCTGGCTACTATTGTTCTTCCGATTCTCAATAGTGAGGTCGGGTTCCTCCTGTGGACTCAGGAGAAGGGAGGATTGGTCCTCCAGTTCTGGGCTTGTGGGTTGCAAGTCCAGGGGTCCCTCCTGGTCTGGGGGAAGAGAGGTCTGCTGATGGGGACATCAGCGACAACCAGCTCACTTTGTGTTTGCATTTATGTCCTTTTGTATTTGTATGTACGCCCTTGTGATATATGCGTACACAATAGTAGGTCTTAGTGGGTTTATTTGCAAAAGGCCATTGGGTTTCTTTGCAAATATGCTTGTAGGCCCTGCAGGGGCCCCCTCCCTCCTCCTTATTGGTCCACATGGACTCTTGGGTCCAAGGTGGCTGGTCCATGGTCCAAATTTGGACTTGGACCATGAATTAAATAAAGAAGACAATTCCAAATTGTCCTCTTTAAGGGGGGGGCGGACCTATTAGTTTATTTGGGTTTAATGTGGTGTTCACACCACATCTCAACCCTCCATTCTTCAACCCTTGATCCAAGGGCTCATATTAGATTAGAACCCTTTCATATAAATACTTGTATTTTCTTATGGAAAGAATTAATGAAGAAGAAATTAGCATTTTGCCTCCTTGAAGCTTGTGCCCCTCTCCCCTCTCTCCCTGGTGTTCTTCCACCTCCAGCCCAGTTATAGAGTGAGATCCCTCCCCTCTTGATCCCCTCCAACTTCTGAAGCAGCTCCGGTGATCGCCGCCGCCGCCGTCTCGCCGCCGACGCGTCTTCACCAACGAATTCGGTTTTCTGTCCACTCTGGACAGACCTCTCTTCTCCGAATTGTCCCTCTCTCTTCCCTCATCTTCTGAAGCTCCAATTTTCAGGGTTGGTTCCCCTCTTGAACCCTTACCTCCACAAAAAATTTCAGGCAAAAATTCGTCCTTTAGATATTTTTAGATTTTCGTCCAAGTTCAAATTTCAGTTCTGTCCAGGTTCTGTCTACTGTTCATCAGTTCTGAGTCTACCTTGTTCGACCCATGTTTTGAATTTTTTTGGGGCTCTAAAAATTACTGAGACTTCTGTCCACATATGTCTACCACCATGAATTTTCTTAATTTTTGATAAGGTCTCTAGGTATTTTTCAAAATTCGTACCAGTTCCTGTGAGCAATTTTTCCACAGTGTCCCAGATCCGACCAGGTCCACTCAAAAAATCCCATAAAATCCATTTCCTATCCAAATCAAAAACCAAAAATAGTCCCGGTTTTCTATCTCAGAGATCTTCAACTTTTCTGAAGAACTCATCTCCATATTCCAAGGTCCTCCCACCGGTCAACGGTGATTTTCAGAGAAGTCAGAACCTGCCCCTGCAGTTCTGGCCTGTTTACAGCAAGGGTGTAAATTCCATAAGTCAGATATACGTATCTGATTATTTTTTCTGAAGGCCCCTACGTCGAAGTATTTGGAGTCCTCTTTCCAACGGCGCCGAGCTCGTTGCATTCCGACGACGGGGTTGATCACAGCAGCCGATCTCGCCGGACAGCGCGCGAGAAGACAGCAAGTGCAGACTTGTGGCCGGTTTCCCGCGAGCGTCGTCCGAGGGCCGCCCGGCGTCCGGCGGTCGTTCCAGCAACTCGCCATCCTAGGGGAGCGCTTCCCAAGTGTACCCACACCAGAGGAGGCATCAGGTCCCACACGACCCCTCCGGTCCACACGTGGGCCCCACTAGCACGAGTACGCGCGAAGCCGAAGCCGTGCCCGGAAACCGCCCGTCAACCCGGAATTGGTCCTCCCGGGCCCCCTTGTGTCGCCCGTTACCTCCCTGCGTGGAGTGGGCTTACTTGTATTGCTGTAATCTTAATGTATTAAGTTCCCGGGAGTACGAGTTTCGGCCGGGTGCCATCTTCGCCACGCCGAGCGCGTGGAGGTATCGTATTCGCTCCTTGCTTGGCATTCCGCTTATTTCTATATATGCTTGTTTATGCCGCTGCTAGAGAGCATGTGTAGGGTTACCTAGCTCGCTTTTAATTTATCATATCACTGCTGCGAGTGAGAGAGTGACCGTCCCGTGACCCGATCCGGGCACAATTGAGAGCCGACCACCCTAGCTCACTGCCGGTTGTTCAACCGCGCACATCCGACGCTTCCCTCGCTAAGGGACGACCGCTAGCTTATCGTGTCCGTGGTCCCGTCCCGCATCAATTTGGTATCAGAGCAAGTTGAGTCTAGGGTGTCAAAAAAAAAAGAGTGTCATTTACGTCTAGTCATCAGTCGGTCTAAGTCGTGTTTAGGGTCATCATTGTTTTAAAACACAAAAAAGAGTGTCTTTTCGCATACATCCCTTTACTCGGTATATAGAAAGGTGTTGTCCGACCGTTAGGTTACGCCTATCGGGAAGGCCGCACACTTGTGCGAGTGACCTTCGGGTCGATTATCTCCGCCGCGTACCGAGTTTTGGTTAAGTCTAGGCGCATCATTTTGCATTAGTGTGTTTTGCTCTAGTCGGTGTGTTTGCATGCCCACTCGTCGGGGTACTCAGTACTCACCCCCACCCCCACCTATGGCCAACCCACGGGATACCTCGGGAGACTTCCACTCCCTACAAGAGGCGATGATGGCCATTATGGCTAGGTTGGACCAATCCGATGCTAACTTTCGGACCTTCTCCGAGAATATGGATGGTCGCCTTAGGGCCATGGAAGGACGCATGGAGAACTCCGATAGGTCGGTCCAAGACCTCGTTGGGCGGTTAGATAGGATGTCACACGGGGACCCTCCTGGGGCAGCCCAAGGTCCACCCGCACCTCCTCCCGCGGGGGCCCAAGTCCAACCCGCTCCCATGGCCCAAGTCCAGGCCGCTCCCGCGGCCCAAAACCAGCCACCACTGGTTCCTCCACCCGCCCCTCCTCGGGTTCCCCAACTATCACACCGTGACCTTGGTCTCGAGGACTATGGGTCCGACAATGCCTACGAGGGGTATGGTCAACGCCGTCGTGGTTTTCAGCCACAACGAGATGAGGATGATGATCGGGTCCTTAAGACCGTGCGAGCGGATCCTCCCGCTTTTTACGGGTCTTTGGATCCGAAAGTCTACCTAGATTGGGAGTTTGGCATGGACCGTTATTTTGAATGGTATGATATGTCGGAGCGTCGAAGGGTCCGATTTGCCACCATGAAACTCATGGGGCAGGCACAAACCTATTGGAAGAATGTGGAGAGCCTGCTACTTCAGCGGCTAGAACCCCCGATTGACACATGGGCCGAGATGAAGAATAAACTTCGGCAAAAGTACCTCCCTCCCACATACCGCCAGCGACTCATCGATAGATGGCAAAGTCTTAGCCAGGGAGACCGGTCTGTCTCCGAATACATCGCGGAGTTTGATGAGTACTTTCTACGATGTGGTGTCACGGAGGAGAGTACCATGCCCGTGTCCCGCTTTCGACGTGGTTTGCGGCCACACTACCAGTATGAGCTTTTCCGCCGCAATGCCAAGACGTTGGAAGAGGCATATCAGGTTGCTCTCGAGATGGAGCAATTTGAGGGAGAGTTCGAGTCTAGCCATCGGTTGGGCCCCACCCCTCTCCGTAGTACCGAGCCCCGTCACTCTATAGGCCCACATCAGCGGCCTCCCATGGCTCGACCTCAGGAGCCCACCCGTCAGGAGCACTTCGCTCCACGGCCTCGCCCTCCTCCACCCCGGGATCTATTTCCATCCCAACCACCGGCACCCTTTGCCCGTCCCCCAGCTCCTATAGCCCGTCCTCTGGCACCGGCACCCCCGCCACTCTTGTCCAAGGCACCTACACCTCCCCCATTGTTGCCTACACCCCCTACCCGGCGGGATGATAAGGGTAAGGTCCCTCTTATCGGGGAGAGTAGTCGATCGCGAATACAATGTTTCCACTGTCACGGGTACGGCCACATTGCTAGTGAGTGTCCCGCTCGCACCACCCTAGCCTTAGGTGTTGGAGGATCCGCACCTCCCGAGCTTGAGCATGTCGATTACGAGGCCGACGAGGCACTGGCCGATGAATACTATGCCATGGGGGAAGAGCTGGGCGACCCTTCTGCCGCCCAGGATGTCGCCACCTAGTGGGTTTGATGCTACCACCTTAGTCTAGAGTCGTGCATGAGTCAGTGTGCTTTCTTTGTGTGGTTTGTTTGTGTGGTGATTTTGAGTCGATTGTTTGCATGGTTTGCATTCGTGTGTCAGTGCATGGTGAGTCTGCATGTGTCTTGTGCAAGCTCGTGTCGTTCCCGAATGAGTGTGAAGCGAGTCGATTCACTTGACGAGTATGGGATCGGTTTACTTCTATACCCGGATCAGTCACCTATAGGGACTCAGCAGTGATTCCTAGTGAGTCTTTGAGCTGTTTCCTTCCGTTGAGAGTGCCCCTTCGGAGTGACCACCTTTGGCCATAGCAGTGCGCATATCGAGTATATGTGGAATGAGCAGGTGCCGATCACTTGGAGTGGAGCATACCCGCGCTACTTGGCACGGTGACGGATCCGCCGGAGACCTGAGCAGCCGCACCCTTTACTCGACGGGGTCGAGTTCCTCCCACCCGGGGAGAATTGATGGGGACATCAGCGACAACCAGCTCACTTTGTGTTTGCATTTATGTCCTTTTGTATTTGTATGTACGCCCTTGTGATATATGCGTACACAATAGTAGGTCTTAGTGGGTTTATTTGCAAAAGGCCATTGGGTTTCTTTGCAAATATGCTTGTAGGCCCTGCAGGGGCCCCCTCCCTCCTCCTTATTGGTCCACATGGACTCTTGGGTCCAAGGTGGCTGGTCCATGGTCCAAATTTGGACTTGGACCATGAATTAAATAAAGAAGACAATTCCAAATTGTCCTCTTTAAGGGGGGGGCGGACCTATTAGTTTATTTGGGTTTAATGTGGTGTTCACACCACATCTCAACCCTCCATTCTTCAACCCTTGATCCAAGGGCTCATATTAGATTAGAACCCTTTCATATAAATACTTGTATTTTCTTATGGAAAGAATTAATGAAGAAGAAATTAGCATTTTGCCTCCTTGAAGCTTGTGCCCCTCTCCCCTCTCTCCCTGGTGTTCTTCCACCTCCAGCCCAGTTATAGAGTGAGATCCCTCCCCTCTTGATCCCCTCCAACTTCTGAAGCAGCTCCGGTGATCGCCGCCGCCGCCGTCTCGCCGCCGACGCGTCTTCACCAACGAATTCGGTTTTCTGTCCACTCTGGACAGACCTCTCTTCTCCGAATTGTCCCTCTCTCTTCCCTCATCTTCTGAAGCTCCAATTTTCAGGGTTGGTTCCCCTCTTGAACCCTTACCTCCACAAAAAATTTCAGGCAAAAATTCGTCCTTTAGATATTTTTAGATTTTCGTCCACGTTCAAATTTCAGTTCTGTCCAGGTTCTGTCTACTGTTCATCAGTTCTGAGTCTACCTTGTTCGACCCATGTTTTGAATTTTGTTGGGGCTCTAAAAATTACTGAGACTTCTGTCCACATATGTCTACCACCATGAATTTTCTTAATTTTTGATAAGGTCTCTAGGTATTTTTCAAAATTCGTACCAGTTCCTGTGAGCAATTTTTCCACAGTGTCCCAGATCCGACCCAGGTCCACTCAAAAAATCCCATAAAATCCATTTCCTATCTAAATCAAAAACCAAAAATAGTCCCGGTTTTCTATCTCAGAGATCTTCAACTTTTCTGAAGAACTCATCTCCATATTCCAAGGTCCTCCCACAGGTCAACGGTGATTTTCAGAGAAGTCAGAACCTGCCCCTGCAGTTCTGGCCTGTTTACAGCAAGGGTGTAAATTCCATAAGTCAGATATACGTATCTGATTATTTTTTCTGAAGGCCCCTACGTCGAAGTATTTGGAGTACTCTTTCCAACGGCGCCGAGCGCGTTGCATTCCGACGACGGGGTTGATCACAGCAGCCGATCTCGCCGGACAGCGCGCGAGAAGACAGCAAGTGCAGACTTGTGGCCGGTTTCCCGCGAGCGTCGTCCGAGGGCCGCCCGGCGTCCGGCGGTCGTTCCAGCAACTCGCCATCCTAGGAGAGCGCTTCCCAAGTGTACCCACACCAGAGGAGGCATCAGGTCCCACACGACCCCTCCGGTCCACACGTGGGCCCCACTAGCACGAGTACGTGCGAAGCCGAAGCCGTGCCCGGAAACCGCCCGTCAACCCGGAATTGGTCCTCCCGGGCCCCCTTGTGTCGCCCGTTACCTCCCTGCGTGGAGTGGGCTTACTTGTATTGCTGTAATCTTAATGTATTAAGTTCCCGGGAGTACGAGTTTCGGCCGGGTGCCATCTTCGCCACGCCGAGCGCGTGGAGGTATCGTATTCGCTCCTTGCTTGGCATTCCGCTTATTTCTATATATGCTTGTTTATGCCGCTGCTAGAGAGCATGTGTAGGGTTACCTAGCTCACTTTTAATTTATCATATCACTGCTGCGAGTGAGAGAGTGACCGTCCCGTGACCCGATCCGGGCACAATTGAGAGCCGACCACCCTAGCTCACTGCCGGTTGTTCAACCGCGCACATCCGACGCTTCCCTCGCTAAGGGACGACCGCTAGCTTATCGTGTCCGTGGTCCCGTCCCGCATCATCTGCGACCTCTGGTTTGCTGGTGACGGGGAGTCACTGGTGGGTTCCCTCCTGGTCTGGAGGAGGAGAGACCTAGTCTCTGGTGTCCAAGTGGCTAGGAGTCACTTGGGGTGTCCCTCCGGTCTGGAGGAAGAGGGGAGGTTGTTCCCATGGTCAAGCTATTTGGCAGCACCTGTTGCACACTGAGTCTGTGGTTTCTAACTTGTGCTAGTGAAGCCTCACTCCGGTTTGGAGTGAGGGGTGGACGTAGGTCTGGAGGACCGAAGTGGTTTTGTTTTGTGCGTTTGCTCCTTGCCTTCTACCTCCCATTCACAGGTTATGCATGAATGGTTAGTTGTGTTATCCTGGGAGTTAGTTTGTTATTGTTGTTTCGATCTGCAGTAACCTTAGCATTATATTCTGCTAGGTGAGTTTGGTTTCCATAGTTCTTTCTGCGTTTCTGGTTTGATCAGGTGGCTGCATTGTTGCAGTCCAACTGTTTGATCAAGTGTTGTCTTATTATCTCATCTTGGAGAGCTCACTAGCTTTTATTCCTCATATCTGAGCTTTAGAGTTTTAATTTTGGGCCATTATTCGTAGAAGGATACATTCACCCCCCTCTGTATCCGGGCCTAGCACCCTATCAATGATGGCCGGTGCCACTATCTTCTCGAAGATCGACATTAAGAGTGGCTACCATCAGGTGAGGATTAGGCCAGGTGATGAGTGGAAGACCACATTTAAGACCAAAGATGGTCTATATGAGTCGTTGGTTATGCCATTTGGGCTAACTAATGCCCCTAGCACCTTCATGCGACTTATGACTCAGGTCCTTCGACCGTTCATTGGAGTCTTTGTGGTTGTGTTTTTTGATGATATCCTTATATATAGTCGCACAAAAGGGCACCACTTGGATCATCTACAGCAGGTCTGTCTTCTTTTGACGCGAGAGCAGTTGTTTGCGAACCCACAGAAGTGTGCCTTCATGACACCTCAGCTTACCTTCTTGGGTTTTATTGTGTCTAGTACTGGGGTCTCCACCGATCCGGAGAAGGTCCGGGCCATTGTTGATTGGCCGAAGCCCCGTACGGTCCATAATGTCTGCAGCTTCCATGGCCTTGCGACGTTCTATCATCGTTTCATCCACGGATTTAGCTCCGTCACTGCCCCGATCACGGACTGTATTCGGAAGGGCACGTTTGTATGGACGAAGGCCGCAACTGCTGCCTTCAAGAACATCAAGGAGCGCATGACCCAGACACCTATCCTTCGATTGCCAAATTTCTCAAAGGTGTTTGAGGTCTCTTGTGATGCGTCAGGTGTTGGGATAGGAGGAGTTTTGAGTCAAGAGACCCACCTGGTCTCATATTTCAGTGAAAAGCTGAATGACGCGAAACTGCGATACTCCACTTATGATAATGAATTCTACGTAGTTGTTCAGGCTCTTAGGCATTGGAGGCACTATCTATTACATCAGGAGTTTGTATTATACTCCGATCATGAGGCTTTGAGGTACCTCCATTCCCAAAAGAAGCTTAATGCACGTCACAGCCGATGGGTTGAGTATCTCCAGTAGTACACCTTTGTGCTTAAACATAAGACTGGAGTGGAGAACAAGGTGGCCGATGCCTTGAGTCGGCATGCTTGTCTGCTGACCACCATGAGTGTCGAGGTCATAGGGTTAGAGAAGATGAGAGAGGCATATGTTGACTGTCCTAACTTTGGTCAGATTTATACCACTCTCCAGGCCGGACCCTCGAGAGATCATGATGACTATGTGCTCCAGGAGGGTTACCTCTTTCGAGGAGGTAGGCTTTGTGTTCCCCGAACTTCGGTTCGAGACTCTTTAGTCTAGGAATTACATGAGGGAGGTCTAGCCGGCCACTTTGGTCGGAACAAGACTATCGAGGCTGTTGAGCATAGATTTTATTGGCCGAGCTTGAAGAGAGATGTTGCTCATATTGTGGCCCAGTGCCATACATGTGCTACGGCCAAGATGAAGAAGCAAAGCTCGGGTATTTATATGCATCTCCCCGTGCCTGATGCTCCGTGGCATGATGTTAGCATGGACTTTGTTTTGGGATTGCCACGTACCTCTAGGAAGCACGATTCGGTCTATGTGGTGGTTGACCGATTCTTGAAGACGGCCCTTTTCATTCCCTGCTCGAAGACTTCGGATGCTTTGAGGGTAGCCCGCCTATTCCTTACTCATGTGGTGTGCAAGTTCGGGTTGTCTCATACCATAGTGTCTGACCGCGATGTTAGATTCACCAGTTATTTTTGGAAGACATTGTGGCATATGTTGGGTACTCACCTCAAGTTTTCCACTGCATATCATCCCCAGACATATGGTCAGACCGAGGTGGTCAATAGGAGTCTAGGTGACCTTTTGAGGTGTCTTATCAGGGACCGTGTAGGGGATTGGGATCTCATACTACCACTGGCAGAATTTGCATATAATGATTCGGTTAACAGGTCTACCGGTATGAGTCCATTCGAGATTGTCAAAGGTCGTAGGCCTAGGAAGTCAGTGGATCTTGTTCCCATGCCCATTCATGCACGAGCGTCTGAGTCTGCCGAGTCTTTTGCTAGGCATGTTAGAAGTTTGCATGATGACATTCGTCGTCACATTGAGGCCAGCAATGCACGGTATAAGGAGTTAGTCGATGCCCATCGACACCACCGAGAGTTCCAAGAGGGTGAATATGTCATGATCAGGGTAAGACCTGAATGGTTTCCCTCTGGAACCGTAAAGAAATTGCAAGCTCGCGGAGCCGGTCCATTTAGAGTGTTGAAACACGTTGGATCCAATGCGTATGTTGTGGACCTGCCCGAGGAATATGGTATAAGCTCAACTTTCAATGTGTCGGATCAAGTTGCATATAGGGACCCAGCGGTGATCCCTAGTGAGCCTTTTGAGCCATCTCTTCCCAATGAGAGTGATCCCACACCTGAGTGTCCACCACCAGCCACATTTCCACGGTAGCGAGAGCATATCGATCATATACTGGATGAGCAGGTGACAGTTACCAGGAGTGGATCCTACCTGCGGTACCTAGTGCGATGGAGAGGGCGACCCGCCACCGAGGATACTTGGATCACCCGTGGAGAGTTGCAACGGATAGATCCGGATCTACGGGAGCCCTACCAGAGCGATGCAGACCCTTACTCGACAGGGTCGAGTTTCTCCCACTCGGGGAGAATTGGTGCGGACACCAGAGCGATCGAGAAGCACGAATCGGCGAGCCGTCGGTACCGTACGCGGAGCACCACTCAGTCTACAACGGCTTCTATCTGGCTCGGAGATAGCCTGGAGACTCCCCCTTGAGACTCGGTATTTATAGTATTTATTGGGACTTATTTGTGTGTAATATGTATTTTATTCGATTGTAATTCAGATTATAACAGGGGTTTATTTGTAATTTGGGACCACCCGGGTCCCGCGGGCCCCCTACCCCTTCTCCCATTGATCCACCTCACCTCTAGGACCCATGTGGGGTCAGTCAACCTTCTATTATGGGCTTCTAGAAGAGTTGGACCAAAGGGGGGACAATGGGTATTCAAAGTCCAAAGTGGAACCTTCAAAGTCAAGGGGGCGCCCCATTCTATTATAGTTTAATAGGATTTGAATTTTTATTTTATTTTATTCCAAATCACATGGGAGAAACAATTGTGGACTCTCTCTTTTACCCCCCACCAAACCTAGATCTAGGGATAGAACTAGACTTTTTTAATTTTCTATAAAAGCCTTATATTTCTATTTTGAGTGGAATTAATGCATATGAAAATCTGAATTTTGTTGGAAGCCTAGCAAGGGCCGCCCCTCTCTCTCTCCTCTCTTCTTCTTACAGCTGGGAAGGCTGTGTTCTGAGGTGGGAAGCCTCATCTATATGGTGTGGAGTTCGTCGTTGCCGCCGCCGCCATCGAGCCGCCGTTGCACCGCCTCCGTCAGTATTCTACCAATCGGGTGATAGCAGGCCATTCTCGGATTTTTAGCTCGCAGCCACGAGTCATCTGGAGCCCAAACCTTCAGGGTGAGTTCTAGGGGTCTTCACCACATCCCAGAAAATTTGGATGGGCTTCTAGCTTTCATTTTGCAATTTTTCATTTTCGTTCTTCCTTTCCACCCAGATCTGCCAGTTTTCAGTCCAGATTCAAAGTAGCTCTGAGTTTCCCTTATTCGGACCTCTTC
Source organism: Amorphophallus konjac (assembly GCA_022559845.1). Taxonomy (NCBI): domain Eukaryota; kingdom Viridiplantae; phylum Streptophyta; class Magnoliopsida; order Alismatales; family Araceae; genus Amorphophallus; species Amorphophallus konjac. The sequence goes on along the minus strand of CM040124.1, from coordinate 285,202,420 downwards.
TTGATTTTTTCTTGAGTCCCCAATTTTTATGGAGGTTATTCCCAACAACCCCTCCATCCACGAATTTTTGTGAAATTTTTAAAGGCCTTCACCTATTTTCTAAAAATCACTTTCAAATCCCACTCAGTTCTATCTGCCTCTGTCCAGATCCGACCACTCACCGGTATAAAATATCTTTCCCCATCCAAACCTCCACCAAATCGGTCCTAAGAATTATTTCCGTTTTCCTCTCTCTCCCCTCTACAATTTTCATGAAGAGCTAAAGATCGGAATCAGAGGTCTACCCTACGGTCAATGCCAACTCTCAGGGAACTTCAGTTCTACCCGGCCAGATCTGAAACTGAGATCAGTCCGGTTCTAAAATCTCCCATCAGAAGCACAATCACAACGAAGTTTCTGGAGTCATAGAGAGTCGAAGTACTTTGAAAGAGCTTTCCAACGATACCTCTTGCGCATCAATCCGAAGTTGGGAGTGATCGTAGCAGCAGATCTCGCCGGATCACGCGCGGCAAAACAGAAGCAACAGATCCGTGGGCAGCAACTCCAAGACTTGGAGATCGGAGCCGATCGGCCTCCGACCGTTGTTCCAGTCTGGCTGCCATCTAGGGAAGCGCATCATCATAGGTCACCATCACAGTGGGACCCACTCCATCAAGTCCAGAGGACGGGGCAACACATCGGCCCGACGAACCCGTAGATCGCGCCATCCGGACAGCACTAAAACGTGGGTTTCGGCGCCGACGGACGACATCAAGATGCTGCCTGTCAACCCAATTCCCGCTACTCCCGGGCCTGACATGTGACCTATTACCTCCAAACGTGGAGTGGGTCAAATCTTTGTACCGCAGTGTATTTGTTTAACCGGGAGTACAGAATTGGCCGGGGTTGTCTTCCCCACGCTGGGAGCGTGGAGGTAACGATCTCGACTTCTTGGCAATTACTTGCTTAGCTAGTATATTGTCGCGTGCCACTACTGAGTGTGATAGGAACCTAGCCCGTGAGTCAATGTCACCGCTGTGAGCGAGAGAGTGAATCGTCCCTTGGCTCGATCCGAGCACGGAAGTGAGTCGACCACCCTTGACTCTACTGGTTTTTCAACCGTGCGGATCTGCGTTTCCCCTTGCTTGGGATGACGAGTGAGCTTGCATTTCTGTTAGCGACGTATAGCCCATAGGAACTCTTAGTGTAGGGCCAAAGTGTCTCCATTGTTGTATGTTGCTGGTCGTGTCCGCACTTAGAGTCCGAGGTCCGCATCACTTAGAGTCGGTTCCCGTGTCCGTCCCGCATCACCTACCTTAGCTTAGTGGCACCCCGCCCTTGCTAAGTCCTACCTACCTTAGCCTAGCGGCACTCCGCCCTAGCTAAGCCCTACCTACCTTAGTCTTGTGGCACTCCGCCCTAGCTAAGTCCTACATGCCTTAGTCTAGTGGCGCTCCGCCCTAGCTAAGTTCTGCCTACCTTAGTCTAGTGGCACTCTGCCCTAGCTAAGCTCTTCCTACCTTGGTCTAGTGGCATTCCGCCCTGGCCGAGCTCTTCCTACCTTAGTCTAGTGGCACTCTGCCCTTGCTAAGTTCTACCTACCTTAGTCTAGTGGCATCCTGCCCTAGCTAAGCTCTTCCTACCTTGGTCTAGTGGCATTCCGCCCTAGCCAAGCTCTACCTACCTTAGCCTAGTGGCACTCCGCCCTGACTAAGTTCTTCCTACCTTGGTCCAGTGGCATTCCGCCCTGGCCGAGCTCTTCCTACCTTAGTCTAGTGGCATCCTACCCTAGCTAAGCTCTTCCTACCTTGGTCTAGTGGCATTCTGCCCTGGCCAAGCTCTACCTACCTTAGTCTAGTGGCACTCCACCCTGACTAAGTTCTTCCTACCTTGGTCCAGTGGCATTCCGCCCTTACCAAGCTCTTCCTTCCTTAGTCTAGTGGCACTCTGCCCTAGCTAAGCTCTTCCTACCTTGGTCTAGTGGCATTCCGCCCTGGCCAAGCTCTTCCTACCTTAGTCTAGTGGCACTCCGCCCTAGATAAGTTCTACCTACCTTAGTCTAGTGGCATCCTGCCCTAGTTAAGCTCTTCCTACCTTGGCCTAGTGGCATTCCGCCCTGGCCAAGCTCTACCTACCTTAGTCTAGTGGCACTCTGCCCTGACTAAGTTCTTCCTACCTGGTCTAGTGGCATTCTGCCCTGGCCGAGCTCTACCCACCTTGGTCTAGTAGGCATTCCGCCCTGACCGAGCTCTTCCTACCTTGGTCTAGTGGCATTCCGCCCTGGCCGAGCTCCACCTACCTTATTCTAGTGGCACTCTGCCCTAGCTAAGCTCTACCTACCTTAGTCTAGTGGCACTCCTCCCTGACTAAGTTCTTCCTATCTTGGTCTAGTGGCATTCCACCCTGGCCGAGCTCTACCCACCTTGGTCTAGTAGGCATTCTGCCCTGGCTGAGTTCTTCCTACCTTGGTCTAGTGGCATTCCGCCCTGGCCAAGCTCGACCTACCTTAGCCTAGTGGCACTCCGCCCTGACTAAGTTCTTCCTACCTTGGTCCAGTGGCATTCCGCCCTGGCCGAGCTCTTCCTATCTTAGTCTAGTGGTACTTTACCCTAGCTAAGCTCTTCCCACCTTGGTCTAGTGGCATTCCGCCCCGGCCGAGCTCTACCTACCTTAGTCTGGTGGCATTCCACCCTGACTAAGTTCTACCCACCTTGGTCTAGTGGTACTCTACCTTAGCTAAGCTCTACCTACCTTTGTCTAGTGGTACTCCGCCCTGGCCGAGCTCCCAAAAGATATATATATATATATAATAGCATACAATACAACATTGCCATTATGGGCCTTACGCCCGAATCGGCACAAAATCTATCCTTTGCGTTAGCATTTCCTTCTTGCTAATGAATAAACTCCTTTTCCGGCGCAAGACTTCGTGTCCTAGCCAACTCTTCTACAATATCGCTATGACGGGTCTTACGTCAGAATCAGCACAAAATCTACCCTTTGCATGAGCATTTCCTTATTGCTAACGAATAAACCCCTTTTTCGGCACAAGACTTCGTGTCCTAGCCGACTCTTCTACAATATTGCCATTACGGGCCTTACGCCCTAATCGGCAGAAAATCTATCATTTGTGTTAGCATTTCCTTCTTGCTAACGAATAAACCCTTTCTCGGCGCAAGACCTCGTGCCCTAGTCGACCTTCACTATACATCACCATTACGAACCTTACGTCTGAATTAACTAAAGCTCCTCCTTTGCGCTGGCATCGTTCCTCTGCCAACGAATAAACTGGCTCTACTGGCATGAGACCCTGCACCTCAGTCGGTAGCTATCTGAGGTTACCAAGCGGTCAAATATCACATGTTGACCTCTCAACATCCTCCTTTTCTGTAAAAAAAAAAAAGAAAGAAAACAAAAAATGGGGCTTAAAATAGAGGTGCCCCGCCGGCCTTGTTCTTACATTTGGACAAGGGCAAAAATGGCTATAACTCAGCTGTGGCGAAAACCCGAAAGGGTGTCGCAGGCAAAATCGGATATCCCGCCACGTGAAAACTCGAAAGGGCGCGTGGGCAAAAGTAAGAGGGGGTTGGCTTCGGCAAAAACCCGAAAGGGTGCTTAAGTCAGTAATGTGGTAATTTAAAGTTCCTCTTCACCCCCATCCCAATGAAACTCTGGAAAGGGTGATCACCCCAGACCTTATCGGAGATCTTTTCCTCAATATCCTTTCGACCCTTGCCATCATCGGTAAGACCGGTCGACCTTTTCCCTTAACCTGGACCTTCTGTCCTCGTTAATGAATAAACTAATCCCTTGCTTCAACACTTAACCAATGTCAATAAACAAACCCGCTTTCGACCCTCGCCATCATCGGCAAGACCGGTCGACCGTTTCCCCTTTAACTTGGATCTTTCGTCCTCGTTAACAAAAAAACCTATCTCTTGCTTTGGCATTTAACTAATGGCGATGAATAAACCTGTGACTGACTCTTGTCATCACTGGCAAGATCAATCGACCTTTTCCCCTTAACTTGGACCTTACGCCCTCGTTAATAAACCTATCCTTTGCTACGGTATTCGTCCAATGCCAATGGACGAGGCGCTCTCGGCTCTTGCCATCATCGGCAAGACCGGTCGGTATTCCCTTAACTTGGACCTTCCGTCCTTGTTAATGAATCTACTATTGCTTCGGCATTCAACCAGTGTCGATGAACTAACATGTGCTCGATGCTCGCCATCATCGGCAAGGCTAGTCGACGCCTAGTTAGCCCGGACTTCCTCATCCGTTGCTAACAAATGAGCCCACATTCATCCCGGATTCATTCCGTGAATCAAACGAGAAGAGTGAGTTAAAAAGAAGAAGAAGAAGAAGAAGATGTTAGGATGCTAGGCCCGGATACAGAGGGGGGGGTGAATGTATCCCTTTATGAATAATGGCCAAATAAAAACTTGGATGCTAGAGATAGACATAGAATAGAACCAATTCGATTCAACTCAAATACAAACACTTGGAGCGCGCCTATTCAAGCATCTAGCGGAAGCAAAGCAAACAATCAGACCACTACACAAGAGATTTTTAGGTGGTTCGGTCCACAGACCTACATCCACCCCGCACTCCCAACCGGAGTGAGGCTTCCACTAGCACAAGCTAGAAACCTGTAGACTCGGTCTGCGAACAAGGTGCTGCCACACAGCTTGACCAGGGGAACAACCTCCCCTCTTCCTCCCTACCGGAGGGACACCCCAAGTGACTCCCAGCCACTTGGAAACTAGAGGTCGAAGACCTCTCTTCCTCCAGACCAGGAGGGACCCCTGGACTTGCAACCCACAAGCCCAGTACTGGAGATCAGATCTCCCTTCTCCTGAGTCCACAGGAGGAACCTGACCTCAGTCCAGAGGATCGGAAGTACAAAGGTAATCAGAAAACAAAGGAAAATAATAAACGAAAATAACACAGCAATCAGAAGGCTGTAAAAGATGAAAACACAGATGTGGCTCTCAACGGAGCTGACTGGCCTGGATCTAATCCACGGTCCAGTAGGAACTAGTCTTCAAATGAAGCTTCTTCTCTCTCTTCCTTTTTCTTCTCTACTTCCTTCTCTCACTCGCGAGCTCTCCTCTTTCTCTTTTTACTTCTACTGCTTCTCTCCCTCTGCCACTCTTCTTTTTCTTCTTCTCTACTCACTGGATCGAGAATACTCTGCTGCTCTCAGACTGGATGTATAGACTTTTCTCCTTTTCTTTCGATCAGTCTTCTTTAGTGGAAGAAGGCTCATATATATAGCAACAGCAGCAGCAGCCCCTGGGCTTGTGGCTTCCACGTTTTCCCGCCCAAGGAATTCGCCAGATCTGAGGCAGCTTCATCCACGTGTCAGCATCTGCATACCTCGTCCTCCTGGGATCACGAGCTAGGTCATCAATCTCGGTAAGAATCCCTGTCAGACATAGCATTGAATAAGTCATCAGCTTAAGTCCAAACACCCTGTACAGACTCTGTGAATGCAAGGCATTGTATAGACTTATAGAAATCAATATAGCAAGTGTATAGACTTGATTATGCAGCGAGCATGCAATGTACAGACTCTACGTTGCAGGCAGACAGCAATGTATAGAGTTGCTACGTACAGGCTGGCAGCGCAGTGTACAGACTCTGCGTGCAGGCAGTGGGTCGATGTGTAGACTTAATGAGATGCAATGCAAACTCTGTACAGACTTGGTCGTGTAAGGCGACGCAAGCAATGGCTGTATAGACTTTACTTCAAGGCCAGTGTATGGACTTGATGAGACACTCACGAGTGTATAGAGTTTGTTGAGTGAGCATGCAGTGTATAGACTTGACATATGAAGACATCCGCTGTTCAGACTTGAAGAACATTCAGCAATGTGCATACTTTATTGAATAAGGGAGCAATGGCAGACTTCAGGATGCATAGGCTTGTGAATGCAAATGCAATGTACAAACTCTCCAATGTATGGACTTCAAATATGTGAAGCTATGCGATGTGCATACTTTGAAGAACAACAAGTGAGTAAGTGTGTACACTGAGAGAGTGTATAGACTTGGATATCTTCATGCGAGCATAGTGTATAGACTTGCAGTTAAATGCATTAGTTAACCAAGTGTGTAGAGTGTATACACTTGAAAACCTTCAAGCGTCCTTGGTGTACAGACTTGTAACAAGCCTATCGGATGTGTAGACTTCGATGAGAGCAATGCATGAGCACCCAAAGTACAGACATCCTATCCTTGCAGCCGACGACCCCAGTGTATAGACTTGCTGAGGGAGAGAGTGTACAGACTTGAAACAAAGCAAGGCAATCGAGTGTATAGACTTGACTGCTGCGAGCACAGGCTGTACATACTTGGTGTAAAGAACACAAGCCAAGTGCAGTGTATGGACTTTATGCAAGAAAGCAAGTGTGCATAGTATAGACTTGAGTGATGAGTGGACTTTCAATGAAGAGGCTGTACAGACATGATGAAATCACGATGTGTAGACTTGCCAATTATAGCTGGTCGATGTACAGACTAGAACAAGGCTAAGTCTGTACAGACTTGAACAAACACAGTGTATAGACTTTGGCAAGGCAACGTTGGTAAGACTACCAATGTGCAGACTTTCAAAGCTGAACGTAGGTAAAGAACCCAATGTGCAGACTTGGAAGTGCAACGTAGGAACAGATGCCAATGTACAAACTTTGGCAAGTAACGATGTACAGACTTGCACAGTTCCGGCTGAAGAATGTAAGACTTTACCTATTAAATGTGGCTGTACAGACTTGGAGAGTTGAAGCCAATGTACAGACTTGTTGATATCAAACTGATGTACAGACTTGCAGATGCGAAGCCAATGTACAGACTTTATGATATGAAGCCAATGTACAGACTTGCAGATGCGAAGCCTATGTACAGACTTTAAAGGCTGTGAACAATAAGGCATGCTGTACAGACTTACTCAATCAAACTGATGTATAGACTTTGAGGAATTTGAACGGGAGAATGTCTAGACTTGAAGAACCGAAACTCACGTTGTACAGACTTTATGGGCACCGTCCAGTGTATAGGCTTGATGCCTTGAAGGCGATGTATATACTTGGATGCCCAACGCCAATGTACTGACTTTGAAGAGAAGACAAATGTATGGACTTTGACGGAGTGAGACAATGTTCAGACTTTGAAGTTACACTGTGGATGTATAGACTTGAAATAGCATGGAGTGTATAGACTTGAAAGTCTGAAGGCGATGTATAGACTTGCCTAAGACGCAGCATGAGACGCTGGCTGAGACGGACGCTGTACAGACTTTGAATGCACTAAGACGCTGAACAAGACGGACCGATGTACATGCTTCTAAGTGCTGATGGACTATGTATGGACATGGCTTGAGATGCTGCATGAGACGGTGCAGGATGTATAAGCTTTACAGTTAAAGCATATGCCACTGTATATACTTGCATGAGACAGTCAGTGAGACGCTCAGCAAAGTATAGACTTGAAAGAACTCCAAGCAAAGTATAGACTTTGAAATGCTTGAAGAGAATGTACATACTTCAAGAGATGCTGCATGCCAATGTATAGACTTCATGAAGAAACACACGATGCAATGTGTGGACTTGGTGACACATGCAGACAGATGAGTGTACAGTCTATGCCAGCAAGCTACATGATGTGTAGACTTAGAAGTGCCTGCAGCTGTGCAATGTGCAACCAGTGTATGGACTTGTCGTGCCTACACAGGGCGTTGTACACACTTACTGTCTGATGCAAATGTGCAGACTCTATAAGTGCATATCAATGCTTTATGCAGCAGATAAACAGTCTGAACTTCAAATGCAATGACTCACAGTGTAAGCAGATAAACTGACTGAACATATGAAAGACTGAATGAACATTTGAATGACAGACACAATATAAGAATGATTGAGGTATGATCTGATAAAATGACTGAATATAGAATGACTGAATAAAACCATGGTGACTCACAGTGATTAACTCACATTAAAACCAATCATCACAAACCCCTAAAGCCAATCATCAAAACCACAAGCGACAGGGGCCAGGGGCACAACAATCTCCCCCTTTTTGATGATGGCAACAATACACACAATAGACAGTGAGTCATTCTGATGATGTAAGACATTCTTATGAAAGTCATTCTGATGACTCAAACTATTCTCCCCCTTTGACTTTATCAAAAAGAAAATAGTTTGAGAAGTGAAAGTAAACCAGCATGCAATGATTGAATAAAAATCTCCCCCTTTGGAAAAAATCTCCCCCTTTGATACCAAGATGCAAGAGCTCCCCCTAAAAATATGAATGCAAGAACACAATGTTCCCCCTTTAAGAGTTTCTATGCAGCATGATACATATGGCATGGAAGCTCCCCCTCAATAGGTGGAATCTTATGAGATGGATAACAAGGAGAGGTTCAGGTCAATGAGTCAATGATATTGAGCAGAAGAGTTTCAAGTAGCAGATTTTCAAAGAAGCTCCAATCACAAAAAATTCAGTCAGATTTTCAAAGAGATAGCAATCTCATAAATCCAAAACATAAGTTTTCAAAGTCTTCCATTATAAGGGCTTATGAATGAGCGTTATTGTTCAGCATGGTTTAACCATAATGTATGCAGAGTTTATCAGTAAAATTCTCTATTGATAACTAAAACCATGGTTTAATAAAAATGAACCAAGCCCTCATATTTATCTTGATTAATCTCCCTTTCTCTTACACAATCAAATCTATTGACTTCTTTTAGAATTACATGCACTATTATTGAAATCAAGCAATTATGAAGTCATATGATTTTGTCTAGGGTTGTAGCAATTTGATTTTTGCATCAATATTCAGATATTTCAATTTGTTCAACAATTTTCTTGCTACAAATTTTACGAGCACTCTAGTTCAGTGCACACATTGTAACTAGAGGATATACCTTGATTAGAGGCCAATATCCCTAAGCCCTTAGTGTGACTAACTGTCATGCTTTATGTGAACAGAGTTAGCATTTACACATCATGACACACTACAAATCATTTTTTAATAAGTGAGTTGTATTTCTCAGTGTGCATGCCATTGCTCTGTCTGATTTTCAATGAATTTTATGCAGAGTTAACTAAGGCACCTCATGACACAGTCCTTTGGACTTGTGTTTCTCAGTGACCAATGTCATTGCTCTGATAGATATAACCCTTTAGACATTTCAGAGACATTCATTTGCTTCAAATCAATAATAGTTTCATGTACTTAACCAATTAAAGTCATGTATTCAAAAGTGCAGATTTCAGAAATTTTTCACAAGACACAGTATGAAACAAATGGTTAAGGTTTATTAAACATGCTTCAGATATTTTTAAGATATTTTAAAGTCAAACTCCATGAACATTAAACTTAAACCACATGAGTTATTTCAGACATTCATAAAACTGTATAATAGAAGATTTCTAGTTCAAAATTTTCAGATTTATGATCGAGATAGCCCATTGAAATCTTCATGAAGGACTGATGGAATTCTGAACCCAAATGATACCAATTGATAGGAGAAATACCAATTGTTAAGAGAGATTGTGAAGCTCAAAGTTTTCAGAATATGATTAAAGTTTGTCAACCAAATGAATAAGAATTGATATGCAATGAATTTTGACAAATGTATGCATTTGACAACCTATATGCAATGCATTAACTCCCCCTGACAACATGCATTCAATCACTCTTTTTGGTATTTTTCAATATCAGGAAATGCCATGCACTATATGTGTGCAAGGATATGTAATTTACTCAATATTGATAGCTATGCAAAGTCATGCAATGTTTGGCATGAGAAACTGAACATATGATTTTGATTCATGCTCATTCAGACTGTCCTAACTAGCAAAGTGACCCATGGTACTAGGCGGAGCACTTGGTCTAAAAGACCACCTCACACATAGTAAGAACCTCTAGACAGGCCTCCCTACCTTTTGGTATCTTACCATTTATACCATTGAGGTAATGCATGATAATTCAACATGCAGTCCTATATGCAATTCAGAATGTTCAGTGAGCTATTGCAACACACAAATTTCAAACAATATTGACATTCAATTCAGATTTTCAGACATTTCAGAGTGCATGATCAGTAAATAATGCAACTGGCAGATGATGAATGAATATGCAAGAACAGATTTAATATGCATGCACTAGATGAAACTAAGAACAGGATATGCAAGAATACATCAAACCAGATATGCAATGAGTTTCAAAATGGGAAATGCAGAGAGATTACCTGAAAAGTGTGAGAATGGGGTTTTTCATTCTTGAGTGCCTTGGATCATTACCCCTTTATTCCATCCAAGGCACACCTGCTAGGCACCTTCCTATTTTCCACTAGTAGGAACCCAAGTGGTCTTGGGTCTTGCATGGTAATTAGCCCCTTTTGGGACTGCCTGCATCTTTTTCTGTGCCAAATAGTCATCAGAGTTCATGATAAAGCAGTTATGCATTGAATGCCCAGACAGTCCACAATAGTGGCATGAACTATCAGGTTTCATGTTCCTCTTATGTATACTAGCATGAACTTGAGCATTATAGGAGTGAGCATGAGGGTTTCCGTTATTATTATGAACTTTTTTCTTTTCATGACCAGCTACCCTGCAAGCAGCAACTTGGTGGCCTGGTCTTCTGCAATTTGAGCAAACAAGAATTCTTTTAAAAACAAGTTTGTTCCTATCAAATTCTTTGAAATTTCTATTTCTACCCTGGACATGCCTGCAGTCCTTGACTGCGTGGCCATGCTTCCCACAATGGGAGCAGAAAGGGAACTTTCTTCTAAAAGAGCTTGCCCAACATTCAGTGGCCTTTTGCCCAAGCTTGTTACAGTTAAAACATTTGACATGCTGGTTCAGAGAAGCAGTTTTGTTTATATTAAAAGCATGTTGGTTAGCATAAGATTTAGCATGATGTGAGAGTGGTTTTTTCTTTCCATTAGCAAACCAACCTTGAGCAAAGATGTGGCCTAATCTACCACAATGAGAGCATTCACTTTTCTTTGAATGAACAACAGGTTTTCTATCATGATATTTCCTAGCATTCATCATTTCAGCATTCAAATCATCCAGTTCGTTTAATTCACACTCATGCATTAAATGTCTAAATCTATGACAGTAGTGGCATGACATTTTCCTTTTAGATGCATGTGAGTGTGTGTGAGGACTGTGATCAACATGCACTGATGAACCCTTTTCATTTATTTTCTGATTTACAGTCCTTTTCTGATTTTTATCATGTTTTCCTGTTTTCTTAGCCTTGTCCTGAATTGGAGATGAAGTAGAAAGCTTTTCCTGTTCAGAGGTTTTAATGAAAACAGTTTTCAGCTTGGATCCATCAACCTTTTTAACTTTTCAGTTTGTTTCTGATTCTTCTGAACATTTGGTTGTTTATTTTCTGAGGTGGTGGCTACATCTGATGCTTTGATAAAGGATGTCGTCAGCTTGTTTTTAAAGGCCTTTTTATTGACATTGTTGTAGCCTAACCCTTCCCTTTGAGTATTGACCTTAACTCCTAACAACCTGTCTAGATTTTCTTGTCCACTTACAAACTTTGACAGAGAGTTCTTTAAGTCTTGGATTTCATTTTCTAAAGAGGTGATTTGTAACTCATAACTGGCAATCTCTTGCTCACTGCAATTCATAGCTTCATTCAAAACTTTGTTAGTAGTTTTATGTTTCTCAATTTCATTTTCCAGATTGCTCAGTTTATCAGAATCTTCAAAGCAAACACTTTTACCTCTTTCTAAAGCTAGAAGTCTCTCAGACATAGTGGAGTTTAGCATTTTCAATTTCTCATTTTCTTGCTTAAGTTTGTCATTCTGAACCAATTCATTTATTAGAAGCTGATCTTCTGAATTGACTTCATACTTTCTTCCATTTTCAATTTCCTTCATATTTTTTTGCTGTTTTTCAAGATCTTTCTGTAATTCTATGTTTACAGATTTGATGGCTTCAAGTTTTTCAGCAAGCAAGTTTTTCTCCTGCTCAAGTTTCTCAAATTTTTTATCATTTTATTTAGCAGATGTTCTCAGAGAATCAGTTTCAGATTTCAGCTTGTTTAAATCTGAGTTTACACTTTCAAAGTTTTTCAGCAATTTTTCATACTGGTCATGATAGTTAACAAGAGTCTGATTATCATTATCTGAGTTGAATTTTTCTTTGAGTTCAGATATCACATTTATATGATCTTGATTTTCAGTTTTCAATAATGAAACTTATTTTTTCAATATTTGAAAATCAGACATACAAGCATCATGAACATTTTTCAATTCAACACAATTTCTACAAGGAGAGCTTGAACTATCTAAACCAGTACCCTTCTTCAATTTTTTATACTGTTTTCTTAACAGTTCATGAGATTCAAATAATTTAGCATATGCATTCTCCTAATCTTCTAGAGAAAAATTCTCGAAGACATTTACCTCATCATCATCATCTTCTTCACTTTGATTGCTGCCTTGATCGCTGCCACTTTGATTACTTCTGTTGGCCATCATGCAGCTTGTTTGATTTCCTTTCCCGGCTCTCTTCATCATCTCCAACATATCCCTTGCAGATCTGCAATCAAGGAAACATGTGTGAAAGGCTTTGTCAGTGGCTGCTTTCATCAGATTTATAGCTGTCTGATTCTCCTCATACATTGATTCGTGGCTGTCAGTCCATTTGGACTTTTTCTTTGGTAATTTATGAGGACCATGTGAAATCACTTTCCACAGGTCTGGATCAATAGATTTAACATAAGCACGTAAAGCACTGTGCCACTCGTTGAAATCAGAACCACTAAAGACGGGTGGATAAGCCATTGAAACAGATAGCAGATAGATTCAATGCAACAGGAATATTGATGCACTAAAAATAAATTAGCACCTAAGACTGCAAGATCGAATCTGCAGGTCGCTGGACCTTCTAAGCAGACACCGCTCTGATACCAACTGTTAGGGTGCTAGGCCCGGATACAGAGGGGGGGGGTGAATGTATCCCTTTATGAATAATGGCCAAATAAAAACTTGGATGCTAGAGATAGACACAGAATAGAACCAATTCGATTCAACTCAAATACAAACACTTGGAGCGCGCCTATTCAAGCATCTAGCGGAAGCAAAGCAAACAATGAGACCACTGCACAAGAGATTTTTAGGTGGTTCGGTCCACAGACCTACATCCACCCCTCACTCCCAACCGGAGTGAGGCTTCCACTAGCACAAGCTAGAAACCTGCAGACTCAGTCTGCGAACAAGGTGCTGCCACACAGCTTGACCAGGGGAACAACCTCCCCTCTTCCTCCCAACCGGAGGGACACCCCAAGTGACTCCCAGCCACTTGGAAACTAGAGGTCGAAGACCTCTCTTCCTCCAGACCAGGAGGGACCCCTGGGCTTGCAACCCACAAGCCCAGTACTAGAGATCAGATCCCCCTTCTCCTGAGTCCACAGGAGGAACCCGACCTCAGTCCAGAGGATCGGAAGTACAAAGGTAATCAGAAAACAAAGGAAAACAATAAACGAAAATAACACAGCAATCAGAAGGCTGTAAAAGATGAAAACACAGATGTGGCTCTCAACGGAGCTGACTGGCCTGGATCTGATCCACGGTCCAGTAGGAACTAGTCTTCAGATGAAGCTTCTTCTTTCTCTTCCTTTTTCTTCTCTACTTCCTTCTCTCACTCGCGAGCTCTCTCTCTTTCTCTTTTTACTTCTACTGCTTCTCTCACTCTGCCACTCTTCTTTTTCTTCTTCTTCTCTACTCACTGGATCGAGAATACTCTGCTGCTCTCAGACTGGATGTATAGACTTTTCTCCTTTTCTTTCGATCAGTCTTCTTTAGTGGAAGAAGGCTCATATATATAGCAGCAGCAGCAGCAGCCCCTGGGCGCGTGGCTTCCACGTTTTCCCGCCCAAGGAATTCGCCAGATCCGAGGCAGCTTCATCCACGTGTCAGCATCTGCATACCTCATCCTCCTGGGATCACGAGCCAGGTCATCAATCTCGGTAAGAATCCCTGTCAGACATAGCATTGAATAAGTCATCAGCTTAAGTCCAAACACCCTGTACAGACTCTGTGAATGCAAGGCATTGTATAGACTTATAGAAATCAATATAGCAAGTGTATAGACTTGATGATGCAGCGAGCATGCAATGTACAGACTCTACGTTGTAGGCATACAGCAATGTATAGAGTTGCTACGTGCAAGCTGGCAGCGCAGTGTACAGACTCTGCTTGCAGGCAGTGGGTCGATGTGTAGACTTAATGAGATGCAATGCAAACTCTGTACAGACTTGGTCGTGTAAGGCGACACAAGCAATGGATGTATAGACTTTACTTCAAGGCCAGTGTATGGACTTGATGAGACACTCACGAGTGTATAGAGTTAGTTGAGTGCGCATGCAGTGTATAGACTTGACATATGAAGACATCCGCTGTTCAGACTTGAAGAACATTCAGCAATGTGCAGACTTTATTGAATAAGGGAGCAATGGCAGACTTCAGGATGTATAGGCTTGTGAATGCAAATGCAATGTACAAACTCTCCAATGTATGGACTTCAAATATGTGAAGCTATGCGATGTGCATACTTTGAAGAACAGCAAGTGAGTAAGTGTTTACACTGAGAGAGTGTATAGACTTGGATATCTTCATGCGAGCATAGTGTATAGACTTGCAGTTAAATGCATTAGTTAACCAAGTGTGTAGAGTGTATACACTTGAAAACCTTCAAGCGTCCTCGGTGTATAGACTTGTAACAAGCCTATCGGATGTGTAGACTTCGATGAGAGCAATGCATGAGCACCCAAAGTACAGACATCCTGTCCTTGCAGCTGACGACTCCAGTGTATAGACTTGCTGAGGGAGAGACTGTACAGACTTGAAACAAAGCAAGGCAATCGAGTGTATAGACTTGACTGCTGCGAGCACAGGCTGTACATACTTGGTGTGAAGAACACAAGCCAAGTGCAGTGTATGGACTTTATGCAAGAAAGCAAGTGTGCATAGTATAGACTTGAGTGATGAGTGGACTTTCAATGAAGAGGCTGTACAGACATGATGAAATCACGATGTGTAGACTTGCCAATTATAGCTGGTCGATGTACAGACTAGAACAAGGCTAAGTCTGTACAGACTTGAACAAACACAGTGTATAGACTTTGGCAAGGCAACGTTGGTAAGACTACCAATGTGCAGACTTTCAAAGCTGAACGTAGGTAAAGAACCCAATGTGCAGACTTGGAAGTGCAACGTAGGAACAGATGCCAATGTACAAACTTTGGCAAGTAACGATGTACAGACTTGCACAGTTCCAGCTGAAGAATGTATAGACTTTACCTATTAAATGTGGCTGTACAGACTTGGAGAGTTGAAGCCAATGTACAGACTTGTTGATATCAAACTGATGTACAGACTTGCAGATGCGAAGCCAATGTACATACTTTATGATATGAAGCCAATGTACAGACTTGCAGATGCGAAGCCGATGTACAGACTTTAAAGGCTGTGAACAACAAGGCATGCTGTACAGACTTACTCAATCAAACTGACGTATAGACTTTGAGGAATTTGAATGGGAGAGTGTCTAGACTTTAAGAACCAAAACTCACGTTGTACAGACTTTATGAGCACCGTCCAGTGTATAGACTTGATGCCTTGAAGGTGATGTATATACTTGGATGCCCAACGCCAATGTACTGACTTTGAAGAGAAGACAAATGTATGGACTTTGACGGAGTGAGACAATGTTCAGACTTTGAAGTTACACTGTGGATGTATAGACTTGAAATAGCATGGAGTGTATAGACTTGAAAGTCTGAAGGCGATGTATAGACTTGCCTAAGACGCAGCATGAGACACTGGCTGAGACGGACGATGTACAGACTTTGAATGCACTAAGACACTGAACAAGACGGACCGATGTACAGGCTTCTAAGTGCTGATGGACTATGTATGGACATGGCTTGAGATGCTGCATGAGACGGTGCAGGATGTATAAGCTTTACGTTAAAGCATATGCCACTGTATATACTTGCATGAGACAGTCAGTGAGACGCTCAGCAAAGTATAGACTTGAAAGAACTCCAAGCGAAGTATAGACTTTGAAATGCTTGAAGAGGATGTACATACTTCAAGAGATGCTGCATGCCAATGTATAGACTTCATGAAGAAACACACAATGCAATGTGTGGACTTGGTGACACATGCAGACAGATGAGTGTACAGTCTATGCCAACAAGCTACACGATGTGTAGACTTAGAAGTGCCTGCAGCTGTGCAATGTGCAACCAGTGTATGGACTTGTCGTGCCTACACAGGGCGTTGTACACACTTGCTGCCTGATGCAAATGTGCAGACTCTATAAATGCATATCAATGCTTTATGCAGCAGATAAACAGTCTGAACTTCAAATGCAATGACTCACAGTGTAAGCAGATAAACTGACAGAACATATGAAAGACTGAATGAACATTTGAATGACAGACTGAATATAAGAATGACTGGGTTATGATCTGATAAAATGACTGAATATAGAATGACTGAATAAAACCATGGTGACTCACAGTGATTAACTCACATTAAAACCAATCATCGCAAACCCCTAAAGCCAATCATCAAAACCACAAGCCACAGGGGCCAGGGGCACAACAGAAGAAGAAGAAGAAGAAGAGAAAAAAAAGAGAGAAAAGAAAAATGAGGCTTAAAATAGAGGTGCCTCACCGGACTTGTTCTTGCATTAGGACAAGGGCAAAAATGGCTATAACTCGGCTGTGGCGAAAACCCGAAAGGGCGTCGCAGGTAAAATCGGATGCCCCGCCACGTGAAAACCTGAAAGGGCGCGTGGATAAAATAAAGAGGGGGTTGGCTTCGGTAAAACCTGAAAGGGCGCTTAAGTCAGTAAAGTGACATTTTAAAGTGCCCAACCTACTTTTGACCCTTGTCACCATCAGTAAGATCGGTCAACTTCCTTGCGACCCTTGTCACCATCGGCAAGATCGGTCGACCTACTTTTGACCCTTGTCACCATCGACAAGATCGGTCAACCTCCTTGCGACCCTTGTCACCATCGGCAAGATCGGTTGACCTACTTTTGACCCTTGTCACCATCGGCCAGATTGGTCGACCTACTTTTGACCCTTGTCATCATCAGCAACATCGGTCAACCTCCTTACAACCGTTGTCACCATCGGTAAGATCGATCGACCTACTTTTGACCCTTGTCATCATCGGAAAGATCGGTCAACCTCCTTGCGACCCTTGTCACCATCGGCAAGATCGGTCGACCTACTTTTGACCCTTGTCACCATCGGTAAGATCGATCAACCTCCTTGCGACCCTTGTCACCATCGGCAAGATCGGTCAACCTTCTTGCGACCCTTGTCACCATCAGCGAGATCGGTCGACCTCCTTGCGACCCTTGTCACCATCAACAAGATCGGTCGATCTACTCCTGACCCTTGTCACCATCGACAATATCGGTCAACCTTCTTGCGACCCTTGTCACCATCGGCAAGATCGGTTGATCTACTCCTGACTCTTGTCACCATCGGTAAGATCAGTCAACCTCCTTGTGACCCTTGTCACCATCGGCAAGATCGGTCGACCTACTTTTGACCCTCGTCACCATCGGCGAGATCGGTCAACCTTCTTGCGACCCTTGTCACCATCGGCGAGATCAGTCGATCTACTTTTGACCCTTGTCAACATCAGCAAGATCGATCGATCTACTCCTGACCCTTGTCACCATTGGCAAGATCGGTCAACCTCTTTGTGACCCTTGTCACCATCGGCAAGATCGGTCGATCTACTTTTAACCCTTGTCACCATCGGCAAGATCGGTCAACCTACTTCTGACCCTTGTCATCATCGACAAGATCGATCGACCTACTTCTGATTCTTGTCATCATCGGCAAGACTGGTCGACCTCCTTTTGACCCTCGTCACCATCGGTGAGATCGGTCAACCTCCTTGCGACCATCATCACCATCGGCGAGATCAGTCGACCTTCTTTGTGACCCTTGTTACCATCAGCAAGACCGGTCAACATTCCCCTTAACTAGGATCTTTTGTTCTCATTAAGCAACAAGCCTCCTTTGCTTCGGCATTTTAACCCATGCCGATGAATAAACCCTACCCTCAGTCTCTGTCACCATCGACGAGTTCGGCTAATAAGCCTTCTGACTGTCTTCCCTGGTCTTAGGAGGCCTCTACACCCTTGTCCTTCGGACTTTCGGCCTACATTAACCATAGTTTGGCCCCGAGGATAGTTACGACGAGGTGAAGCGAACTCCTCACCCCTTTGCTGAAGGCGTGAGCGCTCTCCTGCCCTAGTAACTTGCATACTCTGACTAAGCTAACGGGCGAATAAAAAGAGTACAAAGTAAAAAGAGAATGAAGTGGTGATTTCATGGCAAACAAAGATATTTCATTCCTATGAGGCAGCAAGATACATGTCACTCGGGGCATACCCCGGGGTACATGAAGTCCACCAAAACAAAAAAGGCAAACATAAAAGGCTATTGCAATAGGCGTCGGAAGATATCCTCCAGCTCCAAAATGCCCAAGGAAGGGTGGCAGGTCAGCTCTCGCAGTCGAGACTCGGCGGCCTCCAGCTATGATAGTTTCTCTTCAAGAGAAGCGGCTTGCCCGTCGGCCATCTCCGCTTCCTCTATACTCTGAACTTCCAGACGATTGGTCTCCTGAAGCTCGGCCTCGGCCCTGGAGAGTTCGGCGTGCAGTTCTGCTATCCGAGCTGTGAGGAAGGTTCGGCGTTGTGAAGAGGTACTAACTGCATCTCTCATCTACCCCGCAGTCCCTCTTAAGGAGGCAAGAGTAGTTCAGCATTCAGCCCGCTCCAATGTTATGGCCGCCAGTTGATCAGTTACCTCCCAGCCCAGAAATTTTCATCTATTCACATACTTCAACAGCAGTATTACCCGTGCCATCCAGTCGTCCATGGGACAGCCAAAGGCTAGCAGCGAGCGGGATAGGTGCTCCACCAGCTCCCCGAGACGTCACCTCAGCTGTACATAATTCAAATCTCGGCTGGCTGCTATAGTCTGCTGAAGGGTCCCCAAGAATTGCCACACTAGGTTGCTTGATGATTGAAGACCAAGTGGTGACGTCTCGGGGAGCTCGAAGTCTACTCTGCTATCCACGGCGGCCCAGATATCGTCACTCGTCTCAACAGATGACGACGACATGATCTGCAAGGCGCTTGCACTGGAACCAACCCCAACAGCTGATGCAACAAACAGGGTCTCGATGACAGCAACCTCCCTGGCAGCTTGTTGAGGTGGAGCTGCATTGGGAACATCTATAGCCAAGGATACCTGCTCCTCACCCCCAGCCTGGCTGATCTCCATATGACCAGTTTCAGTAATAAGAGCCAAGGCCCCGGAAGCCCCAACTCCTTCTTCAACAATTTCTCCCGCTTCTATCTCGGGAGGGCCACCTTTCTCTAGGGCCAACTGTCGTTCGGCTTCAAGTGGCCGAGGTTCAACGACTGCTGTTGATTCGTCAGTCCCCACGAGTACTCCAAGTCTTTCTGGACCCGCTGCTGCCGCATAGTCTTTGGGATATCGCAGAGCGATAGGCCGCAAGACTGGCGGGAAGGTTGGGTGACCCGTGCTTAAAGCCGGGAGTGGTATCTGCACCGTTATGGTTGGCAGTACCACCTCAGTCTGCACCAGAAATGTATGTATCAAACAGTTGAGATGAAGAGAAGGGAAGAGCAGTAAAGTGCAAATGGTAGGGGATTTCTCACCTCAACTAGCACTAAGCTCAAACCTCCAAGGGAGGCCTCTGTGGCTCCAGCCCCTTCACTTACGAGTGATCCCAATGGCCCAGGGCCACTCCACGCCAATCGGGGTGGGCTGAAGGTTGTATAATAACTTTCATAAGCCGAAGACGCCCCAGCCTCCTCGGTCTTCGTATTAACCGGTGGGAACTCCTCGTCACTGGAGCTGCCACCATAATCGACTTGCTCGAAGAGGAAGAGTCCTCTGCCCGTTCCGGACGCTCCACCATCGGAGCAGATGTCTTACTAATAGGGACATCACCCTCAGCAAGGACTCCCTCAATCGGCTATACACTGGGAGTGTCAGTTGAATGAATCTCGAGGGTAGGCTCGACTTGCTCCCTGGCAGCAGTTTCCTCCACAGCCCTGGTTTCAGGAAGTAATGTCGGTTGTGTTTCAACTGAAATTTAAAACAAGAAGCAGTCAAGCCAACTGAAGACATGAGGGCTCGTGGAGGCCCATGAATAGACTACAAATTACCTTCCATCTCCTGCCTGGGTGTCGGAGAAGGTAGATCTCTCTCCATGGGAGCTATGGGGACTTCCTCTACCCCTTCTCCAGTCATGGAGCCTGTTGCTGCCTCTAGTCCAACGACCACAGCCACCGTGCCGGCAACTGCAAAGAAGGATTACCCAAGGCAGCTAAAATGAGCAAATAAACTATAGAAGAATGAAGAGCTTACCTCCAGCTTCAGGCCCCTACGCGCGAGAAGCCTCAAACTCTTCAAAAGATACAACCATAGCAAGGACGATTGCTGGTTCCTTTTCTGCAGCCTTCCTCCGGGCTGCCTGTGTCTCTCGGGTCACTACCGCTTTGGCCTTACCAACAGCCTCCCTTAACTGGGATCTGGTTCGCTTTCGTGAATCACTAGGACGCAATGGTGTCGTGGTCGGGGCCGGCTCGAGAGTCTCGAAATATGTCAGCTTCTGAGCTTTTATTATTAGCTCCCTAAAGTGCCGAGTCTCCTCCAAAGTGAGTCGGACTGCATACGCACGAAGGTGAGAATGATATATGCTGCAACGAAGAAAAGAAGCTAGTCGAAGGGCAGGAATAAAGAAACAGAACATACATGCTGGCCCCGTATAGAAAGTGAAAAGAGGCAAATAAAACAGCGATGGCACTTTGTCTCTCGAAGCTGCCTCGCGAATAAGCCAACACAAGTCTCCTATCTTGTCACTCTGCTCGACCAACAACGCCATGTCTGTATGGCCGCGAGAAGACAGGTGATAATACAAGCTCAGATGGTCCAGTCCCCATCCGTCAACATACTTGAATGAGACATGAAGGGGCCGGTCCAGAATAGCTTCGCTTGGACCACCCACTAAGAGCCCATGGGAACGAAGAAGTGCAAACAGCCAAGGGGTGTTATCATACAAGGCATCTCGCCTATCTTCCCTACAGGTGAAAGTCTGATAAGGATGCAATCTATCAGCCTCGGGACGCCAGTCGGCTACGATCGAGATAGGCTCCTACACCGGTAGAGGGAGTTGCTGAAGAACCACCCGTTCGTTTCTTAGACGGCATAATCCCTGTAGTGCCCCAGAATTTATGTAATAATTTCTGGATTATTTATAGAATTTTTTTGGAATTTATAAGGCCCAATTGTGTCAAATAATTAACCTAGCCTATTTAAATAAGATCCAAAAGGTCTAAGGACCAAGCCCATTAAATTTGGCCCATATTCTAGAAGGTTATTTAGCCTATTCATGTATTTTAAGGGAAAATACTATTTTTTAGATAATTATATTGGATAAACGAATAAAAGAGTTTTATTAATTTGAAATTCTGCTCACGTTGTATGTAACGGTCTATCGTACGACCGCCACATGCATGTAACGCACCTAGACTGATGTGTTACACCTTGACAGTTCCGTGAAAGAAAGAACAAGAAAAAAGATTAGGACTTTGAGATCTTATCTACAAGAGATCGACTTGGGAGAGTTTATAACATTACTAAGAACTCTTAGGGATTAGGTTCTGGCAAATTCAGGACTCTAGAATCGATCTAATCTTCAAAACCATATAAATAGGACCTAGTTCTGAACTGAGCGACCCTTACTTTTGGCTCGTAAAGAATCAAGGTAAGGAGATAGAATTTCAAGTAAGTACTTTAGAATATTTTGTTTAGTATACTTTATACTAATAGTTCTCTAAATTTCATGTTAGGAGATCAAGCAACCAAGGAGATTGAAGCTTCCAAAGTTGCTGGTTCGACCATAGTAGCTAACGATTCAGAGCAAAGGACCCCTGAAGATCAAGAGATTAGGACGTCTAAACGAGGTAATTAGAATTCAATCCTTTAGAACTTTTTAATCACCTTAGTTTCATATTCTTACCCTCAAAATTTCACATCTTTAGGACAAGAGGTTGGAGAGATAGAGCAGCAGGAAGTTGCTGGAAAATCGCTGGGAAAGGATAGCTATGGCTCGATTTTCAGATCCAAATTAGAAGCTTAAAGCCTAGTTAAGAGGTATGTCATCTCATGATTAGAAAAAATATCTTGTTAGGGATAAAATCCCTCTGATTGTGCTTGATTTCATGCATCATGAATCATGAATTCCATGTTTTAGTGGGTTCATGGATACATACATATCCTTAGCCCTAATCAAAGATCAAAGATATTATCTTGTCTACTCACTAAAACCCATGCATGTAGTTGGCCCATACTTTGTTTATCATTTCTAGAATAATTGTACTGTTTTGATTTCCAGGTATGTTATGTTTTCATAAACTTTTTCTTTATTTTACTGCCAGCAGACGATCTGACACATCAAGGTAAGACCGTCACAATGATATAACAGTGTTACGATAAGCCGTCACACCTTCTTTGGTGTTTGAAGTTATCTGTTGTCTCTGACGCACCATCTATGGAGCGTTACATTACTGTAACGGCCTCACGATAAACCGTCACAGTCACTGTGATGCACCCATTCTAGACCGTCAGGGTAACTGTAGACAGAATGGGAAAGTAGTTAATTTAACTTATAAATAAGCCTAGTTATCTAAGTTTTGACCTGATTTCATGTCTTTAAAATATCTACTGATTCATGATAGAAATTGCATGATTAAGGTATCTTAAGTTATATTAATTTCATGTTCCAAAATTCTATAGTTTGTATCTAAATCATGATTTTTCAAAGATGTATTGACGGAGTTTTATCATGATTTCCTATTGTTACACATCCTCTCTATCAATAGAGTCATTTCTTTAAGTACATGGCACATATTCCGGTATGTTGTCTATTAGTTCACTTTACACTATAGGAATATTATTCTTAGACATGAGGACCTCTCTATTGGATATTCCTTCCAATAGACTAAGAAATCTTGTTTCAAGGCCTCCGTAATTCTCCGCGAGCCTGGGATTCCCACTAGGACGCCGAGTTGGTTGTACCATTAAAACTCAATTTATTAGATTACACTATTGAGGTTTCTAGTTATCAGTAGTCTAACGGATCTATATTGGACTGTCAGGCACATGTAACGGCCCAATATACGACCGTCACATCCAACTGAGTCCGATTTCTTGGTTCTGGATTCAGACTAATGTAACGGCCCAATACTGGAGCGTCACATCATGTAACGGCCCAGTACACGACCGTCACCCTGCTTGCGTATTTTAACCCGAGGTTTGACCAAGGGTTGATATTCCAAGGTTTCTAGATGGACTTTTGATGATCTAGAACTTATCATATTGATCAAGAAACCTAATATAATGAATGGAAGATAAAGAATGTACCGTTATGCTGCCGATTTATTTCCATAAGCATAACATAGTATAAGTCATTCTTGATTTCTCATGATTTTTATTAAAGCATTCATTCATTGAATTATTGTTATCAAGAGCTTGTTGGAATTGTACATTCTTGGCCATACTTTATTGTTACATACGTGGAAAAA
The DNA here is from genome assembly GCA_022559845.1 of Amorphophallus konjac. Classification (NCBI taxonomy): domain Eukaryota; kingdom Viridiplantae; phylum Streptophyta; class Magnoliopsida; order Alismatales; family Araceae; genus Amorphophallus; species Amorphophallus konjac. The sequence continues at coordinate 285,178,738 of CM040124.1, read as the reverse complement.
GCTTGATTTATATTTGAAGATGCGATCGAGAACTGATTGTGTTCAAGGGCTCTATGCTAGTCCCCTCGGCTGATTGTCAGAAACATACTATTATAAATCATGGGATATGATGCTACTGACATCACATTGCGCTGGGAGTACTTTCTTTATAAATAAGTGAAAATCCACAACACGATACATCATGATTGATACTTATGCATGACTTTCTTGATATTCCACATAAATTCACGAAGTACTTGCTCATAAGCAAAAGATACTGGAGTGATGATTATGTGACTTGCTAGTACATTCTCGTTACATTCTTGTTCATGAAAGGTCATATCATTTTCTTATAGCATTCTTGCTAGTTCATACTTGCTCTCATTCTATCTTACATACTTTGGTTTAATCGCATGATTGATCGCATTCGCATGATTTTACCTTATTCCTCTAGAGCAAAAACGTTAATTACTTTAATGATGCCTTCATGTTGATGCGAAGATACCTACAGGGCAAGTGTGCTCATTACCTATTTTCATTCTTTTTTAAGAAATGGAAGTGAGTCGGGTTCAGATTCGGAATGTTGAAGTAGCGGATCTGAGAGTGGATAAAGAATGAGCGAAGACTTAGGAAGTTTACATTGTTTAGATCGAGTCTATGTAATTTCTTATTTCTTGAGTCTAGCATGATGGAAGTTGAATTAGTGGTTATATTTGAATATTGGATTTGATTATTAATGAAAGTTGAAGTTGAGTAAATATTGTGCGATTGCATTCTTATGTGTGATTACCTTGCGCTCTGATCGTTCTTGCTTGCAAGAGGCTTACAATGCTGGCTGTTCGCGTTCCTTGAGGGAGTCTTCCGCTGTAATAAAGGCTCGAGGCGTGACTGTTAAGTTGGTTTCAGAGCCTAAGTCTCAGGACTTAGGGAGAAGAGTTATGTCATAGGGTAAGTCCAAGGTTTAAGGACCCCTTCCTATGAACTAAGGAATAAATTTCCACACCCACGTGAGAATTGGGTAGAGCCCGGGATAAGATAGTTAATTAGCTTTTAGATTGATTTTCCTTCCAATTCCATGAGAAATAACAAGTTGTTATTTTTCTCTCAAGTACCCTATCATTACCATGGCTCATCGCGTAAATTGGGATGGCATGCAACAAACAGTTGCTGGCCTCACTCAGGCATTACAAACCATGGCGCAAGCTGGCGCAGGAGCAAGGGCTGGTGATTTACATCGCAACTTTCGGAGATTAAACCCTCCACGTTTCTATGGTTCTTCTAATCCGGACGAAGCGAAGAACTGGATAGATGAAATGAATCGTATATTTGATGTTTTTCAATGCACCGATCAAGAGAAGGTGCATCTCGCAACCTTTCAACTCAACAAAGATGCCCGTACATGGTGGAAGTCGATTCCGGCACCTCCGGCCGATGCACCTCATACATGGGATGGTTTTCTTACCCTGTTCCCTGCTAAGTACTTTTCTAAGCACGTAAAGGAATGAAAGGGTATGGAGTTCGCCGCTCTTCGGCAAGGAATGATGACGGTTGCCGAATATGAACTGCAATTCTCAAGGCTTGCACCTTATGCACCACATCTTATATGCACTGATTTATTGAAGGCAAATCGATTCATGGACGGGTTACGGCCCGATTTCATTCAGCAGCTCAGGACCCAAAACATCCGTACTTATGCGGAAATGGTTCAACGAGCGTATTTATGTGAAAGGACCTTAGAGAAGGTCGAGAAATTAAAATGGAAAGGAGAAGAGTCTAGCCGAGGCTCAGATCAGCGTTATAAGAAAGACAAGTTCAGCATCACGGAGCCCTACAAGAGCCGTGATAGTAAGAAAAGATCTAGGAATGGGAATGGTGGAAGTTCCCATAAGAAAAAGAAAGTCAAGGAGGAGAAGGAGCAGGTCGCCACGGCTTGCACATTTTGTGAAAAATTTGGCCATTCGGCTGAGGAATGCTGGAAGCGCCTCGGTGCTTGTTTACGTTGTAGAAGCAGGGAGCATCGCATGCTAGACTGCCCCCTTATGAAAGACCAATCGTCTGGTGGAGGACGTAGGAGGCAGGCTCGCCTCAATGCCGTCTTAGAAGAAGAGGAAGTGCCCAAGGATGGTGGGCTTATGGAAGGTACTCTTCAAATTTATTCTCGTCCTGCATTTATGCTATTTGACACTGGTGCCTCTAATTCTTTTATCTCCACTACTTTTGCAAGAATATTATCAATTGCATCAGTCCCCCTACCTTCACATCTCGCTATTTCCACACCCTTAGGATCTGGAACAAAGCTTACCGACTATTATCCTGATAGCGAAGTGATAGTAGAATGTCACAATCTCCCCGCAAACTTAGTATGCCTTAACATGAAAGGTTATGATGCCATTTTAGGGGTAGATTGGCTTGTAGATCATGATGCTTATATCAATTGCCGAAATAGGATTATATCCTTTCGAAAGCCCGGTCTTCCAAGATTCTCTTTTCTTGGCATCAAGTACCAGAAGCATCCTACTATTATATCTTCTCTTCACGCTTGCAAACTTATCTCGCAAGGATGTGAAGCTTTTCTTGCTTCTGTCATTATTACCGAATCCAAGGAGATTATCTTAGCGGACATTCCTTTTGTAAATGAGTTCCCAGATGTGTTTCCATCCGATTTACCCAGTTTACCGCCCGAGAGAGAAGTGAACTTCACTATTGAACTCATCCCAGGAGTAGCACCTATTTCTATTGCCCCTTACAGGATGCCCCCCACAGAACTCAAGAAATTAAAAAGGCAGTTGTAGGAATTACTAGACAAAGGCTTCATCAGACCTAGCACATCCCCTTGGGGTGCGCCAGTTCTATTTGTCAAGAAAAAGGATGGTTCTCTCAGGCTATGCATCGATTACTAGCGACTGAATCAACTCACAATTAAAAATAAGTATCCGTTGCCGCGTATTGATGAGCTCTTCGATCAACTTTCAGGAGCAGAATATTTCTCTAAGATTGACCTCATATCAGGTTATCATCAACTTAGAATTAAATAAGAAGACATTTATAAATCGGCTTTTCAAAGTCGTTATGGCCACTATGAATTCGTGGTAATGCCATTCGGATTAATTAATGCCCTGACAGCATTCATGCAACTTATGAACAATGTCTTCCAGCCATATGTATACCAGTTTATCATCGTCTTCATTGATGATATCTTGATATATTCCAAGACAAAGGAGGAACATGAAGAACATTTGAAAATAGCTTTGCAAACACTTAAAGAACATAAACTCTATGCCAAGCTAAATAAATGCGAATTCTGGCTCAAGGAAGTTTCATTCTTAGGCCACATTATTTCAAAAGAAGGTATTGCGGTGGATCCTTCTAAGGTAGAAGCTGTCAAGAATTGGAGCCGGCGAACGACCGTATCAGAAGTACGAAGTTTTCTGGGTCTAGCTGGTTATTATAGAAGATTCATTAAAGATTTTTCAAATATTGCAGTTCCTTTAACTAGACTCACGAGAAAAGAAAATCCTTTTGTCTGGTCCAAGGAATGTGAGAAGAGTTTCCAAACTCTTAAAAATCATCTTACCACAGCTCATATTCTATCACTACCGATGGAAGGTGGTGGATTCGAAGTACATACTGATGCATCAGGTATTGGCTTAGGGTGTGTCCTCATGCAAAATGGAAAAGTAATCTGTTATTCTTCAAGACAATTGAAACGTCACGAGGAAAATTATCCTGTGCATGATTTGGAATTAGCAGCTGTCATTTTTGCCTTGAAAATTTGGCGTCATTATCTCTAAGGAGAAAAGTTTACGGTCTACTCGGACATAAGAGCTTGAAACATTTATTTTCTAAAAAAGGGCTAAATATGAGGCAGAGAAGATGGTTGGAGTATCTCAAGGATTTTTATTTTGCTATTCAATATCATCCTGGCAAGGCTAATGCTGTTGCAGATACACTCAGCAAAAAATCAATGGGTATGCTATCAAGTCTTATGATTAGTATGACTAATCTTATTCCTCAATTTGCTCAGTTGAACTTAGATATTGACAGGAAGGAAGAAGATTACTTCATGGCTAATATCCGAGCTCAACCTACCTTAATAGAGGATCTAGTCAAGTTGCAAAATGATGATCTCGTGTTACTAGAAATTAAAGCTAATATTGAACAACGGCCGGATTTCTCTATTACGGAGGATGGAAGATTGCTATTCAAGGGCCGAGTGTGTGTACCAGATCATGAGGATACGAAGAAATTGATTCTAGAAGAAGCACATAAATTCAGGTATACCATTCACCCAGGTAGTACAAAAATGTATCAGGATCTCAAAAGAAATTTATGGTGGCCCAACATGAAGAGAGAAATAGCTGATTTCGTGTCTCGCTGTCTCACTTGTCAACAAGTAAAGGCAGAGCATTTTAGACCCGTAGGTAAACTGCATCCCTTGAATATTCCCGAATGGAAATGAGAGAGTATAGGGATGGATTTCATTATAGGGTTACCTAAGACAAGAGGTGGACACGATGGTATATAGGTAATCATAGACCGATTAACTAAATCTACACATTTCATACCAATCAAAAGTCGATGGTCTATGGATATCCTGGCAGTATTATACATATGAGAAATTGTTAAATTACATGGTGTCCCAGTCACTATTATATCTGATAGAGATCCTCGATTCACATCATAGTTTTGGAAGGGTCTATAACAGTCACTAGGGACTAGATTGAATTTTAGCACAGCCTTTCATCCACAAACTGATGGTCAAACAGAAAGAACAAATCAGGTGGTAGAAGACATGCTCAGGGCTTGTGTTATTGATTTTGGAGGTAGTTGGCATGATTACTTCCTATGGTAGAATTTACTTATAACAACAATTATCAGGCCAACATTCAAATGGCACCCTTTGAAGCTCTATATGGAAAAAGTTATCGATCACCAATATGTTGGAGTGAAATAGGGGAAAGATATTCCTAGGCTCCGATATTATCAGAGATTCTATAGAAAAGATCAAGCTTATTCAAGGGAGAATAAAGATGGCACAAGATAGGCAAAAGTCTTATGTTGATAATCGTAGACGCGACTTGTAATTTCAAGTAGGAGACCATGTGTATCTCAAGGTTTCTCCAGGTCGTGGTATTCGGAGATTTGGCATTAAGGGCAAACAAACTCCAAGGTTCATTGGTCCGTTTGAAATTCTCAAAAGGGTCGGTGAAGTGGCTTATAGACTGGCTTTACCTCCACAATTAGCAGGAGTTCATGACGTATTTCACGTCTCTATGCTAAAGAAATATGTATATGATCCTAACCATATTATCACTTATGACAATCTGGAGATTCAGAAGGATATGACGTACGAGCAAACGTCAATAAAGATTCTGGAACGGGAAGTGCGTCAACTAAGAAATAAAGTTATTCCTATGGTCAAGATTCAATGGAAGAAAACATGGCCATATGAAGTAACATGGGAAACCGAAGTAGCCATGCAGAAAAGATTGCCAGAATTATTCAACTGTAAATACACTCTCTATAATTCATGTATTGAATTTGGGGACCAAATTCTTCTAAGTGGGGGAGGGTGTAGTGCCCTAGAATTTATGTAATAATTTCTGAATTATTTATAGATTTTTTTTTGGAATTTATAAGGCCCAATTGTGTCAAATAATTAACCTAGCCTATTTAAATAAGATCCAAAAGGTCTAAGGACCAAGCCCATTAAGTTTGGCCCATATTCTAGAATGTTATTTAGCCTATACACGTATTTTAAAAATAAATATTATTTTTTAGATAATTATATTAGATAAACTAATAAAAGAGTTTTATTAATTTAAAATTCTTCCCACATTGTATGTAACGGTCTATCGTACGACCGCCACATGCATGTAACGCACCTAGACTGATGCGTTACACCCTAACAGTTCCGTGAAAGAAAGAACGAGCAAAAAGATTAGAACTTTGGGATCTTATCTACAAGAGATCGACTTGGGATAGTTTATAACATTACTAAGGACTCTTAGGGATTATGTTCTAGAAAATTAAGGACTCTAGAATCGATCTAATCTTCAAAACCCTATAAATAGGACCTAGTTCTGAACTGAGCGACCCTTACTTTCGGCTCGTAAAGAATCAAGATAAGAAGATAGAATTTCAGGTAAGTTCTTTAGAAGATTTTGTTTAGTATACTTTAGACTAATAGTTCTTCAAATTTCATGTAAGGAGATCAAGCAACCAAGGAGATTGAAGCTTCCAAAGTTGCTAGTTCGACCATAGTAACTCAGGATTCAGAGCAAAGGACCCCTGAAGATCAAGAGATTAGGACGTCTAAACGAGGTAATTAGAATTCAATCCTTTAGAACTTTTTGATCACCTTAGTTTCATATTCCTACCCTCAAAATTTCACATCTTTAGGACAAGAGGTTGGAGAGATAGAGTAGCAGGAAGTTGCGGAAAATCGCTGGGAAAGGAGAGCTAGGGCTCGATTTTCTGATCCAAATTAGAAGTTTAAAGCCTAGTTAAGAGGTAGGTTACATCATGATTGGCAAAAACATCTTGTTAGGGATAAAAGCCCTCTGATTGTGCTTGATTTCATGCATCATGAATCATGAATTCCATGTTTTAGTGGGTGCATGCATACATACATATCCTTAGCCCTAATCAAAGATCAAATATATTATCTTGGCTATTCACTAAAACCCATGCATGTAGTTGGCCCATACTTCGTTTATCATGCCTAGAATAACTGTAGTATTTTGATTTCCAGGCATGTTATGTTTTCATAAACTTTTTCTTTATTTTACTGCCAGCAGACGATCTGACGCATCAAGGTAAGACCGTCACAATGATATAACGACCTTACGATAAGCCGTCACACCTTCTTTGGTGTTTGAAGTTATCTGTTGTCTCTGACGCACCATCTATGGAGCGTTACATTACTATAACGGCCTCACGATAAACCGTCATAGTCACTGTGACGCACCCATTCTAGACCGTCAGGGTAACTGTAGACAGAATGGTAAAGTAGTTAATTTAACTTATAAATAAGCCTAGTTATCTAAGTTTTGTCCTGATTTCATGTCTTTAAGATTATCTACTGATTCATGATAGAAATTGCATGATTAAGGTATCTTAAGTTATTTTAAGTTATGTTAATTTCATGTGCCAAAATTCTATAGTTTGTATCTAAATCATGATTTTTCAAAGATGTATTGACGGAGTTTCATCATGATTTCCTATTGTTACACATCGTCTCTATCAATAGAGTCATTTCTTTAAGTACATGGCGCATATTCCGGTATGTTGTCTATTAGTTCACTTTGCACTATAGGAACATTATTCTTGGACATGAGGACCTCTCTATTGGATATTCCTTCCAATGGACTAAGAAATCTTGTTGCAAGGCCTCCATAATTCTCCGCGAGCCTGGGATTCCCTCTAGGACGCCTTGTTGGTTGTACCATTAAAACCCAATTGATTAGATTACACTATTGAGGTTTCTGGTTATCAGTAGTGTAACGGATCTATATTGGACCGTCAGGCACATGTAACGGCCCAATATACGACCATCACATCCAACTGAGTCCGATTTCTTGGTTCTGGATTCAGACTAATGTAACGGCCCAATACTGGAGCGTCACATCATGTAACGGTCCAGTACACGACCGTCACCCTGCTTGAGTATTTTAACCTGAGGTTTGACCAAGGGTTAGTATTCCAAGGTTTCTAGATGGACTCTTGATGATCTAGAACTTATCATATTGATCAAGAAACCTAATATAATGAATGAAAGATAAAGAATATACCGTTATGCTGCCGATTTATTTCCATAAGCATAACATAGTATAAGTCATTCTTGACTTCTCATGATTCTTATTAAAGCATTCATTCATTGAATTATTATTATCAAGAGCTTGTTGGAATTGTACATTCTTGGCCATACTTTATTATTACATGCGTGGAAAAAGCTTGATTTATACTTGAAGATGCAATCGAGCACTGATTGTGTTCAAGGGCTCCATGCTAATCCCCTCGGTTGATTGTCAGAAACATACTATTATAAACCATGGTATATGATGCTACTTGCGTCGCATTGTGCTGGGAGTACTTTCTTTATAAATAAGTGAAAATCCACAACACGATACAGCATGATTGATACTTATGCATGACTTTCTTGATATTCCACAGAAATTCACGAAGTACTTGCTCATAAGTAAAAGATAATGGAGTGATGATTATATGGCTTGCTAGTACATTCTCTTTACATTCTTGTTCATGAAAGGCCATATCATCATCTTATAACATTCTTGCTAGTTTATACTTGCTCTCATTCTATCTTACATACTTTGGTTTAATCGCATGATTGATCGCATTCGCATGATTTTACCTTATTCCTCTAGAGCAAAAACGTTAATTACTTTAATTATGCTTTCATATTGATGCAAAGATACCTACTGGGCAAGTGTGGTTATTACCTATTTCCATTCTTTTTCAGGAAATGGAAGTGACTCGGGTTCGGATTCGGAATGTTCAAGTAGCGGATCCGAGAGTGAATAAAGAATGTGCGAAGACTTAGGAAGTTTACATTGTTTAGATCGAGTCTATGCAATTTCTTATTTCTTGAGTCTAGCATGATGGAAGTTGAATTAGTGGTTATATTCAAATATTGGATTTGATTATTAATGAAAGTTGAAGTTGAGTAAATATTGTGTGATTGCATTCTTATGTGTGATTACCTTGCGCTCTGATCGTTCTTGCTTGAAAGAGGCTTACCATGCCGGCTGTTCGCATTCCTCGAGTGAGTCTTCCACTGTAATAAAGGTTCGGGGCGTGACAATCCCCGAAGCGTCTTCACATAGTCATCCATGTCGATTGCAGGCAGCTTCGGATCGACTTTAGAAGAACGGCTCTTCGTAGCTTTCCGGGCTTTTAGATAAGCCCTCACTTCTGTGTTGGTGCAAGACTTTAGCTTCTTCAAGTAAGAAGGTTCAATGTCAAGGGCTGGCTCCGGCTGGGAGTCCAAAAATCTGTGCTCCGCAATGGTCCAACACTCTCGGCGGGAGCTCCTGTAGAATCCCGTCCGCGCATTCCACCACTTGATATATTCGGAGGTGATGCGGGGGAAACGAGCAGGGGTTGGCACCCTGAATGAAACATCTTCTCGGCGGTGGAAGTAGTCCCACCATATGCGGGCATCGTCGTTGGATACTTGCCCAGCTCTATGCCTGTTTGGCAATGCAAATTACGAAGAGGAAAAAGGAATGTGCTGATCGTAGCCAAAATTCTGGCTGAAGCGGAACGGGTAATACGGCTCTAGCCACAGAATGCCACTCTTCCAGAATACAAGGACACTTGGGCTAATAGCCAGCGCCCAGTCAACCAATTCCTACTCCAGAATGGGCCTTGTGCACTTGGCACCAGAAATTGGATGGGTATATTCTTTTGTCTCAAAAAGCTTGCACTATCTTATACTGTTCACCAACGGGCTTGAATGAGCAGCCAGGCTCCATAAATGAAGAACCCCGGGTGAATCGATGGGAACTCGGGCCAGCATTCCCCGAATGGCAAAGAGCTGTTCCGCTACTTCAGTGCTCGCGAACTCTATCATCTATGGAATAAGATGAGCCGATTGTAACGCCCGAGGAGCAGCCTCTGGGAATAGGGTGCAGACCCAAGCATTAAAAAAAATGTAACGGACCAACCGTCCACAAATTCCTTGGGACTCGTGACCTGTGCAAATCTCCCAACATCTTGAAAACAAGGCACAAGGCTACCGGGCAAAGGGACAGCTTCGTGCCCCAAGCCATCAGACAGGCGGGATAGATGGCCTCCGCTCTGATTACGCTCTCGTTGCCTTGCGGGAGAGCAAATGAATAGATCCAATAGGTTAGATATGCAGCACAGTGAGTGACTGCGTCAACACCGGTGGGGTTCAGGTCCTCCCTTTGCCCTCCCCTCGAAGATGATGATGCGACAGCCTGTCGCCGGACCCTCTTCTTCCTCTTCGGAATCATCGGCACTACTATAGGGAAGTCCTCATACTTCTTCTCCCCGCTGAAGAAATGCTGGAGCCAGGTGCCCATCCGCACTTGCCTCTTCTCCCCCGGCTTTCGAGCCTCCCTCGTGTCATACGATGAGCGGCAAAGGGTACGGTACGCCTTCATCAGATAACGATAGGCGTAACATACCGACCTTCGCCGTCGGTCTGATCCTTTTGCCAGTCTAGCCAAAAAACATCCTCGTACAGTTGTCCGTCGATAGGTAGGCCACTAAGTTGCGAGAGGCTCCATTGATCTAAAGAAGTCTCTCCCTCCGAAGTATAAAAAGTGTTGTACTCGGGGCAGAATACTTCGATCATGCCGCAGCATAGACCTCAGGATATGGAATAGCAGTACCTCGAGGCGTACACGCTGTGATATATGCCAGCCCTGGTCAAGATGGGAGCGTAGTGTTGCAGCAAATAATCTATAAATTCCACTACTCTGGGTCTGAATGCATGTGCGTCGGTGGCCCTCAGTTCGTCAAACCACCCCACAGATATCTGATGCTTAAAACGGACCGCCAAGTAGTCCAACAGAAAGGATTCCTCTCTATACCCCCATTTCAGCGGGGCAAGAAACAAGCCTAAGATCTGCTTCTCCCTGTCTACACGGCCTGCAGAATCATTCCACCGAGCAGACACGAATTCAGGGGCCCTAGTCAGCAGCCCATCTTCTGGAGCCAGATCTTGCAGTCCAAGCACAATGCTCCATTTCCTGACTTCCCCGGGGAGGTAGATAGGCCTTCCCCGCACCACACATTCTGTCAAGCTGTCCCTCTCCACCAGCAGTGCTTGCTTGGCTTTGCGGACAAGGAACATGTCTCTCTTCCTCTGAAGATTGACGTGCCTAAGGAAGGACATCAGATGTTTGTCTTTGGGGTGATCCCTTCTGACAGCGCCTTCTCGGTCATACTGAAAAGAGTTGCCCGTAAGGATGAGGAGGCGGCTAGTATCCACCGTGTCGGTCTCCAAATCTGAGGACTCTGCGACTACGGCAAGCTGATTGTGACGACCCGAGGATCCGAGTACCGGAAAGGAACCGGCGCGTCTCGAATCTCGGCCCGCCAACCCACGAGCCCGAAGACTCGGAAGGGTAGAAAGGAGTGGTGTGGGGTATAAGAGAAGCTGCAACGTCCACAGAGATAGCACAATAATCAAAAAGGAAATGCACATAATAATAAATAAATCAAACTGCTACATGGTCCACAGTGTCTCATGTCCAAGGAAAGTACAGTCAACAGGAAAGAAAGTACAACTACACGGGGCATCCCCCGGCGTACAACAACACGGGGCATCCCCCGGAGTACAACTACGCGGGGCATCCCCCGGCTCTGGCAGACTGGCAACTAACCCTGGCTGGAAGACCCACGCTAAAACTCGGCCGCGCCTCCCGCCGACCCCGCCTCACCTGAAGAGCAGGGGTGAGCCTCATCTCATTGGCCCAGTAGGGATCCTGCGAATTCCCACCTCGCACGGAAAATGAGGAAGGAGAAGACAACCCTACCAACCGAGAGTACGGTAGAACCGACAAGCTAAAGTAAATAAATGGAAAAGTCATCTACTCTAACGGTACTGTAGCACGGAACCTCGGTCCAACAAAACACGAGTCCGCGCCTGCCAGTGAACAGGAGCACCATCCACAAGAAGAACGACCGGATGCGTCCCCTGACGTCTTACACCGCGTCACAAGTGCCTAGCTACAACGCCCCGGGCGTGAGACTCAGACACACAACAAGTACCACAACAAGGACTAGCTGGGGTCGCACTCGTCAGTGCGTGCCCTAAGCCCCCAACTACGTGTGCACACACAGACCATCTGCTCTAGGTCGGGTCCTCTAGCTGGTTTTCCCCCCCACCGGACTCTGGTGGCAAAGGCAAGGGGCCCTACGGTAACCAGCCTAAAAACCGCGTCACACTGGGTCTCGCTCTCCACCACTCCCAGGTGGGTCCGCACACGCGTGCGCAGAAAGCTACGACTAGTGGACAGGTCACTGGAAGTAAGGACTAATCCACGGAAACCACCGACCAAGCACTAGCACAGACTCTCGATGATCCTACGGTAGGTACGGAAGCTGGGGACACGCATGAGGTCCGACCGTCCCTCAAGTCACGCGGCACTCCTACCTAGGTAACTGATTCTCCGAGGAACCCTGGGTGCCCCTGTGGCTCTCACTGTGTGCCCACGGCATCCCTAGGGCCACGCCACAACCGGGTCCAAAACTCATCCAACCGGAGGTCACGCTACCCGCAAAACGCAGTTCGGGGAAGGGAAAAGGTCGCGCTAGGTATCCCTAGCGCGACACCGAAGAACGCGCTAGCTTTGGCTAGCGTGATCTTCCATGTCGTGCTGCCCAAGGCTAGCGCGTTCAATCTGAACGCGCTAGTCTTGGATAGCGCGATCTGGAGATCGCGCTACCCGAACCACACGCGTTCCCCCACCGCCTTACTGTTCGTCTTCTCCGACGGACACGCTCGGACGACACAGCGCGTTCATCAAGAACGCGCCACTGGACTATAGCGCGACATCGGGCCGAGCCCGGTTCGTGAACTACGGCCGGAAATCACAAAACCACGCCCATTCACCCCCTTTGGTGAAGGGAAAACAATGGGGAATCACCCCACAACGACCTAGCATGCATCTAGAGCCCCCAAATCGATCAAAAACCCCACGAATCGACGGATCCGGCGCTCAAACCCCAAACATGGAAATAACCCTCCCGGCATGAATCTAGCCCCTCTCGGCCTCTCCACGGCCTAGAAATCACGGGGAATGCTAGAAAGAGGGTAAGGATTCGTCCCCCTACCTCAAGGAAGCTCGAAATCCACCGAATCGTCGCCGATCTTCAAATCTAGCTCAACCACGAACTCCACAACCACCCGCCACTGGGGGCACCGTCGCGATCCTCTCGCCGCCGCCGTCGTCACCGCGCTGCCGCCAAGGTCCACCACCCGTCGCCGGAGGGGAAGGGGCCGCCGTGAGGTTCCAACGGGCAAGGAGGGGAAAAAGGGGGGTGACCGTTGCGCGCTCACGGGAGGGGAAAGAAGGAAAAAGAAAAAGGGAAGAAAAAGAAAAAGAAAATGCTTTAAATAGAAAATCCAAAAAATACCAAAAAATAGAAAAATACACCTCCTCGACCTTCTCGACACGCTGATCGCAACGGTACCACTCGCGGGCTGGTGAACGACCCGGTTCACCCGCTACAGGGTTCCGAAGGACTCGCCGAAACCCGTACGCGAAAATCGGAAAACGCGCACGGAAAAGCCGCAGACACACTCCGGGCCTCCGAAACGACTCCGGATCGCGCCGATCCGAACACGAAAGATGTCCGAAATGAATTTTCGGACACAACAGGGTCGAACACCCTGACAAACCAGATTCGGGACCCATAACAAAGGATCCGAAAGATCCGGGACATTACAGCCCTCCCCCCCTTAAACGAATTTCGTCCTCGAAATTCAAGGACAAGGCATAAGGACGGGGGAAAGACTCACACAAACAAATAAGGATACGACTCCCGCATCTCATCCTCGCGCTCCCAAGATGCCTCGCCGCCAGAATGACACTGCCAGACCACCTTAACCAGAGGAATAACCTTGTTCCGCAGGCGCTGCTCTCGCCGATCCTCAATGCGAACAGGAAACTCCGGAAGGGACAGATCTGGGGTCACCTCAGGCCAAACGGCATCCTCGAGGACATGAGAATCATCGGGCATGTACTTCCGAAGCATCGACACATGGAACACATCATGCACCGTGGAAAGCTCCGAAGGTAACTGCAACCGATAAGCAACTTCCCCAACGCGCTCAACGATGCGAAAGGGACCAATGTAGCGGGGACTCAGCTTCCCACGCCTACCGAAGCGCATCACGCCCTTCATGGGAGACACTCTCAAGAAAACTCGATCTCCCACAGCAAAGCTGAGGGGTCGCCTCCTCCGATCGGCATAACTCTTCTGCCGGCTCTGAGCTGCCAACATCTTCTGCCGAACGAGATGCACCATCTCGACACACTGCTGCACCAACTCTGGCCCGGTCAAAGCACGCCCACCCACCTCGAACCAATCAAGCGGAGTCCGACAAGGTCGCCCATACAACGCCTCATAAGGAGCCATACCAATGCTCGAATGATAGCTGTTGTTGTAGGCAAACTCCACTAATGGCAGATGGTGGGTCCAACTCCCCTGCCACTCCAAGCAACACGCTCGCAGCATGTCCTCCAAAGTCTGAATGGTCCGCTCAGACTGACCGTCCGACTGAGGATGATAGGCCGAGCTAAATGCCAACTCAGTGCCTAGAGCCTTCTGGAAGCTCCTCCAGAATCCAGAAGTGAAACGGGGGTCACGATCGGACACGATAGAGATAGGAACTCCATGCAACGGGACGATCCGCTCCACATACAACCGAGCCAAACGCTGCACGCTCCAACTGACTTTGACCGGCAGCAATCACGCTGTCTTCGTCGGTCTATCCACTAGCAACCAGATACTATCCTCCCCACTGGACGTCCTCGGTAATCCAACCATAAAATCAGTGGTCACATGGTCCCACTTCCAAGCAGGAACATCCAAGGGCTGAAGTGTGCCTCCTGGTCGCTGGTGCTCAGCCTTCACCTGCTGACAGGTCAAACACCTGGCCATAAATTCCGCAGCATCTCTCTTCATGTCCGGTCACCAAAACTGCCTCTTCAGGTTCTGGTACATCTTAGCCGATCCGGGGTGCACGGCATACCGACACCCATGAGCCTCACGCAAAACCGTACGCCGTACCTGCCCCTCGGCTGGCACATACAATCTACCTCTGAACCTCACAGCTCCATCCTCGCCAAACTCTACCTCGGCCATCGACAAAACACGAGGTAGCTCGGGGTCCGCTCGCTGGGCCTCAGTCACTTGTCGACGCACCGCGGGCGTGACAGTCAGACTCGCAAGGACAGCCGAACCCTGGTCCTGAGGGACCTTGAGCCTAAAAGTCATGGCCGGGACCTGCTCCCAAAGCTTCCACTTCCTCAACAACATCTGACTGACCGTTACCCTCCTGCTCAGAGCATCAGCCACGACGTTCATCCTGCCAGGCTGATAAGACAGAGTAACGTCATAATCCTTCATGTACTCCATCCATCTCCTCTGTCTGAGGTTAAGGTCCTTCTGCGTGAACACATACCTCAAACTCTGGTGATCAGTGAAGAGCTCAAACCGCTCGCAGTACAAATAATGCCTCCAAATCTTCAGAGTGAAGATCACCACTGCCAACTCAAGATCATGAGTAGGGTAGTTCACCTCATGTGGCTTCAACTGCCGCGATGCATACGCCACAACTCTCCCATGCTGCATCAACACAGCACCGAGACCTACCCCGGAAGCATCTGTACACACCACGAAACCACCCGAGCCAGATGGCAACACCAAAACCGGAGCAGTGGTAAGCAATCTCTTCAGCTCCATGAAGCTCCGCTCACACTCCTCCGTCCAGACGAACTGCACCTCTTTCCGCGTAAGCCTGGTCATCGGGGCCACAATACGAGAGAAATCCTGAATAAACCGCCGATAATAACCTACAAGCCCCAAGAAACTCCGAATCTCCGTGACAGAACTCGGCCTCGGCCACTGCACCACCGCCTCGACCTTGGCCGGGTCCACGAAAACACCATCACCAGAAATAACATGCCCCAGAAAGTGCACCTCTCGGAGCCAGAACTCGCACTTGCTGTACTTGGCATACAACTGGTGATCGCACAGGGTCTGCAATACCGCTCTCAAATGATGTACATGCTTCTCAGCAGACCGCGAATACACAATGATATCGTCCACAAACACGACCACAAACTGGTCCAAGTACGGACGAAACACCCTATGCATCAAATCCATGAATGCTGTGGGGGCATTGGTGAGCCCGAACGGCATCACCAAGAACTCATAATGCCCATACCTCGACCGAAACGCCGTCTTCTCCACGTCCGACTCTCGGATCCATAGCTGGTAATAACCCGATCTCAAATCGATCCTCGAAAACACTTGGGCTGACTGAAGCTGATCGAACAAGTCATCAATCCGCGGCAACGGATACCTGTTCTTAACAGTCACCTGTTTTAACTGACGGTAGTCGATGCACAGCCTCAAACTACCATCCTTCTTCTTCACAAACAATACCGGCGCACCCTACGGGGAATAACTAGGACGAATATACCCCTTGGCCAGCAACTCCTGCAACTGCGCCTTCAGCTCTCGCAACTCAGCAGGCGCCATCCGATAAGGGGCCTTCGACATAGGCGCTGTACCTGGCACCACATCAATCACGAAATCAATCTCTCGCTGCGGTGGCATCTCTGGTTGTAACACCCTCAAATATAGCTAAGTTGTACTCTATATCACCGAGGCGCCTTTTGAAGTATCGGCTCAGTTCTTGAAAAGAACTCCGAAGTTAAGCGTGCTTAATGGGGAGTAGTACTGGGATGGGTGACCTGCCCGGGAAGTCCTCCATTCTGGAGCCGATCACCCTTAGAAAGGGACAAAACCGTGAGGCCGCTAGGCCAAAGCGGACAATACCTCGACGGTATAGAGTACGGGGCGTGACAGAATGGTATCAGAGCTATACCCCAGCCGGAAGTGTGGGAACTAAGTGCCATGCAGGGCAAAGTGCTACGCTATGGGAGCCACCTCTTGAGTCCGTAATGGAGCAAAGTGCTACATAGTGGGAGCCACCTCTTGAGCCTGTAGGGGCCACCTCTAGAGTCCTACCTGCCTGGGGGCTTGATTGCGTGATTGCGTGCTATATGTGCCCAGCGACGAGGACGTCGCCTATATAAGAGGGGTAGATTGTAACACCCTCAAATATAGCTAAGTTGTACTCTATATCACCGAGACGCCTTTTGAAGTATCGGCTCAGTTCTTGAAAAGAACTCCGAAGTTAAGCGTGCTTAATGGGGAGTAGTACTGGGATGGGTGACCTGCCCGGGAAGTCCTCCATTCTGGAGCCGATCACCCTTAGAAAGGGACAAAACCGTGAGGCCGCTAGGCCAAAGCGGACAATACCTCGACGGTATAGAGTACGGGGCGTGACACTGGTAGCTCCTCGGGGAAAACATCAGGAAACTCGCACATGACAGGAATGTCCTCTACCTCAGGGCCCTGCCGCTCGACCAAAACCACGGATGCGAGAAAACCCTGACAACCTGCATCAAGCAAACGATGCGCACGGAAAGCCGAAATAAGCAAGCGGGAAGAGGAAGACCGAATACCTTGAAAATAGAAGGTGGGTCCACGGGGCTGTCGGAAGTAGACCTTCTTCGAGCCACAATCCACCAAGGCATGATGGGCCTCGAGCCAATCCATGCCCAAAATCACATCGAAGTCCTGAAGCGGTAACGCGTAGAGTCTAACCGGCAAGTTCCGCCCTTCCACCCACACAGGTACCTTCTCAAAGTAGTACGGGGTGATCATGAAGTCACCGATAGGCAACTCTACCGCCAAGTCACAGGACACCTCGGTCACCGGGTCCTCCACGCTCTGAGCGAAAACCTCCGAGATGAACGAATGAGAAGCACCTGAATCGAACAAAACACGAGCCGCACAACCCAAAATCGAGAGAGTACCTTCCACCAAATGCGATGCCTCAGCCTCCGCCCTGGTCAGATGAGTCACTCTACCTCAGGATCTCTGCCCACCCATAGTAGCTGACCGTGCCAACTGAGGGAACTGTCCCTGCTGCGGCTGTGCTGACGATTGCTGGGGCCGAAACTGCTATTGCTGCTGAAACTCGTGCGGCTGGCGCGGTCTCTGCGGACAGTCACGTGCCATGTGCCCTGGCTGGTCGCACCTGAAGCAAACCACGGGCGCCGAACACGGTCTGCCTGGATGAGAACCACCGCACCTGGGACAGCCATCCCGCGAACCAGTCATCGAACCCTGACGCTGAAAAGCCACCGGCTGCTGAACACTGCCCAACGACTCCTGCCCCGACTCCTTACGATCCTGACGCCTCTTGCTAAAACCAGCTTCCTTAAGCAACTTCTTAAGCTTCGACTTGAAGGATGAACCTGGCGCAGGAGCTGCAGTCTGCGTCGCCACTGATCCACCTGCTGAGAGCTGGACGGTACTTTGCTGTTGCATCCCTGCCGGCTGGCTGAAATCTGCCTGCACCTGACTAGTACTGCCCTGCCCTCGAACCTTCTGCAAATCTCTCTCCAGCGCTGCCGCTGCCTTACATGCCGCATCCAAACTGGTCAAACCCGACGCAAGAAGATGGTGCCTCAACTCTAGCCTCAGACCACTAACAAACTGATCGGTCTTCACCTCCTCGTCCGCCATGATATGAGGAGCATAACGGCCCAACTCGATAAACCTGGCACGGTACTCCATCACCGTCATGTCACCCTGAGTCAGCTTCATGAACTCTCGCAACCTCTGCGACCTGACAAAGGACGGACATAAGGCTCGCTCGAAAGCCGTGACGAACTCCTGCCACGCAATCTGCCGAAGAGGACGAGATCGGAACACTAAACCCCACTCCGACGTCCACCAAGTACGGGCCGATCCCTGAAGATGAAGAGTGGCCAGCGCCACCTGCTCCTCCCAGGGACACTCCATCGCACTGAAAATCCGCTGCACATCATCCAGCCACTCTCTGGCCACCTCAAGATCCGACTGCCCACCAAAAGAAGGAGGCTGATACAGCAAAAACTCCTTCAGCACACGACCGCGATCACCTCGAGCCTGATCCTCACCAGCCTCGCCACCCTGCTGCTGATGACCTCCCTGCTGCTGACCTCCCTGCCGCTGCTGAAACATATACTCAAACATGCTGTGGATCTTAATTAAAATCCACTTAAGAAAAATATTAAGAATAAGCAATAATCAATAATGTGGAGAAAAATATGCACGAGGTGCACAAGGGGAGTTTGTGTGATCGCCAGAGACGCGAGGCCTCAAAAGATAATCAATAACAAATAGGGAGGGTGATCGCGAAAAATACCTCAAAAGATGCGGGGGATGTGAGTATTCCTTTTCTCTTCAAGATCGGCCGGCCGACGAAGAGAGTCTTCAATCAATTACCCTTGTAAGAAAGACAACAACACCAATAAAGATATGCATTAGAACATGGTGTGTAGCATCAAATCCTAAATAAAGATGAGCATGAAATCATGGTGAAGAACACACCTTAAGGGTGGTTGCCCTTAAACCCCTATGCAAAAAGGGTGTGGGAGATGAATGAATGCATGAAGATGCAAAAATATGAATAGGAAAAGGGGAAAGAGTGCAAGAGTGCACTAAGGGGAGATCTCAATGTGATTGAGTATGAAAAAAAATCAATATAATAATAATGATGCATGCACTATGAACTAATGAAAATAAGAGAAAAGGGGGAGATAGAATAAAAATCTGATTGTGCTCTTTGGTTTTGATGCTTGATGGGGAGAAAATCTTCAAAAAGGATGAAGATGTTGGTGTAGAAATCCTCCTTAGACAAAAGCCTTCCTTCGGTTCCTGTAGAAAAGAAAGAAGAAAACAGAAAAAGAGAAAGAACAAAAGAAGATAATCGAAAGAAGAAGGAGAAAGAAGAAGAATAGAAGAAGAAGAAGAAGAAGAAGAAGAAGAAGGGGAAGGTGAAGAAAAACGAGAAGAAGAATACAGAAGATAGAAGAGGAAGAATTAAAAAAAAACACACACAGAAGAAGAACGGAGGGAGGGAGAAAAGGATCGACAGGGGGCCCGAAGAGAAGAGGATCCAACCTCACAGAGCTACAGGCGCTCTATTAAATAGAATCCAATCAAAAGATGGAAGGATAAGAACGGGCAAGAGCCAAGGGGGAAAGATAAGAATGGGCAAGAGCCCAAACGAAGCAGGGATCCTGTGGGGAAAGGCCACGTTCGTTCGGAGCATAAAAGTGAAACACGACCTGGCTCAGGGCGTCAATTCAAGAATTGACGACCTCCCGAAGGGCGTCTTTTAAAAACACGCCCTGCACAAGGGCGTTAACTCCTGGATCATTTTTAGAAATGAAATTGAAACACGTCTGAGTCAAAGGCGTTAATTAAAAAATTCGAAATAGGGCCATTTTTCATTTCTCAATATTATTTTCCTATTTTTTAGGTGGAGGTGCATCTCGTCGCCCTGATTCCAACGACTATTTTTGCGAATTTTTCTGACACCCGGAAGGCCACCAAATCGCCCCTGGAAGGGGTATTAAAATAATATTAAAATAATCCATTTGAAAGACACGACCGTGAGTAAGGCGTGACTTATTTTTTTTGATTTTTTATTCTTTTCACATTCAAAGTAACGCCCATGGTTAAGTCGTTAATTCTCAAAAAATTCCGAAAAATTCTCAGAAAAATCCAGAAAAATGGAAATTTGAAAGAATGGACGCCCTTCAGTATAGTCGTCAATTTTTTAAGAAACGCCCATGTATAAGTCGTTATTTAAAAGACGCCCCAGATCAAGTCGTTATTTCTAAAAAATAGAGAAAAAAATGCCCAGAAAATCCAAAAAAATCCAGAAAAATAGGAAAAAATAGGAAAAGGGTGAAAAAAGGGAGAAATCTAAAAAAAGTGAGAAAAACCACTCAAATAGAACTAATTTGAGGGTCAAATTGGGACATTACAAGGCAATATGAGATGTACTCACAGTAACGTCAATTTTGGTGTGTCTACACATGCCTCGGAAGAAATCGTCCATCCCTGGAGCTCTCGCATCTCTAGATACACCCTCAGAAATTGAAGCCCAGCTCTGCTCCTCTGGACCACCACTAGACTCTCCCTGCTGGGCACGAGTCCTCCTTCGCGGCGCCATAACACACCTGGCATCAAGAAAAAGCACCGGAAATCAATAAAACACACGACCCTAAGTCAGTCGCCGACTGTACAGGACATTCATGGACCTTATGGACCACTATAATTCGTTCCAAGTTCCGATATACCCCCACAACCTCGCTCTGATACCAGCTATGATGACCCGAGGATCCGAGTACCGGAAAGGAACCGGCGCATCTCGAATCTCGGCCCGCCAACCCACGAGCCCAAAGACTCGGAAGGGTAGAAAGGAGTGGTGTGGGGTATAAGAGAAGCTGCAACGTCCACAGAGATAGCACAATAATCAAAAAGGAAATGCACATAATAATAAATAAATCAAACTGCTACAAGGTCCACAGTGTCTCATGTCCAAGGAAAGTACAGTCAACAAGAAAGAAAGTACAACTACACGGGGCATCCCCCGGCGTACAACAACACGGGGCATCCCCCGGAGTACAACTACGCGGGGCATCCCCCGGCTCTGGCAGACTGGCAACTAACCCTGGCTGGAAGACCCACGCTGAAACTCGGCCGCGCCTCCCGCCGACCCCGCCTCACCTGAAGAGCAGGGGTGAGCCTCATCTCATTGGCCCAGTAGGGATCCCGCGAATCCCCACCTCGCACGGAAAACGAGGAAGAAGAAGACAACCCTACCAACCGAGAGTACGGTAGAACCGACAAGCTAAAGTAAATAAATGGAAAAGTCATCTACTCTAACGGTACCGTAGTACGGAACCTCGGTCTAACAAAACACGAGTCCACCCCTGCTAGTGAACAGGAGCACCATCCACAAGAAGAACGACCGGATGCGTCCCCTGACGTCTTACACCACGTCACAAGTGCCTAGCTACAATGCCCCGGGCGTGAGACTCAGACACACAACAAGTACAACAACAAGGACTAGCTGGGGTCACACTCATCAGTGCGTGCCCTAAGCCCCCAACTACGTGTGCACACACAGACCATCTGCTCTAGGTCGGGTCCTCTAGCTGGTTTTCCCCCCCACCGGACTCTGGTGGCAAAGGCAAGGGGCCCTACGGTAACCAGCCTAAAAACCGCGTCACACTGGGTCTCGCTCTCCACCACTCCCAGGTGGGTCCGCACACGCGTGCGCAGAAAGCTACGACTAGTGGACAGGTCACTGG
Organism: Amorphophallus konjac; assembly: GCA_022559845.1. Classification (NCBI taxonomy): domain Eukaryota; kingdom Viridiplantae; phylum Streptophyta; class Magnoliopsida; order Alismatales; family Araceae; genus Amorphophallus; species Amorphophallus konjac. Next base: position 285,156,803 of record CM040124.1, on the reverse strand, counting down.
AAGTAAGGACTAATCCACGGAAACCACCGACCAAGCACTAGCACAGACTCTCAATGATCCTACGGTAGGTACGGAAGCCGGGGACACGCATGAGGTCCGACCGTCCCTCAAGTCACGCGGCACTCCTACCTAGGTAACTGATTCTCCGAGGAACCCCGGGCGCCCCTGTGGCTCTCACTGGGTGCCCACGGCATCCCTAGGGCCACGCCACAACCGGGTCCAAAACTCATCCAACCGGAGGTCACGCTACCCGCAAAACGCGGTTCGGGGAAGGGAAAAGGTCGCGCTAGGTTTCCCTAGAGCGACACCGAAGAACGCGCTAGCTTTGGCTAGCGCGATCTTCCATGTCGCGCTGCCCAAGGCTAGCACGTTCAATCTGAACGCGCTAGTCTTGGATAGCGCGATCTGGAGATCACGCTACCCGAACCAGGCGCGTTCCCCCACCGCCTTACTATTCATCTTCTCCGACGGACACGCTCGGATGACACAGCGCGTTCATCAAGAACGCGCCACTGGACTATAGCGCGACATCGGGCCGAGCCCGGTTCGCAAACTACGGTCGGAAATCACAAAACCACGCCCATTCACCCCCTTTGGTGAAGGAAAAACAATGGGGAATCACCCCACAACGACCTAGCATGCATCTAGAGCCCCCAAATCGATCAAAAACCCCACGAATCGACGGATCCGGCGCTCAAACCCCAAACATGGAAATAACCCTCCCGGCATGAATCTAGCCCCTCTCGGCTTCTCCACGGCCTAGAAATCACGGGGAATGCTAGAAAGAGGGTAAGGATTCGTGCCCCTACCTCAAGGAAGCTCGAAATCCACCGAATCACCGCCGATCTTCAAATCTAGCTAAACCACGAACTCCACAACCACGCACCAATGGGGGCACCGCCGCGATCCTCTCGCCGCCGCCGTCGTCACTGCTCTGCCGCCAAGGTCCACCACCCATCGCCGGAGGGGAAGGGGCCGCCGCGAGGTTCCAACGGGCAAGGAGGGGAAAAAGGGGGGTGACCGTTGCGCGCTCACGGGAGGGGAAAGAAGGAAAAAGAAAAAGGGAAGAAAAAGAAAAAGAAAAAGAAAAAGAAAATGCTTTAAATAGAAAATCTGAAAAATGCCAAAAATACCGAAAAATAGAAAAATACACCTCCTCGACCGTCTCGACACGCTGATCGCAACGGTACCACTCGCGGGCTGGTGAACGACCCGGTTCGCCCGCTACAGGGTCCCGAAGGACTCGCCGAAACCTGTACGCGGAAATCGGAAAACGCGCATGGAAAAGCCGCGGACACACTCCGGGCCTCCGAAACGACTCCGGATCACGCCGATCCGAACACGAAAGATGTCTGAAATGAAATTTCGGACACAACAGGGTTGAACACCCTGACAAACCAGATCTGGGACCCATAACAAAGGATCCGAAAGATCCGGGACATTACACTGATCGTGCCCCCGATCTAGGGAATGAACATTCTCCCATGTCACCACAGCACGAGACGTAGAAGAAGAAAAGCCAGATGCCATTTTTTTCTGTAAGAAGGCACATCAAAGAATAAACAAGGTCAGAAAATAGTTGATCAAGACAAATTTTTGACAAAATTTCGGTAGAGTCTCCCCCACACGGGAGATTACCAATGAAAAGTTGGAGCACGTCCACCAAGGGAACGGTCCCTAAAAGTAGCCATCGGCATTACACCGAGGCCAAACGGGACACCCGGGGGAGTAGCTCCGAGGGGCAGCCCTACTAGAAGCCTCTCGGGGCCCAAAAGATGGGTTCTAAAACCCGAATGAGCAACACACTCACTCACCCGCTTGAAGGGGTCGGTCGCAGTCGCTCTTAACTCACTCGGCACCACGAGAGGGGAAGAGGAGAAGAGGAGTAGGAGAGAGAAAGTCCTGTTGCAAATGAGAAGGCTTGAAGAAAAAAATGAAAGAAGAAGGCTTATATAGGGAGTTACCTCCCTAGGATAATCCGGCGCGCCATTTAGCGCGCCGTATTAAACTCTTTCGACCGAAAGGGCACGCCGGCCATTTCCGCACTGTATTAACACCCCAAGCCAAAGGGCGCGCCAGTTAAGGGCGCGCCGTATTAACCTCTAAGCCCTGGGCACGCCGGATTAAGTATCGCACCGAATTAAAGGCCACTTTCGAGCCTCAGCCGTCCAGATGGGAGATCTGCCCAGGCGAAGCTCATCCATCGGTCCTGGTACACTCGTGCCTTACTCACAACACCCACGACTGGGGGGCATTTGTTGGCACTCAAAATATGATTAACGGCGATCGAGCCTCAAAGACGAATGACACGGCCCAGTGAAGCATAGAGGCCGATGGATATCAACATATTGAAGCCCTCTCAAGCTGCCAGAGCCTCAGCTCACCCTGTATGAACACCGGGGACTTCACCTCAGGAGAATCGAGATGAATTCACAACCAACCGACAGTGCAACCAAGCCTGCCCAATGAACCGGCATCGACTCTGTCATGCCGCATATAGTACACCCGTTGTCCAACCAAGGACAACATCTACCCGGTGGCCCGCCACCGTATGAAAGACTCTCCTGAGATGAAAGAATGCCCGTAGATCTTCAGAATGGAGGACCGAGGGCTCTGTCGGTAGAACATCCCGATTACCCGGCACGGGTATGGCTTCTCGCCAAGTTGGGTCCGCTAGTGGTCGAATGATCGCCCAGCCGGGGCGGAACTATCTCAGGTGTTATTCCACCCTTCGAGAAGTTTTGAACACAACTCAGGCCGAGCTAGCAGCATGAATCATAGTGTTGAAAGCCATGTCAGTGCAAAACCCGCGTGTTCAGACCAAAGATACTCGAAGTTCCGAGAGGGGCCATACGTCATCTCGAGAGCTTCGTCAAGGCTTCCCATCAAGGTTTTGAAGGACTGCGGTGAGATGAATTGTCACGGTGATTCCCAGGACCATCCTCGGACTCACCGGCTAACCCGCGTCAAGCGGAAGAAGTTAATACGGCGTGCCCCTCACCAGCGCGCCCCCCTTCTCCGGCGCCCTCAATTCCGACATGCCCAAAGGCTTGGAGGATCCCTTATCCGGTGCACTATTGCTCACGCCGGATTAGACTCTACTATATAACGAACACTTGGTTCGACTAAGAAAAAAAAGAGGAGGAGAACGATCGAGAAGAGGTCGAAGGCATAGAGACTGAGTGATCGCCGGGGAGAGGGTGACCACCAATCAGAGCCAAGGGAGAGAGGGTTTATTTTTTGGGGAAGAAGGGTTTCCTTCGAAGAGCATGTTTGCTACCGCCATCTCCCTTTGCTCTGCCTGAAGCCCTCCGGAGCTGGAGAAGAAGAAGGGGATTTCGATACTCTGTTCTGAGTATAGGTCGGTCGTGTGGTTTTCCCCCGGCCGTCTTCCCCATTTCTTTTTTTCTCTTAATCTAATGTAAGCAAAGGGGGGGAGGGGTGATGATATGAGCCTATCCTTTCCCCCACCATCTGCGCATCTGTTTCTTCCCCTGTCATCCCTTCTTACAAGTAATGAAACGGCCGCCGAGCATGATGCCGGGTCGTGCCGAACCGTTGTAATAATGTGTATTTTCCCTTCCCATTGATGGAATAAACAATACGCAATGCCATGTGTGCTTTTCTTATAGCTCTCAGTTCATCTGTCCAATTTCATCGTGTGTATGAATATCGGGTTTCTGATTCTTGACGTCGAACATGCCCAGGCTCTCTTCAGGGCTACATTGATTTCACCTCCCCTCCCCGGGTTTTTCTTTACTTTGATACGTTTATACCCAGCTCTCCCCACATACCCATTTGGGGCTCGTAATACCAGGAGCATATAGGAGTGTGCTTCTATGGCCTACCTCGAGACCGGTCCTTCTTTACTTTCCTTCTCTCAGATCATAGACTGGAAGAAGTAGGGCCATCCCTACTAGCTGGGGAAAGTTTCCCTCTGGCATCATTGCCGAGCATATATCACACGTTGATTGTTCGAGCATTTGCCTTGGTAATTCCATGTAGCTCGTATACTAAATTACAGTTTCAGAGGCCAGGATATCGACCTATTCTGGCACATCAATTATCCACTTCCCCTTGGCCCATGACCAAGTGAAGGCGGTGTGACGATTAAATAGCTTTCCTACCCCATATATACATCACTCACCCTGTGTTTTGTGCTCCTTAGAACGACCATCTGCGACCGGGGAGGGGGGGAACACACCCCATTGATATCTTATAACCACCGTTTGGTCAAAGGGTTCCATCTGTAAGTGATGGATTCCCCACGGACCATATGGTGAACATCAACAAGGGCTTCTGCTAGACAAATTCAAATCCACAGTCCTTCGGGACCCTGTGGTGACTAAGGGATGTGTGCCCCTCGTAGGCTAGTCCTCGGGGATCCCTTCCCCAACAGCCGTCCCTCCTTCGGATATGGTGTTAACTATGGGTCGTGTGCCCCTTGTAGGCTAGCCCTCGGGGACCTCACCTCCATCATTAGTCGCCTTGTCCGCTTGTTTCAACCCACGGAACCATGGTGCCCCTTGTAGGCTAGTCCTCGGGGTTTCCTATCTGATTGGGATCTACTGGCTGCCGTTGTGCCGACCGACTAGTTAGGGGCTTACTCCACACGTGGGTATGACCCATTTCTCCCCTGCAATCCTTCAAGGACGGGGGAGATGCTGCCCAATTTCCATAAGGTTTCTTAATTAATCAAGTTACCTCCAGTAAATTGGTCTCAATAAAACATATGTTCTTAGTTAATAAACTCTCGTGCTCGAGTATGAACCTTGCACTAGCTTATAACTTTGCTCCTGAAGAGCCCTGGACTCTAACTCAACAGGCAATCAACCTAATTAACCTCAAAACCATCAATAGCATCTTAATAAATCAAAATAGTTTCAAAATGTTTCAAAAATCAACTAAAACAGCGTGGTCCTAATCCGGTGCGCCCTAATACGGCGCGGTATCCCCCCGCACCGGATTAACATTAGACTCATAACTTCACAGTCTGGCTTGGCCCGTTCCCGACGCACCCTAACCCGGCGCGCCCCAAAGCCACCGCGCCGGTTTAGCATATGCTATGGCCGCACCGGATTAAGACCCTTTTGCCTACGCTTGGCCGCGCCGGGGAAACCTATCCCTACGCATGGTCATGCCGATTTTGAATTATTGCTCTCTTCTAATCACTCACTCGTCTTTGGAGCGATCTTCTCCTCTCGCGGTCGAGATTAATAAACCCCAATCAATAATAAACTAAATAAGGAAAGGGATGTTCAGGCCCAAACCATCCTATTATCGCGCTTCTACTGTCATGTCTGTTAGCATCATGCTTTCGTTATCATGCCTATGCTACCACTTTCATCTCCCTTGGTGGAGATTAATAAACTTGATTGATCATTGTCTATCTTCATAATTCTATTACCATGCTTAGCATAATCATGAGCATCACGCATGCATGCTTGCATAGACCCTCAGGTATATCAAATGGCACTGACGGAAGTCCAGGTTACGCCCGACCGGAAGTTTTTGCCATGCGTGATGGTGGTCTTTGGACCTATGTCCTCCGCCATGTACTGAGGGTCTCCAACATAATGAACCATGCCTCTCTTGCATGATAGATAAAAGCATTTCATGTGACCTCGTCACATTCATACTTTTGCATCTTGTTTCGGCCTCGAACGGCATACTATCTCGATAATTAATCAAAGGTTTTCTCCCTTATAGGGGATGTAATTAACGTCATAGCCTTTACGGTATGGCGGACTGCTGGTCCCGACCCGAGTCTCACTCTCGCCCACAAGGGTCAGAATGAGCCCACAATAAACTTGTCACTCACGTGACTGGCACGCCTGTGTGGTCAATAAACCAATTGGTTATTTATTAATTAACTGGTTGATTGACCCGAACAAAATGACCCAACAAAAATAAACCGTCCCAACAGTAGGATAGACAGGAAAATCACTAGTTGATATTGTCAATATCTAGGTGGTTGTCTAGTGTCTTGGGCATCTAAAAAATAGCATATTGCTGCTCTTTCAATAGCTAAGTCAGAGTATGTTGCTGCAGGGAACTGTGCAGCCCAAGTCCTTTGGATTAAGCACCAGCTTATTGAATATCACATTAAACTTGGTTGTATTACTATTCTCTGTGATAACACTAGTGCCATATGTCTAACAAAAAATCTTGTTCACCATTCCCGGACTAAGCATATTGAAATAAAACACCACTTTCTTAGAGATGAAGTTAATAAAAAAGAAATTGACTTAAATTTCATTGAGTCTGAAAAATAGATTGCTGACATCTTCACCAAACCTCTTAATAATGAAAGGTTTAAATATTTGAGAAGAGAACTTGGTCTGTGTAAATTCTCAGCATAAATAATATTCTCTTTCTACTTTAACACATGCTTTTGTCTCTAAATGTTGTATATGGTACTGTCAGTATCTACATGGTTGTGTGGTGCTCTTCACTCTTTGACACATAGGTATATCAAATGGTACGCTGGGAGAAAGACAAATTATCTCTGTCTAGAAACCCACATCATGTGTAGAGGTTCACCTCCACCTGGTATCATGGGTCAATAATGCATACATCTATATTTTCCATATCATTCCATTATGCATGTAGTAAGGGGGAGTTCATGGTTGACATGCATGTCCATGAGTCTGTGTATTCAATGTTGTGTCTAGCAATAATGCATATAGATAGGGAGAGCTTGTTTCAAAAACATTCTGTCAGTTATGTGTCCTATTTGGTTGGCAATAGCTTTGTCTGCTGTATTTTTGTATTGCTCTTTGATCCAACCTGAATATAATACAATCTGGTCTTCAATTCATTATTCTCAGCTCTAAAATTCAAAAATCTTCTCCTATAAGAATCCTTGATGCACCATAAAATTTTTTTTTGGTTTAAGTCTAATAAATCAAAGAATCTAAAGTTTGAACTCAATGAAAAGACTGTAGTTCACATTTAATAGTCTTCAACCATATCTTTCATGGTATGTTTGTGTAAGGACTCTCTAAATATGAAATTTTAACATTCATGATAATCTTGGTCGAAATCTTGAATTGTGTATTATTTTTAAACATAAAATATTTTACAAAACCAAAGGGTAGCTATGTTAAAAACTATGATTCAACATCCATGAAGGTAGAGCAATGGCAGATTACACTGAGAAACTAGGCTCTTTATCAAATAAATGAGGATAACCTATGTCATGAAGAGTACTGCTATCTCTGATTAAATAGATTGCTATAATAATTGAAAATTTTATAGGCAGAGCAATGACATTATATGTGGTGAGTAACTGGATTACTTCACCTGAGACGTGTTGTGCCTCATGTCTAAAATCACTCTAATGTTATCTTTGTTCAAAATGACACAGAATGGTGAATTCTACTAAGTAACTAGGGGTACTAGCGTCTAATCAACGTGTACCCTTATATCAAAAGGTATGGATTACACCTGACTGTTCTGAAAAATTATGAGTAGAAAGGAAATGAAAATCATGATGTCACCCTGTGGTAAATGGAAAACAGAAATGTCAAAAGTGTTTAATCTCAATACATGTTATGAGAATATAGTAAGAATTTCATTGGGTTTGAATGAGTAAGATGAAGTGAGATTGAACAGAACATCACTTTGTAGGTCTGGTTTATTGCTATTAAATGCAAATGCAACATTATTCAAAGAGTTTGGATACCGAATTCTCCTTTCATCATTCTTAAACCAAATCTCTATCAGAGTTGCATTATGTGAAATCTTACAATCAGAAGAATCTATTGTTTCTATGCTAAGCTAAGGAAGAATGAATCAGATTGTGCATATATTCATACTTCTGTTCCTCTCTTTTTGATCTTGTATTACTCCCTTCATCTAAAATTTCTGTCATTTCCCTATCAAGCAAAACTTTTCACTATCACTATTTGTTTGCTGATGGCAAAGGGGGAGAGATCTTGATGGCAGAATTAGATTTTCTTGATTCTAACTGGGGGAGAGATCCTGAGAGAGTCTACCTTGTTTCTATCTATGGGAGAGTATGCCTTGTTTCTATGTATGCATATGCATGTCTGCATGCCTTTCAATGCATATATGTCTCTTATTGCACTTGACTGTGATATTTGCATATTCTGACTCATTAAGTAATAAGTGTTGCCATCAAAATATAGCAGTATTGCCATCATAAAAAAGGGGGAGAATGTTGTGTCTCCTCTGATTTTGATGTCTAATTTTAATGATGGCAACAATATTTTTGATCTTAGATTGACTCTGGCAACGTTGTTATCTTAAACCTTTTACGTTAGTCAGAATGAGTTCTTGTGCATATGAAGGTCGATGCAAGTTGTTGCATCTTCATAGTGTTGCATATGAAGGTTGATGCATGTTGCATATGAAGGTCGATGCAGGTTGATGCATCTTCATAGTGTTGCATATGAAGGTCGATGCATGTTGGATATCAAGGTCGATGTAGGTTGATGCATCTTCATAGTGTTACATATGAAGGTCGATGCATGTTGCAAATCTGCAGGTTGATGAATCTTCATAGTGTTGCATATGAAGGTCGATGCATGTTGCATATCAAGGTCGATCCAGGCTGATGCATGCTCATAGTGTTGCATATGAAGGTCGATGCATGTTGCATATCAAGGTCGATGCAGGTTGATGCGTGCTCATATTGTTGCATATGAAGGTCGACGCATATTTATACTGATGTATATCAAGGTCGATGCATGGTCATATTGTTGAATTTGTAGGTCGATGCATATTCATATTGCTAGATATTATGGTCGATGCTAGTGAGCTAGCTACTGAAGGACAAGTCTATGCATGTGTTAGTAAGATCGATGCTAGTGAGCTAGCGACTGAAGGACAAGTCTACGCATGTGTTAGTAAGGTTGATGCTAGTGAGCTAGCAACTGAAGGACAAGTCTATGCATGTGTTAGTAAGGTCGATGCTAGTGAGCTAGCGATTGAAGGATTAGTCTATGCATGTTAAAATTGGGTCGATGCTTGTTAGTTATTGTTCTCAAGGTCGATGCACCTTGCGCATTTACCATGAGGTAAGGTCGATGCATCGTCATTTCAAGTTAGTGTGTCTGTCAATGAAAGTCTACCTATATTTCACCAAGGTCGATGTTGTTACTTTGACCTACTCCATGTGTTAGCCATACAGGTTGAAAGACTTCACTTATGCATCGATGTATTTAAAGAATTCATGAGCATTCACTTAAATAAATTACCTGACCTCATGAAGCATCTGAAATTGCATTTGCTAATCACTATTACATGCTTCTACATATTCTATCGTATATTACTGCGGTTATTTGAGAAATCCTTATTTTTCAACTCAGTCATCTATGTATCATCTGATTAATCTCTTTCTTGTTTCAGCTTGTGTATCTGAATTGGTGGGGTCTGCCTTAGCATTTTAATTCCGCATCTTAAGTGCTTATATTTGAAAAGAATTTTGGGTAGATCTATTCACCCCCCCTTTAGATCTGCTAGTTATCCGACTCAACAACACCGTGATCAATATAGCTCCCATGGGCACAAGTACTTTTGGGTGCTCCTCCCAGGACCAGATCGGGCCCTATGTGCACAAGTATTAAGTCATGTATATTTTAGACATCCACTAAAGTTATAGCCAATATAGAGTTCCAAAGAAAAAACCATTGTAGGATGATAAGGTAGATTTCACGAATGAAGGAGTTCAGGGACTGGACTTTGAACAAGTATAACACATCATTAATCCTCACAAAAATAAAGACATGGCGTGAAAATTGGGTAAATGGCGCCGACTCAGTCGCCACGAATTACAGAAATAGCACCCACGTGAGTGGTCGCCCATTCCTACGAACAGTACAGGCTTGATGAAATAGCGCCCAGGTTCAGGTCTGATGTGAAACCACCTTGGGGGTGGCAGCCACTCGACCAATGCCCCTTGGACATATCAAGCAAGCAATGCGACGTACCCGGCGATATCACTCAAGCAGACTCAACTGCGTAGCACACACTAGTGCCCGTAGGTGAGTCGGCGATAGTGTTGAGGGTCCGAGGTGAAACCTTCACGCTCCGAGGGATTTGGCTAGCTTTAGGATGAACCCCTAAGCGTCCAGGATGCCCAACCTCGCAGGCGGCCAGCACGCCAAGGGCGTGGGTTGTAGGGTGTGCTCTCTCACAACACACTCCGCGGCGGACACTCAACTTGATCGATTTTGGATCGGGCACTCACTCTCCACCGACGGATCAACCAGAAGCAATACTAAACTAAGCAAGACAATTCCAGCAGAGGAATGTGTTCAGGGAGCTCGCCTGATCGGTGTGAAGACAATGATCCCGGTTGGAGACGACGGCGAGCGTGGAAGAGTGGGCTTACCCGCACGCCACGTCGGAGAAGCTTCAACCTAAAAATTCAAGTTACATGCACTACGCCCCATGCAATTGGACTAGGGGTGGGGATTAGTTTTACAACTAAAATGTACCTCCACATAGGGAGGGGCGGTCAGCCGGCCAGGCGGGGTGGGGAAAACTCCGCTAGAAGCCGATGTGGAAGAAGACTGTCGGTTCTGCCACCTCTCAGGAATAGCTTGATAGGCAGGCGCTATCGGTGCTGCCACAGGCTCTCCCGAACTCCATTGTTGACGAAACTAGCACCAAAACGTTCTGAGCCGACCCATGATGACGCCAAAATTATTGGGGAATTTCCTGATGCTGTCGGTGGCCGAGTCAAAGTCGGGATCAAAGCTAGTTGGTTCTGACTCTGGAAGTCCATGAACTGTCACTGCTGGAAGATGTGGCCGCCACGAGCGCTCCCAGAGGCCGATGGTGGCGAGACCAGAACCGTTACGACCGTGGATGGCTCCTCTTCAATCAAAGATGCATGGGGTTGCCGGCGGAGGTTGGAGTAGATGGTGAGACCCAGAAAGGTAACGGGGGGTCGGATCTGACTCAGGATTGACTGACCTGCGCACTCCGAGGGAAAAATTCAGAACTTTGTGCTCTTGAGTCCAAATGAAGCCCTACTTCTTGGAGATGGCAGGGGACTTGGAGGATAAGACTTCAGTCAAGAAATCATGTCTAAATTCATCCTGGATTCGCTGTGGTCGCTTCTTTCCTTGGCTTCTAGTTCCCTGCTGGAGAAGTTTTGCGCAGTTGTGGGAGAATGGCTCTCCCGGGTAGCTCGGAGCTCGGACGGATGCGAGAGCACCTAAGCTGCGAAGCTATCTGGATGACGAATCCGCGGGTATATGCTAGGTTGCCTGAATCCATGGAAGCTATCTAGGTGGCTGCCTCTGCAACCTGATGCAACTCTGCTACTGCTGCTGTCTCTAGTGACAGCGAGATAAGGGGTGGGAAATGGGCTAGATGGGAGGGGAAATGGGGTGGATGGGTGTGTGGGCGACCCCAGGCTGTGAGGGGGTCTGGGAGGGGGTCATCCAAGGTGAGGGAGTGGCAGAATGGGGGCTAGAATGAGGCCTATTAGGTGGAGGGAGGGGCAGCTGCGAATTTGGTGTTGGGAGGGAGATAGGGAAGGAGTTTTTGAAAATGGGTTTAAGGGTGGGATAAATTTCTGGGCTTGGGGATGGGAAGAGGTGTGTTTGGAAGGGAAAGGGTGCTTGGGGAGTGGGGAATTCTCCCTTGGGAGATGAGAGAGGTGCTTGGGGAAGGGGAGTGGGTGGTTGGTGGTTGGAGGGTGGCTTAGGGAGTGGTGGATTCCACCTTGGGGAAGGAGGGGAATTAAATGGGTGATTTGGGGAAGGGAAGGGGGTTTTAATGAAGAGTGAATGGGGAGGAGAGAGAAGAAATTTCAAATTTGGGGGTGGGGAAGAGAGAGAAAGGGTCGCCCCTTCTAGAGAGAGAGAAGAGAGAGGGAGAGGGGAGAAAGAGGGAGAGGGGGAGCTTCTCACTCCAAGAAAATCACTCAAATTTTTAGAAATATTTCTATTGTAATTGAACATCAAGAGTTACAAATGAGAGACAGAAGGGGGCTATTTATAGACTCACATAATTCCTATGACCATAATACCCCTGAACAAATGACCCAATGACTCATCTGCCCAAGGGAGGGCGCCCCTTGGTCAAGCCCACTTAATTAGGCCCATTAAACAAGACAAATTAACCATATGACATCTAACTTAGGTAAATGACTCAATGACCTAGGTACATGACTCATATAAAAGGAAAATTATATGGTTTATGACTTAAATAAAATATAATGATTACATGACTAGACTCAGAAAAATATGACAGACACAATGGAACCATGCCGGCGATCAATCGGAGCTGTGAAAAATGTGAAGGGCGAGAGATGGCCCCATCATACCCCCGGGGTGCTAAGAACTCGACTGATGTGACACCACCTTGGGGGTGATATTCAGAAGACCGAAGACCCCTCGGACCTAGCAAGCAAGCAATGCAACGGACCGGCAACTTCACTCGAGCGGACTCACCCGCATAGCGCGCACCCGGGTCCGTAGGTGGACCGGCGATGGGGATGAGGGTCCGAGGTTGGACCTTGAGATTCCATAGGGTTTGCTAGCTTAATATTGAACCCCCAAGGGTCCCGGGATGCCCACAATCGTAGGCGGCCAACACGCCGAGGGCGTGGGATATAATGGCTCTCTCGCAACTCGCCCGCGGTAGTCACTCAATTATAAGCAAATTTGGGATCGGGCACTCTCTTATCGCCGACGGCACTAAGATGCAATACAAATTAAGCAAAGGAAACCAGCAAAGAGAAGTGTTCAGTAGCTCACTTGATCGGCATGAAAACGCCAATCCCGGCCGTAGACGAGGCGAGCGGGGAAGCGTGGGTATTTCCCTCATGCTGCGTCAATGAAGCTTTGGTCGCCAACCTGCTAATACATGCACTACGCCCCTTGCAAGGGGGTTGGACTAGGGGTGGGGAAGTCAATTTTACATCCAAACACTACCTCCTACAGGGAGGGGCGGCAAGCCAGCCAGGCGGGAAGGGGAGAATCAATCTAGGAACTTAATGAAAGAAAATCAACGGTTCTGTCTGCCCTCTGGAACATAGGATAGGCGGTCGAAGTCGGCGCCGCTGCAGCCTCTCCCGAACTCTGTTGTCGACAAAACTAGTTGGAGATCCTTTATAGTTGACCCAGGAAGACGTCCAATTTTTGGAACAATTTCAGGAAGGCGGTGCTAGTCGGGGCAGAGGCGCGAACAGGGGCTCTGCTTGCTGGTTATGGTAGCTTCAGCACCCCTACAGCTGGAAGACGAGGCTACCATGGATGCTCCTCACCTCCTATTCAGGCTTGTTTGGATTCGCTGGATTCACTGTCGAGTCCTCTTCGAACGGAGACCCACAGGGGTGCCGGAGGAGGTCGGAGTAGACAGAGACAGCCCGAACAGTGATCGGGTGTCCGTTTAGTCCCAGGAGGAACAGAACTACGCACCCAGGGGAGAAAAATGAGAAATTATAGCTCCAGATGACGAACGGGGTTCCGCTTCTTGGGGATGACAAAAGACTTGTAGGGAAAGCCCTCAGCCAAGTGGCGCTCCAAGAATCACAGGAGTCAGACCGTGGGAGCCTCTGCAATCCTTCTCTCATTGACTGCCTGGGAAGAGCTGCGCAGGTTTCCAAGAATAGCTCCTCTGGATAGCTCTGGTGTCGGGTGAAGATGAAACCATCTTGGCTGTGAAGCTGACTGGACGATGATGCCAACGGTATATGGTACACTTCCTGAAGCCTTACGATTATGTTGTGGCACTCTCTGCAATCTGCTGGTGCTTCTGCTGCCAGCGACCCAGAATAGGGCCTGGTAGGGAGTGGAGGTAAGAGAGGGGAGAATGGGGAAGGAGGGCTGATGGCTGGCTGTGGGTGCGACCCAGGTGGTGGGGGGTGATGGGGAGGGGAGGGGAATAGTTAGAAAGTGGAGGGAAATTCAAATTTGGCCTAGGGTTTGAGCCCCTTCAGCCTTGGGGAGATGGAAGGGTGCTTGGGAAAGGGTAGTAGGTGGTTGGGGGTTGGAGGGTGGCTTGGAGATTGGTGGGTTCTACCTTGGGGGTTGGGGGAACTTGAATGAGTGTATGGGGAAGGGGGGGATATTAATGAAGAGTGAATGGGAGGAGAGAGAAGAAATTTTGAAATTTGGGGGTAGGGAAGAGAGAGAGAGGGGGGGGGACCCCTTAGAGAGAGAGAGATATGAGAGAGATATATCAAGAGAGGGAGGGGAGATAAAATTCTAAGGGAATTTTTAATTTCATTGATCATCAAAGGTTACAAATGAGAGAGGGGAGGGGGCCATTTATAGACTCCAGACTTTTCACATGACCATACTATCCTTGGACAATTGACATAATGACTAGACAGACCAGGGAGGGGCGCCCATGGGCCTAGCACATTGAATTGGGCCCATTATGCAGCCTAGACAATCTAATGGCACTTAACTTAGGTAAATTACTCTCAAACCTAGGTACCGTACTCAAATAAAGGGAAGATTATATAGTTTATGACTCAAATAAAATATAAAAATTACATGACTACACTCAGAAACACATGACCAACACAATGGCACATGCCGACGAACAATCCGAGCCTCAAAAAATGCGGAGGGGCAAGAGATGCCCCCATCATACCCCCGGGGTGGGAAAAACTTGACCCCGTCGAGTATGGGTCCACCCGGGAGGTGGTGCACCAAGGCAGCTCTGATAAGTACAATATGAAGTGATCTAGAAGGGGAGGGGATGAATAGATCACGGTTTTTCATAGAATTAAAAAATACTGCAGAGTATATTGCTAAACGCAAATAACCTCAAGCTTTGACTATCGAAAATGATGCAGTGCAGTTAATAGCTCACGCAAATAGAAGGCATACCACAATAATACCACAATCGATCACACAAGGACTCAGAGGATTTTAAGGTGGTTCGGTCCTTCAGACCTACATCCACCCCACACTCAAACCGAGTGTGGCTTCACTAAAGGCTGGGCAACACAGCTTGCCAGACAACTGCTGATACACAGCTTCCCAGGAGAACAACCTCTCCTCTTCCTCCTACCCGGAGGGAACCTCTAGCGACCAGCAGTCACTAGAACCCAGAGACTCACGTCTCTCTTCCTCTTTACCAAGAGGGAACCCCACTAGTAGCAGCCCTGCTACTAGTGAACCAGAGGTCGAAGACCCCTCTTCCTCCCAACCCGGAGGGAACCTACAAGCAGCTCACCTGCTGCTTGCAAACCGGAGAATGAATCTCCCTTCTCCTGATCTCACAGGAGGACCTCGACCTCAATCCAGAGGATCGGAAACAAAAACAATGACAGTAGAAGAAGGATAAGAACAATAACCAAAAAAATACGAACGAAGGAAATCAAATGCCAGAAAATGGAAACAATGTAGCTCAACACAGAGCAATAGACTTCGGATTTGATCCGTAAGTCAGAACAACTCTTCTGATCACTCTTCTGCTCTCTCTCTCTTTTTCCCTCTGCTATTCTTTCTTCTTTCTTTTCTTTTCCTGGATCGAAGGGCTCTCAATTTTCCTGTTTTTTCTTCTATGCCTCTCTTCTTCGATCACCTTCATCTGAGGACGAAGGATTCTATTTATAGCAGAACAGCAGGTGGATAGGGCACAAAACGCGTGTGCCTCCCACGCTCGATCCAGAATCTTCCTGCCACGTGCCTTTATCAGATTGGTTCCTCTTGTCTCGGATCATGTGCAGCCCTGGAGTGTGGAATGTTCTTCCTCGGACCTGTAATGAGATTAAGTCCATTAATACGCTGCATGGCCATTAAAACCAAAACTGCATGAGGTATAGTAACAACACGACGTGACTATTACTCGAGATAACACAAGAACGACACGAGATACTCTATAACAGGTCAGATACACAGAAGAAAAAGACACGAGGTGAGGTTATAAGCAAAAGAGACACGAGGCCACGAATGCAAAAACAACACGAGGACAACACGGGCTAACGACAGAAACCGACATGAAGACTAAAGCGAGAAACCAACACGAGGACAGAATATAACGAAAACGACTTGAGGTGAAAACAACATGAAGTGAAGTTTGACACGAAGTAAAAAGCAACGACACAAAGTATAGTGGTGACAAACACACACTATATAGAAAACGACACGAAGCCAGTAAGAACAGCACGAGATGAAAATAGCACGGGCTGGTAACGACACGAAGTCGAAACAGTAAATGACACGGGATCACACTGCACGTAGTAAAACTACACGAAGACTTAATAAGAAAAACGACACGAGGTGGCAATAAGGAGAACGACATGAAAACAACATGGACTAGCAACCGAAACCGACACGAAGTCAAACAGTACAACACGAGGTGTTGTAACCAAGAAGAAGTGCCAATCAACACGAAGACAGTATGCAAAGAAACGACTCGAAGTGAGATGAGAACAGAATGAAACAAAGAAGACGACACGGAGTGCATGAAACCAACACGAAGACGTGGACTATAGTAACCGTCATGAAGTGTGGTTACTAAGTAGGAACGACACGAGGTCTACAGGAAAACTACTCGAAGTTCATCAGAACTTTTAGTGCAGCTTCAGGAACATGACACGAAGTCATGAGAAGAGAAAACTATCACAAAGTGAAACGAACACTTGAACTAAGACTGACTTAGAGACTCAGCGAAGGGACTCGAAGAAAGGAATACAAAGGATGACATGGAAACAACACAGTAAACAAATACTGCACGAGGTGAAAGACAGCACTCAATCAGACGACAACATGGCTAACTCGACACGAGGTGAAAACGCGAAGTAAGAATGACATGAGGTTTTAAGGAAAACAGCACGAAGACAGAACTTGTACGAACACACGAAGTGTTACCTCTTAGCAGCTTTTCCATATAAAACCATGGATAACTCAAGTGTAAGATATCTGATAAAAAATAACAACAACAATTAACATAGTGTTGCTCATCATCAAAACACTTAGGGAAGACACAAAATCCAACAATCTCCCCCTTTTTGATGATGGCAACACTATATTAAGTATAAGAGATAAGTTCAAAAGAGATCATTTCAGGATATTTGCAGACAAATTAAAGCATACTTGCTTCCTTACTTCCCCTGAGAAACCTGAACACTCCCCCTGAACACAGTAACAGTTTACCTCAAACCTTGACAACTAACTCCCCCTCAACAAACTAACTCCCCCTCAACACTATTCTCTCCCCCTTTGACATCATCAAAACTACGGGCAAATCTGAAGATACAGAGAAAGGAAAATTGCTGACTATAGAGAGAAAACAGGACAGAGTAAGGCAGATAAATGGATACTATTGAGATGTTTAGTCAATTAAGAAAGCCATTAATTTTATGTGAGGATTTTTGAGGATCAGTTAGTCAGACTGTGCAAAAACTGTGAATAAGGATTCGCTCCATACACAGAACCAGATTCTAAGCAAGTGAGGTACAAGATACCAGATTGATCAAAATAAGTCTTTATTGAGAGAGTATTATGTAAGACAGTCAGAAGACAAAGACCTGTGGTATTGAGAACAAACAAATCAAAAGCTATACTTCAAGTGAGCAGGATCTTTAAAGATGGTCAAGATCAAAGGTAAGTCTGTCAAGTACACCTTTGACATTAGGGAGACACCTTGTTTAGAGGCAAGAATCCCCAGTTACTCGGTGGCAGGACCACATTACCCCTTCTGATAAGAGGACAGAGATAGTATTCTAACTGGTGTTGACATTAAGGTGACACCTTTATCTGAGGCCAGACACCCCAGTTACTAACCAGATATGTACCATAGCTCTGTATGATCAAGACAACTACTAAGACCAGATAATTACTGCCATCTCATGACATGGGAAGCTTTCACTTCATTGATGAAAATCCCAGTTTCTCAATGAGCAGTTAACAAAGTTGATAACAATTTTATGAAATTTGTTTTTATTAACCAACTCTTAAAACCTTGTTAATGAAGCTTGAGTCCGTTTAAGAATAATACACCAGATCCAAGGTGATTCAGACTAAAGCACAAAATACCTCATTTTGGACTCACATTGACTAAGTAGGTATGCTGTACTGGCTAGATCAGAAGACAGTTACAGTGTATGAAGATTAATCTTGAATTCAGATTTTGATCTCAATGGGACTAACAGCTGAAATTCCAACAAGAAATTAGATGATCAGCCTTAAAGAGTAAAGCATCCAACATTTTCGTTTATACACCTAATCAACCTGATTCTCTTATGATGTCAGCAAAATGTCGTTCGGAGTATGTTCAAATTAGGTCAAAGATCAAAACACTTATTATAAATCAGCTCCCCCTGAGACCTTGACCCCAACACCAACTTAACCAAGACAACCCTCAAAACACTTCAAAGAGAACACCATGAAGTTTGGACAGACTATTCAATCAAAACGGAGTGAGTCACTAAAACACTCATAATGAAGTTATTTCTTCAGCAACAGATGATGAATATGATAAGCATAATAACACATGACATGGTATTCAGAAATCAATTTTTCAATCATGAAATTCTGTAAATACCTAGTTCTCTGCGCAAAGTGCTAAATTTTTCAGTATCCAGTGGCTTAGTAAAGATATCTGCAATTTGTGAGTTAGTGCCAACATGGATCAACTCAAAAGTCCTCCTAGCTACTTCATCTCAAATAAAATGATGCCTGATTTCAATATGTTTGGTTCGGGAATGAAGTATAGGATTCTTTGCACTATTTATTGCACTAGTATTGTCACAAAAGATAGAAGTACAACCTAGCTCAACCGAGTAGTCCAGAAGCTGGTGTTTTATCCATATAACCTGTGTGCCACAGCTCCCTGCTGCCACATACTCAGCTTCAGCAGTAGATAGAGCCACAGAGTGTTGCTTCTTGGATCCCCAAGAGACTAAGCACCCTCCTAGAAATTCGCAGTGACCACTTGTGCTCTTCCTGTCCAATTTACATCTTGCATAATCTGCATCAGTGTATGCAATGAGATCTAAACTACATGATGCAGGATACCAGAGACCTAGATCATGGGTGGCAGATAAGTATCTAAAAATTCTCTTTACAGCTGCCAGATGCAATTCAGTAGGCCTAGCCTGGTATCTGGCACACATCCCTACACTAAATTGAATGTCGGGCCTGGATGCAGTTAAGTAGAGGAGTGAACCGATCATACCTCTATATAGTTTAGCATCCACCTCTTTACCTTTTTCGTCTGAATCCAGTGAGGAGCTGGTACCCATGGGTGTTGAGATTGTCTTGAGGTTGGTCATTCCAAACCTTTTCAGCATCTCCAGAGTATACTTGGTTTGATTTATGAAACAACCATCCTCCATTTGTTTGACCTGCAGCCCAAGAAAATATTTTAGTTCGCCAACTAGACTCATTTCAAATTCTTGGGACATAGACTCAGAAAAATCTTTACATAATTTTGAATTGTTAGATCCGAAAATGATATCATCAACATATACCTGGACCACAATTAACTCCTTTCCGAGACTTTTGGTGAAGAGGGTTTGGTCAACCTTACCTCGAATGTAGCCCTTGCTCACAAGGAACTCAGAAAGTCTCTCATACCAGGCTCGGGGAGCCTGCTTCAATCCATAGAGGGCTTTATTCAACCTAAAAACCATGTTAGGCTGAACAGAGAAATTAAACCCAGGAGGTTGTTCAACATATACCTCTTCCTTCAATAACCCATTTAAGAATGCGCTTTTGACATCCATTTGCTGTAGCCGAATGTTTCTAGAGCATGCAAATGCAAACAAGAATTCTTATAGCTTCCATCTTAGCTACTGGTGCATAGGATTCATCAAAATCCACACCAAATTCCTGACTGTAGCCTTGAGCTACAAGTCTTGCTTTGTTTCTAGAGATAGCACCATTTTCATCAATCTTATTTTTGAAAACCCATTTAGTGCCAATGACATGAGTGTTTTCAGGTCTAGGAACTAGTTTCCATACATTATTTTTCTCAAATTGATTTAATTCCTCACCCATGGAGGATACCCAAGAATCATGCTTTAAAGCCTCTTCCACAGTCTTGGGTTCTACCTGAGATGTCAAAGCAGCTAAGTCCTGTTCTTGGACAGTTCTAAAGTGAGACCTTGTCCTAGTGGGATCATGCAAATTACCTATGACATTTTCACTAGGATGATCTTTGTGAAATATTACCTCACCTGAGGGTTCACCTATCTCAGTTGCTCCTTCTTGTTGTAAGTTTTCTGGTTGAGCAGTTTGCTGCATCTCTTCTTCTTCAATTTTCTCCAAGAAATCTCCCTCATCAGGTGACTCCCTGTCATCATTTATCTTTTTGTCAGATAGAACATTCTCATCAAACACCACATGAGGTGTTTCTTCAACAGTTTGCTCATCTTTATTGAAGACTCTGTAAGCCCTAGAGGTTTCTGAATATCCGAGAAAAATTCCAGGAGAGCTTTTTGCTTCAAACTTATCCAAACCATTCTTACCATTATTGTGGATGAAACATTTGGAACCAAAGATTTTAAAGTAAGAAATGTTTGGCAGCTTACCCTTGAGGAGTTCATAAGGAGTTTTCTTATGAGTAGGTCTTACCAAGGCTCGATTTAAAATGTAGCATGCTGTATTTGCAGCTTCTGCCCAAAATCTCCTTGGAAGTCCACTCTCAATCAGCATAGTCCTGGCCATTTCAATTATTGACATGTTTCTTCTCTCAACAATTCCATTCTGCTCTGGTGTCCTGGGAGAAGAAAATCTGTGAGTCACTCCCTCTCTTGAGCAAAATTCAGAGAATGAAGAGTTTTCAAACTCTCCTCCATGGTCAGACTGAATTGTAATGATATTATGTTCACCTTGCAGTTTGATTTTATTAAAAAGTTCTTCAAAGTGAACAAAAGCATCATTTTTATTTGCTAAACAGAACAACCAAGAAAATCTAGTGAAGCCATCAACTATGACTAGACCATATCTCTTACCTGACAGGCTTTGTATTCGATTAGGACCAAAGAGATCCATGTGCAAGTGCTGTAGTGGTTTAGATGAGAGACCCTCAGTTCTCAACTTAAAAACTGCACGAGTCTGTTTACCTTGAGCACAAGCATCACAGAGCTTGGACCCTAACTGGAATTTTATTTTGGGCAAACCTCTGACTAGGTTAAAATTAGACAGTTTATTCAAAGTAGACACACTAGCGTGGCCTAGACGCCTATGCCAGTCAAAAGCAACCTGTTCAGAATTAGCAGACAGACACAAGTTTGTTTCAGAATTATCATCTAGATCAACGATGTACACATTATTTACTCTATGACTTTTGAACATGATGTTATCAGAATTCAGCTCAAAAACAGTGCACGAGTTGTGGTCAAAGAGTACCTTGTGTCCTTTGTCACAAGGTTGACTTATACTTACCAGGTTGTGCTGAAGTCCTTCTACAAGATACACATCTTCAATGGAGTTAGTGGAGGACTTACCAACCGTACCAATTCCAATTATTCTTCCTCTGTTATTTCCTCCAAATTTGACCAAGCCCCCAGACTTCATTTTTAGTTTGCTGAATTTGGACCGGTCTCCTGTCATGTGCCTGCTATAGCCGCTGTCAAGATACCACTTGTTATGCTCAGCTGCCAGGCTGACCTGCAAAAATTCAGACAGAGTAATGTGGGACCCAACTCAAATTGGGTCCAAAACCAGTTTTCAGATTATGCAAAAAGCACTTGGGAACCCACATTTGTTTTATAGTTCTCTTCAGTGGTTTTATGTGAGTTGATTCTTCCCTTTTGTCATTTCTTGGTGGGTGTTGAATAAGCTTATTCCTATTTGAACTATGCTGTTTCTGAACAAAGACATTGTTGGTTGGCCTCTTAGAGGATACGCGTGTGTGTTGAGCATAATTCATGTAAGCATTTTTACTCCAATAAAATTTGTGCTGAAACTGGTGAACGTTGCCATGCTCTACTTGATAATTAGCATGATGAGCTTTCTTAACAAAACTTTTCACTCTTTTTGTGACATCAATAGGATTGGTTCTGTGAGAACCTTTGTTCCCCACTTGTTGCACATGTGCAGTTCTTGTTTCAGGATTTCTCGACTTAGGTTGCTGACCAATAGATTGAATGAATTTGCCGGTCGAAAACTTCATTGTAGAGACAGATTTGGAACTGGATGGTGTTTCCAGTTTCTCTTTGCCTTTGGCGGGGCAGAACGTGGTAGTCTTAAATTCAAAGGGTTTTTTACTAGTAGGATTGTATCCTAATCCCTCCCTATTGAAGTTTACCCTCGACCCCAGAAGGGCATTCAGGTTGTTTCTCCCCTCTGTAAACTTCTCAAGCACTTTTTCTTTGTCCTCAATCTCCTTCTGAAATTCATTGCATTGGTCCTGGAGTTCCTGATTAACTTTTCTAACTGCCTCATATTTTTCAGCCATCAGTCTAATCTCTCCTTTACACTCTTCAGCTTTACACTTCAGCTCATCCATTCTAGCTAGACTCTCCTCTCTTTCCATTCTCAACCTCTCAATCTCACCTTTAACCTGGTCTAGCTCAATGACCATCTCCTTGGTTTTCATGCTATCAGTGATAATAGAAGAGTGTTCTTCAGACAAGGAATGAAACTTACGTCTAAGCATTCTGTGCTCCTTGTTTAAACAATTATATTTACTTAACAGGTCGCCATAGGCGTCCTCCCAATCATCTAAAGTAAAATTCTCAAATAGGTTTGTTACCTCTTTCTCATGATCGGCCATGAGGCAGGTCTTCTCTTCATTTTCACTGGACGAAGTGGCTTCTGGGTCCTCCTCCTCATCGCTCCATGTGCACAGCATGGCCTTCTTCTTCTTGTGCACCATCTTCTTCTGGTGTCCTGGAGCCTTAGCTTGTAGCTCTGGACATTCACTTTTCATGTGACCGGGTTTCTGACAATGATAGCAAGTGATCTTCTTAGCAGACCGGTTCTTCTCAAATCCTCACTCAGGAGACTTCATTGCAGCATTAAATTTCTTCCTCCTGTAGAATTTTCCTTTAGTTCTCAGGAACTTTCTGAATTGCCTGGTGAGCATAGCTCGCTCGTCCTTGTCTAGGTCTGAGAATCCATCAGAGCCTTCGCTGCTATCATCACTGCTGCTGCTGCTGCTGTTGTTCTTCTTAGCATGTCGTGAGACCTTCAGAGCAACATTCTTTCCCTTTCTGTCATGCCCATCGTTTCCATGTTTGAAATTCATTTCATGGGTCATGAGGGATCCAATCAGCTGGGTCACTGTCATGATGGATAAATTTCTTGATTCCTCTATTACAGTCACCTTGGTTTCCCAGACGGGAGTTTGAGACCTAAGGATCTTCCTGACTATGTCTTCTTGTTGAATATCCTTTCCAAGGCCCTTCAGACTGTTGATGATCACAGATAATATGGCATACATTTCTGTGATCGGCTCCTCTGGCTTCATCTTAAATAACTCATATTGAGTTGTAAGTATGTTGATCTTGGTAGCCTTCACCTGAGATGTCCCCTCATGAATTAACTGCAAATCATCCCACATGTTCTTTGCAGTCTTGCACGCTGAGATCCTCGAATACTCTTCCGGGTGGACGGCGCACTGTATGATGTTAAGAGCTGTCCAATTCAGTGCGGAGAGTTTGACCTGATCTTCTGTCCACATATCTTCATTCGGTGGAAGGGTGTATGGACCATCTGTAATCACTTTCCATAGCTTGTGGCTTTGGGCCCTGATAAAGACTTCCATCCTGTTCTTCCAGAAGAATACCATCAAAGAAGGGGGGACGGGTGATAGACTGCCCATCAGCTATGAAACTGCGAGGACCAGTGGATCCGTTTCCCTGGCCGTTGGACCACATTCTGGGAAAAACCTGCTCTGATACCAACTAATAAATACAATATGAAGTGATCTAGAAGGGGAGGGGATGAATAGATCACGGTTTTTCGTAGAATTAAAAAATACTGCAGAGTATATTGCTAAACACAAATAACCTCAAGCTCTGACTATCGAAAATGATGCAGTGCAGTTAATAGCTCACGCAAATAGAAGGCATACCACAATAATACCACAATCGATCACACAAGGACTCAGAGGATTTTAAGGTGGTTCGGTCCTTCAGACCTACATCCACCCCACACGCAAACCGAGTGTGGCTTCACTAAAGGCTGGGCAACACAGCTTGCCAGACAACTGCTGATACACAGCTTCCCAGGAGAACAACCTCTCCTCTTCCTCCTACCCGGAGGGAACCTCTAGCGACCAGCAGTCACTAGAACCCAGAGACTCACGTCTCTCTTCCTCTTTACCAAGAGGGAACCCCACTAGTAGCAGCCCTGCTACTAGTGAACCAGAGGTCGAAGACCCCTCTTCCTCCCAACCCGGAGGGAACCTACAAGCAGCTCACCTGCTGCTTGCAAACCGGAGAATGAATCTCCCTTCTCCTGATCTCACAGGAGGACCCCGACCTCAATCCAGAGGATCGGAAACAAAAACAATGACAGTAGAAGAAGGATAAGAACAATAACCGAAAAAATACGAACGAAGGAAATAAAATGCCAGAAAATGGAAACAATGTAGCTCAACACAGAGCAATAGACTTCGGATTTGATCCGCAAGTCAGAACAACTCTTCTGATCACTCTTCTGCTCTCTCTCTCTTTTTCCCTCTGCTATTCTTTCTTCTTTCTTTTCTTTTCCTGGATCGAAGGGCTCTCAATTTTCCTATTTTTTCTTCTATGCCTCTCTTCTTCGATCACCTTCATCTGAGGACGAAGGATTCTATTTATAGCAGGACAGCAGGTGGATAGGGCACAAAACGCGTGTGCCTCCCACGCTCGATCCAGAATCTTCCTGCCACGTGCCTTTATCAGATTGGTTCCTCTTGTCTTGGATCATGTGCAGCCCTGGAGTGTGGAATGTTCTTCCTCGGACCTGTAATGAGATTAAGTCCATTAATACGCTGCATGGCCATTAAAACCAAAACTGCATGAGGTATAGTAACAACACGACGTGACTATTACTCGAGATAACACAAGAACGACACGAGATACTCTGTAACAGGTCAGATACACAAGAGAAAAAGACACGAGGTGAGGTTATAAGCAAAAGAGACATGAGGTCACGAATGCAAAAACAACACGAGGACAACACGGGCTAACGACAGAAACCGACATGAAGACTAAAGCGAGAAACCAACACGAGGACAGAATATAACGAAAACGACTCGAGGTGAAAACAACACGAAGTGAAGTTTGACACGAAGTAAAAAGCAACGACACGAAGTATAGTGGTGACAAACACACACTATATAGAAAACGACACGAAGCCAGTAAGAACAGCATGAGATGAAAACAGCACGGGCTGATAACGACACGAAGTCGAAACAGTAAATGACACGGGATCACACTGCACGAAGTAAAACTACACGAAGACTTAATAAGAAAAATGACACGAGGTGGCAATAAGGAGAACGACATGAAAACAACATGGACTAGCAACTGAAACTGACACGAAGTCAAACAGTACAACACGAGGTGTTGTAACCAAGAAGAAGTGCCAATCAACACGAAGACAGTATGCAAAGAAACGACTCAAAGTGAGATGAGAACAGAATGAAACAAAGAAGACGACACGGAGTGCATGAAACCAACACGAAGACGTGGACTATAGTAACCGTCACGAAGTGTGGTTACTAAGTAGGAACGACACGAGGTCTACAGGAAAACTACTCGAAGTTCATCAGAACTTTTAGAGCAGCTTCAGGAACACGACACGAAGTCATGAGAAGAGAAAACAATCACAAAGTGAAACGAACACTTGAACTAAGACTGACTTAGAGACTCAGCGAAGGGACTCGAAGACAGGAATACAAAGGATGACATGGAAACAACACAGTAAACAAATACTGCATGAGGTGAAAGACAACACTCAATCAGACGACAACATGGCTAACTCGACACGAGGTGAAAACGCGAAGTAAGAATGACATGAGGTTTTAAGGAAAACAGCACAAAGAAAGAACTTGTACGAACACACGAAGTGTTACCTCTTAGCAGCTTTTCCATATAAAACCATGGATAACTCAAGTGCAAGATATCTGATCAAAAATAACAACAACAATTAACATAGTGTTGCTCATCATCAAAACACTTAGGGAAGACACAAAATCCAACAAGCTCCAGGCGAACCACGATCTTCTGGCTCGTCCCGCGTCCATGGCCGGGGGATGGCGCTTCAACTTCTCAAAGTGGCACGGACACACCCTCATGCTGGCGATGATACCGTGCTTGCCTAGTACTGCTTCTGTGTGCACACGTCGGGCTCTCAGGCTGATTTATGGTGGCGCTCCAAGGGTGTCCCTCCCAAAGGAAGGTATAGGCTTAAGGCACTCACTAGGTTCCACCGCGGTGCCCATATAGGGTGCCAGATCCGCCACTTGGGAAGTGGGATGAATCCCAAAACCCATCGGTAAGTCCAACCCGTAAGCCGGGTTGCCAAAGCCACTCGGAACTTGGGAAGGTCCAAGCCCTCGTGCCCTTGATTTGAATATGACCCAAAGGTAGAGCCACTCCAATATCATCATCACCAATTTTACCTTCTTGGAGTACCAAGTGGCGCTCACGAGCTTTTGCCCACCTTTTGTAAATCTCACCGCCGTTGCTTGGTGCTTGCTTAGACGCTCATGCCATGTACTACGATGCGGTGTGGGGGTGAAATGTGTGGGATGCAAAGGTGGACCAGGACAACCATATGTAGACCAATTATGCTTTGATGCTATGAAGACTGTGATGGGCCTAGGTGGGCCGGGGCAGCCAAAGGTGGCCCTATCATGCATGGACTTTATAGCAAAGGTTGGAGGACCGGGGCATCCGTAGGTGAATCTATGATGGATGGTGGTAGCAAATGCCGGGGGATCCAGACATCCGTGCATGCCCCTAACATGTATAAGACTAATGACAAATGATGGAGGATCATTGCACCCAAATATGGACCACTCATGTTTCCTACTTGACATGTGGGTGATGTGAATGAATGGACCCAATATAGTGTTCATGCCAAGTGGTGTGGTAAGCCTAGACACATGCATGTTTATCCCAAAGGTGACTTCCATGTGCATAGGTGTAGGATGACTTTTGAACTTCCATGTGAAAGGGTCGAAGGGATCTAGGAAGATGGATATGTGGTGGGGCACTTCCTCGATCTCTAGGCGGGTGTTGCCTAAGGTCATGGTTCCTATGGTGTAACCTGGGTCATGGTTAAGGTGGGCTTGTCCCAACCTGGTGGGTGTGGGTACGAAAGGGTGGGTGGTGGGTGATGCAGGTGGGTCACATGGGTACCAGAGCTCCCAAAGGAAGGGGTCAAAGGGATCATGGAGGGGTCACCTAGAGAGGGGGACTCCATGTCTTCTAGGTCCTCAAAAAGGGGTGGGTCATTCTTCTCCCATGAAACATTTGGGCCGGAGTCTTTGGTGAGTGGGTCGGCCATGAGGGGATGGTTTGGCTTTCTACCCGATATATGGAACTCCAATTTGAGGATATGGTCGGGCTCATCGGGTGTGGGGAGGAATAACAGGAGGTCGCTAGTGTAGCAACCCATAGTGTAAACTGAGGTGATAGACCCGACACATAGGTGTAGGAGGTCAAGGCTCCTAGGTTGGTTGGCCACTGTGGTCAACATGCCGGTCAACTTCATTTGCCAAGCTAAGCCCTTAATGAGATCCCCTAAGGTCTCCACTTGGTAGGATGATTGGATTGTAGTGTGATAGGAGGAGAGGGGTACCATAGGGAGGTCTAGCTCCATGGGAGGGTAGGCATGGGATGTGATGGGAGGGATTGGTCTCTCCTTTAGCCATCTAACTAGGGGCCCATCTATGATTATGGTGCCATTTGTGAAGGTTTGTGGCTCCTGAGGATCCAGACTATTTGGAGTGGCGAAGGCTTGAGGCTCTTCCTCATCATTGGTGTGAACTTGAGTTTCCTCATGAGTGGGGAGAGGGTCCAGGCTAGCATCTACTCCTATTTGAGTGGGTGTGGCCTCCTTTCCCAAGGGAATGGGAAGGTCTTTTGGGGATGGGGTGATGATGGTTGGTGCATGGTGCACCCGGGGCGGTGGGTAGAGGGAGACTTGGGTTAGGATAGGGAGGGGAAGTAGTGGAGGCCTAGGACATGGTAGAGTTGGGGTCGGGAGTGGGAGATGGGTTGGGTGAGGAGGCTTGGGTTGATTGGATTTGTGAGGTGTGTCCTTTATGGGGGAAGATGGAGGGACGGAGGTGGGGGCCAAGGTGGTTTGAGTAGTGTAGGTTGGTGGAGGGGTTTTAGGTTGGGGTGTAGGGGCCCTTATAGGGGTAGAAGGAGAGGCAGAGGCTGGGACCACTTGGGTTTTAGTGGGAAGGGTTTGGACAGGTGGGGTTGGAGGAGTGGGAGTGCTCCTCGGGTTATGGTAACCCGGGTAGGAGGGGGAAACATATTTAGTACTAAGTTGATCCTTCATGTCCCCCCATGTGGTGAGGGGCGCTTATCTTCTAATTATCTTTAAGCCTTCAATTTTCAACCAATGAGTTTGAGCCCGTTTGGTAAGTTGCAATTTCGCAAACTGGACCTTCTCATCCTCGGACATGGGATACCAAGTGAAGTAATGGTTCATTGAGACTTCCCAATTTAAATAGTCACTCAGATTGCTAGACCCATCAAAGGTGGGTGGGTGGGAAGGTGCACTCCTACCGGTCGCCCTTGGGGTGAGCCCATTTTCTCCTAGTTGATCGAGTCGACCCGATAGGCTTTCAAGCCGCTCATTGGCATAGGTCAAGGCTCCCATTAGGTAGTTGACACAACCGTGGAGGCCATGTGTGTTGGTGGCGGGTTTCTCTTGGCGGTTTGGACTCATGGAGAGGGCCGATGGGTAAGGTCGGTATGAGGCGGCCACGCTAGTGGACAAGAGTGATGCACAGGGAGACTCTAAATGCATATGAATGCCCCAGGACAAACTTGTGGAGAGATGAGTTGTGAACTTGCTCTGATACCACTTGATGTGACACCACCTTGGGGGTGATATTCAGAAGACCGAAGACCCCTCGGACCTAGCAAGCAAGCAATGCAATGGACCGGCAACTACACTCGAGCGGACTCACCCGCGTAGCGTGCACCCAGGTCTGTAGGTGGACCGGCGATGGGGATGAGGGTCCGAGGTTGGACCTTGAGATTCCAGGGGGTTGGCTAGCTTACGATTGAACCCCCAAGGGTCCCAGGATGCCAACTCTCACAGGCGGCCAGCACGCCGAGGGCGTGGGATATAATGGCTCTCTCGCAACTCGCCCGCAGTAGTTACTCAATTATAAGCAAATTTGGGATCGGGCACTCTCTTATCACCGACGGCAATAAGATGCAATACTAATTAAGCAAAGGAAACCAGCAAAGAGAAGTGTTCAGTAGCTTACCTGATCGGCATGAAAACGTCGATCCCGGTCGTAGACGAGGCGAGCGGGGAAGCGTGGGTATTTCCCGCACGCTGCGTCGATGAAGCTTTGGTCGCCAACCTGCTAATACATGCACTACGCCCCTTGAAAGGGGGTTGGACTAGAGGTGGGGAAGTCAATTTTACATCCAAACACTACCTCCCACAGGGAGGGGCGGTAAGCCGGCCAGGCGGGAAGGGGAGAATCAATCTAGGAACTTAATGAAAGAAAATCAACGGTTCTATCTGCCCTCTGGAATAGAGGATAGACGGTCGAAGTCGGTGCTGCTGCGGCCTCTCCCAAACTCCGTTGTCGACGAAACCGGTTGGAGATCCTTCATAGTCAACCCAAAAAGACGTCCAATTTTTGGAGGAATTTCTGGAAGGCGGTGCTAGTCGAGGTAGAGGCGCAAACAGGGGCTCTGCTTGCTGGTTCTGGTAGCTTCAGCACCCCTACAGCTGGAAGACGAGGCTACCACGGACGCTCCTCAGCTCCGATTTAGGCTTGGCTGGAGTCGCTGGATTCACTGTCGAGTCCTCTTCGAACGAAGACCCACGGGGGTGCCGGAGGAGGTCGGAGTAGATAGAGATAGCCCAAACAGTAATCGGGTGTCTGTTCAGTCCCAGGAGGAACAGAACTGCGCACCCGGGGGAGAAAAATTAGAAATTTTAGCTCCGGATGCCGAATGGGGTTCCGCTTATTGAGGATGATAGAAGACTTGTAGGGGAAGCCCTCAGCCAAGTGGCATCAAAGAATGAAAGGAGTCAGACCGTGGGAGCCTCTGTAATCCTTCTCTGGTTGACTGCCTGGGAGAGGCTGCGCAGGTTTCCGAGAATCGCTCCTCTAGACAGCTCTGGTGTCCGGTGAGGACGAAACCACCTCGGCTACAAAGCTGACTAGACGACAATTCCAACAGTATATGGTATGCTTCTTGAAGCCTTACGATGATGCTGTGGCACTCTCTGTAATCTACTAGTGCTTCTACTGCCTGCGACCCAGAACAGGGCCTGGTAGGGAGTGGAGGTAAGAGAGGGGAGAATGGGGAAGGAGGGCTGATGGCTGGCTGTGGGTGTGACCCAGATGGTGGGGGGTGACGGGGAGGGGAGGGGAACAGTTAAAAAGTGGAGGAAAACTCAAATTTGGCCTAGGATTTGAGCCCCTTCAGTCTTGGGGAGATGGAATGGTGCTTGGGAAAGGGTAGTAGGTGGTTGGGGGTTGGAGGGTGGCTTGGAGATTGGTAGGTTCTACCTTTGGGGTTGGGGGGACTTGAATGAGTGTATGGGGAAGGGGGGGATATTAATGAAGAGTGAATGGGAGGAGAGTGAAGAAAATTTGAAATTTGGGGGTAGGGAAGAGAGAGAGAGGGGGGGACCCCTTAGAGAGAGAGAGAGATATGAGAGAGATATATCAAGAGAGGGAGGGGAGATAAAATTCCAAGGGAATTTTTAATTTCATTGATCATAAAAGTTACAAATGAGAGAGGGGAGGGGGCTATTTATAGACTCCAGACTTTTCACATGACCATACTGTCCTTGGACAATTGACATAATGACTAGACAGACCAGTGAGGGGCGCCCATGGGCCTAGCCCATTGAATTGGGCCCATTATCCTGCCTAGACAATCTAATGACACTTAACTTAGTTAAATAACTCTCAAACCTAGTTATCGGACTCAAATAAAGGGAAGATTACATAGTTTACGACTCAAATAAAATATAAAAATTACATGACTAGACACAGAAACATATGACGAACACAATGGCACATGCCGACGAATAATTCGAGCCTCGAAAAATGCGGAGGGGCAAGGGATGCCCCTATCATCGACTCCGTCGAGTATGGGTCCGCCGGGGAAGAGGTCCACCAATGCAGCTCCGGGCGAGCCATGACCTCCAAACTCAACCTCACGTCCTCAGTCGGGGAGACGGCTCTTCAGCCTCTCAAGGTGGCTCGGGCACACCCACTTACTGGCGATGGTACCATGCTTGCCTAGTATTGCCTCCGTGTGCCCACGTCGGACTCTCAAGCTGATTTGTGGTGGCACTCCGAGGGTATCTCTCTCAGAGGAAGGTAGAGGCTCGAAGCACTCACTAGGATCCACCGCGGTGCCCATATAGGGTGCCGGATCCGCCACGTGGGATATGGGGTGAATCCAAAAATCCCTCAGTAAATCCAACCCGTAAGCCGGGTCGCCAAAGCCACTCGGAACTTGGCAAGGTCCAAGTCCTCGTGCCCTTGATTTGGGGGTGTCCCTAAGGTAGGGCCACTCCAAAGTCACCATCACCAAGTTGCCAACTTGGAATTCCAAGTGGCGCTCACGAGCTTTTGCCCGCTCCTTGTGATTCTCACTGCTCATTGCTTGTTGCTTGCTTAAATACTCATGCCATGTACTACGATGCGGTGTGAATGGGAAATGTACAATATGCAAAGGGGGGCCAGGACAACCATATTTAGACCAATCATGCAGAGATGCCATAGAGACTTTGAAGGGTGTGAGAGGGTTGAGGCATCCATAGGTGTCCCTCTCATGTGTGGGGGTGATGAGTGCCGGAGGACCCAGACATCCATGAATGCTCCTAACATGCTTAAGACCCATGATGAATGATGGTGGACCATTACATCTGAATATGGACCACTCATGCTTTCTACTTGACATGTGGGCGATATGAATGAATGGACCCGCCTTATGAATCATGCCAAGTGGTGCGGTAAGCCTAGACACATGCATGCTAATCCCAAAGGTAACTTCCATGTGCATAAGTGTGGGATGGCTTTTGGGATTCCATTGTAAAGGGTCGAAGGGATCAAGGAAGGTGGATATCACGGGGTGGGGCACCTCATCGATCTCTAGGTGTATGTTGCCTATGGCTCCCATGGTGTAACTCGGGTCTTGGATGAGGTGGGCTTGGCCCAACATGGTGGGTGATGGTAGGAAAGGGTGAGTGGTTGGTGATGCGGATGGGTCACATGGGTACCCGAGCTCCCAAAGGAAGGGGTCAATGGGATCATGGCAAGGGTCACCTAGGGGAAGGAACTCTAGGTCCTCAAAGTCTACCAAAGGTGGGGAGTCATCCACCTCTAATGAAATAGTTGGGCCGGTGTAGTGAGTGGGTTGGTCGGTCAAAGTCCTTGGGATCACGATGGTCGGGGAGTGGACCGGGATGGGTTCCTCTTCCATGGGAAGCAAGAGAAGGAGGTCACTAGTGTAGCAACCAATGGTGCAGACCGAGGTGATAGACCCATCACATGGGTGGATCAGATTAAGGCTTGTTGGGTGGACCGTCCGTAGGGTCAAAAAGCAAGTCAACTCTAGTTGCCATTCTAGGCCCTTGAGGAGGTCATCCAAACCCTCTATCTCGTAGTAGGATTGGATCATGGTGTGAGTGGTGTGGATGGACACTAGAGGGAGATCTCGCTCCATGGGTAGCTAGGTATGGGCCATGCTATCTTTAATCGAGCTCCCCCTTAGCCACCTAACAAGGGGTTCTCCTAAGATGAGCTCGGCCCCAACTAGGGTGGGTGGGGTAAGGTGAAGACCCTGCGAGGATTTTCCTTCAACTTGGTCATGGGTGGTCTCCATGGGGAGAATAGGGTCCAGAGTGTTCACCACTATGGGTCGGATATGGGTTCCTCTACCAAGCAGGTGAGAGGGGTCTTTTGGGGGTGGGGTGATGAGGGTTGGTGTATGGTGCACCCGGGGTGGAGGGTAAAGGGAAACTTGGTTTGGGATTGGTAGTGGAAGTAGTGGAGGCCTAGGTTGGGGTAGGATTGGAGTTGGGAGGGGAAGATGGGTTGGGTGAGGAGGCTTGGGTGGGTTGGTCTCGGTGTGGGTATCTATTATGGGGGAAGGTTGAGGGGCTGAGGCCAATTGGTTTTGGGTGTGGGTTAGATAAGGGGGTGTGGGTTTGGGGGTGGCAGCCTTTATGGGGGCAACCGGGTCGACTAGGGGTCTCTTGCCCTTGGGATCGGCCGGTTGTGGAGGAGTGAGGGTAGGGGCCCATTTGGTTTGAATGGTGGAGGTTGGGTGGCAAAGTGTAGAGGTGTTGATTGGGGTTGGAAGTGGTGTGTGATGTGGGGGTTAGAAGATGTAGAGGGCATTTATGGCGACCTTGATCTGGCCGGGAGAGAAGGGAGGAGTGGTAGTGCTCCTCGGACTATGCCTCTCCGAGTATGGAGGGGAACGTTTGGGGGCGTAGATCTTCCTATGTTGTACCTTCATCTCCTCCCATGAAGAAATGGGCTCTAGTCTCCTAACCCTCCTTAAGCTCACTATGTGTTCTCACTTACTCTTGGCTTGACCCCGAAGTCGCCCCTTGGCAACGCGGACTCTCACAGGTCCATAAACCATAGTCCTCTCAAAGTCTTTCCCACGGTAGCCTCCCACTTTAGGTAGGCACTAGGGCATGTTCCATCGAAGAGGAGATCCTCAAAAGAGATTATGTCAAAGGGGGGGTTGATCGGACCCTTGTGGAGGGCCGCGTGGGATGTATATGACCAAAGAGAGGTAGCCATGCTAGTGGTTGATACACGGGTGACAAATGCAATGGCCCTAGGATAAGAATTAGTAGAGACAAGTCTAGAACCTGTCTCTGATACCAATTAATATGAAACCACCTTGGGGGTGGAAGCCACTCGACCATTGCCCCTTGGACCTATCAAGCAAGCAATGCAAATTACCTGGCGATATCACTCAAGCGGACTCAACCGCGTAGCACACACTAGTGCCCGTAGGTGAATCGGCGATAGTGTTGAGGGTCCGAGGTGAAACCTTGAGGCTCTGGGGGATTTGGCTAGCTTTAGGCTGAACCTCTAAGGGTCCGGGATGCCCAACCTCACGGGCAGCCAGCACGCCAAGGGCGTGGGTTGTAGGGCGTGCTCTCTCACAACTCACTCCGCGGCGGACACTCAACTTGATCGATTTTGGATCAGGCGCTCACTCTCCGCCGACGGATCAACCAGAAGAAATACTAAACTAAGCAAGACAATTCCAGCAGAGGAATGTGTTCAGGGAGGTCACCAGATCGGTGTGAAGACACTGATCCCGATCGGAGATGAGGTCGAGCGAGGAAGCGTGGGCTTACCCGCAAGCCGCGCCGGAGAAGCTTCAACCTGAAAATTCAAGTTACATGCACTACGCCCCTTACAAGGGGGTTGGACTAGGGGTGGGGATTAGTTTTACAACCAAAATGTACCTCCATGCAGGGAGGGGCGGTCAACCGGCCAGGCGAGATGGGGAAAACTCCGCTAGAAGCTGAAGTGGAAGAAGACCGTCGGTTCTACCAGCTCTTAGGAATAGCTTAATAGGCAGGCACTGTCGGTGATGCCACAGGCTCTCCCGAACTCCTTTGTTGATGAAACCATTGCCATAACGTTCTGAGCCAACCCAGGATGATGCCCAAATTATTGTGGAATTTTTTCATGTTGTCGGTGGCCGAGTCGAAGTCGGGATCGGAGCTGTTTGGTTCTGACTCTGGAAGTCTCTGAACTGTCACTACTGGAAGATGTGGCCGCCACGAGCGCTCCCAGGGGCCGATGGTGGCGGGACCAGAACCGTTACGACCGTGGACGGCTCCTCTTCGATCGGAGACCCACGGGGTTGGGGGCGGACGTCAGAGTAGATTGCGAGACCCATAAAGATAAGGGGGGTCGGATCTGACTCAGGATTGACTGACCTGCGCACTCAGAGAGAAAGATTCAGAACTTTGTGCTCCGGAGTCCAAATGGAGCCCTACTTCTTGGAGATGGCAGGGGACTTGGAGGAGAAGACTTCAGCCAAGAAATCACGTCCAAATTTGTCTTGGAGTAGTCATGGTCACTTCTTTCATTGGCTTCTGGTTCCCTGGTGGAGCAGTTTTGCGTAGTCATGGGAGAATGGCTCTCCCGGGCCGCTCGGGGCTCAGACGGATGCGAGAGCACCTCGGCTGCGAAGCTATCTGGGCGACGAATCCACCGATATATGCTAGGTCACCTGAAACCTTAGAGGAATGCTGTGGCTGCCTATGCAACTTGATGCAACTATGCTGCTGCTGCTGTCTCTGGTGATAGTGAGATAAGGGGTGGGAAATGGGCTAGATGGGAGGGGAAATAGGGTGGATGGGTGTGGGGGCGACCCCAGGCTGTGAGGGGGTGATCCAAGGTGAGGGAGTGGCAGAATGGGGGCTAGAGGGAGGTCTAGCAGGTGGAGGGAGGGGAAGCTATGAATTTGGTGTTAGGAGGGAGATAGGGAAGGGGTATTTGAAAATGGGTTTTAGGGTGGGATTAATTTTTGGTCTTGGGGATGGGAAGAGTTGTGTGGGGAAGGGAATGGGTGCTTGAGGAGTGGGGAATTCTCCCTTGGGAGATGAGAGAGGTGCTTGGGGAAGGGGAGTGGGTGGTTGGTGGTTGGAGGGTGGCTTGGGGAGTGGTGGATTCTACCTTGGGGAAGGAGGGGAATTAAATGGGTGATTTGGGGAAGGGGAAGGGGGTTTTAATGAAGAGAGAATGGGGAGGAGAGAGAAGAAATTTTGAATTTGGGGGTGGGGAAGAGAGAGAAAGGGTCCCCCCTTCTAGAGAGAGAGAGAAGGGAGAGAGAGGGAGAGGGGGAGCTTCTCTCTCCAAGAAAATCACTCAAATTTTCAAAAATATTTCTATTGCAATTGAACATCAAGAGTTACAAATGAGAGAGGGGAGGGGGCTATTTATAGACTCACATAATTCCTATGACCATAATACCCCTGAACAAATGACCCAATGATTCATCTGCCCAAGGGAGGGCGCCCCTGGGTCAAGCCCACTTAATTCGGCCCATTAAACCAGACTAATTAACCATATGACATCTGACTTAGGTAAATGACTCAATGACCTAGGTACTTGACTAAAATAAAAGAAAAATTACATGGTTTATGAGTCAAATAAAATATAAAAATTACATGACTAGACTCATAAAAATATGACGGACACAATGGAACCATGTCGGCGATCAATCGAAGCTGTGAAAAAATGTGAAGGGCGAGAGATGCCCCCATCAAGGTCGTTATATCAGGATATAATGGCATTGGATAGGTCGCCAATTCCTTCTGGCGCCCAAGTCCGTGTCGCCAATTATTGATAGAGAACAAACTTCTCATAGATGCTAGAAACAGTGCTCTAAGAGGGCTAAAGCTTCACATTTCTTCAGAGTGACGTGACAAGACATGGTGTCATGGGTTTTGAGGGTACAACCTGCTCGATGGCCTTGAGGGAATCTAAGGCTTCGCGTAGACTTACGGAGGTCTCTATGATGTAATCACTAGTCTGAAGGAAGGAATATCCTGCGGAGGGCTCAAACATCACCGAGAGTTAAGTGTGTAATCGATGAAATTAAAATTGAAACCCTATCTACGGATGTGAAATGAGAGTGTCAATGGACCCGCGATATGGGCCAGAAAACTGATAAAAGTGTGAGACAAGAAAATTACGCCTGTACAGAAGGCGCTATTTAATGAAATAGCGACTTTCTGAAAGGTCGTTCAATCAGGATTATATCAGAATTTTCATGTAAATATCTAAAATTAACGGCACTGTATAAGGGCGTTAATTTTGGGATTTTCCAGAATTTAATATCTAAGTTTTCAAATAGCGACTTTGTATAGTGGTGTTGATTCATGGAATGACGCCCTGGCCTCGGTCGCGAATTCAAAATTTCCAATATATTTTATAGTTAATTACAAATTAGTGCCCATGTGTGAGGGCGTTCATTATTTAAATATCGACTATATAGCTGTTGCCCATTATTTGTCTGATGCTACGCAATGGGCATGTACAATCTCAGACACATGATATTTTCAGTTTATCAAAATAGGAAAGTGAAGATATGAACATGTAGAGGAAAATATCAGAAATCTAAAAATATATTCATGCATTAATTTTAACATCGGGTGTTGTAGATATAAATTTTTAAACAGGTGATATTTATTAAATGCTTAAAAGAAATAGCGGATTGTCGTAGGGTCGTTCATTAAATGACGCCCTGGCCACTATCGCTATTTCGGAATAATTAACGACAACGTGTGCAGGCGTTCATTCAATAAGCGCCCACGACAGGGTGGCTATTTACAAGAACTCAATAGATCTATGAAAACTGAAAATAGAAAGCATGGTAACATACTATATGACCTACGTGCATGATTTTTACAGTGATTAACAGTTTGGGCTTCGTAACTTGAGAACACCTACCTTTTTGGGTCACTAGACGAAGATGAAGATGAAGGTATGAGATAATAAGCAGCTGTAATAGCAACAGCAACACTCGAACAGAAGAATATCTCCACAGGAAAGATGATGTAGAGAATTAAAACAGCAGTAGGAAGAAGCTTGCTTCTTCATGCAGCAGCAACAACAAGAGTAGCGGCCACATCGGGAAGAAGCAGACGAGGCCCTTCCTTGTACGACCATAACGGCAGGACTAGGAAGAGGGAGAAGGCCCTCTCCTTCGTAGCAACTATAGCGGGTAGTCGTAACACCGCCAAAGAGACAGCAACAGGATGCAACACTTCGATAGATGAAGATACGTTGTAGAAGAATGACAACGTCAACACTGGGCTCACGAACTAACAGAGGCAGTAGCCTTTGGACGTTCAAGAGGGGGTTTATTTATAGGAGTTGAGATTTAGAATCCTATTGGTATATAAACTTCCACGTATGGATCCTAATGAACAATCCTAATAGACCTTAAGTTTCCCTTGCTTATTTCATTTCTATCCATATCTATAGCCACCTTCCTCGTTGAATTAAAAAAACCCTAATCCCCCTTCGTATACAAGCTTCGAATATATCATGCCCATAATTCATTTGGACGTACAGATGTTATGGGCCTTCTTTGCCATTTTTAAGCCCATATATACACATACTCAATTAAGGCTTTTGTATAAAGGCTTAGGCCTTTGTGGTTTGAGTTTAAGCCCAATAATGATGGTTATGGTTTAGGCCTTTACCATTGATTTGACCATTTAGTTTATTTTGGAGGATTTTTCTATTTAGACATTTTTATTCCATAATTATATCCAGGTTCCTACACCCTCCCCCACTTAAAAGAATTTGATCTCCAAATTCAATTATATATATAAACATGGAGGTTGCAAAATACCTGCGATGTCGAAATAGTCCGAGAAATCTCTTCTTTATAGATTCTTCAGTCTCCCATGTGGCTTCTTGTTCTGAGCACTTGCTGCATTGTACCTTGACCATGGGAATTATCTTGTTCCTTATTGCACAAACCTCGCGATCAAGGATCTTCAATGGCTTTTGTTCATATGTGAGATCCTTTTGTATCACTAGGTCGCCATGATCTATGACGTGGGTCGGATCGTGCACATACTTCTTCAACAAAGAAATGTGGAACACATTGTGAACCTCAGACAGTTGAGGAGGCAAGGCGATGCGGTAGGCAACCTCGCCAACTCTTTTTAACACTTCGAAGGGACCGATATATCTTGGTGTAAGCTTGCCCTTAACACCAAATCTTCAGAAACCTCATCCTAGAGAAACCTTAAGAAAGACGTGATCTCCGACTTGGAATTCAAGATCTCTCCTTCTAGTATCGACGTATGTCTTTTGTCTAGACTGAGCCATATTGAGTCTTTCCTTAATTAGTTGAATCTTTTCTGTGGTGTCTCTCACCATGTCTGGGCCTAGTAGTTGCTTTTCGCTAACTTTGTCCCATCATAAGGGTGATCGATAACTCCTTCCGTATAATGCTTCGAAAGGTGCCATTTTAATACTTTCCTGGTAGTTGTGGTTATATGCAAACTCGACCAGAGGCAAGTGATCATACCAGCTTCCCCCGAAATCAATGATACAAGCTTGCAACATGTCTTCTACAACTTGATTAGTTCTCTTGGTCTGACCATCCATCTAAGGATGAAAGGCAGTACTAAAGTTGAGTCTCGTCCTCAGAGAGTGTTGTAGACCCTTTCAAAAATGAGAAGTAAAGCGCGGGTCTCGATCAGACACGGTCGAAACAGGAACTCCATGTAGTCTGACAACTTCTTTGATGTACAAGGCAATAAGAACATCAACTGACCATCGGCCCTTTATTGGCAAGAAGTGAGCTGACTTGGTCAATCAATCTATGATGACCCATATTCTATCATGTCCACCTTTGGAATTAGACAGTTCCATAATGAATTCTATGCTGATATCCTCCCACTTCCACTTGAGAATATCTAGAGGATGTAGTTTACCGGCAGGCTTTTGGTGTTCCGTCTTGACTTGTTGGCAGGTGAGACAGCGAGGTACAAAGTCCACTACCTCCCTTTTCATGTTGGGCCACCATAAGGTCCGTTTCAAGTCTTAGTACATTTTGCTAGATCCGGGATGAATTGTGTACCTTGATCGGTGAGCTTCTTCTAAAATTTTCTTCTTCAATTCCAAGCAATCCGATACAAAAGTCATTTCCCTGAATAACAATCTTCCATCTAATGCTACCTTGAAGTTTGGTCATTCTTCTAGCTTATCCCTGATCTCTACTAACACCGAGTCACTGTTTTGATGTTCCTTCATCTCGGAGAGCAGATCCGGTTGTATCCTCATGTGTGATAGAGTAATACACCTTTCCTTCTGATCCGTACTTATATCCAGTTTAGAGAATTGCTCCAGTATCTTACACTCTTGGATCATACAGTTGGCTAATAACGCTCTCGGCTTTTGACTAAGGGCATCAGCTATAGGATTACCCTTTCCAAGATGATATTGTATTGTGAAGTCAAAGTCTTTGAGATATTCTAGCCAACGTCTTTGTCTCATGTTCAATTCCCTCTGAGAAAATAGATACTTGAGACTCTTGTAATCGGAGTACACGGTGAATTATTCTCCACAGAGATAGTGTCTCCAGATCTTTAAAGCAAATACCACCACGGCCAACTCTAAGTCGTGCACCGGGTAGTTCTCTTCATGCTTCTTTAACTGTCGGGATGAGTAGGCAATGACTCTCCCTTGTTGCATTAACACACATCCGAGGCCAATGCCAGACGCATCGGTATATACCTTAAACTTCTCCCCTTCAGTCGGTAATGCCAATACCGGGGTGGTTGTCAGATGATCCTTCAAGGCTTGAAAGTACTTCTCGCACTCTTCGTCCCACTTATAAGGAATCTCATTATTGGTCAGCATTGTAAGAGGAACGACAATCTTTGAGAAGTCCTTGATGAATCGCCTGTAATAGCCAGCTAGACCCAAGAAACTACGGATGTTGGTAGCATTGGTCGGCATTTCTCAACTCTTCACGGCCTCGACTTTTGACGGGTCGACAAAAATCCCATCCTTCGAGATCACATGTCTTAGGAAGTGTCCTTCCTCGAGCCAAAAGTCGCACTTACTGAGTTTGGCATAGAGTTGATTACTCCTCAATATTTGCAATGCAATCCTCAAGTGTTCCTCATGATCTTTTTTGGTATTTGAATAAATTAATATGTCATCAATGAAGACCACAACAAATTGATCCAGATGAGGCCTAAATATACTATTCATCAACTGCATAAAGGCTGCAGGGGCATTCGTTAGTCCAAAAGGCATAACAACAAATTCGTAGTGCCCATGCCTCCTCCAGAATGCGGTCTTATGAATGTCCTCATCCTTGATCCTCAGTTGGTGATATCTCAACTTGAGATCAATCTTGGAAAAATACTTGGACCCAGATATCTGGTCAAATAACTCATCGATCCTCAGTAGTGGATACTTGTTCTTGATAGTAAGATGGCTCAACTGTCGATAGTCGATGCAGAGTCTCATCGATACATCCTTCTTCTTTACAAATAACACGGGTGCTCCCCACGGGGAAGTGCTCAGTCTAATAAATCCTTTCTTCAAAAGATCCAACAATTGCTCCTTTAATTCCTTGAGCTTGGCAGGGGACATCCTATAAGGTGCCTTAGAAACTAGATCAGCACCAGGGACAAGGTCGATGGTGAAGGCCACCTCTCTTTATGGGGGTAATCCGAGTAAATCTTCCGGGAATACATCGGGAAACTCCCGAACCACTCGGATGTCTTCTATCTTAGTCTCCTTCGCTTTTGTGGCAGTCACAAAAGCTATGAAAGCCATGCACCCTTTCTTTAAGAGCTTACTAGCTTGAAGAGCCGAAATAAGGGGTGACTTGTTCCGACCCTTAGGGCTAGTGTAGACAAGTTCCGAGAACTCCTTAAAAGTTACTTTCCCATTCCGGCAATCTATAACTACC
This sequence comes from Amorphophallus konjac, assembly GCA_022559845.1. NCBI lineage: Eukaryota > Viridiplantae > Streptophyta > Magnoliopsida > Alismatales > Araceae > Amorphophallus > Amorphophallus konjac. The sequence goes on along the minus strand of CM040124.1, from coordinate 285,115,246 downwards.
TTGTATGTGGATAGCGAATCGGCTCCTAGTATAACATCATAATCTTTCATCTCTAAGCATGTTAAGTTGGCAGGTAGATTCTTCCCTTTTACCATAACTTCACAGTTTAGATAATGGTGTGTGATGTCGGATTTATTTTCGAGAGGAGTTGAAATAATTAAATCTCTCCATTCTGGTTCCATAGGTAGTGGATCAACAAACTTCTTGGAAACAAAAGAATGTGATGCATCAGTATCAAACAATACACGGGCAGACTTGGAAAAAATCTTTAAGGTACCTTCTGTTGGAAATCTGGTTTTGATAATGACAACTTATGAATCATGTTCAGACTACTGTGTTTGTCTGGTTTGCCTTGTACTGCCTTAGGTTGTCGCAATACATGTTCAAATTACAGTTGCGTCGGTGCAATTCTGTTTCTGATCCACAGCATAGTCCTTGCATGTATTCATCTAGTCGGTGCAACTCTTGCTGTTGCACACGCACACGACCAAGTCGCTTGCGTTCATCAGGTGAGTTGGTGCTACCCCACTTCTGCGTATAAGGTCAGTGCATTTCCATCATATTAGTTCGGTGCATATATGTTTAAGACACACTCAGGGTCGGTGCATGTGTGTATATGCCTAAGTCATTCGCAAGGTCTGTGCAATATAGGTCTGTGAGGTCTGTGCAAGTCTCGTACATAGAGTGGAGTCTGTGCATTTCTTATGCCTTGCACGCATGTTCTTGATATAGTCGCTGCATCTCGCACACACGTAGTCCGTGCAACACTTGATGTGTGCACAACTTGACTCCGTGCATACGAGATCTTATACTGAGTGAGTCGGTGCATATTACGTCTATTGTGTTATTAACTTCGTGCAATCTTATTATTCCTTGACCTGTGTTCAATTGTCATAAGGCTAACTTCGAGCTAAGTATGATTGTCAAGATGCTAGCTTGACGATACTAAAGCTGGCACGTGTCTTCTGAAGACTCAGATCCAGACTGAAATCTGAGCGGGAAAGTTGGTTGCTCCACACGCTTTTCTCTTCCTAGATATATATATATAGGGAGCTGGCTTCGTAAACGAGAGAGAGAGGGTGAACTGCTGAAGAATCTGGAAGAAGGGAGATCGAGCACCCGAAAAGAAGAGAGAGAGAGAGACAAGGCGAAGGGAAGCAAGAACAGCACTCTGAAGATTAGATTTTCTGGTGTGTTCTCTGGATCAGATCCGAGACACTTGGCTCCTATGTGAGCAGTTTATTCTGGATTTATTGACAGCTTTCCGTTGCTATGTTTAGTCCTTTTAGCTTTTTCTTATTTGACATTTTATTCAAGCTGTTCGTCAGCAATTGCAGAGGAGGTTTCCTCTTGTCGGCTAAGCTGTAAAGCACAGCGGGTCAAGCTGTTTGTTAGCGTTGCAGAGGATTGATTCCTCCGGACACCAAGCTGTGTCGCTCAACGGTTGTAGGCAAGCTGTGAAGCCCAGCGGTCTTTCAAGCTATGTGTCAGCAGGAATCCACACTCTGGTTAAATGTGGGGTGGACGTAGGTCTGAAGGACCGAACCACATTAAAATCCTTGTGTACTATGTGGATTGCACTGTTATGTGTTCAACGCTAGATGCATGCTTAGGATCTCATTTCAATTTCTTATATGTTGACTCATCTTGAGAGCACAAACGCTCTACTTCTGCTGGAAGTGCAGGTCAAGTGTTCAACGGTGTGCATCAATAGAGTATTTCTGTCACGCCCCGAGCGCAGAAGGAACTCGGAGACGCGTGACAAGTTTATATCGATCATGTCAATCAGAGCGTTAGTGTATTCAACACAAAGACAGAGTGCGCGAAAGTAAAGATAACCCAATCCTTTATTCAATCACAACCTTAAAAGTACTTCTATTACAATCCACTTAATGAAAGTGCTAAGACTCAATAAAGGGAAAAGTACATGGATTGACTCAAAAATATAGAAAGATAAGACTAGTAGACGCTTGGATTGACGGAGAGCTCTAATCTCTTCACTCTTGACCTTCCCCATCCGATTGAGTCTCGTCATCGGACTTACCTGAAAAATAGGGGAAAACACTGGATGAGAGAACGCTCAGTAGGAATTATATCTCAAGAGCCAGCTTGCTTTAAGTAAATTACATGTTATAAGAATGCAATAAAGCTATGCATGTTTACGTAAAACGACAAGAGAGAGAGAGAGTATAAGAGATAATTGAGTGAACTAGCATGTCTTTCAAGAACTTATATCAATAAATGTCAAGATATTCAAGCAAGTATATTCATCATGTCATGTCGGGAATTGGCTATTACGTTTCAAGCAAGTATATAAATACCCTTTCTGGGTCACGTAAGTCATGTCAAGTCAAGTCGAGTATGAGATTGTGGAATGTCTAATCAAGCTAGTCATGCACTTTGGTGCAATGCCACACCATGATCATTACAACTCCCATGGGCACTAGTACTTTCGGGTGCTCCTCCCAAGACTAGATCGGGCCCTTATATGCGCAGACATTGATCGTGTATTTTTCGACATCCACTATGGTTATAGCCAATATAGAGTTTCAATGGAATAAGCTTGTAGGGACTTTAAGGTAGATCTTATGGAATAGAATTTCAAGGATTGAACATGATGTAAACAGACAACAATAACGGTACAACCACGATAAACGATAAAACTAGGTGGAAGCGGCTCCCTAATTGGGTGCCAGGATAATAAGAATAAGCGCTCATATAGCGATGGTCGCTCGTCCTTGGACATGATAAGCTAGATAGAATTGAGGTCCACAAGTATGGCACCTAATTCATAAGGACACTAATGGCATGGTTTCCCATTCCATTAATTTAGAGTATTCTCATGACATCCTCTTAGTAAGCCATGAGGGCCGGTATACCATGTTTCTTTAGAGTGACATGGTAATCAAATAGTGACATAGGTTTTAAGGGTACAACCAGCTCGGCTGCCTTGAGGGAATCCAAGGCTAGCGGAGTCTTACGGAGGTCTCTATGATAAAGTCACTGGTCCAAAGGAACGGAATGTCCTATGGAGAGTTCATCTATCACCGAGAAATAGTGGATAATCGATAAAACAACGAGAAAATATGGGACTATTTTCACGGAATGGAATATAGTGCCGATATGCATAACCCATTAACAAGGGTTATAAATAAAAACCATGAAAAATTAGGAATCAGTCAAATGGCGCTTGAGCTTAAGTCTTCATTTTATGAATTGGCGCCCTTGTCAGGGTCGTCAGTTCAATAAATGACGACTGTTCACTTAGTCGTTACATCCAGATTAATATCCATCAACATTTTCCAATTTTAATTATTATAAAAATGATGCCTTTCATGAAGGCTTCAATTCAGTAAACATCGCCCTAGTAAGGGGCGTCATATAACAAATTAAAGTGTAGGATATATGTCGTCATTTCAATATCCAATAATATTGTAACCATTTCTATAATTTCATAGTTTATCACTAAATTGGTGCCTGTTTACAGGGGCGTTCATTCAATTGACGACCTAATCTGGGTCGCTAATTCTTTGTCATATGATACAGACACATGATTTTTGGACTATGTCTAATCAAGATTCTAAAGACATGAACAGATAGGGAAAAATAACAGGAATTTACGAACACAGTCATGCATTAGTGTACATGTAAGAGTTCATAGTTATTAAATTTTAAATATTGTACAATTATTAACTATCCAGAAAAAAAAGACGACTGTTTGCACGGTCGTTGATTTTAAATGACGCCCTATCTTGGGTCGTCAATTTCATTCATGCAGTAAACGGAGAAAATTCATTCTGGAAAATGAAATCTGTAACTCCTTTAGACCTATATGCATGTAATCATTTAGTAATTATATGATTTTGCTAAGTCTTGAGAAAACCTACCTTTGGGTGATGACTTGGTTGACAGACGATGATGAAGATGAAGAAAACAATCCCTTAATACGATACTATGTTTCTATCAGAGTTATTGGAAGCCAATATAACAAGAGTAGCAATTCGCAACAGCAGCCCGTTTCAAAAAAAGAAGCAGCAAGATGATGATAGCTTCCTAAATAGGTCGGCAGCCTCCTTTTCCAACAACGGTACCGGAAGAAGAAGAAGAGAGCTTCCTGCGCTCCTTCTTGTCTCAGATAACCCACAGGAAGAAGACGAAGAACTCCTACGTTCTTCACGTTCACCACGGCAGGACGAAGAGGAAGATGATGAAAACCCCTCCTCGTATTACTAACAGGATGGAGAGGAAGGCTCCCCGATGCTTGGACGATCGACAGCAGTAATAGGTTTGATGAAGAAAAACCAACAGGTTGGCTCGATGGGAGGGGGGCATTTATAGGGAAGGAATCCTAATGGGTTGTTAAGAGTTCGATTAGAACTAAACTTTCCATGGTAGAATCATTACTAAACTTAATGATACAAGTATCAATCCCTTCCTTAATCAAAACTTACCCAGATAGCATCCATGTTCGAACCAAACACCAACGGGTCGATTTGTAAATGACGCCTAAGTTTGGGACGTTATTTCAGTAAATGACGCTTGTATACACAGTCGTCAAAATTAATTGACGACTTGCTCGGAGGCGTCATTCACCTTTCCCTTATGTATTATTTTAAGGTGTAACGATCTTTCTAGATTTTTATCTTTTTTTCTTTGATGTGATCTTGATGAGAACTTTTAGGGGTATGTGTTTTCCATTTTTCTCTATTTTTTCATATAATTAGTTTTCCAAAATTCTTTAATTGAAAAACTAGCACTATTCATTTATAATAAAATAACGACTTTGTTTAAGTCGTTTCTTATGTTATACACGCCCATTAGTATGGCGTCATTTCATTTTTGGCATTTTCACTTAACCTTCAAAAGACTAATATTATGTATATATCCGTACTATCTTTATAACTCTTTAGCTATACACTTTATTTGATTTTCACTAATTCATAAATAACAACTTGTGTTAAGTCGCGTTTCACGTTGGATACGCCTGCACAAAGAGGCGTCAATTGAGTTTTACCATTTCTCAATCCCCTTGAAAGAACCGAAATTGAATATATACTCATTCTTTTATCTTTTACATATCTTTAATGTAATTAAATTATATATATATATCTTTCTCCCTTCTAATAAGATTATAATGTAATAAATGTGGAATATTAAATCTTCTAAATTAGTAATATAAATTGACATTTTCTTCGAGATTTAATGATTCTTAATTCAATTAAAATTACGTTGTGCATTAAATGCTTACCTAAAAATAACATGTCATTCTTAAATTTATTATAATACAATAGTAGTGTCCATAAGTTCTTTTGTTAGACTTTTTAGGACGTAAGAGGGTCATGTACAAGGTCTGGGCCTTGTATAATTATTATTTTTAATTTATTTAGACTTTCTAGTCCTTTAATTTACCAGGGTTGCTACACCCTCCCCCACTTAAAAGAATTTGGTCCCCAAATTCAATCATATATAGACGTGGAGAGTGTAGAGTACATACCTTTTTAGAATAATTCTGGGAATCGTTTCCTTATAGACTTCTCGGTCTCCCATGTGGCTTCGTGTTCTGAGCTTTTACTCCATTGCACTTTGACCATGGGAATAACTTTGCTCCTTAATGTTCGTACCTCACGATCGAGGATCTTCATGAGCTTTTGTTCATAAGTGAGATCCCTTTGAATCACCAGGTCTCCATGATCAATGATATGTGACGGATCGTGCACATACTTCTTCAACATGGATATGTGGAATACATTATAAACTTTGGACAATTGAGGAGGTAAGGCGACATGATAAGAAACCTTGCCAATTCTTTCTAGTATTTCGAAAGGTCCGATAAACTTTGGTGTAAGCTTGCCTTTAACACCAAATCTCCTTATTCCACGTCCAGGTGATATCTTGAGAAATACGTGATCTCTGACTTGGAATTCGAGATCTCTTCTTCTTGTGTCAGCATAAGCCTTCTGTCTAGACTAAGCAACTTGAAGTCTTTCTCTAATCAACTGAATCTATTTAGTGGTATCCCTTATCATGTCTGGACCTAATAGTTGTTTCTCGCCAACTTCGTCCCAGCACAAAGGCGATCGGCAACTCCTTCCATATAAAGCTTCGAAAGGTGCCATTTGTATACTTGCCTGGTAGCTGTTATTGTATGCAAATTCAACCAAAGGCAAGTGATCATGCCAGCTTCCACCAAAATCAATGATGCAAGCTCTGAGCATATCTTCAACTACCTAATTGGTTCTCTCGATCTGACCATCCGTTTGAGGATGAAAAGCTGTACTAAAGTTAAGTCTCGTTCTTAGCGAATGTTGTAGACCCTTCCAGAAGTGTGAAGTGAATCGTGGGTCTCGGTCAGACACGATTGAGACAGGTACTCCATGTAACCTGACTATCTCCTTAATGTATAATGCAGCAAGAACATCAACTGACCATCGACTCTTGATTGGCAAGAAGTGTGCCGATTTGGTCAATCGGTCGATGATAACCCATACTCCATCATGTCCTCCTTTTGATTTAGACAGACCCATGATGAAGTCCATACCGATATCCTCCCACTTCCATTTGGAAATATCTAGAGGATGTAGCTTACCGGCAGGCTTTTGGTGTTCGGCCTTGACTTGTTGGCATGTGAGACAACGAGATACGAAATCCGCTATTTCTCTTTTCATATTGGGCCACCAAAAGGTCCTTTTCAAATCTTGGTACATCTTAGTCGACCCTGGATGAATCGTGTACCTTGATCTGTGAGCTTCATCTAAAATCTTCTTCTTTAGCTCCTGACAATCGGGTATACAATTTCTATCTCTGAACAACAATCTTCCATCCGAAGCTATCTTGAAATATGATTGCTCTCTAATCTTGCTTTTGATTTTAACTCGTACGGGATCATTATCCTGAAGTCCTTGTATTTCGGATAACAAGTCTGGCTGTATGCTCATATGGGATAATGTGACACACCTACTATCCTTGTCTATGCTTATATTAAGTTTAGAGCATTGTTCTAGCAACTTCCACTCCTGAATCATACAATTTGCTGAAAGCGCTCTTGGCTTTCGAGTGAGGGCATCAGCTAAAGGATTACCCTTTCCAGGATGATATTGTATTATGAAGTCAAAATCCTTGAGATATTCTAGCCAACGTCTTTGCCTCATATTCAATTCCTTTTGAGATAAAAGATACTTGAGACTCTTGTGATCGGAGTATACAGTGAACTACACTCCGTATAAGTAATGTCTCCATATCTTCAGCGCAAACACTACTATAGCCAATTCTAAGTCATGGACTAGGTAGTTCTCCTCATGCTTCTTCAATTGGCGAGAAGAATAAGCTATAACTCTTCCTTGTTGCATTAAAACACATCCAAGGCCAATGCCAGATGCATCGGTGTATACCTCAAACTTTTCTCCTTCAACTGGTAAAGCTAAGACCGGGGCTATAGTTAGGTGATCCTTGAGAGCTTGGAAGCTTCTTTCACATTCCTCACTCCATTCATAACGGATCTCCTTGTGAGTTAGCCTTGTGAGTGGTATGGCTATCTTGGAGAAATCCTTAATGAATCGCCGATAATAACCCGCAAGACTTAGAAAACTTCGGATCTCGATAGCATTGATCGGTCTTTCCCAATTCCGTACAGCTTCAACCTTTGATGGATCTATGGATAAACCGTACTTTGATATAACATGACCCAAGAAAGATACTTCTTCTAACTAGAATTCACATTTACTGAGCTTTGCATATAACTGATTCATCCTCAATATCTGCAATGCAATCCTTAAATGCTCCTCATGCCCTTCCTTGGTCTTTGAATAGATCAATATATCATCAATGAAAACCACCACGAACTAGTCTAGATGAGGCTTGAATATACTATTCATTAACTGCATAAAGGCAGCAGGGGTATTTGTTAGTCCAAAAGGCATAACAATAAATTCATAGTTCCCATACCTACTTCTGAACGCGGTTTGTTAAATGTCCTCATCTTTGATCCTTAGTTGGTGATATCCCGACCTTAGATCGATCTTCGAGAAATACTTGGATCCAGATATTTGATCAAATAACTCATCGATTCTCGACATTGGATACTTGTTCTTGATAGTGAGATGATTCAACTATCGATAGTCGATGCATAACCTCATGGATCCATCCTTCTTCTTTAAAAATAGCACAGGTGCTCCCCACGGGGAAGTGCTTGGTCTGATAAAACCCTTCTTAAGAAGTTTCATCAATTGCTCCTTCAGCTCCTTGAGTTCGGTAGGGGACATCCTATAAGGTGCCTTAGAAACTGGACCAGCACCAGGGACCAAGTCGATGGTGAAGGCCACTTCTCTTTGTGGAGGTAATCCAGGAAAATCTTCCGAAAACACGTCTGGAAATTCTTGCACAACTAGGATGTCTTCTAGCTTAGTCACCTTAGTCTCCTTTATGGTGACAAAAGCAAGGAAAGATACACATCCTTTCCTTATTAGCTTGCTAGCTCGGAGAGCCGAAATAAGAGACGACCTGCTCCGACTCTTAGGGCTAGTATAGACTAGTTTCGGAAAGTCTTTGAAAGTAACTTTGCTATTAGGCAATCCACAGTTGCCTGGTATTTGGATAACCAATCGGCTCCTAATATGACATCATATTCCTTTAGGTCTAAACATATGAGGTCGATAGGAAGATTTCTTCCCTTTTCCAATACTTCACAGTTTTGATAATGGTGAGTAAGGTCAACTTCGTTTCCGAGAGGAGTTGAAAGAACTAATTTCATCCATTCCGGTTCCATGGGTAATGGATTAGCAAACTTCTTAGAAATAAAAGAATGCGATGCACCAGTATCAAATAAGACATATGTAGACTTGGGACAAACTTTCAATGTACCTTCCACTAGTCCGCCTTCATCTTGTTATGTCTCCTTAATAGCTTGGATACGTGCATTCTTTGTCACCGGGCGCTTTCCGTCACCGGCTTGATCATTGAGTAGGGGACAGTCGGGAATCCAATGATCACGGCTCCCACAACGGAGACACGCTCCAGGTTTCCTCCAACATTCTTCGGCCTTATGTCCGGCCTTGTCACAGTGTTTACACACCACTTTAGAAGGTGTGGTGATGGAGAATGGCTTGTTAATCTTTTTGATTTTCTTCTCCTGAGAAGACTCTCCTCCATTACTTGGCCTTTTCTTGTTGAAATTGGGTTTGAAAGTGCCGGAGCTAGGAACATGCTCCTTCTTGTCTCTCCCACGGATCCTATCAGATAGTTCCGTGGCATCCTCTAGTAGTTGGACTTGTCGTACCATCTCCGAATAGACCTGTATGTCCATCAGCGCCAGTTGTGTGATATATTGGGGTCTGAGCCCATTTAGGAATCTCCTAGCTTTCATCTTCTCGGTACTAATTAGATGTTTAGCATATCGAGACAACCTGAAAAATTATGCCTCATACTCAGCCACCGACAAAGATCGTTGTTTAAGTGTGGTGAACTCGGCGGCCTTCTTCTCCTGGACTCGGTCTGAAAAATATTTATTGTTGAAATGTTCAACAAACTCCTCCCAAGAAACTTGTCCTTGATCTAATGTGGCTTCTACCGACTCCCACCAGCAGCGGGCGTCCCTTTCCAATTGCAACGTTGCTAACAAGACCTTCTCTTGGTCCGTGCATTGCATAACTCAAAAGATACGTTCGGTCTCCCGGATCCAATGCTCGGTGTCATCCGGATCAGTGGATCCCATGAACTTAGGAGGGTTCATGTTCTTGAAGCTCTGGTGGAGATTTCCTGCTCCACGATGTGCACCTCCTTGAGCAACTTGTTGAAGTGCCTGGGTCATGCCTTGCAGAGTTCGTTGCATGTTGCGCCACTGGGCACGTTCGGCAGCCATTGTCCTACAATTACAATAACTATATTAATATGTAATGATGTTCAAAGGTTTTGATTCTAAGTTATCTTAACCCTTGGTTCTACCCAATCTCACCGGTTAAAAGTTTATACCTATCCTTGGACTTGGGTTTCCTAGGAATTTAATATCCTAGGCTCTGATACCACAAAAACTGTCACGCCCCGAGTGCGGAAGGAACTCGGAGACGCGTGACGAGTTTATATCGATCATGTCAATCAGAGCATTAGTGTATTCAACAGAAAGACAGAGTGCGCGAAAGTAAAGATAACCCAATCCTTTATTCAATCACAACCTTAAAAGTACTTTTATTACAATCCACTTAATGAAAGTGCTAAGACTCAATAAAGGGAAAAGTACAACGATTGACTCAAAAATATAGAAAGATAAGACTAGTGGACGCTTGGATAGACGGAGAGCTCTAATCTCTTCACTCTTGACCTTCCCCATCCGATTGAGTCTCGTCATCGGACATACCTGAAAAATAGGAGAAAACACTGGATAAGCGAACGCTCAGTAGGAATTATATCTCAAGAGCTAGCTTGCTTTAAGTAAATTACATGTTATATGAATGTAATAAAGCTATGCATGTTTACGTAAAATGACAAGAGAGAGAGAGTATAAGAGATAATTGAGTGAACTAGCATGTCTTTCAAGAACTTATATCAAAATATGTCAAGATATTCAAGCAAGTATATTTATCATGTCATGTCGAGAATTGGCTATCACGTTTCAAGCAAGTATATAAATACCCTTTCCGGGTCATGCAAGTCATGTCAAGTCAAGTCGAGTATGAGATTGTGTGTTGGGTTAGGTGCAGTATTCAGAGGGGGGGTGAATGAATATAACCCTTTAAAAACCTTTACCCAATTAAAAGGTTATGATGCTCACTAACAATCTATAGTGCTAACTAGACAGATGTATCAAATCTGAAATACTAATTAGCAGTAGCACCATTCTTCCACTCAAATAAACTTTCGCTCACTCAACGGATTAAACACTCAGAACAAGATCTGATCAACCACTTGGAGCGCCCCTATGCAAACATCTAGCGGAAGCAAAACATATAGAGAAATCAGACCACTGCACAGAGGATTTTTAGGTGGTTCGGTCCTCCAGACCTACATCCACCCCACACTCAAACCGAGTGTGGCTTCCACTAGCTCACGCTAGAAACAGCAGACTCAGTCTGCAACAAACGCTGCCAAAAAGCTTGACCAGGGGAACAGCCTCCCCTCTTCCTCCCAACCGGAGGGAACCACTAGTGACACCAGTCACTAGCAAACCAGAGACACAAGGTCTCTCTTCCTCCAGACCTGGAGGGAACCCCTGGACTTGAATCCACAAGCCCAGAACCGGAGACAAGTCTCCCTTCCTCCAACCCGGAGGGAAACCTAGAGACCCAAGTCTCTCTTCCTCTGAACCCCAGAGGGAAGCACAACCGGAGATAAATCTCCCTTCCTCCAACCCGGAGGGAACCCACAAGCAGCCCACCTGCTGCTTGCAACCGGAGGTATCAATCTCCCTTCTCCTGAACTAACAGGAGGAACCCCGACCTCTCTACAGAGTATCGGAAACACAGCAAACCAGAAAACAAAGGAAAAACAATAAACAAAAATGACTTCAGCAAAACAGAAAGCTGAAAGATGAAATGCACAATGTGGCTCTCAACGGAGCTGACTGGCCTGGATTTGATCCACGGTCCAGTAGACAGATCTTCAGGAAGCTTTTCTTCCTCTTCTCTTCTCTTCTTCTTCTTCTCTTTCACTCTCTCGATCTCTGCTCCTCTATACTCTTCGGCTCACACTTCTATCTCTCTCTTTCTCTTTCTTCTGCTCTCCTAATCTCTCACTCTCTGCTGCACTTCTTCTTCTTCACTCTTTCTACTCTCTTCACACGAGCACTATCTCTCCCTCTTCTTCTCCTTCTGCTCTTCTTCTTTCTCTTTTCTTTTTCTATCTGGATCGTGGCTCTCTGTATGGACTTTTCTTCTTGCCAACTCGATCGAGCTTCATCTGTGGACGAAGGCTTCCTTATATAGCATCAGCAGCAGGTGGATAGGGCACAAGACGCGTGTGCCTCCCACGCTTGATCCAGAACTTTCTTGCCACGTGCCTTCATTGCATTTTGTTCTTCTTGTCTTGGATCACGTGCAGCCCAGGTGTCTGAAATGTTCTTCCTCGGACCTGTAATGAGATTAACACCATTAATCAATCAGAGTTCGCTGCATGCTTATTTAAAGCTAAGGCGCACGAGGTATGTAATGTCAACACAGGGTGACTACTTCACGAGGTTGGAAGTGAACGAACTGTGATACAACGAACAAGGCTAACACAACAAGGAAGATGACACGAGATGCAACTAGAGGACAGAGAGAAGCGACACGAGGTTCACACAGAAAACGACACGAGGTATACTGTGACAGAACAGACACAATGAAGAGAGTGACACAAGGTGGTGGCACAGAAAGCAACACGAGGTGCTGCAATATTCTGCACGCAGTGGAACAAAAAATGACACGGAATGAAAACAACACAAAGATGAAACAGTAATTGACATGGGTTGAAATCAACACGAAGACAAAAACTGAAATCGACACGGAGTGAAAAACGACACGAAGATGAAAACAACACTAAGATGAAGTTGACACGGAGTGAAAATGACACGAGGTCTGGGAGACACGACACAAAGTCACAAGAACGACAGTAACCAACACGAAGTGTGGTTACAAAACATGAACGACACGAAGTGTGAAAACATGACACGAAAACGACACGAGGTCTGGAAACATGACACGAAGTCACAAGAAGAACAGTAACCAACACGAAGTGTGGTTACAGAACAAAAACGACACGAGGTCACAAGACAAACGACACGAAGTCCAAAGGTGACAAAACAGATACTACAAAGAGAACGACACGAGGTAGAAAGAAAACAACACGAAGTAAATCAATAACGACACGAAATGTTACTGTAACAACAAACACTACGAAGTTACGAATACAAAAAGCAACACGGAGACATAGAGAAGTAAAACCGACACGAAGTGTGGTTACAAAAATAAAAGGACACGAGGTATAGGAAGAACAACACGACCACGGAAAAGAGTTGACACGGAGTGTGGTCAAGGAGAGAAGGACACGAAGTCTAAAGAGAAAACAGCACGAAGACAAAAACATAAAAAACTAACACGAAGACATAATTGTGAAAACACCACGAGGAGATAGACATCAAGGAGAACGACACGAAAGTGAAACGACACTTGAACCTAGACCGACATAAAGATCCAGCGAAAAATGACTCGAAGACAGAAATACACAAGCACGACATGAACTAAGGATGACATGGGGACAACACAGTCACATAGGCTGCACGAAGTGAAAGACAACACGGTTATCTCGACACGTGATGAAATGGTGGAAGTAGAAGAACAACTCGAAGACGAAAACGACACGAGCTGAATTTAACACAAAGGCGAAGACAGACACTGACACGAGGTGTGGACACGAAGCAAGAATGACATGAGGTTCAGGGAAACCAACACGAAGACAGAAACAGTACGGACACACGAAGTATTACCTCTTAGCAGCTTTTTCTTGTAAAGCATGGAAATCAACACGAAGTGTTGTAAGCTCAGACGACACGAGATCTTTTCGTGTTAGTGAGGGGAAACAACACGAAGACTCAAGTACAGAGACAGCACGAAGACGATGTACATTCTGATGTACAGACTTTGAAGAACAGTCTAATGTATAGACTTGTAGATTGAAGGTGATGTATAGATCATGCACATACCAGAAGTCTAACACACACAATATATCAGTCATACACGTGCATTCTCCAGATGATATACAAATCACAATCATGAAGCTATCATCAAAGCACAATGTCAGCAGATAAACTGAATGAGCATATGAAGTCCTGAATGAACATCTCATCAGGATGACTCACAATGATTACCATCAAACACCAATCATCAAAACCAGATAAATCATTAAAACCACAGCAATGAATGCTTTATGCATCAGTTTAACATGTAGCATGACTGATCATCAAGAATGACTCTAAATTGAGCAGCAGGATGACTGAACATTTGATTAACTCACACCAACAATCAATCAACAAAACCATCATCAAAACCACAGGGGCACAACAATCTCCCCCTTTTTGATGATGGCAACACTTTCAATACATTGAGTCATTCTGATGATGTGAGGCATTCTGAGGCATTCTGAAGACTGACTCAAATTATTCTCCCCCTTTGACTTCATCAAAAAGAAAAATAATTTGAGAAATTATAGCATGTATAAGAGTTCAGTCAATTTCTCCTCCTTTCAAGAACATGATTCTCCCTTTTTGGCAAACAATATCTCCCCCTTTGATACAAACAAAATAAACCATGGGAAGGGTTAAATGCAAAAATGCAGATGCAACAAGTAATGCAATACTCCCCCTAAGTATGTGAATGCAAGGTCACAAATGATATGAACATGATTCAGTGTGACAAGGAATGCTCCCCCTGAAGAGATGCCAATTGATATGCAAGTGATGCATGACATGGAAGCTCCCCCTCAATAAGTGGACTCTTATGAGATAAATGAGAAGGAGACCACAGGGGCAAACAAGGAGAAGTTCAGGTCATTGAGCCAATGACATGAGCAGAAGAAGTTCAGATGAGCTTCAACCAGAAGGAATTCAATCAGATTTTCAAGGAAATATCATTCTCATAAATCCAAATCAGAATATTACAAAGTCTTCCATTATAAGGGCTTATGAATGAACTTTATTGAACAGCATGGTTTAATCATGATGTATGTAGAGTTTATCAATAAAATTCTGTATTGATATCTGAAACCATGATTTAATAAAAATGAACCAAGCCCTCATATTTATCTTGATTATCCTCCCTTTGTCTTACACAATCAAATCTATTGACTTCTTTCAGAATTACATGTACTAGTATTGAAATCAAGCAATTATGAAGTCATATGATTTTGTCTAGGGTTGTAGCAATTTGATTTTGGCATCAATATTCAGATATTTCAATTTATTCCATAATTTTCCTTGCTACAAATTTTACGTGCACTCTAGTTCAGTACACACCTTGTAACTAGAGGATATACCTTGATCAGAGGCCAATATCCCTAAGCCCTTAGTGTGACTAACTGTCATGCCTTATGTAAACAGAGTTAGCATTTACACATCATGACACACTACAGCTCAATTTTTAATGAGTGAATTGTATTTCTCAGTGTGCATGCCATTGCTCTGCCTGATTTTCAATGAATTCTCATTTTACAGAGTTAACTAAGGCACCTCATGACACAGTCCTTTGGACTTGTGTTTCTCAGTGACCAATGTCATTGCTCTGACAGATATTACCCTTTAGACATTTCAGAAACATTCATTTGCTTCAAAACAATATTAATATCATGTACTTAACCTATTAAAGTCATGTATTCAAAAGTGCAGATTTCAGAAGTTTTTGCAAGACATAGCATGAAACAGTTGGTTAAGATTTATTAACCATGATTCAGATATGTTAAGAGATTTTGAAGTTAAACTCCATGAATACATTAAGCTTAAACCACATGAGTTATTTCAGTCATTCTTAAGAATGTATAATAGAAGATTTCTAGTTCAAGAGTTTTTCAGATTTATGATCGAGATAGCCCATTGAAATCTTCATGAAAGACTGATAGAATTCTGAAGCCAAATGATACCAATTGTTAGGAGAGATTTTGAAGCTTAGTGTTTTTCGAATATGATCAAGGTTTGTCAACAAAAGTGATAAGAAGGGATATGCAATGAATTCTGACAAATGTATGCATTTGACAACCTATATGCAATGCATTGACTCCTCCTTACAATATGCATCCAAACTCTCTTTTTGGCATTTTCAATATAAGGAGATGCAATGTACTATATGTATGTAGGGACATGCAAAGACTCAATCATTGAATGCTATGCAAGAATATGCAACTTACTCCCCCCTGAAAACATGCAATGCTTGTACTGAAAACTGAACATATGATACCAAATGATATCGTGACTTGTGTACAATCAGACTGTCCTATCAGCAAAGTGACCCATGGTACTAGGCGGAGCACTTGGTCTAAAAGACCACCTCACACATAGTAAGAACCTCCAGACAAACTTCCCTGCCTTTTGGTGCCTTACCATTTATATACCATTGAGGTCATGCATGATAATTCAACATGCAGTCCTATATGTAATTCAGAATGCTCAGTGAGCTATTGCAACACACAAGTTTCAAGTCACACTCATAGGCAGTTCAGATTTTTTTTTTTCAGAAAATTCAAAATGCAATATGTTTTCAGAGTTTATGCATTTCAACAATTATCAACCACTTACAAATGGCAGATATGCAAGAATACATCAAATCAGATATGCAATTAATTTCAAAATGAGAAATGCAGAGAGATTACCTGAACAGTGTGGGGGTGGGGCTTTCATTCTTGAGTGCCTTGGATCATTACCCCTTTTATTCCAGTCCCAAGGCACACCTGCAAAACAAAGTTTATTTTGCACAAATAGGTACCCAAGAAGTCTTGGGTCCTGACATGACATTATCACTCCTAGCAGGTTTTTTCAGCACATTTTTAACTTGATAGCCATTAAATTTCATCAGAGGATGACTATCCATCAAATGTCTAGATTTGCCATAATGATGGCAAGAGACAGCAGTTTTAAATCTGATTTATGCACATACTTGTTAGCATGAATTCTATGTGCATACACATGAGATTTTCTGTTAACAGAATAAAAATTCTGTTTAGCAAAACCAGTTTGGCTTTGGTATCCTGCCAGCCAACAGGTAATAGCTCTGTGGCCTGGCTTTCCACATTCAAAACATACAGTGTATTTTCTTCTAGGACCAAACTTCTTTCCATCAATAATATTTTTATTAATAGGGAAATTAACAAATCCAGAGTTAGTTTTCTTTCCCTGAGCATGCCAGCAGAAGGCAGCAATGTGACCAAACTTTCCACAGCAATAGCATTGAATTTTCTTTTCCTGATCAGTAGAATGTTTCCTAAGATGATTTCTAGGATACTTTCCAACAGCATTTCTTTCATCATTCATCAATGCTACACAGTTATGCATAATGTGGCCAACTTTCCCACAATAGTGACATGTTATAGCCTTTTTATTCACATTCACTTGTTTGACAAGATTGATATTCTCATGAGAGTGTGAATGTGTGTGTGAGCAGTGAGCAGCATGCACATGAAAATCAGAGACATATTTGGACTTATCCAAATCAGCATTTTCCTTTTGTTTTTGAATCTTTTCCTGTTTCTTATATGAATTTTCAGCCTTCTTAGCAGTGAATTGAAACATAGAAGAACTAGATTGATTAGCTTGTTCAGAGCTTTTTACGAACACAGTTGACTTCTTCTTTTCATTCACTTTCTTATTAACATGCACATACCCAAGTCCTTCTTTCTGAAAATTCACTTTAGAACCAAGCAGCTTATTCAAGTTGTCTTTTCCTTTAACGAATTTTGACAAGGAATTTTTCAGATCTTCAATCTCAAAATTCAATGAAGCAATATTCGCTTCATACTTGGATAGCTCAGATTCACAAACAATCAGCTGTTGTTGCAAAGCATCATTCAGGTTCTTCAGAGTTTCATTTTCTTGTTGAACCATTATTTCAATGTTGTTCTCATTTTCTTTCACAATAGTTTTTCCTTTTTCAATTGACAACCATCTTTCAGAGAAGACAGTATTAAGAACCATTAGCTTTTTATTTTGATCTTTTAGATGAGAATTTTCTTCAATCATCTTATTTTCAATTCTTCTTTCAATTTCAGTTCAGATTTTAGATTTTCATTTTCAGCCTTTAGACTTGTGATTTCAGCATTTTTCTCTTTTCTTAATTTTCTCTTTTCTGACTTAACTCTTTCATATTTTTCAAGTAAATGCTCATGCATGGCAACTAAATCATCATGACTAATATCCTCGGTCTCAGAGTTTACCTGGGATGAGGACTCATCTGATTGATCACTCCTTCTTGCCATGAGACATTCTTCTCCCTGTTCCACGTGTGTTGTAGTCACTCTATCAAACATTTCCTTTGCAGTGCTACAATCTGAGAAGGAAGGAAAATCATCAGAACCGATTGCAGCCTTCATTAAATTTAGAGCTCTCACATTATCATCATTTTTTAATTTGTGAACATGAGTCCACTTGGACTTATCCTCAGGAAGTTCATGTGGACGGTGAGAGATAATCTTCCACAATTGTGGATTAATAGAGTTAACATGCTTGTGCATACGATATAGCCAGAATTGAATATTTGAACTACTGAATAGTGGGGGATGAGCCATGACAGCACAACAGATTAATGCAACAGGAATATTGATGCACTAAAAGCAAATTAGCACCTAAGACCGCAAGATCGATCTGCAGGTCGCTGGACCTTGTATGCAGAAACCTGCTCTGATACCAATTGTTGGGTTAGGTGCAGTATTCAGAGGGGGGGTGAATGAATATAACCCTTTAAAAACCTTTACCCAATTAAAAGGTTATGATGCTCACTAACAATCTAGAGTGCTAACTAGACAGATGTATCAAATCTGAAATACTAATTAGCAGTAGCACCATTCTTCCACTCAAATAAACTTTCGCTCACTCAACGGATTAAACACTCAGAACAAGATCTGATCAACCACTTGGAGCGCCCCTATGCAAACATCTAGCGGAAGCAAAACATATAGAGAAATCAGACCACTGCACAGAGGATTTTTAGGTGGTTCGGTCCTCCAGACCTACATCCACCCCACACTCAAACCGAGTGTGGCTTCCACTAGCTCACGCTAGAAACAGCAGACTCAGTCTGCAACAAACGCTGCCAAACAGCTTGACCAGGGGAACAGCCTCCCCTCTTCCTCCCAACCGGAGGGAACCACTAGTGACACCAGTCACTAGCAAACCAGAGACACAAGGTCTCTCTTCCTCCAGACCTGGAGGGAACCCCTGGACTTGAATCCACAAGCCCAGAACCGGAGACAAGTCTCCCTTCCTCCAACCCGGAGGGAAACCTAGAGACCCAAGTCTCTCTTCCTCTGAACCCCAGAGGGAAGCACAACCGGAGATAAATCTCCCTTCCTCCAACCCGGAGGGAACCCACAAGCAGCCCACCTGCTGCTTGCAACCGGAGGTATCAATCTCCCTTCTCCTGAACTAACAGGAGGAACCCCGACCTCTCTACAGAGTATCGGAAACACAGCAAACCAGAAAACAAAGGAAAAACAATAAACAAAAATGACTTCAGCAAAACAGAAAGCTGAAAGATGAAATGCACAATGTGGCTCTCAACGGAGCTGACTGGCCTGGATTTGATCCACGGTCCAGTAGACAGATCTTCAGGAAGCTTTTCTTCCTCTTCTCTTCTCTTCTTCTTCTTCTCTTTCACTCTCTCGATCTCTGCTCCTCTATACTCTTCGGCTCACACTTCTATCTCTCTCTTTCTCTTTCTTCTGCTCTCCTAATCTCTCACTCTCTGCTGCACTTCTTCTTCTTCACTCTTTCTACTCTCTTCACACGAGCACTATCTCTCCCTCTTCTTCTCCTTCTGCTCTTCTTCTTTCTCTTTTCTTTTTCTATCTGGATCGTGGCTCTCTGTATGGACTTTTCTTCTTGCCAACTCGATCGAGCTTCATCTGTGGACGAAGGCTTCCTTATATAGCATCAGCAGCAGGTGGATAGGGCACAAGACGCGTGTGCCTCCCACGCTTGATCCAGAACTTTCTTGCCACGTGCCTTCATTGCATTTTGTTCCTCTTGTCTTGGATCACGTGCAGCCCAGGTGTCTGAAATGTTCTTCCTCGGACCTGTAATGAGATTAACACCATTAATCAATCAGAGTTCGCTGCATGCTTATTTAAAGCTAAGGCGCACGAGGTATGTAATGTCAACACAGGGTGACTACTTCACGAGGTTGGAAGTGAACGAACTGTGATACAACGAACAAGGCTAACACAACAAGGAAGATGACACGAGATGCAACTAGAGGACAGAGAGAAGCGACACGAGGTTCACACAGAAAACGACACGAGGTATACTGTGACAGAACAGACACAATGAAGAGAGTGACACAAGGTGGTGGCACAGAAAGCAACACGAGGTGCTGCAATATCTGCACGCAGTGGAACAAAAAATGACACGGAATGAAAACAACACAAAGATGAAACAGTAATTGACATGGGTTGAAATCAACACGAAGACAAAAACTGAAATCGACACGGAGTGAAAAACGACACGAAGATGAAAACAACACTAAGATGAAGTTGACACGGAGTGAAAATGACACGAGGTCTGGGAGACACGACACAAAGTCACAAGAACGACAGTAACCAACACGAAGTGTGGTTACGAAACATGAACGACACGAAGTGTGAAAACATGACACGAAAACGACACGAGGTCTGGAAACATGACACGAAGTCACAAGAAGAACAGTAACCAACACGAAGTGTGGTTACAGAACAAAAACGACACGAGGTCACAAGACAAACGACACGAAGTCCAAAGGTG
Source organism: Amorphophallus konjac (assembly GCA_022559845.1). Lineage (NCBI taxonomy): Eukaryota > Viridiplantae > Streptophyta > Magnoliopsida > Alismatales > Araceae > Amorphophallus > Amorphophallus konjac. The sequence goes on along the minus strand of CM040124.1, from coordinate 285,094,812 downwards.
ACAAAACAGATACTACAAAGAGAACGACACGAGGTAGAAAGAAAACAACACGAAGTAAATCAATAACGACACGAAGTGTTACTGTAACAACAAACACTACGAAGTTACGAATACAAAAAGCAACACGGAGACATAGAGAAGTAAAACCGACACGAAGTGTGGTTACAAAAATAAAAGGACACGAGGTATAGGAAGAACAACACGACCACGGAAAAGAGTTGACACGGAGTGTGGTCAAGGAGAGAAGGACACGAAGTCTAAAGAGAAAACAGCACGAAGACAAAAACAAAAAAAACTAACACGAAGACATAATTGTGAAAACACCACGAGGAGATAGACAGCAAGGAGAACGACACGAAAGTGAAACGACACTTGAACCTAGACCGACATAAAGATCCAGCGAAAAATGACTCGAATACAGAAATACACAAGCACGACATGAACTAAGGATGACATGGGGACAACACAGTCACATAGGCTGCACGAAGTGAAAGACAACACGGTTATCTCGACACGTGATGAAATGGTGGAAGTAGAAGAACAACTCGAAGATGAAAACGACACGAGCTGAATTTAACACAAAGGCGAAGACAGACACTGACACGAGGTGTGGACACGAAGCAAGAATGACATGAGGTTCAGGGAAACCAACACGAAGACAGAAACAGTACGGACACACGAAGTATTACCTCTTAGCAGCTTTTTCTTGTAAAGCATGGAAATCAACACGAAGTGTTGTAAGCTCAGACGACACGAGATCTTTTCGTGTTAGTGAGGGGAAACAACACGAAGACTCAAGTACAGAGACAGCACGAAGACGATGTACATTCTGATGTACAGACTTTGAAGAACAGTCTAATGTATAGACTTGTAGATTGAAGGTGATGTATAGATCATGCACATACCAGAAGTCTAACACACACAATATATCAGTCATACACGTGCATTCTCCAGATGATATACAAATCACAATCATGAAGCTATCATCAAAGCACAATGTCAGCAGATAAACTGAATGAGCATATGAAGTCCTGAATGAACATCTCATCAGGATGACTCACAATGATTACCATCAAACACCAATCATCAAAACCAGATAAATCATTAAAACCACAGCAATGAATGCTTTATGCATCAGTTTAACATGTAGCATGACTGATCATCAAGAATGACTCTAAATTGAGCAGCAGGATGACTGAACATTTGATTAACTCACACCAACAATCAATCAACAAAACCATCATCAAAACCACAGGGGCACAACATTGTGGAATGTTTAATCAAGCTAGTCATGCACTTCGGTGCAATGCCACACCGTGATCATTACAACTCCCATGGGCACTAGTACTTTCGGGTGCTCCTCCCAGGACCAGATCGGGCCCTTATATGCGCAGGCATTGATCGTGTATTTTTCGACATCCACTTTGGTTATAGCCAATATAGAGTTTCAATGGAATAAGCTTGTAGAAACTTTAAGGTAGATTATGTGGAATAGAATTTTAAGGATTGAACATGATGTAAAAAGACAACAATAACGGTACAACCACGATTAACTATAAAACTAGGTGGAATCGGCTCCCTAATTGGGTGCCAGGATAATAAGAATAAGCACTCATATAGCGATGGTCGCTCGTCCTTGGACATGATAAGCTAGATAGAATTGAGGTCCACAAGTATGGCACCTAATTCATAAGGACACTAATGGCATAGTTTCCCATTTCATTAATTTAGAGTATTCTCATGACATCCTCTTAGTAAGTCATGAGGGCCGATATACCATGTTTCTTTAGAGTGACATGGTAATTAAATAGTGACATAGGTTTTAAGGGTACAACCAGCACGGCTGCCTTGAGGGAATCCAAGGCTAGCGGAGTCTTACGGAGGTCTCTATGATAAAGTCACTGGTCTAAAGGAATGGAATGTCCTATGGAGAGTTCATCTATCACCGAGAATTAGTGGGTATTCGATAAAACAACGAGAAAACATGGGACTATATTCCCGGAATGGAATATAGTGCCGATATGCATAACCCATTAACAAGGGTTATATATAAAAACCACGAAAAATTGGGAATCAGTCAAATGGCGCCCGAGCTTAAGTCTTCATTTTATGAATTGGCGCCCTTGTCAGGGTCGTCAGTTCAATAAATGACGACTGTTCACTCAGTCGTTACATCTAGATTAATATCCATAAACATTTTCCAATTTTGATTATTATAAAAATGACGCCTTTCATGAAGGCTTCAATTCAGTAAACAACGCCCTAGTCAGGGGCGTCATATAACAAATTAAAGGGTACGGTATATGTCGTCATTTCAATATCTAGGAATATTGTAACCATTTCTATAATTTCACAGTTTATCACTAAATTGGGGCCTGTTTACAGGGGCGTTCATTCAATTGACGACTTAATCTGGGTCGCTAATTCTTTGTCATATGATACAGACACATGATTTTTGGACTATGTCTGATCAAGATTATAAAGACATGAACAGATAGGGAAAAATAACAGGAATTTACGGACACAGTCATGCATTAGTGTACATGTAAGAGTTCATAGTTATTAAATTTTAAACATTGTACAATTATTAACTATCCAGAAAAAACAGACGACTGTTTGCACGGTCGTTGATTTTAAATGACGCCCTATCTTGGGTCATCAATTTCATTCATGCAGTAAACGAAGAAAATTCATTCTGGAAAATGAAATCTGTAACTCCTTTAGACCTATATGCATGTAATCATTTAGTAATTATAGGATTTTGCTAAGTCTTGAGAAAACCTACCTTTGGGTGATGACTTGGTTGACAGACGATGATGAAGATGAAGAAAACAATCCCTTAATACGATACTCTGTTTCTATCAGAGTTATTGGAAGCCAATATAACAAGAGTAGCAGTTCGCAACAGCAGCCCCTTTCAAAAAAAGAAGCAGCAAGATGATGATAGCTTCCCAAAGAGGTCGACAGCCTCCTTTTCCAGCAATGGTATCGGAAGAAGAAGAAGAGAGCTTCCTGCGCTCCTTCTTGTCTGAGATAACGTGCAGGAAGAAGACGAAGAACTCCTACGTTCTTCACGTTCACCACGGCAGGATGAAGAGGAAGATGATGAAAACCCCTCCTCGTATTACTAACAAGATGGAGAGGAAGGCTCCCCGATGCTTGGACGGTCGACAGCCGCAATAGGTTTGATGAAGAAAAACCAACAGGTTGGCTCGATGGGAGGGGGGTATTTATAGGGAAGGAATCCTAATAGGTTTTTAAGAGTTCGATTAGAACTAAAATTTTCATGGTAGAATCCTTACTAAACTTAATGATACAAGTATCAATCCCTTCCTTAATCAAAACTTACCCAGATAACATCCATGTTCGAACCAAACACCAACGGGTCGGTTTGTAAATGACGCCCAAGGTTGGGGCGTTATTTCAGTAAATGACGCTTGTATACACAGTCGTCAAAATTAATTGACGACTTGCTCGGAGGCGTCATTCACCTTTCCCTTATTTGTTATTTTAAGGTGTAACGATCTTTCCAGATTTTTATCTTTTTTTCTTGATGTGATCTTGATGGGAAATTTTAGGGGTACGTGTTTTCATTTTTCTCTATTTTTCCATATAATTAGTTTTCTAAAATTCTTTAATTGAAAACATGCACTATTCATTATAATAAAATAATGACTTTGTTTAAGTCGTTTCTTATGTTATACACGCCCATTAGTTTGGCGTCATTTCATTTTTGGCATTTTCACTTAACCTTCAAAAGACTAATATTATGTATATATCAATACTATCTCTATAACTCTTTAGCTATACACTTTATTTGATTTTCACTAATTCATAAATTACGACTTGTGTTAAGTCGCGTTTCACGTTGGATCCGTCTGCACAAAGAGACGTCAATTAAGTTTTTACCATTTCTCAATCCCCTTGAAAGAACCAAAATTGCATATATACTCATTCTTTTATCTTTTACATATCTTTAATGTAATTAAATTATATATATATATATCTTTCTCCCTTCTAATAAGATTATAATGTAATAAATGTGGAATATTAAATCTTCTAAATTAGTAATATAAATTGACATTTTCTTCGAGATTTAATGATTCTTAATTCAATTAAAATTACGTTGTGCATTAAATGCTTACCTAAAAATAACATGTCATTCTTAAATTTATTATAATACAATAGTAGTGTCCATAAGTTCTTTTGTTAGACTTTTTAGGACGTAAGAGGGCCATGTACAAGGTCTGGGCCTTGTATAATTATTATTTTTAATTTATTTAGACTTTGTAGTCCTTTAATTTACCAGGGTTGCTACAATTTCGTTGTTTAGTCAAGTCTTGCATCGTTTTAGGGAGTTCTGATCCGGTGTGTCCTTGTCTAAGGTTTTAAAATTGGTTGAGATTTTCACCGAGGGATTCATTCACCCCCCTCTGAATCCAATGCACCTGCTCTAATAGTTGGTATCAGAGCGGGTGTCTGCACAGAAGGTCTAACGACCTGCAGATCCGATCCGTAATTAGATTTGGTGCGATCTGAGTTAATCCGTCTGCTTGCATTAATTGATCTAATCTCTATTTAGATTTCTAATCTTGTCTAAGCATGAAGTACATAATTGATCTTCCGAGGTTTGAAGGTGTGGGTTTTTACAAGTGGTTTAATCAACTTAGAGAGTATGTGATGCAGGTTAATCCAGATCTATGGATAATTATTGCACGCAGCTCTTATGATGTTCCAAAGGACAATTCCTTATGAAAAATCTCGGACCACTTGAAGTACGCAAGGAATCAGAAGGCCCTGGAGCTAACTCTAAGGGCTATAAACAATGACAAGTTTCCATGTGTGCTTGAGTGTTGCAGTGCGTCAGAAGCTATCAATATGGTTGTAGCTATCAAATGTCAAGATGCGGTAAAGTGTCACATTACAGTAGACGAAGACAAGGATTATATGGAGGAAACTTCATCACAGGAAAATTCTGATACTGGTAATTTCTCTCTCAAAAATTTGATTATGTTGAATGAGTATCTAATTGAGAAGTACGATAAAATTAAATCTGAGAAAAGGAAACTGAGAAAAGAAATATTGCATGAAATTAGAAGTATGAAGGTGGAAAATGAAAACCTAAAGTCTAACATGAATAGAAAAGAAAGTGAAATGCAACAATTGAAGTCTGAAAATGAGTGTTTAAAAACCAGACTCGTCAAAGAAAATGATTCTTGCAATGACTGTGCCGTTCTTAGAGATCTGATCAATGATATAGATTATGATGACAATGTGAAAAAAGAATTAATCAAATCTCTGAAAGAAGAAAATAAATTATTACTGGAAAAGAAAGTTAAGGTTGAAGAAAATGAAAATTTGAAAAGACTCAACGATGGTTTGCATAATCAAATAATTTCATATGAAGAGGACATTGTAGTATTCCAAACTGAAATTGAAGATCTAAAGAACTCACTGTCAAAGTTTGTTAAGGGAAAAGACAACTTGAATAAGCTACTTGGAGCAAATGTGAATGTTCAGAAAGAGAGATTGGGTTACAGTCCACTAATAAAGAAGGTTGATGGAAATAAATTGAAAACTATTTTTGTTAAAAGTTTAGAACAAGAAAAACCTTCCACCTCATCCCCATTTCAGTTCACGGTAAAGAGAAGTGAAGAGCAGAGTAAAAACTTAGAAAAAGAAAAGAAAACTCAGAAAAAGAAAACAAAACAAAATAAGAATATGTATGCTGAAACTTCTCATGCGAAACTGCCTTCTGTTAAAAGAAAGAATGTGAAATGTTTCTACTGTGGTAAATTCGGCCATGAGATGCATGATTGTTTTGTCATGAGAAAGGATGAGAAGAAACCTACTCATGTTCAAAACAGTAGAATAAAGTGTTTTCACTATCATAATGCAGGTCATCTCATGCATGAATGCAAATCAATGGAATTAGATGACCTTGTTGCTATTAATTCACAGAAATATCATGCTAGAAATCATGTTTCTAGGAGAAAGAATGTGAATTGTTTCTACTGTGGGAAGTTAGGACACATCTATGCACAGTGCTGGCATGCACAGGTGATGCGGGACGGGACCACGGACACGACAAGCTCGCGATCGTCCCTTAACGAGGGAAGCGTCGGATGTGCGCGGTTGAGAAACCGACTGTGAGCTAGGGTGGTCGGCTCTCACTTGTGCCCGGATCGGGTCACGGGATGGTCTCGCACTCTCTCGCAGCAGCAGTGATATAAAAATAAAGTGAGCTAGATACCCCTACACATGCTCTCTAGCAGCGGCATAAACAAGCATATATAGAAATAAGCGAAATGCCAAGTGTAGGAGCGAATACAATACCTCCACGCGCTCGGCGTGGGGACGACGGACCCGGCCGAAACTCGTACTCCCGGAACAATATTACACAATATTATAGAAATGCAAGCCGCTGCCCACTCCACGCAGGGAGGTAAAGGGCTACACAATGGGGTCCGGGAGGACCGAATTCGGGTTGACGGGCGGCTTCTCGCGCTGTTTCGGCAACACCCGAACACGTGACGGTGGGGCCCACGTGCTGTCCGGAGGGGCCGTGTGGGACCCGGTGGCACCGCTGTAGTGGTGGATGCCCGGAGGGTCTCTCCTTGGGATGGCGGTGCGCTGGAACGCCGGCCGGAGGCCCGGCGGCTCCGTTCGGCACCGGTCGGAAAAACCGGCCACGGACCTGCACTTTCTGATTTTCAGCGCGCGCTCGGACGGGAACGGACGCTGCGATCAGATCCGATGTCGGATTGACACGAAATTAGCGCCGTTGGAAAGTTGACTCGAAGTACTTCAATGTAGGCCTAGAGATCTGGCCTGGATCTTCGCTGATCTTGACTTATGGAATTTACAACCTCCTGTTGTACAGTAACTAAACACTCAGATCTGCAGAGCTGATCTCTGATAACAGCCGTTGACCACTAGGAAGAACTTGGATTCAGACTTAGACTTCTTCATGAACGTTGTAGGATGTTGAGTTGGGAAGATGGCAAAGTTGGTTTGGACACGTTTGGATGTGTCTATGAATTTCTATGATTTGTTTACTGGAGGAAGGTCGGATCTGGGATCTGGCTGGAAGTACTGTAGCTCCGGTAGAACATGAATTTTGAAAAATAGGTAAAAGACTCAAAAAAATTAATAAAAATTGTGGAGGTAGGGAAAAATGGACAGAATTCCCAGTTAAATTGGGAGGTCTAACAAAATTTAAAAGGGTGGTATAAGGGGACGAACTCAAGGGTTCTTATCACTATAGACAGAGACAGATCTGATTTGAGTTTGGGGAATGAACGAAGTGGAAACAATATGAAACGGGGGAATTTGGAGCTGAATTTGTTTGTGGGGAAGGGTCTATAAGGTAGGAACCAACCCTCAAAATGTGAAGTCGATCTGAACTCGTGGATGACTTGAGGAATTTCCGAGCTTCACCTCTGTCCAGCAAGACAGAACACCGAAATTGATCCCGTGGCGGCTCGAAGGCGGCACGAACGGCGGCGGCGGCGGCACCGGTGATGATCAGAGGTTGAGAGGGGATGAAGGGAGGTAGAACCACTCTAGATCTGGGGTTGAAGGTAGAAGAACAGCAGGGGGAGGAGAGAGGGGCGCACCAAGCTCCAAGAGACTCAACAATTTTCTGATTTTTTCATTGAATTTCATATGAAAATACAAGGTTTTATATGCTAGGTTTCTAATCCATTCTAGGCCCTTGGATCAAGGGTTGATGAGTGAATGGCTGAGATACAATGTGAATAACACACTTAATACATTTGTTTAATCTAATTTGACCATCTCCATTCAACCTTGGACTAATTCCATTCAAACACCACCTAATACACACCAACCAAGCCACCAAGCCTAATAAGGCCAAAGAACCTTGCGCCCCCTTCCATGGGCCAAAGCCATTCATGGGCCAAGATCCTCCCATTAGATCATGCTAGACTTGGGCCTTCCAAGTCTTGGTGGTCCATGAGAGGGAGTGGCCCAATTGGGCCATAAATGACTAATATGGTCCATAAGGGTAGCATTTGGTCCAATATGAACTAGGGTTTCTAATGGACTCTACTAATGGCAATCTAACCTTGGACTTGACATAACAAATGGCCCATTGGCTTGATATAAGCCTTACAAGGAGCCCAAAAGAAAGAAAATTCACAATTACAACTTCATACAAGCCATATCACACAAATACACTTCACCCGTGTATGGAAATCGCCTTTGATGCCCCATCAATTCTCCCCGGGTGGGAGGAACTCGACCCCGTCGAGTAGGGGTATGGCTGCTCCGGTCCTCCGGCGGATCTGTCACCGTGCTAAGTAGCGCGGGTATGCTCCACTCCAAGTGATCGGCACCTGCTCATTCCATATATACTCGATATGCGCACTGCTATGGCTAATGGTGGTCACTCCGAAGGGGCACTCTCAAAAGGAAGGAGACAGCTCGAAGACTCACTAGGAATCACCGCTGAGTCCCTATAGGTGACTGATCCGGATATAGAAGTAAAACCGATCCCATACTCATCAAGTGAGTCGACTCGCTTCACACTCATAAGAGAACGACATGAGCTTGCATAAGACACATGCAGACTCACCATGCACTGACACATGAATGAAAATCACACAAACAATCGACTCAAAATCACCACACAAACAAACCACAGAAAGAAAACACACCGACCCAACTATGACCCTAGACACACCTAATGTTAGTCCGACCCGTACATGGGTGATGGCGGACCAGGACACCCGAATGTGTGCCATGCATGCATGTTATGTAACCGGAGATGGGTGGCATGAGGTACACCTAAATGTCCAAGTATGACCCAGTCATGCATGGACGGCCCTTTGGATTTGGGAGACTTGAGAGGGCTAGGAAAGCCGGGTGTGGAAGAGCTAGGTGTAGGTGTATCGTGGACGGGCTTGGTGGGTATGGAGGACCCGGCCCGTAGGAAAGGGGTATGAAAGTGGACTTCCCCGATAAGGTATGAGGGAAGTGATGGGTCACGGGGCCCACTAGAGTAGGGGTCAAATGGGTCAAAGAATGTGTGACCCCTTGTGATGAGGGCATCTCCCGACACCCCTCTAGCGTTGATCGCCTGCACACTCTTGATATGGATTGATCATGGTCTACACTTGTTATCTTCATTTCCAAAGTTTCATTTTATGTATTTTCTTTTTATTGAGTCCTATCTTATGTATTTTCCTTTATTGAGTCATATGGTTTTAGTCCATTTCCCTTGTTATGTTTAATTGGGCCTTATTACTTTAGTTATGGGCCCATAGGATTGAGTCTAGGATATGCTCGGTCTTTTATCTTATTGTCAAGGGTATTTGGGTCATGTAAAGAATGGTTGCCTATATATAGGCCCCATCTCTCCTCTTGTATTCAACTTTTGATGAATATTGAAGAAAACCCTTTCAAACTCTCTCAATATCTCTCTCTCTCTCATTATCTCTCCATTCTCTCTCCTCCTCTCTCTAAATTTCGAAATTCACTCTCTCTCCTCCCCCTCTCAACCACTTCCAACCCCCACCTACCTCCATTAACTCCCCACAACTTCCCACAACAACTCTTTAATCCTCACCTAGTCCCAAGGAAGTTCCACCACTCAAAACCCCACCCTCCAACCACCACCTACCCCTTTCACTTCCCTAAGCATATCTCCACCTTCCCAAGGCTGAATTAACTCATTCCAAAGCCTAAATTCGAATCTCCCCTTCCCTCCTTGCTCCCTAGGTCGCACCCCTCCTCTCCCCTCAAGCCAAGTTCGCCCCCTCCTCTCTTCTCCACTCCAGCTTTGTGTGCAGGCCAACCTGTAGATTAGCACTCTGTTGCAGCGACGTCCACAACTGCATCCTGGTTCTGCTGGTGGCGTAGCCTAACTTTCTGGAAAGGCCTCCCTGTGCTCTTCGCAGGCGAGGTGGAATCACTCCATTCCGAGTTCGTGGCCGTCCGTGAAGGTTGTTCTTCCCCGACTGCGCAGAACCTCTCAGACCAGGAGCCAGAGCAGCAGAGAAGACTCTCCCACGACGAACCTTGAAGGAATCAGCCTTCAGGGTCTTCTACAAAGATCTTCCTCCCCCTGTCAGTGTCCAGGAACAGAAGGCAGAACTCCGTTCGGCATCCGACAACCAGAGATATCAATTTTCTACCACAACCACGCCGGTCTGCCTCCTCACAGTCTGCCCTGACCACCGTCCACTTCTCTGGACACCCGGCTCATCTCCGACATCAGAAGACTTCCCCGTATATTTTTCTGCAAAGTAGACTCGTCCACGATTCCAACGAGTCCAGCGGTGCCAGATTTGGAGCTCAGGAGCGACCGTGGCCGCTTCTGCAACCTACTGTTTCAGACTGAGCTCGGCCAGAGACCAGAGCTGCATCCATCTTCCAGTCGCCGGAGCAGTCAGCCCCCAGATCAGAACGTCGTCCAAAAATTCAGGCCGCACCCCTCTCCGGTTAGAAATCTTTTGGTGTAAGTCTCATCACATTCTGAGCTCGGTGGATTTATTGGCTGCATCAACATCGACTCCCTGTCCAGAATTACAGAAGCTAGACAGAATCGGCGAAGCTCGGAAACTCGATTTCCTTTGCATCTCTCCCCACCCCGCTTGGCCGGCTGAAGGCCCCTCCCTGCGTGGAGGTAGTTTTGAATGTATTAAGCATAACCCCCACCCCAAGATCACCCCTCCTGCGTGAGGAGTAATGCTGTACCGTTTGCAATTTCAGGTCAAGCTACATCGCCGCGGCGATCGGGTGCATACCCTCGCCTCCCGGCGCGCCCTCGTCTCCGATCGGGATCGGTGTCTTCACACCGATCAGGTGAGCTTCTGATACTATCCTTAGTAGCCTTATTCCTGCTAGTTTAGTATTGCTTTGATTGCTCGTCAGCGGTGAGAAGAGGGCTCGAACTTGCATGCTAGTTTGTTAGTGTCCACCGCGGACCGTGAGTGAGTGCTACCAAGCCCCCGCCTTGCGGGCCAGCCGCTCACAAAGTTGGGTATCCTAGACTCATTTGGGGTCAGCCCTAGCATTGTAAGTCCATTAGAACAATTGGGTCCCGCCCCGGACCCTCATCATTATCTCCCGGACACACCGGGTGAACGTGTGAATCGGGTGAGCAAAAATCGTCATTGTGAGAATCATTGAGCGCTTGTATGCTTGCGGGTCTAAGTCCTAGGGTCATCTCATCATGTTTAGTGGTCTTTGGGCTGTGCCACATCACCTTGTGGTGGGTTCCCACAAGTCACGGTCCCACGTGTAGAAGTTTTGAAGGTGTGGATAATCACCTTCTTGAATTGTGATGGGTGGGACGGGGACCGTAGGCAAGAAGTATGATTCCTCCCTCGGACAAAAGGGTATGAATTCAGGCTCGTCCGGTAAGGGAAGGAGTAAGAGGACCTCCGTGGTGATACAACCCACGGTGCACTCGGAGGTAATAGACCCTAAGGCCGGATGAGTGAGGCTAAGACTAGTGGGTTGGTCAAAGCCTCGGGCCAAAAGGTGTGTCAACTCCCATTGTGAATCCAATCCCATGACAAGATCGTCCAATGTGTCAACATGGTGACGAGATCGAAAGGTGGTATGGAATGAGTTGACTGGCACTAAAGGTAAGGTGGGGTCCATGGACGGGAAGGGATGTGGGACCAAGCCATCCTTGAGCCATCTAAGAAGTGGCTCGGCTATGTAAAGTGTTCCCGTAAGAAACACGGGTGGCTCGGGCTTTGGTAGTTCCCACTTTGATGGTTTCGAATGAAGACCGGAGGTAGATAACAATGGAGCATCCATGGGTGGTGGAGTAGCTTGTGTCCTTTCCCACCAATCCGAAATCATTTTCTTTATTTCCTCTAAGGAGCGGGTTGGAGGAGGAACCTTGAGGTGGACTAGCTCCTTAACTCTCGGCTCGGGTGTGGGCCTAGGCTCGGTTATAAGCGGGACTTCCACTCGGTTGGAGGTGCTTGAGTGGGTTGGGATGGGAGTGCCAAGGGGAGGTTGGTTGGTGGTGCATGGGCGGGCCACTAGATTGGGGTCACTTTGGTGGGCTTGGACGGCGGTGAAGGGGTGGGATTGGGTAGAGGTGTGGCCCACTTGATTGTGGGTGAGTTGGTGGGGTTGGTGAGTGGAATGACCTCCGTGGTTGGAGGTAGGTGGGCGGGGAACGTAGGCCCTCCTAAGCACTCTCTTCATTTCCCACCATGACTCGATGGGCCTTAGATTCCTATCCTCCCTCCAATATTTGATGTCCCTCCAAGTTGCAGCGGCTTCACCAAAAAGTCACCTTTTGGCAACATCGACTTGCATGGGCCCGTACATGATGTACACCTCGAAGTAATCATCCATAATGGCTTCCCATTCTAGATAGACACTCGGGTCATCGGACCCGTAGAAATCCCGGGTTTCGGGCCTCGTGGGGTGGTTCGGGTGGTCCTTCCATTTGAGATAGTATCGCCACCATCCGGGAGTTTGGGACTCCATGGGACACGGGAAACTAGTGGATGGCCATGCCGACACTCGGACCAAAACACTAGACACGACACTAAGTAATGCAAAGTTGGAATGCACTAACTAATGCACACTAAGGACCCTAGACGTAAACCAAGACTCGGTACGGGGCGGAGACAATCGACCCGAAGGTCACTCGCACAAGTGTGCGGCCTTCCCGATAGGTGTAACCTAACGGTCGGACAACACCTTTTTATATACCGAGTAAAGGGATGTATGGGACCCAAAACGACTCTTTTTGTTGTTTTTAAAAATATGATGATCCTAAACACGACTTAGACCGACTAATGACTACATGACACTCTTTTCTTTTTTTTTGAATGCAAACACCCTAGACTCAACCTCGCTCTGATACCAAATTGATGCGGGATGGGACCACGGACACGACAAGCTCACGATCGTCCCTTAACGAGGGAAGTGTCGGATGTGCGCGGTTGAGAAACCGGCTGTGAGCTAGGGTGGTCGGCTCTCATTTGTGCCCGGATCGGGTCACGGGATGGTCTCGCACTCTCTCGCAGCAGCAGTGATATGAAAATAAAGCGAGCTAGATACCCCTACACATGCTCTCTAGCAGCGGCATAAACAAGCATATATAGAAATAAGCGAAATGCCAAGTGTAGGAGCGAATACGATACCTCCACGCGCTCGGCGTGGGGACGACGGACCCGGCCGAAACTCGTACTCCCGGAACAATATTACACAATATTACAGAAATGCAAGCCGCTGCCCACTCCACGCAGGGAGGTAAAGGGCTACACAATGGGGTCCGGGAGGACCGAATTCGGGTTGACGGGCGGCTTCTCGCGCTGTTTCGGCAACACCCGAACACGTGACGGTGGGGCCCACGTGCTGTCCGGAGGGGCCGTGTGGGACCCGGTGGCACCGCTGTAGTGGTGGATGCCCGGAGGGTCTCTCCTTGGGATGGCGGTGCGCTGGAACGCCGGCCGGAGGCCCGGCGGCTCCGTTCGGCAACGGTCGGAAAAATCGGCCACGGACCTGCACTTTCTGATTTTCAGCGCGCGCTCGGACGGGAACGGACGCTGCGATCAGATCCGATGTCGGATTGACACGAAATTAGCGCCGTTGGAAAGTTGACTCGAAGTACTTCAATGTAGGCCTAGAGATCTGGCCTGGATCTTCGCTGATCTTGACTTATGGAATTTACAACCTCCTGTTGTACAGTAACTAAACACTCAGATCTGCAGAGCTGATCTCTGATAACAGCCGTTGACCACTAGGAAGAACTTGGATTCAGACTTAGACTTCTTCATAAACGTTGTAGGATGTTGAGTTGGGAAGATGGAAAAGTTGGTTTGGACAAGTTTGGATGTGTCTATGAATTTCTATGAATTGTTTACTGGAGGAAGGTCGGATCTGGGATCTGGCTGGAAGTACTGTAGCTCCGGTAGAACATGAATTTTGAAAAATAGGTAAAAGCCTAAAAAAAATTAATAAAAATTGTGGAGGTAGGGAAAAATGGACAGAATTCCCAGTTAAATTGGGAGGTCTAACAAAATTTAAAAGGGTGGTATAAGGGGACGAACTCAAAGGTTCTGTCACTGTAGACAGAGACAGATCTGATTTGATTTTGGGGAATGAACGAAGTGGAATCAATATGAAACGGGGGAATTTGGAGCTGAATTTGTTTGTGGGGAAGGGTCTATAAGGTAGGAACCAACCCTCAAAATGTGAAGTCGATCTGAACTCGTGGCTGACTTGAGGAATTTCCGAGCTTCACCTCTGTCCAGCAAGACAGAACACCGAAATTGATCCCGTGGCGGCTCGAAGGCGGCACGAACGGCGGCGGCGGCGGCACCGGTGATGATCAGAGGTTGAGAGGGGATGAAGGGAGGTAGAACCACTCTAGATCTGGGGTTGAAGGTGGAATAACAGCAGGGGGAGGAGAGAGGGGCGCACCAAGCTCCAAGAGACTCAACAATTTTCTCATTTTTTCATTGAATTTCATATGAAAATACAAGGTTTTATATGCTAGGTTTCTAATCCATTCTAGGCCCTTGGATCAAGGGTTGATGAGTGAATGGCTGAGATACAATGTGAATAACACACTTAATACATTTGTTTAATCTAATTTGACCATCTCCATTCAACCTTGGACTAATTCCATTCAAACACCACCTAATACACACCAACCAAGCCACCAAGCCTAATAAGGCCAAAGAACCTTGCGCCCCCTTCCATGGGCCAAAGCCATTCATGGGCCAAGAGCCTCCCATTAGATCATGCTAGACTTGGGCCTTCCAAGTCTTGGTGGTCCATGAGAGGGAGTGGCCCAATTGGGCCATAAATGACTAATATGGTCCATAAGGGTAGCATTTGGTCCAATATGAACTAGGGTTTCTAATGGACTCTACTAATGGCAATCTAACCTTGGACTTGACATAACAAATGGCACATTGGCTTGATATAAGCCTTACAAGGAGCCCAAAAGAAAGAAAATACACAATTACAACTTCATACAAGCCATATCACACAAATACACTTCACCCGTGTATGGAAATCGCCTTTGATGCCCCATCAACAGGGAGGCAAACGCACTGCTAAATCTGTTAAATTCCCTATTCAACAGAATAATTTTAGGAATAAAACTGATATCATAAAAAAGACGTTTACTTGTTTCAATTGTGGAAAACCTGGCCACAAAGTCTCTGAGTGCTGGGTGGCAGGATTCAGAAAATAAAATGCTCATGTACATAACAGAAATTTCAATATTCATGCACATAGATTCAATACTCACAATAAGGTGCATAAAAGGAACTTGAATTATGTTATTTGTCATTACCGTGGTAAGTCTGGACATCCCATGTCCAATTGCAAGTTGATGGGCTATGATGACAGTGTTGCTTGCAAAAGGTCAAGAACACCTGTTGAGGGTAATACAGGACCCAAGGTTGCTTGGGATCCTGCTGGATCAAAATAACCCTTTGTTTTGCAGGTATGCCTCAGAGGAAATAAAAAGGGGGAAATAAGCCGAGGCACCAGAACATGAAAAACCCCATTTTCTACATTTTTCAGGTTAGTCGTCTAATCATCTTAAATTCTGGCTTTACAGTAGTATCTTCCTGAGTTATCATGATACATGTTTGCATTTCATGTGATGTTCCATGTGCATATCCTCACTGAAATTGTATGAGCAAATGATCCTTATGGAATGTTACATGAATAATTGAAATAAATCAATGATGAATGATGTCATGTTCATAATTAGATAAGTAGGCTTGCATGACTCTATGGTATATAAAATAGTATGTTGAAAGAAGGGCAGTTGTTTTCTGTCTGGAAATCCATGCTATGCGTAGAGGCTTGCCTTCGCCAGGTACCAGGTGTCAAATTGCATCTAGAATCTTCCATGCTCAACTAGAATGTCACAACGTCTGTGCAAGTTTTGTTGTTTCATGCATGAAAGTCGGTGCACTTATCAACTGAATTCATATTAACTCTGTGCATCCCTTGCCTCGAGCCAGATGAGGTCGATGCAAGTTATGTGTGTCATGACATAAAAAGGCATGTGTATGATTCTATAGATTGCATATAATGTTGATACATATCTGTGTGAATTAAGAGAATCAGATAGTGTCTTTCTTTGACATCTCGTCACATGTTGAGGGGGAGCTGTGCCATTCAGAGATAGAATACATGTTTTGGTCAGTGATTCATTGCTGCTTGGGCAGTTGGCTTCATGTGCATGATAATTTGCAAAGTTCTACTCTTGAGATATCGATCTTGGAGTCAGCTTGAATCTGGTCTAATATGAGATGTCAAATGGTTGTGTCTTGGGCCTTTGGATTCACTTACTTCCCAGAAGGCTGAATGCTTGATGGCTTGTGGAGAAGGATGGTTATATGTTGATGGTCATTCTGGGTATGCTTTTGGATTTGTACGAACTAGTCTTTAGTCATTACTGTGCTCATGAGTGGCCTTCACCCATATCACCTTGTTATGTGTTCTCTTTCATTACTCTCATCTGTATTCAAGAATTCGTAGAATGTGGTAATCAGGGGGAGTTAAAATTTGATATCTATTACCTTTTCTAATCCTCAACACATAAATACTAAAAACACCCCTAACTGAGAATGAAATTACTGATCTTAACTGGATCGTGATTTTCTGCTTATGGATATTATATCCTATCTTAAAGTTTCCACAAGTGTCTCTGAATGAAGACTCAATGGTCATAAAACAATCTGAAATGGAACATCTCAAAAGATTGCTTAAAATTTTGAACATCATGAGTAGTTTGACAACATGACGAAGAATTTAAAGTTTATATGGTTCTTAAACTTGTTCTAAGATAATTCTGTTGACAGACCAGAGAATACGCCATCAAAGAAAAATAAGCAAATAAATTGTTTGTCGAAAGGAGGCAGAGCAATGGCATATTATTTGAGAAACTGACCATCTGATTCAAAGAAATTCAGAGGTTATGTCATGATGATAAGTGCTATCTCTGTTCAAAAGTTTGAAGTAGTAAGGTAAAACTACACTGAGTAACCAGGGATTCCGGTGTCTAATTGATGCGGGACGGACACGGGAGACGACACTATATGGTGCCACCCTCGGACTCTAGATGAAGACACGACCAGCAACACACACCAGGGAGACACTAAGCCTGACACTACGAGCTCCTAGTGGCGAAACGTCGCTAACAGAAGTGGAAGCTCCCTCATCGTCCCAAGCGAGGGAAAGCGCGGACCGTGCGCGGTTAAGGAACCGGCGGAGGTCAAGGGTAGTCCGACTCAACGTCCGGACTCGGATCGAGTCACGGGACGGGTCACTCTCACTCTCACAGCGGTGACATGGACACACGGGCTAGTACCTACACTCTCGGCAGCGGCCTAAGACCGTATACTAGCTAAGCAATGTAACGCCAAGGAGTTAAGACCTTTACCTCCACGCATCCGGCGTGGCGAAGACAACCCCGGCCGAATCACGGACTCCTGGTTAAACAATATCACAGCAATACAAAGATTTGACCCACTCCACGCAGGGAGGTAAAAGGTCACATGTGGAGCCGGGAATCACGCAACTCGGGTTGACGGGCAGCATCTTGATGTCGCCCGGCGGTGTCGGACTCCGCGTTTTCGTGCTTTCGGAACGGCGGGTTCTGTGGGCCCGCGGGGCCCACGGATGGCGCTGTCCTCCGGATCTGTGGGGGTGGGACCCACTATGATGGGGACCCCTGGTGACGCGCCTCCACGGACGGCGGTCGGCCGGAAACACCGATCGGTGGCCGATCGGCTCCGATTCTCACGTTGCGAAGTTGCTGCCCACAAATTTTTAGTTGCTGTTTTCAGGCGCGCGCTCCGGCAAAAACGGCCGCTGCGAGCAATCTCGACGTCGGATCGGGACGCATGAGCTATCGTTGGAAAGCTCTCTTCAAATGCTTCGATCTAGACCAAGAGAGATCTGCTGGATCTGGTCGGATCAGAACTTTTTTGAATTTACAAGTCCCTGTTGTACAGTAATCGAAATCTCAGATCTGCAGGGCACTTGTCTGATAACCACCGTTGACCGCCTAGTAAACCTCCGATTCAGCTCTTGAGCTCTTCGTAGGAGTTGTAGGGAATCAAACCACGGAACGGGGACTATTTTTAGAATTTAATTTGGAGGTGGAGGCTATTTGTTATGATTTTTGGGGTGACTGGTGGTCGGATTTGGGAACAGGTGGATAGAACTGTAGATGGGTCTGAGAATGATTTTTAGAAAATATGAGATGGGCGAACCAAAAATTAAGAAATATTGTGGATGAAGAGGTGGATGGATGGAATCCCTAGTAAAAGTGGGCGAACTAACGGAAATCAAAAAGTGGCTCTAAGACATGAAACACAGGACAGATGTGAATCTGGACAGAACTCTGGTAGAACTGAAATGGATGAGTGGACAAAAATCAAAAATTAGAAAACGTGATCTGAATGCTGGCCTGATTTTTGTGGGTGGAGAGGAACATCCCAGGAACAACTCCCCAAATTTGGTAGCCAAATGAGCTCGCAGAAGACCTGTGAATTTCGAACAAGCTACTATGGTACTGCGTGGGCAGAACTCCGTTGATGGCGATGGCGGTGCGGTGGCGGCTCGTGGCGGCGGCGGCGGCGACCTGAATTGATAGGGTGGAGTCTCACCACCAGGAGGAAGCCTTCACAGCTTCAAGGGGGAGAGGGAGAGGAGAAGGGGGCGCACCAAGGCTGGAGCTTCAAGCTTTTTTTCCAATTCAAATGGCATTAATTCATGAAAATGGGAAAATACAAGCATATATAGGTCACCCATCTAATCCATCCTCCACCGTTGGATCTAGGGGTGTGAGATGGAGGGCTGGGATGGCATGTGACCATTCCACAAAAATTAAAATAAAAAATAAGGGGAAGGGGGCGCCCTATTGACTTTGGTGGAAAGGGGGGGACAAGTTGGTAGCCACCTTGGACTTTGAAGTCCACTTGTCTCCCATGTGCCTTTTACCATTCAAACTTCTAGATGCCTCCATTTGACATGTTGACTGACCCCACATGGGGCCCATGGGCTGAGGTGGATCAATGGGAGGGGACTGGGGGTCCCGTGGGGCCCAGGGGTCCCATTTTGTAAATAAGCCCCTCGTACACTCATAATTACATACGGAATACAATGAAATAAACATAAATTACACACACATAAAGGCTAACTAAATATGATAAATGGGGAGGCTCAAGGTGGAGTCTCCAGGCTGTCTCCGAGCCAGATGGACGTTGAGGTGGCTCGAGTCGTGCTCTGTGTGCGGTACCGGTGGCTCGGCGTGTCGCG
Organism: Amorphophallus konjac; assembly: GCA_022559845.1. Lineage (NCBI taxonomy): Eukaryota > Viridiplantae > Streptophyta > Magnoliopsida > Alismatales > Araceae > Amorphophallus > Amorphophallus konjac. The sequence goes on along the minus strand of CM040124.1, from coordinate 285,075,513 downwards.
CCGCTCAACTGCTCGGGTGTCCACACCAATTCTCCCCGGGTGGGAGAAACTCGACCCTGTCGAGTAAGGGTCTGCATCACTCCAGAAGGTCCGGATCGATCCGCTGCAACTCGCCATGTGTGATCCATGTGTCCTCAGTAGCGGGCCGTCCTCTCCATCGCACTAGGTAGCGCGGGTAAGATCCACTCCTGGTAACTGTCACTTGCTCGTCCAGTATACGATCTATATGCTCACGCTGGCGTGAAAAAGGGGTTGGAGGTGGAAGTGGACACTCAGGTGTGGGATCACTCTCAAGGGGAGGAGATGGCTCAAAAGGCTCACTAGGGATCACCGCTGGGTCCCTATATGCAACAAGATTCGATACATTGAAGGTAGAGCTTATACCATATTCCTCAGGCAAGTCCACAACATACGCATTGGATCCAACGCGTTTCAACACTCTAAAGGGACCGGCTCCGCGAGCTTGCAACTTCTTAACGGTTCCAGAGGGAAACCGTTCAGGTCTTACCCTGATCATGACGTATTCACCCTCGTGGAACTCTCGGTGGTGTCGGTGGGCATCGGCTAACTCCTTGTACCGTGCATTGCTGGCCTCAATGTGACGACGGATGTCGTCATGCAAACTCCTAACATGCCTAGCAAACGACTCGGCAGACTCACTATGCACTCCTAAAATGCTTAGCAAAATAAAAACACACGGATGCACACACAACCCTAAACAAACCTAATGTTAGTTCGACCCAATCATATGCAAGGTGGTCCAGGACATCTGAAGGTGTGCCATGCATACCCTAAGTGTGACTGAATGTCGGTACAACCATAAGACGGTCCTTTGGATTTGGGAGGTTTGGGTGGAACAGGAGGGTCGGGTGTCTCTCGCCCGTGAATGGACTCGGTGGGTGCCGATGGCCCGGTCCATGGGGGAGGGGTATAATGGTGACCTCCCCTAAAGAAGTGGAATGGAGATTGTGGACCAAGGGGCCCACTAAGAAAGGGATCGAAGGGATCAAAGAATGTGTGACCCCTCGATATGGATTCCCTCATCTCAAGATCCCATGTGTGGAAGTCTAGAAGGTGTTGTTGATCTCCTTCATCCATGAAGGGAGATGAGACGGTGGGGGTATGATGGTGGACTCTCTCGAAAAGGTGGAGTAAATATGGTGGGTCACGGGGTCCATAAGAGAATGGGTCGAAGGGATCAAAGAAGGTATGACCCCTCGGACTAGGCTTCCACAAATCACTGTCCCACATTTGGAAATCTTGGAGGTGTAAATGATCTCCTTCATTCATTGTGAGAGATGGGACGACAGTCATAGGTAGAAAGTAAGATTCCTCCCTTGGGCAAAGGGGAATGAAGTCGGACTCGGCTGGCATAGGGAGGAGTAGAATAACCTCCGTGGTAACATGACCCACGGTGTACACGGAGGTGATGGACCCTAAAGCGGGATGAGTGAAACTATGACCTGTGGGTCGGTCGAAGCCTGGAGCTAACAAGTGCGTAAATGTCCACTGCCGGTCTAACCCTTTAAGAAGGTCATCCAATGTATCCACATAGTGACTAGACCGGAAAGTGGTATGAAATGAATTGATTGGCACCAGAGGTAGGATAGGGTCCATAGATGGGAAGGGAGGTGGGACAAAGCCCTTCCTGAGCCAGCTAAGAAGCGGCTCGGCTATGACAAGCATACCCGTTAGAAACACGGGTGGCTCGGGCTGAGGTGGCTTAGAATAAAGATCGGAGAGTGGGGCTTCTCCAACCCTTTTGTCCCTTATGGCTAGAGATGTCCGAGTGGGACATTGTCCGGCGTAGTGGCCGAACCCCTGGCAGCGATAACACTGCTGTCATGACCCACTACGCTCCCTGATAAGTGGGTCCCTACCTTTATCCTCCTGACAGATAGGGGGTGTAGGCAATGGGGCTCTCGTGGGTGGGAGAAGAGGATCCACTATGATGGGGAGAGGGCTTGGGGACTCCGTTGATGGGGCCGGGTTAAGACTACCGGCGATGACCTCCTTAGGCTCGGGTTGGAGTATATCACTAGGAGTACGTGTCCTATCCACCCCATCCAACCGGTCCAAAATCATTTGCATAAGTTCGGCAACGGAGTGGGTTGGAATAGGGATATCATGGTGGACTCGTGTAACGCCCGGTAATTTTAGAATAGGAATAAAAATATACATAATGATAAAGTCAAGTGATATTCCTTTAAGGCTACTAAGATCGAACCTGCCTCTGATACCTAGGACAAGGACTAATAAAAGTTAAAGAAATTATGAGGAATAAAATCCCTATATACATACAAATTATTAATAGGTATATGAGGGTTAGAAAATAACAAATATGTTTATATAATGTAATATAAATAAATATAATACAACGTAAATAATCAAGGCCAGACTCGGTACACAACCCCCTGACATCCTAAGAAATCTCACAAAAAGAACTCATGGACCCTACCGTTATATTATAATAAGTTTAAGAATAACATGTTATATTTTTGTAGGCATTTAATGCATAATATAATTTTATTTAAATTTAAAATCAATAAATCTCGAAGAGAACATCAATTTGTATTTTATTAATAATTTATAAAATTTAATATTCACATTTATGACATTTACTATATTAGAAGGGAAAAGGATATATAAATATAAGATTTACGTATAGACTTTGGACTGATGTACAGACTTTATAGATGAAGGAATGTGTAGACTTGGCATTGTATAGACTTGTGAGTGTATAGACTTAGGGAATGTGTGGACTTGTGAGTGTATAGACTTAGGGAATGTGTGGACTTGGCATTGTATAGACTTGGCATTGTATAGACTTGTGAATGTGTAGACTTGGCATTGTATAGACTTGTGAGTGTATAGACTTAGGGAATGTGTGGACTTGGCATTGTGTAGACTTGTGAATGTGTAGACTTGGCATTGTATAGACTTTGTGAGTGTATAGACTTAGGGAATGTGTAGACTTGTGAGTGTATAGACTTGTGGACTTATGAATGTATAGACTTGGAGGTGAATGTATAGACTTGGGGAAGGAGTGTGTAGACTTGGAGAAATGTATAGACTTATGCATTGTATGGACTTATGAATGTATATACTTATGCATTGTGTGGACTTATGAATGTATAGACTTGGAGATGAATGTATAGACTTATGCATTGTATGGACTTAAGAATGTATAGACTTTGGATGACTTTAGATGAAGGAATGAATATATAGACTTGAGTGGGTAGAATGTATAGACTTTGGATGAATGAATGTATAGACTTGAGTGGGTAGAATGTATATACTTTGGATGACTTTAGATAAAGGAATGAATGTATAGACTTGAGTGGGTAGAATGAATAGACGTCAGGAATGTATAGACTTCAGGAATGCAAAGACTTTGACAATGTATAGACTTGTGTAATGGAATGTATGGACTTGTACATTATATCGTTATAGAAATAACATGGATATATATACGATATCGATCTTTTGAAGGCTAACCCAAAAAGTAAAAATCTAATTGACGCCATCGTTGATGGGCGTCCATTCTATAGGAAACGACTTTGAGCAAGTCGTTATTTCTAAATTAGAAAAAAATCAAATAAAGCATAAATAGCAAAAGGAAGGATATAAACACAATTTTACTTCTTCAAAGAAATGCCAAAGCAAAATGACGACCATGGTCATGGGCGTGTGTTTCATAAAAGATGACTTAAACTAAGTCGTCATTTCAAATAAAATGAATAGTGCCGATTTTTCGACTAAATAATTTTGGAAAAATAATTATATAAAAAATAGAGAAAAATGGAAAACTCACACCTCTAAAATTTCCTATCTAGATCACATCTAGAAAAAAAAGATAAAAATCTCGAAAGATAGTTACACCTTAAATTAACAAAATAGGAAAGGTGAATGACGCCTTTGTTCAAGTCGTCAATTAAGGAATTGACGACTGTGTATACAAGCGTCGTTTATGAAAATAACGCCCTCTTCCTGGGCGCGAATTACAAAAGAAATGGTATAGGTCAAGACGTCAATTGGAATTAACGCCCTAACATAAGCGTTAATTTCATTTGTGTTTTGTTCGAACCAGGAGACTATCCAGGGTAAGTTTTAGGATTGCTACGTGTTTGATTGAATATAGAAAGGACTCTGTCAAGGAAACTAGAGTTCCAATCAAATTCTAACCCTATTGGGATTCCAAAAACCCTATAAATACCCTTCAAATCGAACCCCGTTGGCTATTTTGCCGAAGGAGTCCTGCTGAAGAATAGGTTGTTATTCTTCCCTTGCCTTAGGTCAGAAGCTATGAAGAGTATTGATCGTTCTTTTATCTTCTTCCTCTTCTGCAGGAGACCTGCAGTGTGAAGGAATTCTTCCCTCTAACTGAAGAACGTGGGTTCTTCATCAACATCGTCTTCCTCCATTACAAAGAAAGCTAAGGATCTCTCTCCGAACGGAGCAGTGGGGAAATCTTCTTCCCGTCGTCAGCTATTCTTACCTTCACTGCAACCATCAAAAGGGTGTTGCAGTTATTCTGATTCGAAAGTAGCTGTGTACATCATTTTCCCAGAAGACTCTGTTTAAAACAGAGTATCGTTTTCTCTTCACAACCTTCACGCATTTTCACCCAGATCATCATCAGGTAGGTTTTCTCAGAAATTGTAGCCCAAACTAGCATAATAATTACGATAATATCATCTGGTAACTCATGCATATAGTTTCCTTGCGTTTTCGTAGTTTTCTGAGAAATTTTGAAAGTAGCGACCCTCTCTAGGGCGCTAATTAAAATTCGGACGACTGACGGAAGAGTCGTCAATTTCAAGAAATTAATAAACACCCATGTTTAAAATTTAATATCTATGAAACTTGTAATTAAATCAAATGCATGATCAGATATCTAGAATCCTGCTATTTTTCTTATCCAGTTCATATATGTGTTTCCTACAAACTATTTATCATGAAAAATCATTACTGTTCATATTCCTGGAAGCTAATGAAAAATAACGACCTCCAGTAGATCGTCTTTTATGAAAGTGACGCCCCACCCCAGGGCGCTAATTTAAATTAAAGACTTAGAATAAGTCGTTATTTCCCTGAAATATCTAGGTGTTATTAAAATTATGAACAAGGTAATTAACGGCACAGTGCATGTCGTTTCTTTATGAAATAACGCCCCTGACTAAGGCGCGTTTTGTCAAAAATACAGAATTAAGAAATTTCAATAAAATAAGAAATGTATAATGGACGACTATCCCAGAAGTCGTCAAATTGAAAATAAACGACCCAGTGAAGGGCGTTAATTTATTAAATAGTGACTTGGCTTAAGTCGTTACTTTCCTGCGTGATTATTTTATATACTATTTTCTGTGAACCGAGGGTTTATATATATATATATATATATATATATATATATATATATATATATATATATATATATATATATATATTGGCACTATATTTCCATTCCGTGAATATAGTCCCACGTGCCACGATTGTTTTATCGATTACCCCTCAACTCTCGGTGACATATAAGCCCTCCATTGGACATTCCGTTCCTTTGGACTGGCGAGTTAGTCATTGGGACCTCCGTAAGTCTCCTCGTAGCCTTGGATTCCCTCAAGGCCGATTGAGCTGGTTATACCATAAAAACCCATTACACTATTTTGCCATGTCACTCTAAAGAAACATGGTATACCGGCCCTCATGATATGCTATGTGGATATCATGAGAATATTCTTAATGGGATGCGGAAATCATGCCATTATTATGATGTTCTTGTGGACCTCAATTCTATATCAAATGGGTGACCATATATATATGGACACTTAATTGTTATGGTACCCAAGAGTGGGAACCAATTTCACCTAGTTTTAATCGATATTCAGGATTATACCGTTATTACCATCCTTATACATCGAGTTCAATTTGGAACACTACTCTATCTTGAATCTCCACAAGCTTATTCTTGAAATTCCATATTGGCTATACTATAAAGTAGATGTCTAGATCTATCTTTAATGCTGTGCATTTAAGGGCCCGATCTGGTCCTGGGAGGAGCACCCAAAAGTACTAGTGCCCATGGGAGTTATAATGATCACGGTGTCTAGCATTGCACCGAAGTACTTTCTCTCTTGATCTTTGGCATTCCACACACACTCTCTCTCTTTCTTGCATGCGTGACTTGATTTGCGTGACTTTACTAGCGTGGCCCGACACGGGCAAAGTACTTGCATGAAATAGCCAATAATCTATAAAGTCTCTCATGAATACCTTTTGTTTAAGACTCACTTGAAAGTTTTGCACGACGTGTTATTCTATGGTTAGTTTTCACTTGCTCAGTTATTTCTACATGCATAGCCATATTGCATTTACATGTGAGAAAAATTGTAATTACTTAAACCCATTGCTAGTTCTTGAGATATAATTCCTACTGAGCGTTCGCTCACTCCATTTTATTCCAACATTTTCAGGTAATCAGGTGGCTAGCGAGACCGAGACTCACACGGGCGGGACAAGTGTGCAAGCGAGCTTCAGAAACTAGAGAAATCCGAGTCTTTTGTCTTTCTTGAGTCTAGCGTGGTGTCTTTTATTTAGTTATCTTGGCTAAGTCTGTTAGAGTGTCATTTTCTTTTCTTTCATTGTGATGTAGCTGAGTCTTCAAGTTTTGAAGTTTGAATTTGTAAGAGACTTATATCTGAAATAAGATTTTTTTTTTGTTACTCTAAATCATTTGGTCTCATGCCATTGCTCTTGATCATTCACGACTGTTTAATTGCCACGTTCCGAGCAAACGACACGTTCCGCTGCTATCGGTTCGGGGCGTGACAGAGGTGGTATCAGAGCTTCGGCTTTCATATCCTCTAGTTATTAAGTCCCAAGGATAGGTCATCCTTGTCAGTTAGAGCTTCGGCTTACACATCCTCAAGTTATTAGGTTTCGGTGATAGGTCAAGTATCCCTGTCAGTCATATTAAAGTTTCGGCTTTCAAAATCTTTAGATTGTTAAAACCAAGTATAGGTTGAGTATCCTTGTCAGTCATCCTATAGGAATTTCGTGAGAGATGGGTAGAACTTGGGGTTAAAGTTATAAAAGAAAGATAAAATATTTACATTTCAATAATATTAATTCTTGAGTGTAGACACACCAAAATTGACGTTACTGTGAGTACATCTCATATTACCTTGTAATACCCCAATTTCACCCTCAAATTAATTTTGTTTGAGTGTTTTTCTCACTTTCCTTAGATTTCTCTATTTTTCCTCCCTTTTCTTATTTTTTCCTATTTTTCTAGATTTTCTGGGCATTTTTCTCTATTTTTAAGAATTTTTCCGAATTAACGACTCGAAGAAGGGCGTCATTTTATTTTTGGGAAAAATAAAAGAAAATAAAAGAAAATTGACGCCACTTCCATCAGGCGTCAATTGCACTCAAATTCCCATCTTTTTAGATTTTTTCGAACATTTTTCGGATTTTTTTGGAATTAACGACCAAGAATGAGACGTTATCTTAATTTTAAATAAAATAAAAATCAAAAAAATTGGAAATAACACATGGTTGAGGGCGTAACTTTCAATTTGAATTTTTAATATTATTTTTAAACCCTCTTCCAGAGGTGATTTGGTGGCCTTCCGGATGTCAGAAAAATACGTAAAAATAGTCATTAGAATCAGCACAGTGTGATGCACCTCCACCTAAAAAATAGAAAAATAATATTGAGAAATGAAAAATAGCCCTGTTTTGAGTACTTTGAATTAACGACCTTGATTCGGACGTCAATTAAATTGACGCCAGAATCAACAGTCGTCTTTTCTCTTTTGGTTGTTTATCATATTGATTAACGTCCCTTGGTAGGGCGCGTTTTTAATTAACACCTTTAGTTCATGTATCTTTCACAAATTTCAAAAAATTGATTAATGAAGTGACGCCCTTGTCCCGGTCGCGTTTTTAATTAACGCCCTATGGTAGGGCGTCAATTGTTGAATTGACGCCCTTATCTAGGTCGTCTTTCACCTTCGTGTCCTGCTCGACCGCAGCTTTCCCCAGGGAGATCCCTTCTCTGTTTGGTCATCTTCCTCGATTGGGAACTGGAGTCCTTGCCTCCAATGACTCTTGCCCTTTCTTATCTTCCCAAATCTGTCTTTCGAGCCCTATTAATAGAGCTCCTGCGGCTCAGTTACGGGGATTCTGATTCTTCTTTTTTTTACAGGGAGTTGCTGTCGTTGCTGGCTGAAGGAGGAAGTTCTCCTACACTACGACGCTTCGTCTACTGAGGCTTCCTCCCCATCGAGCATCCAAAGGCTAAAGAAACACAGGCTCCTGTCTTTTATTCTTCTTTTCTTTTTATTATCATTAGTTCATATGTGCATGCACGTTCATCTCTTCTCATAATTTTTGTTACTTAACCACGTTGAGTATTTTCTTTAGTGCAACACTTGCACTCTTCTCCTTATTCTTATTCATCATCTTTTTTTTATTCATCATACATTCATCATATTCCACCCTTTTGCATAGGGGTTTAAGGGCTAACACCCACAAGGTGTGTTCTAATCTATGTTTTCATGCTCATTTTTTTGTGAATTTGATGCTACACACACCTTGGTTCTAATCCAATCTTCTCTTGGTGTGTGTTAATTTTGCAAGGGTAATCAATAAGAAGAACTCTATTCATCGACCGGCCGATTGGAAGAGAAGGAAAGGACTCACGATCCTCGCTCTTTAAGGTTTTTTTTTCGCGATCCCTCCATATCATTATTTATATTTTTGAGGCCCTCGCGTCTCTGGCAATCACACTCCTATTTACACCACGTGCAAGCCATTAATTCTTTCTTTTATTTTTATAATTGTTCTAAGTGGATTTTTCACGATCCATAAATTGGCGATCACGGTGGGACTTCCACTGTTTTTCTTTTGATTACCATCTCCTATTGGCACCCACGTGTGCCCTTTCCTATTGGCACCCACGTGTGCCCTTTCCCCTTCGGCACCCACGTGTGCCCTTTCCCCTCGGTACCCACGGTACCCCTCCTTTTGTGCCCCACGGGCACCCTCCACCGTGCACACTGCACACTCCCGGGATTAGCCAGTTTGTGATCTGAATTAACGCCTCACCCAGAGGCGCGTTTTAATTTAACGCCTTCATCCAGGGCGTCTGATTTATGTTTAACGTCTTTTGATAAGGCGTGCTTCATCATATCCCCTGCTTTTATTACGCTGTTTGTGGATTCACGCCCTGCCCCAGGGCGTCTCTTTATTGCTTAGCGCCTCACATCAAGGCGCGTTTCCAGATTTGACGCCCTCTGCCTAAGGCGTCCTTTTGACATATAGCGCCTCACACCAAGGCGTGTTTTCTCCATTGCCTGTGGGATCCACAGGGATTCACGACAGTCTCACTATCGTCTTTTTTGTTGATAGCGACCGTGGCTTGGTCGTCTCTTTCCTGTGATTTTACAGAACCCTACTGCCTTTGCTTATTCATGCTGCATTGATTCTTATATTGATTATTTGGCTATATTGGTGTGGTCTGCATATCTTGGCTTGCATCTTGTGGCATTTGGTTGATAGACCTCCTCTCTCTACACTAGGATTCCACACACCTCTCTTGGAATCGGGACAACCCTCCATTGAGCATTCCGTCTCTTTGGACCAAAAATCCCTTTTCCAAGACCTCCGTAAGTCCCCGCACCCGTGGATTCCCTCACGGACGCCGGGCTGGTTGTACCCTTGAAGTACTCGGAGTATAGAGAACCCATCGTTGGTGAAGAGAGAGAAAGAACCTAGTTGACCCGGAAGTCACACTTGGATAAACTAGGTTTCACTTTGCAAAAGGAGTGAATTATTATGCAAATTAATCCACTCTAATCTCAAGCATAACACTAAAATTTTACGTTCATCTCAACTTGATTGCATAAATTTGGTTGGATTGATTTGCTTAAAGTTTGCTTGGATTGAGTGCTTTTTGGTGTGATAACCCCTTTCATAAAAGCTTTCCCCTTTCATAAACATGAAACTCCGATCAGGTAAAATCATCAACATGGCAGGCTACGGGTATTCTTATGATGATGAGGATGAGAATATTTTTGGTCAATATGAAATCCCCCTCCAAGATTCCATTTATCACGAGGGAAATTACCCTCCTCCTCAGTCTCATTACCCTCAGGTTCATGTGGTTGATACCACTCCTCAAGAGGTTGTGCCCTCTTCTCAGACTTTACCCTCCAACACTTCGGGGAACCCTTCCCCATCCTTCAATGTCACGGATTTAATTAATGCTCTATCTCAGTTAGATGATTCCCAGCGGCAGGCAGTTCATGCCGCTTTAAAAGGAAAGGCTGTTTCCTCTTCATCCTCTTATCCCCCTCCGACCGAGAGTGGCCATCACCTCACTAATGACCAGGCGGTCTTGCACAAACCTCCTTCCCGTCCACCAACGCCCGCTGCGGCCATGCCGGCCCAACAGGCGAGCTACTCAGCGGTTAGGCCTCAGTCTCTCCAACCTCCCCGAATTCTACGGACGCCTATACCGCATTCTTTCATTCAAAACCCGACCCCAATCGAGTCTGATACTAATATTCTACTGCTTCAGAAGTTGGCTAGCATGGAAGAGCAACTTAAGAAAGTCACTGCGGCCAAGAATGCCCCGAAAATCTCGCTCCTAACACTGCTAGTCTTCCATCTGCCACCATCTGAGATGCCGAATTTTCGACGATATAATGGCACTGGCAATCCTTTTATTCATCTGAAGGATTTTATGTACGAGACCTCTTTCTGGCAAGACAACAAGGCCTCTTTGGCCTATTTATTCAGGAGATCTTTAGAGGGGCCAGCCCTTGAGTGGTTCTATTCGTTGGATCCCGCTGATGCCAGCGATTTTGATATTGTTCAAAAGAAGTTTTTGCAGAAGTATAGGGACCGGGTTGGACCCTCCCTCTCAGTCACCGATTTGGTTGCAGAAAAAATGAAGCCCGAAGAGGACTTCATAATATTTGCTGATAGATGGTGGTTAATGGCCGAGAAATTGAAAGATACGCTGTCGGAACAAGAACAAGTTAAGATGATAATTTCCAATGCAACTCCTCAGTTCCGGCATATCTTGGCCATGAACCGACTAACAACTATGGAGGAGCTCTATGAAAGAGCTCGTTATATCCAAACACAGATGAAGGATTCGCCCATCATGGGCATGTTTGAGCCGAAGCCACGGCTATTTAAGAAAAGTACAAATGTCAACAACAGCGGGCCCACGACTGAGGGCACAATTGCAAACGAGCAGGTTCGTGTAGTTGGCCACCCCCACCATCAATCTAACCCACGGCCTAACCCACCTCCACCACAAAACCCCCATTTCAACTCCACTCCACAACACCAATTCGCACACCAACATTCCTTTGCTCCATCGCAAAACCAAGCGCCCCGCGCTAACCCTCCAGCTCCGCAACAGTACCACCAGGTACCACCACCTACCAACTATGGCCAACAACAACAACGGAGACCACCACTTGGCCCCAAGAGAGCCCACTACCCTCCACTGCCAGAAAGTCTCCTGGATATTTTCAACGCCTTAATGGCCGCCAACTTGCTCATGTTACCAAGGGAAAGAACAGCGTGGCCCGCTAATGTTGACACATCCCGTTACTGTGCTTTCCATCGCGCACCTGGTCACAACCTTGATCGTTGCTTTCACTTCAGAGATTATATTTATGATCTAAATGACCAAGGCGGCATCAACTGGGATGAGATGAGGCAGTTTATTGCCACCATGAAAGAAAGAAGGCCTCCTCGGCAGCAACAGGCTCAGCAGCCACAGCAACCAGCTCCACAGCAGCAACAACAAGCTCCAGCGCCTCAGCAGGATATGGGGATTGTCCACAATCCACTGCCGGAGCACCCGCCAAACCAGCACGTAAACCCTGTCACGTCTCTCCCTGAGGTGGAGAGAGGGCAGGGGTGGCATGAAGAAAACGCCTTTGTTGGGGCATTTAATCACAATCAAAATCAACCTCCGCGTCTCTTGCGCACCCCTTCTTCTTCTTCTACCCCCCAATTGAGCCGATCCCTTCTGCGCCCCGTTAATCCACCTACCCCCACCTATTCTCCAACCATGCCGGTTTGCCCCCTTCTTACCCGCTTACTACCTCCACAGCCTACACCACAACAAACCCCATCCACCACCAACCCTTCACCAGTGCCATCTAGGCAACTCCTTAACCGCCCGTCGCCAACGCCCATTGCACCCGCCACCACTACTCCTCCACTGGCAAGGATCCCTCCACCATCGGCTCCCCCACCTTTTATGCCAAGATCTCTCCTCATTCCACCCACCAATTCCCCCCGCATTCGGGTATCCCTTTCTACTCCTACGCGTCCTACGGGGGCATCTTTATTGAACTCTTCATCAACACCCCCTGTGGGGGATCCTTCTTCAAACACTCCTCCACCGCTTATCAACACTAACACACCCTCTTTTTCTTCTAACCCTCCTCCCACACTTGCCCCGACAGAGGCACGTCAAGGCGTGGCGCCGCTCCGCAGTGGACGGATGTTCCACCGCATTTTTGTTGGAGTTGGATGGACGTAGTCTATCTCCAAGAAGTATGGATCTAGAGGGGGGTGAATAGATCTATAGCCTAATTTAAAACTAGTTGTAGGTTCAAATGGGGAATAAAGGCAGATCTACTAAAACACTAAGTCGAGTGTCTAAACTTAGCAACAACACACGTGATCTGTGAAGATAATCAAGAGATTCAGTAAGAACAAACTCACAAACACAATGCACACAAGATTTTAGGTGGTTCGGTCAATGACCTACATCCACCCCATACTCAACCGAGTATGGCTTACTGCTGCGCAACGCAGCTTGCGTCCGCTGGGCAATACTGCTTGGCCTACAAACCGCTGAGCAACACAGCTTGCTGTCCAGTGGAATCCTCCCCTGCCCGCTGAGCAACACAGCTTGCTGTCCAGTGGAATCCTCCACTGCCCGCTGAGCAACACAGCTTGCTGTCCAGAGGATACACCTCTGCAAACCGCTGGGGAAGTACAGCTTAACCCGTCCGAGACCAAGTCTCGCCAGTTGAGGATTACAGCTTTACCTGTCCAGTGGAAACCTCCACTGCATCCGCTGAGCTACACAGCTTGCTGTCCAGAGGCAGCACCTCTGCAAACCGCTGACAAACAGCTTGAAGAAATGTATAAAGGAAAATGAAAATAGAATGAAACAGCAATCGGAAAGCTGTAAATGAAGAACACAATATAGCTCTCAACAGAGCAGACTGGCCTGGATTTGATCCACGGTCCAGTGAACAAATCTTCAGACTTCACTCTTCTTCTCTCAATCTCACTGTCTCTCTTTCTTTCTCTCTTTCTTTCTCTCTGTATCTTCTTCTCTCCTTTTCTTCTTCTCTGCTTTTCTTCTCTCACAGTGGATCTCGGTGGCTACTGTTTCAGACTGGACGTATATGCTTCGCCAACTACAATCAACTTCTTCAGAAGATGAAGACTGATATTTATAACAGCAGTAGCTGGATAAGGGCGCGTGGCTTCCACGTTTTCCCGCCCAAGGAATTCTCCAGATTTGAGATGCTTCCATCCACGTGGCAGCATCTAGTCACCTTGTCCTCCCGGGATCACGAGCCATGTCAGTAATCTCAGTAGAGAGTCCCTGTCAAAACAGAGTATCGGATGATCAGGTTGAAGAACAACTCTGTATAGACTTATCAAAAGAACTTCGTTGTATAGACTTGACCAAAAACCTTAGACACTAACGAAGACACTGGACTGACACTAACTCGAAGACGAAAGACAAAACTGACACGAAGTGTGGTCACAAGGCGAGACAGACACGGGGTCTAGGAAAGACAACACGAGGACACAATACGGAAACGACACGAAGACAACTCAATGATACAAACACAGAAACAATAGAAACCGACATGAAGTGTGGTTTCAACATACAAAAGACACGAAGTCTAGGAAACACGACACGAAGACATGAGAGGGAAAACGACACGAAGTCATGAGAGGAAAAACGACACGAAGTCATGAGAACAGCATGAGGTGAAAACGACACGGGCTGACCACGACACGAAGACAGAAATAGAAATTGACACGGGTTGAAAACAACACGAAGACGAAAATTGAAATTGACACGGGTTGAAAACAACACGAAGATGAAAACTGAAATCGACACGGAGTGTGGTCAAAGCGAGAAAGACACGAAGTCTAAAGCGAAAAACCAACACGAAGACAGAATACAAAGAAACGACTCGAAGTTAGGACAACACTAGGAGAAGACTGCACGAAGTGAAAACAACACGAAGACAGAAGATGACACGGATAGAACAACACGAAGTATACCTCATACAAGTTTTCCTGTCAAGCATGGAAATCAACACGAAGTGTTGTGAACATGAACAACACGTAGATGAAAGGAACAGTGCAATGTATAGACTTTAAGTCTAATGCAAAAGGCTGTACAGACTTCATGAACAGTGCATGATTGTACTGGACGATGTATACACTTAGCCTATGCAGACCAGTCCGATGTATAGACTTTAAAGAAACACATGCTACAGTGCAATGTCTAGACTTGCTGTGCCTTCGCCAAATGCATGCTACAGTCCACTATATGGACTTAAAAGAATGATGCATGAGACGCTCAATGTATTGACCTTGAGCTTGCTATGCAGTGTAAAGACTTAGAGCATAAACGCCACGATGCAATGTATAGACATGCTATAAGATGCAGAATGAGACGCTGAAGTCTGTATAGACTTCACCAAGACACTACATAACACTATGATGCACAATGTATAGACTATGCATATAACAGAAGTCTAACACAAACAATATATCAGTCATACACGTGCATTCTCCATCTGATATACCAGTCACAGTCATGTTGCTATCATCAAAACACAATGTCATCAAAACACTCATGTGTTGCTATCATCAAAACACAACAGCATTGCTATCATCAGATCATCATAGCACATGCTTGTGCCTAGGGGGCACAACATTCTCCCCCTTTTTGATGATGGCAACACACTGTGACAGTGAGTCACACACAAAATTTTCTCCCCCTTTGACATGATCAAAAAGAGAAAGACAGTAAAAACACGAGTGCAACATGGTAATATGAATGCAAATACCCTTAGAACAAGAAACTCCCCCTGAAGATAGGACTCCCCTTGAATGAATTCTCCCCCTTTTAAGTGGGATATTGTGTTCAAGAAATCAGATATACAAATGGAAAGATCAAGAACTCATCTGACTGGCATTCTGAACAAGTAGTTCAGGAATAAGCATTCTAAAGCGCAGAGTCTTCATTCATATGAATTTAGAAACTACTTTCAGATAGAAGTCTGGTTTAAAGGTTATAAATTTTGAGTTCATGCACTACAATCAATGGATAAGTTGGCAGTGCATGATAAAACAATAAACCAGAATCACATTTGCATGAAAGATTCAGTTTCAAAATATCCTACTTTCGTATACTCATTTAAAAGTTGTTAAGAGATGCTAGGTCATGTATTGAAAATAAACAAATTGACATCCATGAATTTTCTTTTGAAGGAACATCATTTTTCAGTAATGTTTCATTTAGGGCATTCAGGTACCAACAATCTTTTTGCATAAGGGTATACGTTTATCAGACGCCAATACCCCTAAATACTCAACATGATGGACCATCTGGCCTATGATCAACCTCAATAGAATTGATTGACACCTTTTTATGTGAGGGTACACGTTTATTGGACGCCAGTTACCCCCAGGTACTCAGTGACAACAACCTACTGTTTTGATCATTTTATACAGAGATAGCTGATACATTTCATGACATGAGTGTTGTCCACTTCTTTGATGGATCACTCAGTTTCTCAGTGATTTACCAGTCATTGCTCTGCCAATGTTAATTTTCAATGATTTTCAATATTTTTCAATATCTTTCTTAGTTGTCCTTCATATGTTTCAGAATGACTTGTTTAAGGACAATACACATACTTAGCTTCTCTAATCATGATTTCAGATGAGTTTTCAGATTTCAGATATGATTAGCTTTCTCTGACATGAAATAAGAAAGGGGTTGAGAGTTTTATCAATTTTCAGCTTTCTTATTTACTGATTGCAATCTTTAAACTTCAATGATTATAAAGTTTAAACCATTAAGTCAGTCTTTAAGCAATTTAAAATTCTTATAAGAGAAGAAGTCTGTTTTCTATTGCTTAGAAATCAGAACTTACTAACAGATTGCCATAAGTCAGACTCAATCATTTAGAGTCAAGGATGAAATGATTCAATAGAATTGATGACCATTCTGAATTTCTAATAGTACTCCCCCTGTCTATATGCGTGTAATTTTGCTAATGAATGACAAGAATTAAAAGAGAGAGAGCTTATGCATAGATCATGAATGAATGATATGCAAAGGCATGCAAAGACTCAACAAACTCCCCCTGAATATATGCAATGTCTTCTCTGAAAATTGAACAAGGGATTTTGAAATTCATGCTCATTCAGACTGCCCTATCAATCAATATAACCCATGGTACTAGGCGGAGAACCTGATCTCAATGACCATCTCACACATAGCAAGAACCTCCAGACAAATTTCCCTGCCCTTTAGTAGCTTACCCTTTAATATACCACGGTTATGCAGAGAAAGGCAGTTCAAAGTAGTTTTAATATGCATGTGATTTTAGACACATTCATGACTAAATGATACGTAATGATGATCATAAAAAGTATGAGTGTCATCCATGATCATGAGTCGGTTGCAACATCGAGCATTCACAAAACCAGCAGAGAGTTTATTCATTAGAGAGCATCATTCGGGAGCAATCAACTTTTCAAGATAATTCAGTTTCTAGCATTCAGTGTACACAGTGCAATAACATGCAAAGAGAAAAGAATCATCAGCTTTTGTGCAGAATTTAAATTCAGTAGCTGAGTCTGGAATGCAGACTGATCAGCTAGACAAGAAGAGAAAGTCAGGAGTTAACTAATCAGATTGACATTACTTTCTCAATTCAATTCTGAAGAAAAGTCACTTACCTGCTTTACCTGACTGATTTATTTTTACCCTTAGTGTTCCATCAGATTGTTGACAAGGCCTCCAATCTCTTTTAGCTTTTGAATTTATGGCCTTATCTCCTGTCATATGCCTGAAGCAGCCACTATCCAGGTACCACAGATTTGTCCTTGGCTGCCAGACATACTTGCACACACAATCAAGTAGATGAGTTTGGAACCCAAGTCTGATTGGGCTCCAGAGAATATGGAATAGAAGTAAAGCAAGACAGCAGACTTTTTGGTATCCACATTTGTTTGAAAGGATTCTGTTCAGTGGATCCTACATATTTCTTTCTATTGTTGTTCCTTTTCTTTTTGTTATTTTTCTTCTTATTTACACCAGCATGATTATTGACAGTGTTGTTTCTTTGCCAGTGCCTTGGCCAAGGTGTGTTCACGAAGTTTTTGCCATAGTAGTTCCTGGGCTGACTGAAATAATGCATATTTCTAGGTGACCAGTTTCCATAACCACTAACCCAATTTCTAGTGTAAGGTCTATGATATTGTGTAGCCTGATATGCAAGACCTGCAAACCTTCCCGGAGTTCTAGTCCAACCTGACCTATTGAAATAGGTTGGCTGTGCATTGTAGTGAGTCTGAGCTCTGGGTTGATAGAAATAATTGGGTTGACTCCTGGCAGCATTCTGTCTCCCCTGTACTTTGGACCCTGCTGACCTATTCATGGGTGTGTATTGGGTCTTCTTCAGATGTGATGGTGATGGTGGAGACTTTGTGGCCTTGACATGGGGTTTATATGACTGTTTAGGTTGACCCCTAACCTGTGATTGAGCCTTGGGATTTTGCTTGGATGTGCTGGCTCTACTTGGCTCATTAACCTTTTGTTTGCCCTTTTCCTCAGCACTGGGCCTTTTCAGATTAGCAGTTTTGTTCATTGAAATGGTTGAGTTCATGCTAATTAGAGGTCCCTTTTCTTTTTGAGCAACAAATGAAATCGTTTTCATCCCAAATGTTTTTGTTGCACTAGAATTAAATCCTAGGCCCTCTTTTCTAAAATTAGCCTTTGACCCTAACAAAGCATTTAAATTCTCTGTACCTTGGGTCATTTTCTCAATGGTCTTAAGCTTGTCCTCATTGTCCTTTTGAATATCTTCAACATATTTCTTAAGTTCAGTATTTACAATTTGGACAGCTTCATATTTCTCATTCACCAGCTTCATCTCACTCTCATATTTTTGAATTTTCATTTTCCATTCATCAATTTCCTTTTCTAACCTCACATTCTCTTCCCTAGAAGTTTTTAACTCATTCTTGATTTCTTCTGATTCAGAACATGTGAGTTTGAGTTTATTATTTTCAGCTTCAATACATGCAATTTTATCAGACAATGAGGTATCATTTTGCATGGAATTGATTTTTCTTTTTAAATGCTTATTTTCCCTTCTAATATCATCTACTTGATCAGCTAGTTTATGATAGGCATCTATCCATTCAACGATAGTAAGATTATTAAATGGAGAAGTTACCTCATCTAAATCTTCCTCTCTGTCTTCAGAGCTAGTTGCCATGAGACAGATGGGTTTTTCAGCTTCAACTTCACTATCCGAAGTATTGCTGAGACAACCTTCATCCTCATCGCTCCATGTGCTGATCATGGCTCTTCCTTTCGTGTTCTTTCTGTTTGATTTGTCCTTGTGCTTCTGGTTCTCTGGACAGTCAGCTTTCAGATGGCCAGAATTCCTGCATTGGTAACACAAGTAAGTTCCATATTGATTTGCAGGTTTAGATTTATACCTTGTGTCCTACCGACCGCCACTATGGTTCCTTCGGTTGAATTGTCCTCCTTCTCTCCTGAGGAATCGCCTGAACTCTTTAGTCATCATAGCCATCTTAGTATGAGTTATGTCTTGTTCATTCAAGCTCTCCTCGGATGATGATCTGCTAGAGTTGGATCGGTTTGATTTGTTGGATTTGCTAGCACCAGCCTTCAGTGCGATCAGTTTCCTCTTCTCTTCAGCTTCATCTACCTTCGGCAGATTCATCTCATATGCCATTAGAGATCCAATTAGCTCATCTTCCTTTGTATTGTGCAGATCTCTTGACTCTTCCATGACGGTGGCCTTGTTGTGCCAAATTGAAGTCAAGGATCGCAAGATCTTCTTGACTATATCATACTCAGAATACTTCTTCCCGAATCCTCTGAGGCCATTAGTAATAGTTGTCAATCAAGCATACATCTCCTTGATGGTCTCGTTGGGTTTCATCTTGAAGGCTTCATATTCAGACACAAGTAAATTGGCCTTCGTCTCTCTAACCTGAGAAGTCCCTTCATGAATTGCTTCAAGTGCATCCCACATCTCCTTAGCTGAATTGTAGGCTGATACTCGAGAAAATTCAGTAGGATGCAGAGAACATTAGACTGCGTTGATTGCACTCCAGTTGAGCGTGGACCTTCTGATTTCCTCCTTGGTCCAGACTTCCTCATTCGGGGACAGCTCATAAGGTCCCTTGCTAACTACCTTCCAAAGCTCGTAATCCTTAGCCCTCAAAAAGTCCTGCATACGGTTCTTCCAGTATGCGTAGTTGGATCCATCGAAGTACGGGGGCTTTGTAATTGAGTGACCTTCAGCAATCATCCCTCGAACATCCATCTTGCCTTTCCTCTTCGGGCGATGAGTCACTGTAGAAGAGTTAGGCTCTGATACCAAGTGTTGGAGTTGGATGGACGTAGTCTATCTCCAAGAAGTATGGATCTAGAGGGGGGTGAATAGATCTATAGCCTAATTTAAAACTAGTTGTAGGTTCAAATGCGGAATAAAGGCAGATCTACTAAAACACTAAGTCGAGTGTCTAAACTTAGCAACAACACACGTGATCTGTGAAGATAATCAAGAGATTCAGTAAGAACAAACTCACAAACACAATGCACACAAGATTTTAGGTGGTTCGGTCAATGACCTACATCCACCCCACACTCAACCGAGTATGGCTTACTGCTGCGCAACACAGCTTGCGTCCGCTGGGCAATACAGCTTGGCCTATAAACCACTGAGCAACACAGCTTGCTGTCCAGTGGAATCCTCCACTGCCCGCTGAGCAACACAGCTCGCTGTCCAGTGGAATCCTCCACTGCCCGCTGAGCAACACAGCTTGCTGTCCAGAGGATACACCTCTGCAAACCGCTGGGGAAGTACAGCTTAACCCATCCGAGACCAAGTCTCGCCAGCTGAGGATTACAGCTTTACCTGTCCAGTGGAAACCTCCACTGCATCCGCTGAGCTACACAGCTTGCTGTCCAGAGGCAGCACCTCTGCAAACCGCTGACAAACAGCTTGAAGAAATGTATAATGGAAAATGAAAATAGAATGAAACAGCAATCGGAAAGCTATAAATGAAGAACACAATATAGCTCTCAACAGAGCAGACTGGCCTGGATTTGATCCACGGTCCAGTGAACAAATCTTCAGACTTCACTCTTCTTCTCTCAATCTCACTGTCTCTCTTTCTTTCTCTCTTTCTTTCTCTCTGTATCTTCTTCTCTCCTTTTCTTCTTCTCTGCTTTTCTTCTCTCACAGTGGATCTCGGTGGCTACTATTTCAGACTGGACGTATATGCTTCGCCAACTACGATCAACTTCTTCAGAAGATGAAGACTGATATTTATAACAGCAGCAGCTGGATAAGGGCGCGTGGCTTCCACGTTTTCCCGCCCAAGGAATTCTCCAGATTCGAGATGCTTCCATCCACGTGGCAGCATCTGGTCACCTTCTCCTCCTGGGATCACGAGCCATGTCAGCAATCTCAGTAGAGAGTCCCTGTCAAAACAGAGTATCGGATGATCAGGTTGAAGAACAACTCTGTATAGACTTATCAAAAGAACTTCGTTGTATAGACTTGACCAAAAACCTTAGACACTAACGAAGACACTGGACTGACACTAACTCGAAGACGAAAGACAAAACTGACACGAAGTGTGGTCACAAGGCGAGACAGACACGGGGTCTAGGAAAGACAACACGAGGACACAATACGGAAACGACACGAAGATAACTCAATGATACAAACACAGAAACAACAGAAACCGACACGAAGTGTGGTTTCAACATACGAAAGACACGAAGTCTAGGAAACACGACACGAAGACATGAGAGGGAAAACGACACGAAGTCATGAGAGGAAAAATGACACGAAGTCATGAGAACAGCACAAGGTGAAAACGACACGGGCTGACCACGACACGAAGACAGAAATAGAAATTGACACGGGTTGAAAACAACACGAAGATGAAAATTGAAATTGACACGGGTTGAAAACAACACGAAGATGAAAACTGAAATCGACACGGAGTGTGGTCAAAGCGAGAAAGACACGAAGTCTAAAGCGAAAAACCAACACAAAGATAGAATACAAAGAAATGACTCGAAGTTAGGACAACACTAGGAGAAGACTGTACGAAGTGAAAATAACACGAAGACAGAAGATGACATGGATAGAACAACACGAAGTATACCTCATACAAGTTTTCCTGTCAAGCATGGAAATCAACACGATGTGTTGTGAACATGAACATCATGAAGATGAAAGGAACAGTGCAATGTATAGACTTTAAGTCCAATGCAAAAGGCTGTACAGACTTCATGAACAGTGCATGATTGTACTGGACGATGTATACACTTAGCCTATGCAGACCAGTCCGATGTATAGACTTTAAAGAAACACATGCTACAGTGCAATGTCTAGACTTGCTGTGCCTTCGCCAAATGCATGCTACAGTCCACTGTATGGACTTAGAAGAATGATGCATGAGACGCTCAATGTATCGACCTTGAGCTTGCTATGCAGTGTAAAGACTTAGAGCATAAACGCCACGATGCAATGTATAGACATGCTATAAGATGCAGAATGAGATGCTGAAGTCTGTATAGACTTCACCAAGACACTGCATAACACTATGATGCACAATGTATAGACTATGCATATAACAGAAGTCTAACACAAATAATATATCACTCATACACGTGCATTCTTCATCTGATATACCAGTCACAGTCATGTTGCTATCATCAAAACACAATGTCATCAAAACACTCATGTGTTGCTATCATCAAAACACAACAGCATTGCTATCATCAGATCATCATAGCACATGCTTGTGCCTAGGGGGCACAACAATTTTTCCACAGAGAGGGTTAGAGGCCGCGCAGGGGCCGCAAGAACAGGAACAAGAACAGGAGTCCATACCAGGCACAGAATACGACTTGTTAAAGCATTTGGATCGGACTCTGGCAAGAATTTCAATTCTAGAACTGATCAAGAGGTCGACCACTCATCAGATGGCTCTAAAGGAATATCTGCAGAAAGTCATGGTCAATGAGGACATTCCGGTCGAGCTGATAACCGCAGTCTTAACACCTACTGGCAGTCAACCAGCAATCACTTTTCATGAGCATGAGCTGGCACCGATCTCAGCAAGAAAATATGCTCTATGCATCACAGTTGATATCAATAAAGTGGCTGTTAAGCAGTGTTTGGTGGATACTGGTGCATCTATCAATGTGTTGCCACCTAGCACTTTGAAGTTGTGTGGAATTCCTGAAAACCAAATTCGGCCATCTACTTGTTGTGCCCCTGTGTGGTTTTGATGATGACTGACACACCATGAGTCACACTGAGGTGTGCTAGATGACTGATTGACTGCTTGAATATCTGATTGTTTGCTTGAATAACTAATTCATGAATATGGCTAGATTGGGGCAACATAGTGGCTAATTATTTGCTGTTTGCTCATGCATTTCAAGTCTGTACATTGGGTTCACATCTCCAAGTTTGTACAGCCGTTTGCTTTGGATTTAAAGTCTATACTTTGGCTAAGTGTATACACTGTCAGTCTCATTTAGAGTCATATTTGATGATCAGTCATGCTACATGTTAAACTGATGCATAAAGCATTCATTGCTGTGGTTTTAATGATTTATCTGGTTTTGATGATTGGTGTTTGATGTTAATCACTGTGAGTCATCCTGCTGAAATGTTCATTCATGCCTTCATATGCTCAGTTAGTTTATCTGCTGACATTGTGCTTTGATGATAGCTTCATGATTGTGATTTGTATATCATCTGGAGAATGCACGTGTATGACTGATATATTGTGTGTGTTAGACTTCTGGTATGTGCATGGTCTATACATCACCTTCAATCTTCAAGTCTATACACTGGTTTATTCTTCAAGTCTGTACATCCACAGTTAGACTTGAAGTCTGCACTCTAGTCTTCACTGTCAAGTCTGCACATTGGTGTTCGATTTCAATGTCCATACATTGGGCTTTTACATGAAGTCTACACATTGTTGTTTGCAGTGAAAGTCCATACTTTGGACTGTTCATCAAAGTCTGTACATCATACTGCTATAGTATGTCTGTACAGTGAGTGATTCATTGGTGAAGTCTGTACACTTAACTGAACTTCAAGTCTAGACATTGCACGGTTCCCTTCATCTTCATGTTGTTTTCAGTATGTGTCAATTTCATCTTCGTGTCGTTTTTACCTCGTGTCGTGTTACCCCGTGTCAATTACTGTTTCGACTTCGTGTCGTTATCAGTCCGTGTCTTTCTTATGTTGAAATCACACCTCGTGTTGATTTCTGTTTTCGACTTCGTGTCGTTTTATTTCTTGTCATTTTGACTTCGTGTCAAATCACTGCTCTGTCTTCGTGCTGTTTTCACTCCGTGTCGATTTCAGTTGTCATCTTCGGGCTGTTTTCAACCCGTGTCAATTACTGTATCGTCTTCGTGGTGTTCTCACTTCGTGTCAACTTCACTTTGTGTTGATTCTTTGTATTCTGTCTTAGTGATTGGTCTTTCGTTTTAGACTTCATGTCTTTATCGCATTGACCACACTCCGTGTCGTCTCTCCTCTCATGACTTCGTGTCGTGTTATCTACACCTCGTGTCGTTGTCTCTTTGTGTCTTCACCTCGTGTTGTTTTCGTCTCTTCGTGTCGGGTTTGTTCTCATGCGTGCAGGACATCGCAGCACTTCGTGTTGCTTCCTATTTCACTTCGTGTCATTTTTGTTCTTCCTAGACCTCGTGTCTTTCTTGTATTGAAACCATACTTCGTGTTGGTTTCTGTTCTCGTCTTCGTGTCTGTTGTCAGCACGTGTTGTTCTCTTCGCTGTGTGTCATGTCATGTTGTTTTTATGTTCATGTCTTCGTGTTGTTTTTATCTTCGTGTCTTCGTGTGTTTTCTTTCTACCTCGTGTCGTTCTCTTAGTAGTGCTCGTTGTGTCACCACTGTATCTCGTGTCGTCTTCAGTGCAGTGCACCTCTTGTTGTTTCTATACACCTCATGCAGCTCTATTGTTAATGGCCATACAGCGTATTAATAGTTTTAATGGCTTTACATCTCCTTGCAGGTCCGAGGAAGAAACATTCCCAGTGACTGGCAGCACGTGATCCGAGGCTGGAATGAAGCCTGCTGAGAGACTGCCACGTGGTCCGAATTCTTAGGGCTGGAAATGTGGAGGTCACACGTCGTGGCTGATGCTGCTGCTGCTGCTATATATATGACTCTTCTTCCATAGAAGAAGATTGATCGAATTGGCAAGAAGAGAAGCCAATACAGAGAGCCACGATCCAGAGAAGAAGAAAAAGAAAAGAAGAAGAGAAAGAGAGTGAGAAAGAGAAAGAAAGAGAGAGTGAGTAAGAGATCGAGATAGCAGAGTGTGAAGGGAAGAAGAGGAAGAAGAATAGAGAAGAAGAGAGAGCTAGAGTGATAGAAGCTTCAACAGAAGATCTGTTCCTGCTGAACCGTGGATCAAATCCAGGCCAGCCAGCTCCTGCGAGAGCCACATTTGTTTTTATCTTTTCAGCTTTCTATTGCTGGTTTCGTTTTTGTTTTTATCCATTTACTGTATTTCCGATCCTCTGTAGAGAGGTCGGGGTTCCTCCTGTGGGTTCAGGAGAAGGGAGACTTTGTGTCTTCGGTTTGCAAGTAGCTGGGTGCTACTTGTGGTTGGTACCCTCCGGTGTGGAGGAAGAGAGACTTGCGTCTCTGGTTGCCTTTGACATGGTGTCATCGGTTGTTTCCCTCCGGGTTGGAGGAAGGGTGATTTATCTCCGGTTGTGCTTCCCTCTGGGGTTCAGAGGAAGAGAGACTTGGGTCTCTAGGTTCCCCTCCGGGTTGGAGGAAGGGAGGCTTGTTACTCCGGCTCTGGGCTTGTGAGTAGCAAGTCCGGTGGTTCCCTCCGTGTGTGGAGGAAGAGAGACCGTGTGTCTCTGGTTTCCAAGTGGCTGGAGTCACTTGTGGGTTCCTCCTGTTTGTTCAGGAGAAGGGAGATTGCTATCTCCGGTTGCAAGTAGTTGGGTGCTACTTGTGGGTTCCCTCCGGTTTGGAGGAAGGGAGACTTGTCTCCGGTTCTGGGCTTGTGGATTCAAGTCCAGGGGTTTCCCTCCGGGTCTGGAGGAAGAGAGACCGTGTGTCTCTGGTTTGCTAGTGACTAGTGTCACTAGTGGTTCCCTCCGGTTGGGAGGAAGAGGGGAGGTTGTTCCCCTGGTCAAGCTGTTTGGCAGCGTTTGTTGCAGACTGAGTCTGCTGTTTCTAGCGTGAGCTAGTGGAAACCACACTCGGTTTGAGTGTGGGGTGGATGTAGGTCTGGAGGACCGAACCACCTAAAAACCCCTTGTGTATTGTGGTTTGATTTGTTCATTTGTGCTTCCGCTAGATGAATGCATAGGGGCGCTCTAAGCGTTTGGCTTTTGGCTGAGCAGAAGTGTTGATTAGTTTTCTTAGAATATTTTAATCTGTCAAGAGAGTGAAATTCCAGTTGAGCTTCAGATTGTCGAATCTGTCTTGTTATTATTCTAGTTTTAATTGGGAGAAGTTTTTAACGGGTTATATTCATTCACCCCCCCCCCCTCTGAATACTGCACCGAACCTAACAATTGGTATCAGAGCAGTTACTGCTTCAAGATCCAACGATCTGCACTGATCCCCGTGCTTCTCGGTGTTTATTCCGGTTTGCTGCTCCTTGATCTTTGTCTAATTGATCATTGCCTACAAATGGCTCTTCCACTGGTTTTCAATGGGTCTAACTTTGATTCATGGTTCAGTAGTTTGCGTAACTACGTCAATCTAGATAATCCCAATTTGTGGAAGTTAATTACTCATGGTCCTCATAGATTACCACGAAAAGAGTCCAAATGGACTGATCGTCATAGATCAATGCATAGAGAAAATCAGAAAGCTATAAAACTGATAAAAGCATCCATCAACAAGGCTTTACACTTTTGCCTTCATGATTGCAGGTCTACTAGGGATATTCTGGACAAGATGAAACTAACTTGCAGAACAGAGAAGGAAAACTACATGATGGCTGATGGGAGCGACCATAGCAGCAGCCACAGTGATGAAGAAGAGAACGAAGTTCAGGTAAATCCCTTTGCGGACTATACCTTAGATGATTAGGTAGATGCTTATTCCAAGCTGTTAAGATCTAGCAATAAATTGAGCAAGAAAAACAGATCTATGAAAAAACAGCTAGATATGTTTGAGAATTCTAAACGTGTTGGTGAGGACAGTGATACTCTGAAAACTGAAAATCAAATATTTAGAAGACAGCTGACTGATCTTGATTCTATTACTTCAGATCTGGAATATCTGAGATCTGAAAATGCTAGACTCAAAAACCAAACTGAGGAATCTGGATCTAAATCAGTGAGCCTTGAAAATGAAAATAGATTGATTTCTGAAACCTTGGAGACTGTCATAATAGAAAATTCAGAACTTCAGAAAAGGCTTGAAAAACTTCAATCTGAAGATGAACAAGAAGTGTTTAGTGAATGTCAGACCTCCTTAAGTGTTTTGAAATTTGATGATGAAATCCTGGAACACAATGGTAAAATGAGACAGGAGATCTGCAAGCTAAAACAGTTAAATACAGCTATGTCTGAGAGACTTATCACTCTTGAAAAGGGGAAGAGTGTTAGCCTGGATAGCTCTGATGAGCTAATGAAAGCTGAACAAGAAATTGAAAGTCTTAGGACTGTTAATCAAATGCTGAAAGAAGATGTTATTTGCTATAAAAAGAAAGCTGATGAATATGAAATCCATGTATCAAAGCTTGGATCAGAAGTTACAGAATTGAGGAAATATCTTGAGAAATTTGTCAATGGAAAAGAAAATCTTGATAAAATTCTTGGATCTAAAGTGAATCTCCGAAGAGAGGGTTTGGGCTACAAACCAATAGATAAAACGAGCTTTGAAAGTAAGCTTCAAACTTCATTCGTGAGTAGCTCTAAGTCAGGCAGCACATCGAATGTGCCTATTTTTGAATTTAGTGCTAAGAAGAATCAAAATTCCACTGACAGCCCTAAGTCTGAGAAACAAGTTCAAAAACAGAAAAAGACTATTCATGTTCAGAACAAAGATTCAAGGAACTCTCATGATAAACCTGAGAATGCTGTGCCTAAATTGAACAAACACATTCATGCAAATAAAAAGAAAATTTCATGCCATTACTGTCATAGGTTTGGTCACTTGATGCATGAATGTAAATTGATGGAACAGGATGATAGAATGCATGCCAGGAAGTACAATAACAAAAACAGTCCTGTTGAACAGAAAAGAAAAAGTCATTGTTATCATTGTGGAAAAACAGGTCATGTTAGTGAACAATGTTGGTTTGCCAAAGGTAAAGGCAAATATTTTTTAAATTCTAATCATGACAATTTGTATGAAAATCAGCATGTCTTTAAAAGGAACAAAAATGGGTCCAGGGGCCAACACATGGTGTGTTTCACCTGCAGCAAGTCAGGCCATAGGGCGGTTGACTGCTGGCTTAATGTTGGTAGAAGAAATTCCATCTTCTGCTATCACTGTGAGAAATTTGGCCATACAGTCAAAGACTGCTGGTATTCTCAGAGAAAGAAGGTCAACTCTAAATTTGTTAAACAAAGTGTGTTTGGTAGAACCAAATCTGCTCAAACAAGAAAATCCCTCACATGCTTTGAGTGTGGTAAGCAAGGTCACAAGGTGACTGATTGCTGGTTTTCTGACCATCTGAAACAAAGTGGTGGTAAAAATAGAAACATTCATGCTCATGAATTTAGTACACCTGCTTACATGCATAGTAAGAAATTCAGACCGAGTGGTTCATGTGATTATTGTGGTCGGTCTGGACATTCCATGCCTAGCTGCTATATGAAAAAGCATGATGTTATGATGGCTCAGAAGCTTTGGAAAACATCCCATCAAAATGCCACTAACCCTGCAGGACCCAAGGAAACTTGGGTACCAAAATGTGCCAAGTGAGAAACTTTTTGCAGGTGTGTCTTGGGAATGAGAAATAAAAGGGGCAAATAAACCAAGACACCCTAAAAAGGTAAACCCCACTCATGCACCTCTCAGGTAAGTCTCTTGACTTTTCAATGAGTTTGCTTAGATGGCATTAGGTATATAGATAGATTTGTTAATTAGTGGTTTAAACATGTATGTTTGCATTTCCATGCAATAGTTGTTGCTTCTGAATATGCTCATTCTGTGACTGCATACATCTAGAATTCATGACTCATGAATGATTTTCAAATGTTCTGAATGCACACCGTCAGGGGGAGCTGCACTGCATATCATGCACATTTGACCAGTCTAATACCCTTCAGGGTCTTCATGCCTTTCATGGGTAGTTAATGCATCTAATTGCATCTCAGAGTGGCATCATTTAATCATGAAATTTTTCAAAAGAAAAGGGAGGGTTACAGTTTATGCACTCAGTGAGGGGGAGCATCTCTCATTATTCATTCATGTAAGTGCATGTGACCATCAGACCTCTCATCAAAGCTCATGGCTGATGACTAATACTGACCTTCCTGTTTGAACTGCAATCTTGATAAACTCCTTGGTGATTGTGAAATGCATTGTATTTCAGCCTCTTGCTTCAATTCTTGTCAGCCATTGTCACTCATACTATCAATTGGTATTCATTGGCATTTGTTGACGTGGCTGTACCTGAAAATTGCTCTTGCCTTCCTTGAAGTCCCAGAAAGATTTCTCTGCTCATATCTTGATCATAAATCTGAAAAACATTGTTTTTAAAGAAATTTCTATCATATAGGACTATGAATGTCTGAAGATTTCAGCCGATTGAAGTTTCATGTACTTCTTGTGTTTGTTTATGAATTCTTCTTGGAAATATCTGAGTTAGTCTTAATAAATTTTAACCAATCCTTTCATGTTGTGTCTTTTAAACTCTTCTGAAATCTGAAATTCTGAAATCATGATTTTCCTTGACTGATTTGCATGAAAATATGTATTGTTTTTAAACATCAGGGAATATGGATTGTCAAATACCAAATCTTGTCAGAGCAATGTCCTTGGTCACTGAGAAACACATCTCATTCATCAAAGAAATGAATTGAGATATGTCATGAAGTGCCATAGTTAACTCTGTTAAATATGTTGATTAAAAATCTGGCAGAGCAATGGCAGGCACACTGAGAAATACATGTCTCTCATCAAAGAAATGAGTTTCAGTGTGTCATGAGGTATAAATGCTATCTCTGTTCTTAAGAAGCATGACAGTTAGTCCTTCCAAGCGCTTAGGGATACTGGCGTCTAAACAACGTGTATCCTCCAGTTGTAAGGATGTACTTAACTTAATTGCTCTTAAATATTGTTGTTAAAAAAAAAAATTCCGTTGCCTATCTAGCAGATCATCTGAGATTGTTTGGAAAAGAATGTTCTTTCAATAGAAATTTTGACAGAAATAAATGGTTTCTTGTTTGTTTATCCTCAATACTATCGATTGCATTTCTTGAGGAAATCCTTGAAATTAAGCGAGGAAGAATGAAGAAGGTTAAAAAGGTTTCTCAATATGAAAACTTGGTTCACTTGTTATTAAGAAAACTGATTTTAGATATGAGTAGAAATAGCTCATGTTCAAACCTCGCATACATAAAATTCTGAACTGGTTTGTCAACATAGGTTCATTCATAGGTTTCTATGATGGAAAAGTCTGTAATCATTTGTTTAAATCAGATTTATGAAATTGATATTTCATTGAAAATCTTTCTCATTCTTTCTGAATTCCTTTTTACTCTCTCACATTGGACTCCAGTCGGTCAGACTAAACTGACTGCTTCATTTGCACTCAGTTCTATCAATTGGTTCCAACTGTTGACTTCCACTCATGTCTTGGACCTGCATAAGCATGGTGGATGCATAAGAGTTGTATGTCTAAGGGGGAGCTAGTCAAACTAATTGCATAACATGTCTTTCAGGTTTTGATTCATGCATAGGTCTCATATCCTACATGAATTCTCATTGACTGTGCACTCATATAATTAATTGCAATACATTCATAACATCTTTTTAGTTGACGATGGGGGAGACTTCATTCATGCATTTAGTTGAGCTCCTAACTCTTTTCTGAATTGAGTTCTTCATACTTCAGTGCTCCTGTGTGATTGAAAATATGACATATCTACTGTGGGAGAAGCTCTTGAAAGGATACATTTGGAAGATAGTTGTCACACTCCAAAGGGAAGTATAACATTCAAGTCTATACTGAATTGTTTCCCTATTTCATATCTTTGATGAAGGCAAAGGGGGAGAAGAATCTAATCTGATTCAGTGTAACTCATAGTGTTGCCATCATCAAAAAGGGGGAGATTGTTGTGCCCCTGTGTGGTTTTGATGATGACTGACACACCATGAGTCACACTGAGGTGTGCTAGATGACTGATTGACTGCTTGAATATCTGATTGTTTGCTTGAATAACTAATTCATGAATATGGCTAGATTGGGGCAACATAGTGGCTAATTGTTTGCTGTTTGCTCATGCATTTCAAGTCTGTACATTGGGTTCACATCTCCAAGTTTGTACAGCCATTTGCTTT
Organism: Amorphophallus konjac; assembly: GCA_022559845.1. NCBI lineage: Eukaryota > Viridiplantae > Streptophyta > Magnoliopsida > Alismatales > Araceae > Amorphophallus > Amorphophallus konjac. The sequence continues at coordinate 285,044,599 of CM040124.1, read as the reverse complement.
GGATTTAAAGTCTATACTTTGGCTAAGTGTACACACTGTCAGTCTCATTTAGAGTCATATTTGATGATCAGTCATGCTACATGTTAAACTGATGCATAAAGCATTCATTGCTGTGGTTTTAATGATTTATCTGGTTTTGATGATTGGTGTTTGATGTTAATCACTGTGAGTCATCCTGCTGAAATGTTCATTCATGCCTTCATATGCTCAGTCAGTTTATCTGCTGACATTGTGCTTTGATGATAGCTTCATGATTGTGATTTGTATATCATCTGGAGAATGCACGTGTATGACTGATATATTGTGTGTGTTAGACTTCTGGTATGTGCATGGTCTATACATCGCCTTCAATCTTCAAGTCTATACACTGGTTTATTCTTCAAGCCTGTACATCCACAGTTAGACTTGAAGTCTGCACTCTAGTCTTCACTGTCAAGTCTGCACATTGGTGTTCGATTTCAATGTCCATACATTGGGCTTTTACATGAAGTCTACACATTGTTGTTTGCAGTGAAAGTCCATACTTTGGACTGTTCATCAAAGTCTGTACATCATACTGCTATAGTATGTCTGTACAGTGAGTGATTCATTGGTGAAGTCTGTACACTTAACTGAACTTCAAGTCTAGACATTGCACGGTTCCCTTCATCTTCGTGTTGTTTTCAGTATGTGTCAATTTCATCTTCGTGTCGTTTTTACCTCGTGCCGTGTTACCCCGTGTCAATTACTGTTTCGACTTTGTGTCGTTATCAGTCCGTGTCTTTCTTATGTTGAAATCACACCTCGTGTTGATTTCTGTTTTCGACTTCGTGTCGTTTTATTTCTTGTCATTTTGACTTCGTGTCAAATCACTGCTCTGTCTTCGTGCTGTTTTCACTCCGTGTCGATTTCAGTTGTCATCTTCGGGCTGTTTTCAACCCGTGTCAATTACTGTATTGTCTTCGTGGTGTTCTCACTTCGTGTCAACTTCACTTCGTGTTGATTCTTTGTATTCTGTCTTAGTGATTGGTCTTTCGTTTTAGACTTCGTGTCTTTATCGCATTGACCACACTCCGTGTCGTCTCTCCTCTCATGACTTCGTGTCGTGTTATCTACACCTCGTGTCGTTGTCTCTTTGTGTCTTCACCTCGTGTTGTTTTCGTCTCTTCGTGTCGGGTTTGTTCTCATGCGTGCAGGACATCGCAGCACTTCGTGTTGCTTCCTGTTTCACATCGTGTCGTTTTTGTTCTTCCTAGACCTCGTGTCTTTCTTGTATTGAAACCATACTTCGTGTTGGTTTCTGTTCTCGTCTTCGTGTCTGTTGTCAGCACGTGTTGTTCTCTTCGCTGTGTGTCATGTCATGTTGTTTTTATGTTCATGTCTTCGTGTTGTTTTTATCTTCGTGTCTTCGTGTGTTTTCTTTCTACCTCGTGTCGTTCTCTTAGTAGTGCTCATTGTGTCACCACTGTATCTCGTGTCGTCTTCAGTGCAGTGCACCTCTTGTTGTTTCTATACACCTCATGCAGCTCTATTGTTAATGGCCATACAGCGTATTAATAGTTTTAATGGCTTTACATCTCCTTGCAGGTCCGAGGAAGAAACATTCCCAGTGACTGGCAGCACGTGATCCGAGGCTGGAATGAAGCCTGCTGAGAGACTGCCACGTGGTCCGAATTCTTAGGGCTGGAAATGTGGAGGTCACACGTCGTGGCTGATGCTGCTACTGCTGCTATATATATGACTCTTCTTCCACAGAAGAAGATTGATCGAATTGGCAAGAAGAGAAGCCAATACAGAGAGCCACGATCCAGAGAAGAAGAAAAAGAAAAGAAGAAGAGAAAGAGAGTGAGAAGGAGAAAGAAAGAGAGAGTGAGTAAGAGATCGAGATAGCAGAGTGTGAAGGGAAGAAGAGGAAGAAGAATAGAGAAGAAGAGAGAGCTAGAGTGATAGAAGCTTCAACAGAAGATCTGTTCCTACTGAACCGTGGATCAAATCCAGGCCAGCCAGCTCCTGCGAGAGCCACATTTGTTTTTATCTTTTCAGCTTTCTATTGCTGGTTTCGTTTTTGTTATTATCCATTTACTGTATTTCCGATCCTCTGTAGAGAGGTCGGGGTTCCTCCTGTGGGTTCAGGAGAAGGGAGACTTTGTGTCTTCGGTTTGCAAGTAGCTGGGTGCTACTTGTGGTTGGTACCCTCCGGTGTGGAGGAAGAGAGACTTGCGTCTCTGGTTGCCTTTGACAGGGTGTCATCGGTTGTTTCCCTCCGGGTTGGAGGAAGGGAGATTTATCTTCGGTTGTGCTTCCCTCTGGGGCTCAGAGGAAGAGAGACTTGGGTCTCTAGGTTCCCCTCCGGGTTGGAGGAAGGGAGGCTTGTTCCTCCGGCTCTGGGCTTGTGAGTAGCAAGTCCGGTGGTTCCCTCCGTGTGTGGAGGAAGAGAGACCGTGTGTCTCTGGTTTCCAAGTGGCTGGAGTCACTTGTGGGTTCCTCCTGTTTGTTCAGGAGAAGGGAGATTGCTATCTCCGTTTGCAAGTAGCTGGGTGCTACTTGTGGGTTCCCTCCGGTTTGGAGGAAGGGAGACTTGTCTCCGGTTCTGGGCTTGTGGATTCAAGTCCAGGGGTTTCCCTCCGGGTCTGGAGGAAGAGAGACCGTGTGTCTCTGGTTTGCTAGTGACTAGTGTCACTAGTGGTTCCCTCCGGTTGGGAGGAAGAGGGGAGGTTGTTCCCCTGGTCAAGCTGTTTGGCAGCGTTTGTTGCAGACTAAGTCTGCTGTTTGTAGCGTGAGCTAGTGGAAACCACACTCGGTTTGAGTGTGGGGTGGATGTAGGTCTGGAGGACCGAACCACCTAAAAACCCCTTGTGCATTGTGGTTTGATTTGTTCATTTGTGCTTCCGCTAGATGAATGCATAGGGGCGCTCTAAGCGTTTGGCTTTTGGCTGAGCAGAAGTGTTGATTAGTTTTCTTAGAATATTTTAATCTGTCAAGAGAGCGAAATTCCAGTTGAACTTCAGATTGTCGAATCTGTCTTGTTATTATTCTAGTTTTAATTGGGAGAAGTTTTTAACGGGTTATATTCATTCACCCCCCCCTCTGAATACTGCACCGAACCTAACACTACTATCACAGTCACTGCATACGATAACACTAAGAAGCCTCCACCGGGCATGATAACACTAAAAGTAAGTTTGGGTCCTGCCGCCATCACAGCAGATTTTCACATTCTGGACATGGATCCGACATTTAATGGGATCCTGGTACGCCCCTACATCCAGCAACTCGATGCGGTGCCCTCAACAAATCACCAATGCCTTAAATTTCCACACAAGGGCCGCATTGTTAAAGTCAACAGTATGCCAATTTTGCCAGAGGAGGATATTCATGTGGTTTCATTAGTTCCTTCTATTTGGCCTGCCAATAAGCCATTGTTATCTGTATTGGACGTCCCTCGCCCACAGTCGATGCCATCCGAGACTATCACAACAGTTGCTATGACACCCCTGCCGTCCAAGGGGAAGAAGAAGAAAACGGTGATGAACACCCATGGCTGGAACATTTTAATAATAATGGGGTATCAAAATGGCAGAGGTCTGGGTGCCAATTGTCAAGGCAGGATTAGGCCTGTAAAGCCTCATAAATTGATTGCAAGAGGTGGTTTGGGCTACAAAGGGCCAGGCAAAAATGAAGATGAACCGTGGGCAGTTATGACATCCACTTTGAAGACTGACCGTCAGCCGCTTACCTAGACATTAAAGACACATTTTGTCACAGGTGACGTTCAGAATAATGAGCAAACTACTAAAGTCACTTCCATGCTGGATTGCTAGGATGTTCATGCTAGATAGTTTGCTCGTCATATAGCTCAGTTGGTCACATATAAAGCCCTGGAATCTTCAAGGCTAGATAAAAGAAGGAAAATGGACGATCCGGAATGTGACTGGTACAGGTGGTTCGATATGCAAGACATTACTATTTCCTTGAGCCGCCTCTTTATGCCGACAGATCCGGAATGGCCACCACTTATTCATGAATTGATTGAAAAACCTGCTGTGATTATAGACAAGAGGCAGTTGCTGAGTGACTACACTGATACTGGAGAGCCAGATATTCTATTTGAGGAAGGTTTCACTGTGGACAGGCTGTGGGCCAGCCTCTTTTCTCTCACTTCCATGCATCCATCTGTTCTTGCTTCTCTATATTCTCATTGGTTTGGTCGCGTGCCAAGACCGCCACCGATTACGATCAATTTGTCTCCAAATTCAATCCAAGTTTCTCTGCCGATTCCTCCCTCGCTCCCCGAGCGATTTTCTAAACTCTTCATTACGCCCCCACGTGGGCCACCACCGATTCAATCTTTCTCCAAACTTGCAATCTCCACTCCTCCTACTATTCTCCCCTCGCATTGCTTTCTTCTAGAAAAAGAGAACAAAAATGAAGATAAAAATAAAAATGAAAAAAAAATGCCAAAATTCCAACCCTCCAATCCTCCATCACTTTGGAGGAAACCTCTTATCTCCTTCCCGAGTGTGTCCCGACCCAGGGGCCGCTCTTCCAAGATTCCTTGATAAATCTCTTTTCCCCCTCCGATGAGGGGTCTTCATCTGTATCACCTCCTGTATCCCCTTTCTCACCTCCTTCTTCGTCTTCTAATAAAATTCATGGGATAGATTTTTATAAGAAATCCAAGGGTAAGCAGATTCCCCGTAGATTTTTGTTGGAATTAGCCATCAGATGCTGAGCCTGTTTAGCCATTTCAGAATTTGTGGAGGATCCAATCATCCTGCCAGAATTGGAATATGAGGATGCTAATGTTTCTTATGAGGGTTTGGGTGTCTACGAGATTATGAATGATGAAGACCCTATTGAAGAGGGGGATGAAAGTTATGAAGAATATGAGGACGAGGCTGATGCCGTTGCCAGTGGCATGAGAAGATTTGACGAACCATCAGCCTCTGTAGAGGAGCCTACCAAAGAAGTAAATTTGGGTACCGAGGAAGACCCTAGGATTGTCCTCATCAACAAGAATTTGCCGCCCTCCGAAGAGGAGGCGCTTATTTTGGTACTTCAAGAATACAAGGACACGTTTGCGTGGAGTTATGAGGATATGCCTGGATTAGACCCTGCGCTCGTTGAACATCGGCTTACACTTAAGCCAGGGTCTGTCCCGGTCAAACAACGGTTGAGACGTTTCCACCCTAATATGGCTTTGAAAATGAAAGAAGAGGTCGACAAACTCCATAAGGCTAGATTTGTTAGAGTTGTCCTCTACCCCAACTGGGTGGCTAACATCGTCCCGGTCATGAAGAAGGATGGAAAGGTTCGGATTTGTATAGACTTCCGGGACCTCAACCGTGCGTGTCCTAAAGATGACTTCCGCCTACCTCATATTGATGTTCTGATTGATAATACGACAGGATTTGAGACCCACTCTTTTATGGATGTTTTTTCAGGCTACAATCAGATTCGTTTGGCTGAAGAAGATCAAGAGAAAACATCCTTCACAACACCATGAGGAACATACTGTTATGTGGTCATGCCATTTGGACTCAAGAATGCTGGAGCCACTTATCAAAGGGCAATGATGGCGATTTTTCATGATATGATTCATATTTTTATTGAGGTGTATGTGGATGACCTGGTTGTAAAATCGAGGACAAGGATTGAGCATCCTCGGGTCCTAGCTAAGGTCCTGCAAAGATCACGAGAATATCAATTAAAGATGAACCCTAAAAAGTGCGTGTTTGGCGTTTCATCTGGGAAGTTGCTTGGTTTCATTGTTAGCAAGAGGGGAATTGAAGTTGATCCCAACAAGGCGAAGGCCATTAGAGATATGCCTCCTCCCAAGAATCTGAAGGAAGTTCGAGGATTAATCGGGAGGTTGCAATTTATTCACCGCTTCATCTCCCAGCACTCACAACGATGCAGGCCGTTTTACGAGCTCACTAAGCCGGGAGTCAAGTTTAATTGGGATGACAAGTGTCAGGCAGCCTTTGACGGATTGAAGGATTATTTGGCCAATCCTCCTGTCCTGAGGCCCCCAATTCCAGGCAAACCGCTTGTTCTTTATGTTTCTATCCTGGATGACTCTATAGGTGCTGTCTTGGCTCAAGTGGATGAAGAAAGTAAGGAGAGGGTAGCATACTATTTGTCTAAACTCCTTAACCCCTGTGAGCAGAGGTACTCAGCCATGGAGAAGACTTGCGCTGCTTTAGTCTGGGTAGTTCAGAAATTAAAACACTATTTCTTAGCTCACGAGGTTCACCTCATTGCTCGCATGAATCCAATTAAATTCCTCCTTGAAAAATATGTCCTCACTGATCGATTAGCACGCTGGCAAAGCTTCCTCTCCCAGTTTGACATCACTTACATTCAACAGAAAGCTATCAAAGGCTACGCCATTGCCGAACACCTTGCTCATCACCCTCTCCCCCGCTTTGATCCTGTCAATTCAGAGTTTCCAGATGAAGAACTGATGTCCATTAATCAACCCCAGGATCCTATGTGGACATTACATTTCGATGGAGCTCTAAATTCCCAAGGAAGAGGGATCGGCATGGTTCTTTTAACACCAGAAGAGGTCACCATCCCATTTGCTGCTTGGCTCACTTTCCCTGTCACCAACAATATAGCTGAGTATGAAGCTCTTTTGGCCGATCTTCAAACCGCTCATAAATATGGTGTCACCCAATTGCGGGTTGTTGGTGATAGTCAGCTTATTCTACGCCAGGTGCTCGTCAAATGCCGCACTATCAATCTCAAACTCAAACCCTACCAGGAGCTTGCTTCAGCTTATGCCAAACTCTTCACTAAGTTGATCTTCGTCATGTCCCTCGTAGCCAGAACATCTTGGCTGACGCCCTTGCCTCTTTAGCTTCTGCTTTAGTCTTCCCTCCTGAGCGTGATTTTCATGTTCCTCTGATTCATCAACGTGACACTCCAGCTATTAAGGATCGTGCATTCCTCGATATTAGGGATCAAGTGCTCGAAAAGGTCAAGCAGAGGGAAGCTCTTAAAGGCAGAGAGGCCATGTTATTAGATTGGCAAGAAGAGCTGGCTGACGAAGAAAAACCTTGGTATTATGAGATTGCCAGGTATTGCAATGATCAGTCCTATCCCGAGGAAGCCACTATGGAAGAAAAGAAAGCAATCAAAAGAGTGGCTCGGCGTTATGTCTTGGTTGGAGGTGTGCTCTACAGAAGAGGGCTCACTGGTGTTTTATTAAGATGCCTCGATGATGATGAATCTTGGAAGGTTGTGGAAGAGGCGCATTCTGGAGTGTGTGGTGGTCATGTGAACAGTCAGATGCTAGCTAAGAAGATTCTTAGGCTAGGTTTCTATTGGCCCACTCTAGAAGAGGATTGTTCTATCTATGTTCGAAGGTGTGCTAAGTGCCAACTGCACGCCGACAAAATTCATTCTCCTGCTTCTTCACTCCATCCTATGTCCTCCCCATGGCCTTTCTCCATGTGGGCTTTTGATATCATTGGACCTCTTGGTGATTCAAACCTCCTGACCAAACAAAAGTCGTTCATCCTTACGGCAGCGGAGTACTTCACCAAGTGGGCAGAAGCAGAAGCTTACGTGAGATTAAAGCATCGACTGTCTGCAAATTCATAATGAAGAACGTCATCACGAGGTTCGGCATCCCGAGTACCATCTTCACCGATAATGGACCTCAATTCATCTCTCAAGAGCTCAAGGATCTCTGCAACAGGTATAACATTGCATTGCATCATTCTTCTCCCTATTATCCGCAGGGCAATGGCCAAGCAGAGGTAACTAATAAAACTTTGATCAAAGTTGTTAAAAAGATGTGTGAGGCTAATAAATTTTCGGATTGGCCAGACAAGCTAGTTGAAGCTCTCTGGGCCTATCGTACTTCCATTCGTACCCCCACTGGGCAAACCCCTTTCGCCCTTACTTATGGAATGGAGGCGGTAGTCCCTTATGAGATTCTCATTCCCTCTCTGAGAGTACAATTTGACAAGGAACTCTCTATTGATGAGCGTCGTGATTCACTCCTTGATCAATTGGAACTCCTAGATGAGAAGCGTCTGGTCGCCGCCGAGCATGCGCACGTTTATCAAAACAGGCTCTCACGTTTTTATCAAAAGAAAGTAATTGAGAGAAAATTCAAAATTGGTGAAATGGTAATCAAGAGAATTTTCGTAAAACTTGGTGGGCCCCGCTCAAAACTCCAACCAAACTGGGAAGGACCGTTTGTCATAAAAGAGGTTTATCCGGGCAATGCTTATAAACTAATTAATGCTGAAGGAGAAGAGTTAACTCACCATTGGAATGGTTTGTATCTTAAGAAATACTACCCTTGATTCAAAAATCCAAAATATATATATATATAGAATATTTTCAAAATCAATAAAAAATGAAAATTGATTCAAAAATCCAAAACAAAGTGGAATATTTCCAAAAAAACAAAAAAATAGAAATTCCAAAAAGCAAACAAAAAAAATGAAAAGCTTTCAAAATTGGTGCCATGGCACACGAAGGATCAAGGTCCGAAAGGTCAAAATTTAGAATTCATTCATCAGTCTTGTTAAACTAAAATTGGGACGACACCCGCACACACTACACGCTTTATTCTTGAACTCAAGCAATGCAAAATCCTATGGGAAGTCAAAACCTGAGTAAAGGTGAAAGACAATACCCGTTCTTTTCTTCTTCGACCCATAAGAGAGGAAGGGAGACCTCGGGGTAGACACGCCAAGCCTATTCGCTGCCCTAGTAGGTGGAACTCAGGGCCCAAAAGGGAGCAAATGCCACAAAAGCCCAAGTACAATTAGGTTGTTCGTCAATGCAAGTCAATTTCAAAGTGAAAGTCAAATGGTGAAAAGAAAAGTATGTCAAGAGGGCAAAGTCCCCGCAAGGAAAATCTTGGGCGTATGCGTGCAATATAAAAGAGGCAAAAAGGTAACAAAATTTCCCTATGCCAAAGACCGAACCCCAACAGGCATAGGGTAGGGGAGGTAACTTTACCTCGAGTATCTCAGAATCCCTTATGGGCTTCCCTTATATTTTCTTCCATCCTTTCTATGTGGTAAGTCACGAACTCGCAGGATGGTCAAGACGGACTTAGGAAATCGCACTGTACGAAATCTCGAATACGAGTCAACCATGATCACGTCGACTCTCTTTTAATTACTCAAGAAAGGTAAATGAATTTTAGATGGTGACCGTGTAGGACCCGTAGTCTTGATAGCCTTGTCAACCCATTTTTACAGAATAAATTCAATTAACGCCTTTGTCTAAGGCGCGTTCAAGTTATTTAACGCCTTTGTTTGGGTCGTCTCTTTAAAAATAACGCCCCTACGTAGGTCGTTACTTTCTCAAAAAATCAAATTCCCTTTTCAAATTCATGCCGTCTTCTAGGGCGTCTTTTATGTGAATCACGACCTACTCTAAGGCGCTTTTTTTTCAGAAAAATAACAAAAAAAATATAAATGAGTGAAAAAAATGCATTCTCCAAGTATGCTTGCATTTCTGCATGGGCATCTTTATTTATGGTTTGCATATGCGTGCTTGCATGTTGCATCTCCCCGTTATCAGTTATTTCATTTACCTTATTTGATTAAAGGCTTGGCCCCTTGACCCGTCATTAAGGTCAAAATATGGATACCCCTTGCTTATTGAGCATGGGGCCAAGTCGAATAGATGAATTAACCTGTTTGTTCAAAGTGTGGATTACAGTTGCAGGAACAGGGCAAAGCGAAGGAAAAACGAAGAACGTGGAAAGAGAAAAGTACACAAACACAAGTCCACAACTACACAAAGTGCTCAGGTAAACAAAAGCTCAAATCTCATATATATATATATATATATCTCATGTCTATCATGTACAGGTGTGAGGGTGGAGAAGTACAAGTAAGTCTCTCTCAGCTCTCGCCTTCCCCCTCCTCTCTCCTACTCTCTACCTCATCCTCGCCGTCCCGAGGTGGCGCTGGTGGAGGGGGCATGGGCCCCCGTGAAGAAGTTGGAACTCGAACCTGGCCCCCTGCCTCACTCCTCCCTCGAAGAGAGGAACCCGCCATGAAGGTAGAGCTGGTGAAGCTATGCCCTGCAGCTCGTGCTCGCTCCCGGCCTCGCTGCAAACGCTCCTCCGACACTCGAAGCCGCTCCTGAGAAAGGACTAGCTGAGTCCTCAGGTCCGCCAGCTCCTCGTGCTCACGAGCACGCTCCTCGCGCTCACGGGCACGCTCCCTCCTCTCCAGCTCAAGAGCCACCCGCAGCTCGGCCACGTCCTGAGGCAGCTCCTCGCGTCGTCTCTGGGTCCTCTCTAGCTCTAAGATCTGCTGCTCGCAGATCGCCAACTCGGTACGTGCCGCCCGTAGCTGTGTGCTCCGCAAACAGGTAACAAATCATCAATTCAACAATTTATGAAATAAAGCAACACATGACTAAATAAAAACTCACCTGAGCAGTCATCGCCTGCTGTCCCTCGCAGACGCAGGCAAGAGCGGCTCGAAGCTCCTCAGTCTGTAAAAACAACTTCATCAATACACAATGCAACATAATCAATATTTGAATGAGGTTTGAGTTTAGAATTTACCCGTGAGGCGAGGTCGCGCTCTGCTGCCTCGGCTCGTGCGGTCGCTCCCGCTAGCTGCTCTGCCAGTGCAGTCACCTCTGCACTGGGCCCCCTCGAGCTGGAGGCCTCCCCTGGGTCTCTCCTCACTGCTCCCTACTGGGCACGCTGCATTCATTGAAATCGTCAGTAGCTAATCATCAATAATTCAACAAAAACACATTTGCATATAGAAATAATTTAAACACTCACCAGGGTCTCTAGGTCGGCTCGTGTGGCGGCCAGCTGGTCTTCCAGGCTGTGTAGATGGGCCTGGGCATCCATCGCCGCTATATCCCGTGCATCCTGCATTCATTTCATTTTAGTCACATAATAGAAACATAAACATTTGCATTTAATTTAGAAATAATTGCATTCATACATACCCCTAGGACCTTCATCTGAGGTCGTCCGGCGTAAACCTCCCAGTAGCGTCGGAGGTACTCGGAGCTGTCGATCGCGTGGGAGGTGACTCAGATCCCACCTCACCGCCAGTCGGCGTACTGCTCCTCGAACCGTACCCTCCAGTCGGTCGCCTTTGTACGACTGCATGTCTTCTTCCCGATGCCACGTGGCTCCCCTACCTCAATCCACTCCTGGTGCAGGCCCAAGGTCCTCATCACTAGCCTAAGCTGTAACGGCTCGATCTCGCTCAAGCAGTGGACCCACAGCTCATGCTCAAAGCGAGGTCACCCCGCTACGACCCACGGCTGGCCCTCGTTTGTCATCCCCTCGTAGGGTCTCCATCGCACCTGCATTCATAAACATGCATATCATCATCATTTCATCATCATCATAATAAATTCAAACAAATGCAAAAGAAAGATGCATAACATTCATCATACCAGCGAGGGAGGGAAGTCGCGGAACTCTCTCCGTAGAACCCACAACTCGTAGCCCAGTGGGGCCCCGAACACCACCGGCAGCCAACGCCGCGCTAGAGGGAAAGCTCCCTCACCTCCAGGCCATGGGTCGACGCGCCCCATCGGCATGTATAGGTGGCTCCAAACCTGCATCCATGCATTGTATTAGTGAGGCATTCACATGCATAATAAAAGAAAAAGAAAAGAAAAGAAAATGAGAAAAATGCATACCTGAAGAAATGGTGAGAAGTCGCTGACGGTCGTCTCTCGCCCTGTCCCTATGGACAGGTCAGCCATCAGATGCGCCAGTAGTGCCGCTCCCCAGGCGTAGCTGCCAACTGCCTCCAAGTCCTCAAGAATGCCCAGGAATCGGCAGTTGATGATGTCACCCTTCGTCCCCAGCAATAGCCTCCCCAGTAGCAGTAGCAGGAACCTCCTCAAGTCAAGGTCTGCTCTCTCCCTGTCAGCCGGGTCCTGGCAGTAGACCGCCCTAGCCCCATCTATCAACCTCTGTGAAAATGCTCTAGGGTCTCCCCGGACCTTTGCCTAGCATCCCCTAACCCCATCACCGAAGTCAGGTCTGTGCGGAAGATAGTCCTACACTCGCTAGGTGTCTCGTAGACCATCTCTAGCCCTAGCAGCCTCTGGGCAAACTCAGTGTAGTCAGGGTAGGTGATCCCACTCATAGCCTCCCCGTCTACCCTCAACCCGGTGATCCTAGCTACGTCCTCCAGGGTAGGAACCATATGCCCCCATGGCATCAGGAATGCCCGGCTAGTCCTGTCCCATCTCTCCCGTAGAACCTGGATAAGTGGTAGGTCTAGTCTAACTGGCTCTATGGATAGGAAGGCCCCGAACCCCATGGCGTCTACCCTAGCTCTCTGAAACTCAGGGAGGCCGTAGTATGCTGCCCTGACCATGACCCAGGAGATGCGCGTCCTCATCAACCCCTGCATGCATATAGAGAAAGAATTTTTGGCTTAATTTTTTTGATTATTCATGTGGAAATTCATTTGATTGCCTTGGGTTGAAATGTTGATGTTTGGTTTAATTAGCGACCATCCTCAGGTCGTGGCTTGTCCAATTGGCGTCCCTGGGAGGGGCATGGTTCTTAAGTGTGCTTTGAATTCACGACCTACCCTAGGTCGCTGTTTATCTAAGAAACGCCTCTGAGTTGGGCGTGATTTGGTGGTTAATTTCTAATTTCTTAAAGATTTTTCAGGAGACGCCCATCCCAGGGTCGTCTTTTGCTTAAGTTACACCCCTGTGTGGGACGTTGTTTTCAAATGGGAGTTTTGGGGCCTCATAATGTTTTTTTGAAATTAATGATTTGACGTCTGCTGGTTTGGTCGTCTTTCATTGAATTAACGCCCTGGTGGGGGGCGTTGTTTTCAGGATTTTCAGAAAATGAAATAAAAATAATAGCATGCGAATAATTCATGGAGAAATAATTAAAAGCGTGGAAATTAATGGAAATTAATAGCATGATATGAGAAATGATAAATTTTTAATGGACGACATGCTGCAGGGCGTGTTTTATTGAGGTTAATTATTTTACAGAAAATAAAATCAATTAACGCCCTTGGGTTGGGCGTTTCAATTTTAAATCACGCCTCCACGGGGGGCGTCTCTTTTCTGAGTTGCAGGGTTCATACCCCGAGGGCTATGGAAATTGCATAAAAATGGAAATAAAATATAGATAAATGGAAATAGGGTTGGGGGCCTACCTTCTTGTGCTTTGGTCCTTGTGGCTGAGGTCGTGGTTGCCTGGGTCACCGTAGTTGGCCGGCACGGGGCGGAGCCGCCGCCGTGGGCGGTGGCTCATCACCACCTCCTTCTTCTTCTTCATCACCTTCTTCTTCACCGCCCTCACCTTCTTCTCCTCCTTCTTCGCTTTCTCCATCTTCTCCATCTCCTTCTTCGTCTTCTTCGTGAGCCTCTTGGCCTCCTTCGGTCTCGTTGCCGGCCATCGCCGCTGGAGCCTCGTCGTCCACCACCGTAGGAGGTTCCTCGGCCGTTGCGGGAGGGGCTTCCTCCATGGCATCTTCACCTAAATCAACGACCTCGGGGGCGGCCACCCATTGTCGTTTCAAACCACCGCCGGCCATCGTGTAGGTTGGAGAGGGGGAGGTATGAGAGAGATTGAGAAAGGGAGAACGGGGGGGGGGGGGTTTCGGTTAGGGTTGCAGAAGGGGGTATGAGAGAAGAAAGAGAAAATAGGACGAAAGAGGAAGAAGAAAGGAGGGAAAGTAAAGTTCAACGGTCAAACGAAGAAACGCCTTCAGGAAGGGCGTGTTTTGTGGAATTGACGCCCACGAGTTCGGGCGTGTTTTGACAATTGACGACGCTATCTGAGGCGTTATTTTGTTTTGCATGGGGAATGATAATCATCGTCAGACGCATTCAATATGGGTTGATTGATGTGATGGAAGTAATAATTGCCGTTTATAATTAACGTCTGAGCTCAAGGCGTTATTTTGATGATCCGTGGCTTTGCTGAGGGCGTTACTTTTGAGATTTCAACGAATATATTTTGGGAATTTGAGTCAATTCACGCCCTATTTTAAGTCGTTATTCAGTTAACGCCCATTTGTGGAGGCGTCAAATTGGTGAGCTGGAATATTGAAAGCGGCGTATGCTGAGGCGTCCTCTTATGAATTCACAACATTTCTTGAGGCGTTATTTGCAACAAAATCTCAGGTTATTGGAAGATTTGATCATAAACACTTTAAAATTGGCTCATTAAGAACGTATTATTGATTTATCAGAAAAGAAAGATTACACTACTTCAATGAGTCATTTTGGGCCTCAAGTTTCTCAAAGCAATTACATAAGACTTCCATTCATCTTTGTCTTCTTCCAAGCTTTCCACAGGTTGATGAGCTTTATTGATTTTCCACAGAGCTTGGATTGTGGTTGTTTCTTCTCCATCTTCATTGCCGCCAAGGTCCCTTGTCTTGATAGGAGGGAGGTGTGATGGATCCTCGAATACCTGCCGTGGAAGCCCGAGTTGAGGAAGGCATCGATGTGAGTTATACAAAACGAATTCTGAAGCGCCTATGAGTCGAAGGTCCGTGCCGGGGGAGAATCTTGCACGGAGTTCTTGAGTCTTGAGTATTCCCGGGGCGCAAGTGAAGAGGTTCTTTGGCATCACTTTGAGGTGTTCCCTCCATTCTGCTCTCTTCTTGATTTGAGGTTTCTGGTTCGTTACTCTATTGCTTATCCCAAGAGAACCGGTCATATAAGAGAGTGGGCTCTTTGAGAAAATTCTTGAGGATTGTTGGGTCTCATCACATGGATCAAACTTGAAATGGAGGTCTACCCAACTTGAGAATGCTAGCATGCATCCATGGATGGGCCTTCCCATTGCCGCCGAGGTAAGCCCGCTATAGAGATAGGCTAGAATAGTCGGTCCAACTCTCTCTCCTTCCCATAGGCTAACCACGGCGCTTATTTGGGCTTCTTCTAGAAAGTCCTCCGTGGATGGGAATAAGAGTGCTCCTGCTAAGCATACCACGAAGGCCTTGGTTACCTTTTCTATTTCTTCTTCTTCTTTAGCTTGATCCGCTCTCTTGTACACCCATGAGGCAAGCTTTAGAAGATTGATTCCTTTAGTGACCTTGATTTGATTCACTAAGTTCGGGCTAGGTATCAATGTGGTTAGAAGTTCATGTGAGGAGATTGGTTTTGGCATGATGGCCATCTTCTCTTCATCCCCTTGCTTCATTCTCTTTAAACCTAAGATCATCTCTAATTCTTCTAATAGGATAGTGGCTTCAAAGGTAGAGAAGAGAAAGGTATGAGTAGAAGGATGCCATATCTCTACAAGAGCTCCTATAGCTGCCCAATCTAAGTGGATTTGATCATAGTGTTTGGCATGAGTAACTAGGCTCAGAAGGTGCCATCTTGCTAGGTAGACCCTCATATCTAAGAAAACTTGGAAAGGATAAGTGGCAGCCACTTAATTTTTGTAAATCTCCTAGCTCTGGGACATTTGGATAATCCTGTGGAAGAAAGAAAAGAAGGAGAATACATGAGCGACAGAAGTAGTTCAGTGAAGATAAGAAAAGAGAAGAAGAAATAATACTTTACCTGGTTCATGGAGATTCTACTGCTGATATGCCCATTAATCTCAGTTAATCTGGGAGTTGAGGACTTTGATCTCTTAATTGCCCTTTCCATCTCCGGTTTGCGAAAAGAACACGAACAGGAGAAGAAGCAGCAGAAGAAACAGAGCTCCGAAGGATTGCTTTGATTGATTTGAGGAAGTGACTTCCTTTATAGAAGTCCGGGGGGGTCTTAAGGCTGATCGGAGTTAGAAAGTTTATGGCTATTAGGACTGGGTTTAGCTTTCGAATTGGAAACGGAAGCTTGTGCTAAATTAACACCTTCCGTTAGGGCGTCAATTGTTGAATTGACGACCTGACCGAGGTCGTGTTTTAGTTCACGCCCTTGAGTGGGTCGTTTTCTTCTTGAACTCTTGGTGAATCTAACGCCTCAGTGAAAGGCGTGTTTTATCTATTGACGCCCTGATGTCTGGCGCCTTTTATGTTTTTGACGCCGTTCTATCCAGGCGTGAATTTGTGAGCTTATGAATTTGCTTCCCTACATGCTTCGATGAACTTAAGTGCTATTATTTTGTTGGAATTGTTTTTTATTTAGCACTTATGATCATGTCATGCTTTGAATTGAGGGTTATTCATATTGAAATTGTGGGAGGGCTAATGAACTTTCAAGTGCAGAGGATTGCAGGTTTCGAGATGCCCGGATCACTGTTGGAGTAACATCATGTTGTTCTTGTATTTCATTCCTGTAAGCATTATTACTATATGGTATTCTACGTTATTATAATATATCAAGGACCTTGTGGATCTGATGAACCTGGAATTTGAGTTCCCCTTCATCAAAAACGGTGATAATTCCAGGAGAGTCTTGATCACACGGATAGGCCGTTGAGTCGTTGAAGGTCCGGGATGATGGTTCCACTTTTTGAGTTGATGCGTGGACAAACGGGCTTCGGCTTAGTGTCAGCTCAGAGATTTGGATTCTTGACCAAGTCTAGATGGCTTAATAATATTATCCTTGATTATTTTCTATCTTTTAGTTTGTCTTATCTTTTTCTTTTAGCCTAGCATGCATCATGTAGGACTTTGAGCTTCATGATGAAAATCTTCATATTATGGCGATAATGAAAGTCACTCGTTCTTGATTGAGTTGACATGAGATATTCCACTCTAAATTGAGTACTTTATTCTCTTTGAAGCCGCTCAGGCTATTTCCTTGAAAATGTTCCTTTGCTGGGTCTCCATCTCAATTCCCTTTATTTTTCTACAAATGCACCTTGGTTGTAGCACGTCCACGTTGGCTGGTAAACGCTCTCCAATGGTGTCTCCTTATCGTGCTGCGCGCACATTTTTATTTTGCTTAGTTTAGTCTCTTTTATCCAGCAAATCGATGCTTCCTTGGAATCACTCGGAGTTGTTTCATTCAGAATCTTGGAAAGATTTCTAATGCTTGGTGTCTGAGGCGTGTCACATCACACCTTGGCGTCTACTTATCAGTTCATTCCACTTCATTCCGCTGGTTGCGCTTTCGCTTCATTTTCATCTCACTCCCTTGCAAAGCAGACGCCAAGGCGGGGCAGCTGTAGACACGCCAAAATTGACGCTATGTTGATCAAATCTCATGTCACTATGTTGACGCCCCAAAGTGAACTTCAATACATTCATAATATGAAGTTTTTCTATTTTTGTGTGTTTTTTGGTTTGTTCTTGCATTTTTGTGATTCGCGACCTGAGGAGGGGCGTTATTTTAAAAGCGACCTTACCTAGGGCGTGTTCAAAAGAAAGGACGACCAAATGTCAGGGCGTCAATTCTTGGTATTATCCAGTTTCAAAATAAATTCCAAATACTGATTGGCATCCTTCCTCAGGGCGTGTTTTCAAGTAACGCCTTTATCGCAGGCGTTTTCTCATAATTTTCAAATAAAGAAAGTTTTATTGCCAAATTTAAATCCAGGAGTTGACGCTTTTGTTAGGGTCGTGTTTTTGAGTAACGTCTTGATGTAGGTCGTCAATTTAGAATTTGACGCCCTTTTGAAGTTCGTGTTTTATCCTTCAGAGTCGTGTTTGAGTATGCCTTTCCTGAATAGTTCCTTGCCTCCAATGGTCTCCTTGCTCGAATTGGAACTAGAGTCCTGCCTTTGATAACCATTGCCCGTCCTTATCTTCCTAAAATTGAGTTTATCTTCGGTTAAAACCCTATATAAAGGAGCTCTGGTCGATCTTGTGCAAGGTTAACAACAACGAATAACGTGCTGACCATTAGAGAAAGTTACAGATATATGAGAGAAAGAAGCAGAGGGCAGTTTTTAACTTTGTGCGTGCAGAGGAGAGTCTTTCTCTTCCCTCTGTGCGATCTCTTCCCTCTGCTTCCTCCTGTTGTTTCAGGCGAACCAGCAGCATCAACCTCGGTTCCCCTCTACTGTCGTCAGGGACAGCGGGGGTCTTTTGCTTATTTATTTGTGCTTTTCCATCGGTCATCATCCACTATTTTCTTTTCTTGCATTAGTATCATATTTCTCCTTTCCCTAACTCTCTAGGGGTTTTAAAACTAAAAAAGAGGTGCGCATGTTGTGTTCTCTTTCATCATCATATCTTCTATTTGGGATTGATACTACGTTCACTCGGCGGATCCACTTCCCTTTGCTTGTTTGTTTTGTCTTTGTGCAAGGGTAATCAACAAGGAAAACCCCCTTCATCGGCCGGCCGATTGAAGGAGGAGGAAGGAATTCACAATCGATCCCGCATCCCAATTATCACCAGGTATTCGCGATCATTTGTTTTATTATTGAGGTAACCCCTCTGGCGATCACACTCCTTTATAGCACCACGTGCTTTCTTTTGTCCTTATTATCATCTCCATCCTTTTATATATCTCACATGAGTGGTTTGATCCACATGTGTGGAGTTATCACGATCCACAAGGGGCGGTAAGCCGGCCAGGCGGGAAGGAAAGAGGGTTAAAACTGGAGCCGATACGCCTCTTCGGGGTTCAGCCCGCCAGATTTTCCTGCTGATAGGTACTCGCTGTCGGCGCTGTTACGATCGTTCCCGGAGTTGAAAGTGGACGAGACCATCGCAAAAATGTCGGGGACTGACCCAGGATGAAGCCTGAAATTTTCTGGCACCAGAAGTCATAGTCGCTGGTCGGGAAAGTCACTGGACCGGCGCTGCTTTTTTCTGCTTTAGACTGAGTTCTGGTTGTGACAGTAGGTTGGCGATGGCGTCACAATCGCTCCCGTGATCCAAATGGAGCAGGACCAGGATGGTTGCGAGCGTGGCCACGTCCTCTTTGATCAGAAAGAAAGAACGACACCGGCGGAGGTCACGGTCGAGAGTAGCAGCCCGGGAAGTGGGAAGATATCGGGGCAGACCCTGACTGACCTAGACGGCATCTCGGTGGTAGAAAAATTGGTACGAATAGTTCCGAACTCCAAATGATGCTCCGCTGGCTGGGTTGGATAGGGGACCGGTGGAGGATCGTCCCGGCCAAGTGGCGAGCCAAGGGGACCCAAGGTGTGGCCGCAAGAGCTTCTGAAAGTTGCTAATGGTTGCAGTCTGGACCAGGTCTGCGCAGTCTGGGGAGAAAGGTTCTCCCAGTCAGCCCCGAATTCAGAATGGAGCGGGACCACCTCTCTTGAGAAGGCGTCTGGAAGACCTTTCCGGCGATGTATGGTACACTCCCAGGGATGCCGGGAGGTGAGCGTGGTCGGCGCTGCAACAGGCGGGTAGAACTGTGGATCTGCAGTTCCTATCTAGAAGGTATAGGGTGGGGTGAGTGGAGAGGGTTTTGGGTGGAGGGTCTAATGGCTTTGGGAGGGGGTGAGGCTGCTGACGGAGGGCTGGAGCTTGGGGAGGGGAGGGTCGATGGTGGTGGTGGGTGGTAGCAGGGTGGGAGAGAGGGGGGGCGGATCTGGTGAGGGGAGTGGATGGGGAGGTGGAGGCGCAAATGGGTTTGGGGGAATGGGGAGGGTTTCCTTTGGATTTGAGGGGTGGGTTAATGGAGGGGTTAATGGGGGCCTAGGGAATGGGAAGGGTTACCTTGGGGAGGGGAAGGGGTGCTTGGGAGAAGGGATTCTCCCTTGGGAAAATGAAAGGTTGTATGGGGAAGGGGAAAGGTTGCTTGGGAGAATGGAGAGGTGCCTAGGAGAAGGGGATTCCACCTAGGGGTTGGAGGGGAATTAAATGGGAGGTATGGGGAAGGGGGAGGGGTGTTAATGAGAGGTGAATGGGGAGGAGAGAGAGAGAATTTTGAAATTGGGGTGGGGAGGAGAGAGAATGGGGTTCACCCCCTTTAGAGAGAGAGAGAGATAGAGATAGAGAGAGAGCTAGAGAGAGAAGGAGGCACAATTCTTGTGGATAATTTTCACTCAATAATTCATTAACTTCTCCAAGTGGGGTTGGGATCCTATTTATAGGAAACCCTCAATTTACAAAAAGTCCTCACCTTGTGGACTATTGACAAATGACCAAGGGGGGAAGGGGGCGCCCATGGGCTAAGCCCATTGAAGTGGGCCCGTTAACCCGCTAGGCCACCAAATGATACTTAGACTTAGATAGATGACTCACTAACTTAGGTACTTGACTCAATAAACGAAAAATTACATGGTTAAGACTCAAAGAAAGATATGAAAATTACATAGCTAGACTCAGAAAATCAAGATGAACACAATGGCGAGCATCGGGACACTTGGAGAAATGGGAAGTGGTAAGCGATGTCCCCATCATACTCCCGGGGTGCAGAGAACTCGACTCTGTCGAGTAAAGATCCATCGTATCCGGAGGGAGTCATGGCGGGGTTGCCCACAAGTCTACCAAAAGTAGCTGGTCCTTTCACCAAGCGAGGTAGCGACCATACCATTTGCTCCAGATGACAGTGACATGTTCATACAATATCCGCTACACTTGCTCACGCTGGCCTCTCTGGTCTGGTGGAGCTCTCTCACGGGTAGGGACTCTCGCAAGGGGTGGAACAGGCTCGATGTCCTCACTAGGTGTCACCGTGGGTCCCCTGTAGGGCACCAGGTCAGCCACATTGAATGTGGGGCTTACTCCGTATTCCTTGGGGAGGTTCAACACATAAGCATTGGTGCCGATCCGCCTCAGAACCTGGAAGGGACCCGATCCACGCAACCTCAGTTTGGAGACATTTCTAGGGAGTAGTCTCTCGGTCCTCACCATCACAAAATCACCTGTATGGAATTCTTGGTGGCGACGGTGGGAATCGGCTAATTTTCTGTATCCCTCATTGCTCTTTTTGATGTGCTTGCGAAGGGTACCATGCAGTGTCATGAATGATGATCCTCTAGAGATGAAGGGAGGGCTTGGACAACCAAATTCAGCCCTATCAAGTGTTACATTGGTTTTGACGGACTTAGGAGGACCGGGACAACCATAAATTGACCTATCATGTTTAGATGTGATGAGGACTTTCATGGACTCAGGGGGGCCGGGGCAACCATAGGTGGATCTATCGTGCATGGTGGCGATAATTACCGTGGGACCCGGACATCCATGTATGCTCCATTCATGCATAAGAGCTATGACGAATGTGGGAGGACCAACACATCCAAATGTGAGCCAGTCATGCATTGGGCCTAAAGTGTGTGTGACATGTATGAGATGACTGGGCTTGTGACCCTTGTCGAATGATGTGATATGCCAAGATAGGTGCACTCTTATCCTAGAGGTGACGACCATGTGTGTGGGTATGGGGTGGTCCTTGTGCTCCCACTTATAAGGGTCGAAGGGGTCAAAGAAGGTATGTATCATGGAGTGGGGCACTTCATTGTTTCATAGGTGTATTTCACCCATGGTCATGGTTCCCTTGGTGTGGACTGGGTCTTGGGAGAGGTGGGCTTGATCCAACATGGTTGGTTGGGGTAGGAAAAGGTTGGTGGTGAGTAAGGTGGGTGGGTATATGAAGGGATCGAAGGGGTCATGGTAAGGGTCACCTAGGGAGAGGAACTCTAGGTCCTCATGGTCCTTACATGGTGGTGAGTCCTCCTCCTCTAATGAAGTAATTGAACCGAAGTCTTTGGCGGGATGGTTGGCCATAAATTGAGGGCTTGGCATTCTACCCGAAATAAGTAACTCTAATTCGTGGATAGCATCGGACACATCGGGTGTAGGGAGGAATAAAAGAAGGTCGCTAGTGTAGCAACCCACAGTGTAAATTGAGGAGATGGACCCGACACATAGGTGTAGGAGGTCAAGGCTCCTAGGTCGGTCGGCCACTATGGTCAATATGCCAGTTAACTCCATTTACCAAGCTATACCCTTAAGAAGATCCCTTAATGTTTCCACTTGAAAGGATGATTAGATTTTGGTGTGATAGGTGGATAAGGGTACTATGGGGAGGTGTTGTTCCACGGAAGGGTAGGCATGGGGCAAGATAGGGTAAGCCCGGTTTTCCACTAGCCATCTAACCAAGGGCCCACTTATGATAAGTTCACTCCCAATTGGCGGGGGTGGCATGAAAGGAGAAATTTCTTCCTCATTTTGGCCATGATTTTCCTCCAAGGTGGGGAGTGGTTCTGGGGTGTTCCCTACTAGGGGGTCGGGTGTGGGGATCATGGTTTCTTCTACCAAGGAGGTGAGTAGGTCCTTTGTAGGTGGGGTGATGATGACTGGCATATGGCGCTCTTGGGGTGGTGGGTAATGGGGGACTTGGGATAGGATGGGGAGGGGTAGTAGTGGAGGCCTAGGTTGGGCATCTTGTAACTCACGGGGGAGGGTGCACCCATTTAGGCTCAATGGGTTTTCTTTGGGTAGGGATGAGTTCTCTTGACCCAATTCTTAGCATTGGGCTTCATATTCTTCTTCCCAATCTAGGGGAGCCTCATGGACTTCGGTCACCTCCTCAAGTTCCCTTTGGATAGGGGTAACTATTTCTTCAGTTAGTGTGTTGGACATCTCTCGTGAAGGGCATTGATGGATGAAGTGTCCAAAGCCTCTGCACTTAGAGCATTATTGTCTATTTCCCTGAGTGGTCTCGCCCACACTTGGTCCATTGGAACTCCCTTCTCGTCGGGGTATGGGTTGACTAGGGATGACCCTTGTTGGATGAGGGGTGGGAGGAGGATTTGTGGGCCGAAATGGGGTACTTCCGTTTGGACATGGCATGGGTGTCTTCAAGAGAGGGTCTAGGTTGGGACGGGGTCCCAAGTTATTGGCATCATCCGATCGTGGAGTGAACCTAGGAGACCTAGAGAATCACATCATTCTTGAGGATTGGTTGTCAAGGTTATCCCGGGGACGTCTCTCCTCACGCCCGTAGTGTTGGGACCTCTCATAGTAATAATAAGGATCATAGTCTAACCCTTTCCTATAAAACTCATCCCGTGGAGGCAAGACTCTAAGGCCATAGCTCCTAAGTGGGGGTTCATTGGCTTCCCATCCAAATTCATCCCGAGGTGACCAAGCTCTAGGGCCGTGGTTCCTTTTTGCTTCAATCCGATCAAGCCGGGTGGTGAGGGTATCTAGAGAGTTATGAAATTTGTTGATGACAGCGTCAAATCGGTCCATGGGTACTTGGGGCGTTTCCCTAGGGTGGTCATGCAAGGGGCATTGGAAAATGAGATGCAAGGGAGACCCAAATGCTAATACCCTAGGACTAGACTCGTAGAGACAAGTCTAAAACTTGCTCTGATACCATTTGATGTGACACCACTAGGGAAATGCAGCAAAGAGACAAGGGCCCTCGGACCTACTACGCAAACACAATCAATTTTGAGCACGGGGTTGCGTAAATCGCCGAATCACCGTTGCACACACGAACCTGAGGTGACTCGGTAATGCCGAGTGGAGGTGGTGGATCAAGACCCTGGTTGGTTGAGGGCCAGAAGGGCTAAGGTTGCCCTCCCGAGGGAAAGATGCCCACAACTAAGGGGGCTGGACGGGTGCCAAGTGGGGCACTGGGTCCCTCTCTCTTCACAAACCACGGTGACCACACGGAAGTGGAGTACTCCGGGACCGGGCGCTCTCTCTCGCATCCAACGGAGCAATTTAATGGATATTAAAAGAACAAGTATTGATAATGGGAGCAAGGTTTTGAGCTTACCCTGGTTGGTTTGAAGAAACCAACCCCGTTCGGAGACGATGGGTGAGCGGGGAAGTGTGGGTTCCCCGCACACTGCGTCGATGTAGCTTGAGTCCTGCTAAATAGTACATGCACTACACCTCACGCAGGAGGGTGGATCTCGGGGTGGGGAAATGGGCTTACACACAAACACTACCTCCACACAGGGAGGGGCGGTAAGCCGGCCAGGCGGGAAGGAAAGAGGGTTAAAACCGGAGCCGATACGCCTCTTTGGGGTTCTGCCCGCCAGATTTTCCTGCTGATAGGTACTCGCTGTCGGCGCTGTTGCGATCGCTCCCGAAGTTGAAAGTGGACGAGACCAGCGCAAAAATGTCGGGGACTGACCCAGGATGAAGCCTGAATTTTTCTGGCACCAGAAGTCATAGTCGTTGGTCGGGAAAGTTGCTGGACCCAGTGCTGCTTTGCTCTGCTTTGGACTGAGTTCTGGTTGTGACAGTAGGTTGGCGATGGCCTCACGATCGCTCCCGTGATCCAAATGGAGCAGGACCAGGACGGTTGCGAGCGTGGCCGCGTCCTCTTCGATTAGAAAGAAAGAACGACACCGGCGGAGGTGGGGTCGAGAGTAGTAGCTCGAGAAGTGGGAAGATATCGGAGCAGACCCTGAGTGACCTGGACGGCGTCCGAGTGGTAGAAAAATTGGTATGAATAGTTCCGAACTCCAAATGATGCCCCGCTAGATGGGTTGGATAGGGGACCGGTGGAGGATCGTCCCGGCCAAGTGGCGAGCCAAGGGGAGCCAAGGTGTGGCCGCAGGAGCTTCTGAAAGTTGCTACTGGTTGCAGTCTGGACCAGGTCTGCGCAGTCTGGGGAGAAAGGTTCTCCCGGTCAGCCCCAAATTCAGAATGGAGCGGGATTACCTCTCATGCGAAGGCGTCTAGAAGACCTTTCCGACGATGTATGGTACACTCCTAGGGATGCCGGGAGGTGAGCGTGGTTGGCACTGCAACAGGCGGGTAGAACTGTGGATCTGCAGTTCCTATCTAGAAGGTATAGGGTGGGGTGAGTGGAGAGGGTTTTGGGTGGAGGGTCTAATGGCTTTGGGAGGGGGTGAGGCTGCTGACGGAGGGCTGGAGCTTGGGGAGGGGAGGGTCGATGGTGGTGGTGGGTGGTAGCAGGGTGGGAGAGAGGGGGCGGATCTGGTGAGGGGAGTGGATGGGGAGGTGGGGGCGCAAATGGGTTTGGGGGAATGGGGAGGGTTTCCTTTGGATTTGAGGGGTGGGTTAATGGAGGGGTTAATGGGGGCCTAGGGAATGGGAAGGGTTGCCTTGGGGAGGGGAAGGGGTGCTTGGGAGAAGGGATTCTCCCTTGGGAAAATGAAAGGTTGTATGGGGAAGGGGAAAGGTTGCTTGGGAGAATGGAGAGGTGCCTAGGAGAAGGGGATTCCACCTAGGGGTTGGAGGGGAATTAAATGGGAGGTATAGGGAAGGGGGAGGGGTGTTAATGAGAGGTGAATGGGGAGGAGAGAGAGAGAATTTTGAAATTGGGGTGGGGAGGAGAGAGAATGGGGTTCACCCCCTTTAGAGAGAGAGAGAGATAGAGATAGAGAGAGAGCTAGAGAGAGAAGGAGGCACAATTCTTGTGGATAATTTTCACTCAATAATTCATTAACTTCTCCAAGTGGGGTTGGGGTTCTATTTATAGGAAACCCTCAATTTATAAAAAGTCCTCACCTTTTGGACTATTGACAAATGACCAAGGGGGGAAGGGGGCGCCCATGGGCCAAGCCCATTTAAGTGAGCCCGTTAACCCACTAGGCCACCTAATAATACTTAGACTTAGATAGATGACTCACTAACTTAGGTACTTGACTCAATAAAAGGAAAATTACATGGTTAAGACTCAAAGAAAGATATGAAAATTACATAGCTAGACTCAGAAAATCAAGATGAACACAATGGCGACCATCGGGACCCTTGGAGAAATGGGAAGTGGTAAGCGATGTCCCCATCATTACCATCTTGCTTTACTTGCATGAAGAGTGCCTGAAACTCATCAAATGCGTCATTTTTATGTGCAAGATAAAACACCCAAGTGAATCTAGTAAAGTCATCTACTAAAACTTAGCCATATCTTTTACCACTTAAGCTAGCTATGTTGGTTGGACCAAATAAGTCCATGCGAATTAGTTCAAGTGGTTTAGATGATAGGTTTTCAGTTCTGCTTTTAAATGACTTTCTAGTTTGTTTTCCTTGAGCACATGCATCACAAATTTTAGAATTCAATTTGAATTTTATTTTAGGCAAACCTTTAACAATTGAATGCTTCACCAATTTATGAAGGGTATTGTAGCTAGCATGACCTAGTCTACAATGCCACAAGCATGCTAATTCAGACTTAGGTGCAGCAAGATAAAGATTTATGTGAGCAGGGTCAACTAAGTCAATCATATACACATTGTTAACTCTTTTACCAGAAAACTTGGTTTCTTTTGAATTAGGGTGCAAGATCCTACATTCATTAGAGTCAAAGACTACAGTATGACCTTTATCACACAGTTGACTTATGCTCAGCAAATTATACTCTAGACCATCAACAAGCAATACATTATCAATTAAGTTGGAGGGGTTCTTACCAACTTTACATGTACCGATGATCTTTCCTTTGTTGTTCCCTCCAAACATGACATGTCCAGCTTCCTTTTCTACCAGGAGACAGAATTCGGTTCTATCTCCAGTCATGTGTCTTGAGCAGCCACTGTCAAGATACTAGCGATTGTGCACAGCTGTAAGACATTCCTGCACAAGAAATTAAGTGACAATGTTTGGAACCCAAGGACAATTGGGTCCCAATGATTTCTTCATTTCTATAAAGCAAGATAACACAGACTTTGAAATCCAAACTTTCTTAACATTATTACTTTTCTTGCTTTGCTGGAGGTTCTAGTTTTTCATTTCTTCATTAACATTCCTTTTCTCTCTTTTAGCATCTTGGGCTTTATGGGTTTTAGGAATGGTGGAAGAGGATTGTTTGTTAGACCATCTATTCCTGTTGGTTGGTCTAGAGGGGTACGAGGTGTCATGCTACCTAGGTTGTTGAGGTTGGGTGAACCTATGACCATAGGGTGCATAACTGCCCCATACCCGTGTAGGTGTCGACTTGTAGGAGGTGAGGTGTCGACATGTCTCCTGTTCTGACCATCTACAACGGTCTTTGGATGAAGGATGTGTCGACCTCCTGTCGTGAAAGTGTCGACCTATCTCACGTTCTACCCAGTTATAACAGTCTCTGGATGAGAAGTGTGGGGTCCCTGTAACTAGCGTGTCAACCTGTCGGAGCATACTTAGGGAGCTGACGGGTGTCTGACCATGAGGGTGTCGACCTGTCCTTAGGGTAGTCCCGACCTGTCCTATTGTTGGAGTTCTTTCTACCCTTGGGATGTGCAGACTTGGACTTAGGTAGGTGTCGACCTGCTTGGTGTTGCTGTTGGTGAGCCTTTTGGGGTTTTACAGGGTTGTTCTTCATGGGCTCTCCCACTTTCTCTTTTCCTTTGTTTCTAGCATTTTCTTGGTTTAGGCTAGGAGTTGTTTTAGAAGTTGATGCTTGAGAGGAGAGACAAAGGTTGTGGTTTTCATACCAATTGACCTTTTCTTTGTGGGATTATATCCTAGCCCTTCCCAGTTGAAGTTCATTTTTATCCCAAGTAGAGCATTCAAGTTTTCACTCCCGTCAACAAATTTTTCTAATGAATTCTGTTTGTCAGTTAATTCTTTCAGAAGCTTTTCATTTTCTTTCAAAAGTTGAGAGTTTCCTTGATTGATAGCATCAACCTTTTCATTGCATAGGTTGTTATCTTTTACATAGCTCCGCATCTTTATCTTTAGCTCATCAATTTCATCTCTTAAGCTTTCATTTTCATCTTCCAAATCCCTCATTTCTTTCCTTCCCTCTTCCAGATTTTCATTCATTTTTCTTAGATCCTCAATCTCAGTTTCTAAGAAAGTTATTTTTTCATTAAGGGTTTGATCATGCACAATGGAGTCAATTTTCTTCTTTAGGTCTTTGTTTTCTTTTCTATAGACTTCATATTTATCCATTAATTCGAAGTAAGCCTCTTCCCAATCCTTAGTAGAAAAATGTTCAAAAGGAGAGCATACCTCACTGTTCTTTTCCCCATTGGCCATCAGGCAGAGATCATCTTTCTCCTCTTCAGAGGAGCTATCTTCATTTTCTTCCTCGTCACTCCAGGTACAAATCATGTCATGCTTCTTCTTGCCCTTCCACTTGGGCATTGTTCTCTTGGCTCCCTTTGGACAATCAGACTTGATGTGTCCGGGTTTCTTGCAAGAGTAACAGACGAGTTTGTCAAACTTCTTATCATTTTTAGGTTTTGGTTTGAAACCTTACTTTACCTGAGGCTTCCACTTTGTGAAGCCTTTACCTTCCTTTCTTAGAAACTTCTTGAATTTTCTTGTTATCATAGCAACTTCATCATCTTTGGAGTTGCTACTTGAAGGCTCTTGATCATTTGAAGTGTCCTTGGTGCTTGGCCCTGCTCTGAGAGCCAGAGGTTTTTTCTTACTCACTTCAGCTTCCTTGTTCCTCAGATTCATCTTATTGGTCATCAGGGACCCTATGAGTTCTTCCACCTTGATGGTAGCCAAATCCTTTGATTCTTCGACCACTTTGGCCTTTGTATGCCATGCAGGAGTTAGGAATCTTAGTTTTTTTCTCACAATCTCCTACTCGGAGTAGGTCTTACCTAGCTCTGTTAAGCCATTCGTGAGCATGGTTAGCCTACCATACATGTCTAAAATAGACTCATCAGATTTCATTCTAAAATTTTCATATTCAGACACTAACATATTTGATTTAGTTGCACGTACCTACTGTGTCCCTTCATATATTACCTCAAGATGGTCCCATATTTCTTTTGCAGTTGCACAAGTTGACACTCTTGAGAATTCTGTTGGATGAAGGGAGCACTGCATTATGTGCTTGGCACCCCAGTTCAGAGTGGATCTTCTTATCTGCTCCTTGGTCCATGTTTCCTCTTCTGGTTCGGGAGGCAGCTCATATGGACCTTTGCTAATCACCCGCCAGATCTCATGATCCTGTGCTCTGATGAAGACATGCATACGGTTTTTCCAGTAAGGATAGTTTGTTCCAGACAAAAAGGGAGGTCTATTTATGGAATGCTCTTCAGACATAGGACTCTTAGTCGCCATATCACCAGTTCTCTCAAGGTCATTAGACCACATATAGAGAGACTAGCTCTGATACCACGTGATGTGTGGTGATAGGCAGATCTATAGGGGAGGGGTGAATAAATCAGCCCCTTTTACCCTTCTTTGCGAAAATAAAAACTAGATACAAAACTAAGACTAGTAAGGCAAGAGATAGTTGATAGCTAACAGGCTAGATGCACGGATGATGATTAGAAACATTCCTACCAAGCATCTAGCGTCAGTACCCAATGGAAGACAGACCACAAGACACAAGTTATAAGGTGGTTCGGTCTCTATCCAGAGACCTACGTCCACCCCTCACATAACTCGGTGAGGCTTCACTAGTGCCAATGCACTACCGTTGATTCACAGCTTCCAACCGAGAGATACACTCTCTCAACTCCTCTGCCAAACAGCTTGAGGGTACACAACCCTGAAACCCACAGACCGGTGAACACACCGTCTGTCTTCTTACTCACAGGTAGGGAACAAAGTAAGAGTATTTGTTTTCAAAGAAAAACAAAGCTGTAAGAAGAACAACCAGACAGAGTATGATAAAGAAACTCCATAGGAGAAGAGAACTCATGTCTAGAGAGGAATGGACGAAGCCTGGCTTCTCTTCGTCTTTCTTCTGGGTCTTCACCGCGACCGCAAGGGGAACGGTGGATAAACTCCTCAGCTTTCACTCCCACTAGATGAAGCTGTAGACAGATGATGTCTCCCTTGCTTTGAGAGCTCTTTAGGTGGAAGAAGAAGATCTGCTTCGTTGCCCTTGCTTCAGCAACACCAAGAGGGAGAGATCTCTCTTGGCTTGTCTTCCGACTGCTCTTCACCTTCTTCTTTTTCTCTATGTTCATCTACTCTTCTAACTGGAGCTCCTTCTCCTGCTTTATCAGTGGCTCACGGCATCTCTTACGTTGTCCACTGCAGATGACACACCCATAATGTCACATCCGCATTATTGGATTAGCTTCCTTAGCATAGTTTACCTTTCCCTGCCGGCACGCTAGTACATGGGTAGGTAGGGAACCAAAACTGTAACGGTACCAGCAACTTAAAGGATGTCTCTGCCAGACAATAAACTCTCCTGACAAGGTGAGCTTCCTGACGGCTTTTCAAGTGGGAGTGGATCCTCTAAGACCGGTTGCGGATCTTGGAAAGTGGACGCTTTCGATTTCAGATCCATTTTGGGTGATCATGAACTTGTTGACACTTTTCACATAGGGTGTCGACACATCTCATTACGATCTTGAAGAACCGTGGCTTCCAAGCAAAATAGGTTGACACTTCAATGGACAAGTGTCGACACACGCGCCATACTCGTGTGCAGATCGTGCCGCCGTGCCGAGACTTCACTAGGCGGTGTCGGGACATATGCACTAATCAGAGATGAAACCCGTTGCACTGGAGCCAAGGTGTCGACACTTTTTCCATAGGGTGTCGACACTTGGTGTAAAATAGAAGCTAGCCAGAGACGGTTGAACCACACTTTTCTTCTACGCGTGTCGACACATTGTTGGAAGTGTCGACACCTTGCTCACTCCAGAGCTCAACCTGAAATGGTTCTAACTTGGTTTCTTCATGAAATGTCGACACGTCCAGATGACAGGTCGACACTTGAGTGTCCTTCACTTGAGCTGTCCAAAACATTACTTAAGCAAAATCATTAATCATACCACAACATTCAATAATGAACTATGGCTTGTTATCATCAAAACCAGGGGACACAACATACTTCACGTGTATAGGGAGTGGCCAGCAGGAAGAAGAAGAAAACAACCATTCTTTCTTGATAGCAGGAACCACGACAACAATGATGAAGGAAGAAGATGATGTAGTAGCCGCAGCAACCGTTGAAGGAGAAGAAGGAAGAAGCAGAGCATCTTCACTTCAGCAAGGTGCAGCAAGGTGCTGGCAAAGGGAGGGCTCAAACGTATTAGCAGCAGTAGCCTTGGCTTCTTCGACAGAGGGGTTTAGGATTGGAGGTTTTTGTATCCTAATGGTATATAAATTTCCTTGTAAACAATCCTACTCGATCTAAAGTTTCCCATGCAATCACTATATTGCTATATCCATAGCCACCTTCCTATTTGAATCAAAAACCCTAAGGTCCTATACTCATGCAAGTTTTGAACATGGTTATGGGCCTTGTACACCCACTCCTCTTGATATATGTGTATAGATATATATATATATATATACTACAGTCCTTTAGACATGTAAAGTGTCATGGCTTTTGTTTCTTAAGGCCCATCTATTTATGTGTGTGTTGGTTTTATTTGTAATCACCTTTCTTTCCAAGCCCACAACACCCATTAGTTTAGGTTTTTCCTTATACGTGAGGCCCTAATATAGGTTAAGGCCCTTTTTAGTAGACTCATTTGGTTTTATAATTTATTCATTTTGGGCTTTGCCTATTTAATTACAAAATTTCTTATGTTCATTCTATTTAGGAAATTTTATTCCTATTATTTATCAGGGGTGCTACACCCTCCCCCACTTAAAAGAATTTGATCCCCAAATTTAATTGTATATAAACATGAAGGGTTCAGAGTACTTACAATTTGAGAATAACTCGGGAAATCTTTTCTTCATAGATTCTTCAGTCTCCCATGTGGCTTCTTGTTCTGAGTACTTGCTCCATTGCACCTTGACGATGGGAATTGTCTTGTTCCTTAGTGCATGAACCTTGCGATCAAGGATCTTCAAAGGTTTTTGTTCATATGTGAGATCCTTTTGTATTACCAGGTCGCCATGATCTATGACATCGGTTGAATCATGCACATATTTCTTTAATATAGAAATGTGGAATACATTGTGAACCTCGGACAGTTGAGGAGGCAAGGCCATGCGGTAGGTGACCTCGCCAACTATTTCTAATACTTCGAAGGGATTGATATACCTTGGTGTATACTTTCCCTTAACACCAAATCTTCTAATACCACTGCCTGGGGAAACCTTGAGAAAGACGTAATCCCCGACCTGGATCTCGAGGTCTCTCCTCCTAGTATCGGCATAAGTCTTTTGTCTAGACTGAGCCATTTGGAGTCTCTCTCTTATGAGTTGAATCTTCTCGGTGGTATCACTTACCATCTGCGGGCCTAGTAGTTGCTTTTCACCAACTTTGTCCCAGCATAAGGGTGATCAGCAACTCCTTCCGTATAATGCTTTGAAAGGTGCCATTTGAATAGTTGCCTGGTAACTGTTGGTATATGCAAACTCGACCAGGGGCAAGTGATCATGCCAGCTTCCACCAAAGTCAATGATACACGCTCGTAGCATGTCTTCCACCACTTGATTCAGTCTCTCGGTCTGACCATCCATCTGAGGATGAAAGGCAGTACTAAAGTTGAGTCTCATCCCCAACGAATGTTGTAGACCCTTCCAAAAATGATAAGTGAATTGTGAGTCTCAGTCAGGCATGATCAAAACAGGAACTCCATGTCGTCTAACCACTACTTTGATGTATAAGGCAGCAAGAACATCAACTGACCATCGGCTCTTGATTGGCAGGAAGTGAGCTGACTTGGTCAATCGATCTATCATGACCCATATTCCATCATGTCCTCCTTTAGATTTAGGCAGACCCATTATAAAGTCTGTACCGATATCCTCCCACTTCCACTTAGGAATATCTAGAGGATGCAGCTTATCGGCAGGCTTTTGGTGTTCTGTTTTGACCTGTTGACACGTGAGACAGCGAGACACGAAGGCCGCTACCTCCCTTTTCATATTGGGCCACCAAAAGGACTGCTTCAAGTCTTGGTACATCTTGGTAGATCCGGGATGAATTGTGTACCTTGATCTGTGAGCTTCTTCTAAAATTTTCTTCTTCAATTCCGAGCAATCCGGTACACAAGTCCTTTCCCTGAATAATAATCTTCCATCTGACGCTACCTTGAAGTCTGATCGTTCTTCTAGCTTATCCTTGTTCTCTACTAACACTGGGTCACTATCTTGAAGTTACTTCGTCTCGGAGAGTAGATCCGGTTGTATCCTCATGTGTGATAGAGTAATACACCTTCTCTCCTGGTCCATACTTATGTCGAGTTTATAAAGTTGCTCCAGCAACTTCCACTCTTGGATCATACAGTTGGCTAATAACGCTATCGGCTTTTGACTAAGGGCATCAGCTACGGGATTACCCTTTCCAAGATAATATTGTATTGCGAAGTCGAAGTCCTTGAGATATTATAGCCAACGTCTCTGTCTCATGTTCAATTCCTTCTAAGAGAATAGATACTTGAGACTCTTGTGATCGGAGTACACGGTGAATTGTTCTCCACAGAGATAGTTTCTCCATATCTTCAAAGCAAATACCACCGCGGCCAACTCTAAGTCGTGCACCGGGTAGTTCTCTTCATGCTTCTTTAACTATCGGGATGTGTAAGCAATGACTCTCCCTTGTTGCATCAATACGCAGTCAACACCAATGCCAGACGCATCGGTATATACCTCGAATTTCTCTCCTTCAGTTGGTAATGCCAATACCGGGGTAGTAGTTAGATGATTCTTCAAGGCTTGAAAGCTCTTCTCGCACTCTTCGTCCCACTTATAAGGAATCTCCTTACGGGTCAGCCTAGTAAGAGGAACGACGATCTTTGAGAATTCCTTGATGAATCGCCTATAATAACTAGCTAGACCCAAGAAACTATGGATCTCGGTAGCATTGGTCAGCCGTGACTTTTGACAGGTCAACCAAAATCCCATCCTTCGAGATCACATGTCCTAGGAAGGACGCTTCCTCGAGCCAAAAATTGCACTTGCTGAGTTTGGCATAGAGTTGATTACTCCTTAATATTTGCAATGCAATCCTCAAGTGTTCCTCATGATCTTCTTCGGTCTTTGAATAAATTAATATGTCATCAATGAAGACTACTACAAATTGATCCAGATGAGGCCTGAATATGCTATTCATTAACTGCATAAAGGCTACATGGACATTCGTTAGTCTAAAAGGCATAACAACAAATTCATAGTGCCCATACCTGCTCTGAAATGCGGTCTTATGAATGTCCTCATCCTTGATCCTCAGTTGGTGATATCTCGACCTGAGATCAATCTTAGAGAAATACTTGGATCCAGATATCTAATCAAATAACTCATCGATCCTCGGTAGTGGATACTTGTTCTTGATAGTAAGATGGTTCAACTGCCAATAGTCGATGCAGAGTCTCATCGATCCATCCTTCTTCTTTACAAAGAACACGGGCGCTCCCTATGGGGAAGTGCTTGGTCTAATAAATCCTTTCTTCAAAAGCTCCATTAGTTACTCTTTGAACTCCTTGAGCTCGGCGGGGGACATCCTATAAGGTGCCTTAGAAACTGGACCCGCACCAGGGACAAGGTCGATGGTGAAGGCCACTTCTCTTTGTAGGGATAATCCGAGCAAATCTTCCAGAAACACATCGGGAAATTCCCGAACTACGCGGATGTCTTCTATCTTGGATTCCTTAGTCTCTCTTATGGTGACAAAAGTAAGGAAGGATACACACCCTTTCCTTATTAGCTTACTAGCTTGGAGAGCTGAAATAAGGGGTGACTTGTTCCGACCCTTAGGGCTAGTGTAGACAAGTTCCGGGAACTCCTTAAAAATTACCTTACCATTACGGCAATCTACAACTACCTTCTAAGCGGATAGCCAATTGGCTCCTAGTATGACATCATAGTCTTTCATGTCTAAGCATATTAAGTTGGCAGGTAGATTCTTCCCTTTTACCATAAATTCACAGTTTAGATAATGGTGTGTAATATCGGATTCGTTTCCGAGAGAAGTTGAAATAACTAGATCTATCCACTCCGGTTCCTTAGGTAATGAATCAGCAAACTTCTTGGAAATGAAGGAATGTGATACGCCGGTATCAAACAATACACGAGCAGACTTGGAACAAATCTTTAAGGTACCTTCCACCAGTCCACCTTCATCTTGTTCTGCCTCATGAAGCGCTTGGAGACGTTCTTGCTTTTTCTCCGGGCACTTCTTGTCTCCGGCTTGATCACTAAGCAAGGGGCAGTCGAGAATCTGATGATCACGGCTCTCGTAATGGAGACAAGCTCCTATTCTCCTCCAGCATTCCTCAACCTTATGGCAGGCCTTGTCGCAGTGCTTACACACCTCCTTTGAAGGTGTGGTAGTGATGGAGAAGGGCTTGTTGTTCTTCTTCTTGAGTTTCTTCTCCTGGGAGGAATCTCCTCTGTTGCCCGACCTCTTCTTAGTGAAGGTTGGCTTGAAAGTGCTGGAGCTGGTAATGTGCTCCTTCTTATCTTTTGCACGGATCCTGTCGGACAGCTCCGTGGCATCTTCCAATAACTGGGCTCTTCGCACTATCTTCGAATAGACTTGAATGTCGATCAGCGCCAGTCGGGTTATATATTGCGGTCGAAGCCCATTTAGAAATCTTCTCGCCTTCATCTTCTCAGTACCCACCAGATGTGGCGCGTACCTTCAC
The DNA here is from genome assembly GCA_022559845.1 of Amorphophallus konjac. Classification (NCBI taxonomy): domain Eukaryota; kingdom Viridiplantae; phylum Streptophyta; class Magnoliopsida; order Alismatales; family Araceae; genus Amorphophallus; species Amorphophallus konjac. Next base: position 285,009,408 of record CM040124.1, on the reverse strand, counting down.
AATCTAGAGAATTGGGCCTCATACTCGGCCACTGATAGAGTTCGTTATTTGAGTGTTACGAATTCTACGGCCTTCTTCTCTTGTATACGATCGGAGAAATACTTGTTATTAAAATGCTCAACAAATTCTGCCCATGTAATATGATCATGTGCCAATGTAGCTTCTACAAACTCCCATCAGAAGCGGGCGTCCCTTTCCAATTGCAAAGTTGCTAGTAATACCTTCTCTTCATCCGTGCATTGCATAACCAAGAATATCCTTTCTACTTCCATGATCCAATGCTCGGCATCATCGGGGTCGGATGAGCCAATAAACTTTGGTTGATTCATATTACGGAAGCTTTGGTGGAGATCTCCTGCTCCACGGTTAGCTCCGCCCTGCGAAACTTGTTGTAGCGCTTGAGTAAGACCCTGAACAGTGCGTAGCATGTCGCGCCACTGAGCACGTTCGGCGGCCATGATCCTACAAGATTTTTAATAACTATATTAGTATATGATAAAAAAGTTTAAGTCCCTAAGTTAACATAACCCATGGTTCTACCCAATCTCACCGGGGTAAAGGTATAAACCTATCCTTGGACTTGGTTTCCTAGGAATTGAATATCGTAGCCTCTGATACCACAAAAATTATCACGCCCTGAGCGCAGAAGGAACTCGGTATGCGTGATGAGTTATATCAATCATGTCAATCAGAGCATAAGTGTATTCGACACATAGATAGAGCGTGCAAAAATAGAGACAAACCAAATCCTTTATTCATAATAACTATTAAGGAAAATTCATTACATAAACTTATTCTTGAAAAGAGGACTAAAAGACATTCTAGACTCAATAAAAGAAAATTACAATAATTGACTCAAGAAAATAGAAAAAAGGACATGACTAGACAGACGCTTCAATAGTCGAGTGGCACTATACTCTTCACTCATGACCGTTCCCTTCCGAGTGATCCTCGTCATTGGAATTACCTGAAAAATATGGGAAACACTAGGGTGAGCGAACGCTCAGTAGGAATTATATATCAAGTACAAGCTTGCTTTAAATAATTACATCTTTCATGAATGCAAGTATAGCTTTGCATGTGCATATGAAAATGACAAAAGAGAGAGTATCAAGAGATAATAGAGCTGAACTAACAAGAATTCAAGACAATCATGTGAAATGTAACAAGATAGTCAAGCATGTAAATATTTCAAGTCATGTCACGTGAACTGGCTATTTTCATATCAAGCAAGTAAATACCCATTTCGGGCCATGCAAGTCATGTCATGTCAAATCAAGTACGAGATTGTGGAATGCCATTAATTCTAGAATGACAAGTACTATAGTGCAATGCCACACCATGATCAATATGGCTCCCATGGGTACAAGTACTTTCGGGTGCTCCTCCCAGGACAAGATCGGGCCCTATATGCACAGGGATTGAGTCATGTATATTTCGATGTCCACTAAAGTTATAGCCAATATAGAGTTCCAAAGGATAAACCATTGTAGGATGATAGGGTAGATTTTTCACCAATGAAGGAGTTCAAGGTCAGAACTTTGAACAAGAATGACTCATCATTAATTCTCATGAAAAACCAAGACATGGCATAAAATTGGGTAAATGGCGCCCACTCAGTCACCACCAATTACAGAAATAGCGCCCACTGTCTTGTCGCCAATTCCTGTGAATAGTACATGCTCGATGAAATAGCGCCCATGCTCAGGTCGCTATATAAGGCAAATAACGGCACTGGACAGGTCACCAATTCCTTTTGGCGCCCAGGTCCGTGTCGCCAATTGCTGACAGAAAATAGACTTTTTAAAGAGTCTAGAAACAACACTCTAAGAGGGCTTAGGCATCACGTTTCTTTAGTGTGACGTGACAAGACACAGTTTCATGGATTTTTAGGGTACAACGTGCTCGGCGGCCTTGAGGGAATCCATGGCTTCGCGTAGACTATGGAGGTCTTATGATGAAATCACCAGTCCGAAGGAAGGAATATCCCGTGGAGGGTTCAAACATCACCGAGAATTAGTGTGTAATCGATAAAAATCAAAATAGGGACTCCATCTACGGATGTGAGATGAGAGTGCCAAGTAACCCGCAATATGGGTCAGGAAACACAGTGAAACTACGAGGCAGGAAAACAATGCATGTCCAGAAGTCACCATTTAAAGAAATAGCGACCATCCGAAAGGTCATTCATTCACATATTATCAGAATTTTAATGTAATTAGTTTCAAATTAACGACACTATATAAGGGCGTTAATTTCTAAGATTTTCCAAAAATTTATAAATATAATTTCAAATAGCGACTATGTACAGTGGCATTCATTCTTTAAATAACGCCCTGACTTCAGTCGTTATTTCATGATTTACCAATATATTCATCATTTACTTGTTATTTTACAAATAGCGCCCTTGCCTTGGGGCGTTCATTGTCTAAATAGCGACGACGGAAAAGTCGCGCATTCTTTGTCCATTGATACGCATCGGGCAGATACGTTCCTAAACACAAGTCACTATTCACATATTTAAAGTTCACAGAATCAATAAATTTCATACATGATCCGATAGAGAAAATTATCAGGAATCCAGAACTATATTCATGCATTAGTTTTAATGTCAGGTTTTGTAGATATAAATTTTTAAACATGTAATATTTATTAAATGCTCAAAGAAATACCAGATTCTTAAAGGGTCGTTCATTAAAAGACGCCCTGACCACTATCGCTATTCAAGAAGAATTGGCGACCGTGTGCGTGGTCGTTCATTAAATTAGCGCCCATGACAGGGTCGCTATTTACTGAAATGTAGTAAAAACTACGGTACTGAAACTGAAAACATGGTATCATGCTATATAATCTATATGCTTGAAGTTACAGTGATTATTGCGCTTCGTGACTTGAGAACACCTACCTCTTGGCTTGGTTTGGACTTTGTCTAACAAAAAAGAGATAATAAGATTATGCAGCAGCAGGCAGCTACGACAAGAGGATGCCCTTCCTTCTGTTAACAACAGCCACAGGAAGAAGACAGATGTAGAGGTCCTTCACGTCGTAGGCAACAGCCGCAGTACTCACAGGAACTCGAACAGGGGAAAATAGATAGGCAGCAGCAGCAATTGCAATACTTCATGTGTATGTTGACACCCATTTTATGACCAATAAGTTGGGTCATCTCCTTATTCATTTTAAATGATGCTCTGAGTTGTTCGCCCTTATTGGGCCATCTTGGTCAATTTGAGGTTTATTTCATGGGTCATTTCTCCTTGGTTGGGTCTGGTTCCTCATCTCTTTCCCGCTGGACGAAGCTTAGCAAACCTTCTTTTTTATTTTGCACTCCCTTGTCTTTGACGGTCCATTCATGGCGCGTCTCAGTGTTCTAACGCCCCTATCTTTGACCGTTACATCATCTCAGAGTCCTAAAGCCCATGGCTTCTTCCAAAGCTTATCTCTTATCTTATCTATTAGGTGTGGCGGCTTATCGTGCGACTGTTACAATATTCTGACGCACCTACTTATGGCCGTTACATTCTGTAGAGTCCTATTCTACAACCTTCTTCATCTGTTGATCTTATCTTTTAGTAGATAAGGTTGTGTGACGGTCCACTCTGGAGGCGTTACATCATTGTGGCGGTTTATCTTCAGCCGTTACATCAAACAGAGAGTTCTAGCAGAACTGCTCTTTCTCTGCTACTCCGTGGCCGGATTAAGAGTTTGGTCTGATGATTTATCCCTCAAATCTGATCCTCGGAACCTTATATTTATTTCTATGGACTCTTGGGAGTATTATCTTCAAGAGTTTGCTAAGAAACGTCCTACTTTCTAGCTAGATTCTCTCTTACTCGACCAGAGAGTTTGAGGGTCTATAAATAGAACCCTTGACTTCGTGGCTTGAAGAGGAGATATCTGGAGTTCACGTCGAAGTGCTGCTGCATCCAGGAGCTAGAACCAACCAAGGAGAGCTGCTTCACATGTCCATCTTCTTCCAAAGTCCAGGGAGTATTGGTTCTAAGGGTCTAGTTCAGTGAAGTTGTTTTCTTAGTCTCTTTTTCCCTCCTCCAAGCATCATAGCATCTCCCTTCTTCTTCTTTCACGTTATTGCATCTTCTGCACTCATCTAAACATCTCTCCCATCTTTTAAACGCCCCAGAGGGGTTAAAAAACCAACCTCCCCGGTATTTCCCTCTCCTTTTGCATGCTTTTGAGTTCTTTTGATTTATTGATACTACTCTTCCTCAAGGGATAATCTGGGTTATTTTCTTTATGTTCTACACTTTTTTGCAGGTTTACAGAGTCCACAGCATGAGGCCCAAGCTTTCTGACAGGCTGGAAAGCGTAGAGATCAAAGATTCCCAAGTTCCTTTTCTGTAATTCTCTGACGGTCTATCAAAGGCACGTTAGGGTCGATAGCGGCTTATCGTAAGGCCGTCACACTTCTGTGGCGCACTGATCCTCAGCCATTACATTTGACAGAGTTGCAGTTCTTTCTCTTTCCCGTGGGCGGATGCTTCATCCACCTATTCTAAGGTACTTTTATGGTCTTTGGCTTGTTTATTATCTTAGTGGCGATCACATCTTTCCTTAGTTTAGGCAGTAGCTCTCTCTTTCCTCACACCTCTTTCTTATTTGCTTTATTTGCTTTATTTGCTTGTTCCACATATACGGTGTGTTTTCTTTTACTTCCTTGCTCCACGCCCCGGCGTGTGTTTTTATTTCTTCCCTTTAGCTTATTTCTGATAGAGATGGCATGCCCATTCGTAGATTTTATGTTGATGGCCAAGGTTCATGTTGCACATGTTCATAGGTTGAGTGATTTCATTGCTTGTTCATCTTTCCATCATCGTTGAGATCATATTCACCTTGCAAAAAGGAACACATAATAATCAACAGAATTTTTTGGTGATCACGGTGCGACATCTAGTGCCAATCGTGCTTTGAATCTCTGCTTAACATGCTGTCGTTTGTTTGTCCAAGTTGCCCGTGTTTTCCCCGGATTTTCCCTTTATTTCCTGATGTTTTTGATTCTTTGGAAATTCTGACGATCGTACCTTCACGCGTTACACTATATTAGCGGTTTATCTTTAGACCGTCACATTTTTATGGCACATACCTATTTGACCGTCATGCACTCCAGCATAGGTACGCCTCCCGAGGTGTATGTTATTTTCACAGTTTCTACTGTGATTTTCATGCTTGTGTACTATCTGGTCTCCTCCTTGGTTGATTTGCATATTCATATCATTGTGTTCATATTTGATTGCTAGATTTTTAGGCTAGAATTTGCATGCACTCCGGTGCACATAGGTTCATTCATATATTCATACTTTAGATTACATTTTCCTACCTTGGTGTGTGAACCTCTCATCTCCATATTCCTTGGGACCGACTAGGAGATCACATCAGGGACCTCCATAAGTCCCCGCGAGCCGTGGATTCCCACACGGACGTCGGGCCAGTTGTACCTCTTCCCACACCGTGTCTAGGATTGCATAAGTGAAGGAGTGATTACATTTAGAGTCAACCAAGCTACATATCTTTCCCTTTATTAGGAATCTATTGTTGAGAGCATCATTTTAATCAAGTCACTAAGCTTCTAAAGGAGAAAACCATAATAATCTTGATTGCATCATCTAAATAACTTGGTTGACCTTGAGTGTTTTTATCTCCTTTTCACTTACATCTTTGTTAAAACCATCTAAGTTTAGTCACTCATTGTGTGTTTATTTGGTGTTGTTTGTATTTTTGTCAAGGTGTTTGAATTTGCATGTGGAGTTGCCTTCGATCTCTAGAAGCATCATCACCTAGGGGCAATTCATTTTCCAATTCCTACTTCAATCCTCTCTTTAAGTCCACCATGGCCTCTTTTGATCTCCCTCATTCCCAAGAGGAGTCTCTTCCTCAAGGACTTCTAGAGAATTCCTCTAGGGTTATCTCCTTCCATTCCGGAGAGGGGCCCATCCCTCCTTCGTCCTCCATCCCTATGGAGGGCGCCCAATCCACTCAATCTCTTCCTCCTCCTTCCGCCAATTCTATTCTTCAAATGATGGCCCAATTGGATCCGTCCCAACTTTAGGCTGTTTATCAGGCCATGCAGGGGTCCAACACCCCACCTTCCACGATTGTGCAAGGTCAGTCCAATGCTTCCATTATTCAACCTAGAGTTGATGGGCCCGCTGTTCAGCCCATCGACCTCACTCCAGTCCAACCCAAGACCCTCAGATTCTCTAGTCTGGAGATGGGCCAGTCTTCTACTTCAGCCCAGCAATTTTTGGATAAGGGAAAGACCATTGTCCCTCCTTCTTCTATAGCGGATCATCATATGTCCGGCCCATCAGTGCCATATGTCCTTGTCGGCCAAAATGATTTTATGCACCCTCATCAAGGGGCAGCCCAAGTCCACACCAATATGGGTCATCCTTCGGCCCAATATCCTTTTTATGGGCCACCTCCTCCATCTGTTTACCCCTCTGCTCCTCAGATTCCATCTTTCACTATCCCTACTCCGTCCAGGGAGCAGGAGTTGTTAGATAAATGGGCCGCCATGCAACAACAACTTGACTTTCTCCAAAAGCAGGTTGGCCCACAGTCCTTGGCAGACGTTCTAGTTCCAAGCTTCCAGAACATTCGATTTCCCCCACAATCTGAGCTCCCCAATTACCGCAAGTATGACGGGAACGGCAATCCCTTTATCCATGTAAGGGACTTTCCATATGAATCGGCCCAGTTTCAGTATGATGATCGCCTTATGGCATATTTATTTCGCTGATCCCTCGATGGGGTTGCACTGGAATGGTTCTACTCTCTGCCACTAGAGGACGCCGAGAGTTTCAAGATAGTGAAAGATAAGTTCATCCAGCAGTTTGAAGATAGGGTCGGCCCAGAATATTCCTTCACAGATTTGGTGGCCGAGAAAATGAAGCCCGATGAGGAGTTTGCAACCTATGCTGACAGGTCGAGACAGATAGCCGCTAGGGTACTAGGCCATATTCCGGAGGAAGAGAAGGTCAAGCTACTCATCTCTAATGCAACTCCGACCTTCCGTAATATTCTAGCCATGAATGACATAGCAAACATGCATCAATTATATAGTCAGGCACGGTTTATCCAAACCCAATTTAAGGACTCTCCCATCCATTCACTTTTTGAAAACCAAAAGCCCAAATACACCCGCAAACCACAAGGGCCCATTATCGAGGGAGTCCAAACAAATGAGCAAGTGCAAGCCATTAACTTCCCCTCTGCCAACCCAAATAACCAAATCCGCTTCTCCCAGAACTCCTGCAACACTCAATCCGCTCCACAAAACCCCCCACTAGGCTACTCCACTCCGCAGAACCCTCCGCCTGCCTTTCCCGCTCCGCAAAATACCTTTACCGCTCCACAAAAACCTCCTCAGCCTCCACAATACCATAACGTCCCTCCACCCAACGGCTACACTAACCGACGCCCGGCTCCGAAGAAAGCCCAGTACCCACCTTTGCCAGAAACTCTCACGGACATCTTCTCAGCTCTCATGTCCATTAATGCGATACAACTCCCTCCGGAATGGCCCAATTGGATTCCGGCAGTTGATCAGACGAAGTACTGCATGTTCCATAGGCAGCCGGGACATACTATTGAAGGGTGTTTCCAGTTCAGGGACTTGGTCTATGATCTCCATGAAGGGCATAGGATTGATTGGGCCGAAATGCATAGGGCCATTGTTATGATTAAAGAAAAAAGAAGGCAAGCACCGAGGTAGCAAGTGCAGCAACAACAGGCGCCACCGCCGCAGCAGCAGCCGCAACAGCAACAGCAACCGGTTCAAGACTTGGGGATCCATCAGAACCCAATGCCAAACCATCCTCCCGCTCCGTAGCCTCAGCCGCCGGCACCGGCTCAGGTTAATGTACTTCAACCCCCGGCTCCCGACGTCGGGTGGTCCTTCGATGATGACGGCTCCGCACCACAAGTCATGGCCCTCCACCACAACTACCGCAATCCTTCCGCTTCCACCATCCTCACGCCCACACACCAAACCCCTTCTCCATCCGCAAGACCACTTGTTCTTCCATTCACCCCCACTCCGTTAACCACATCCTCACCCGTGCCTCCATCACACCCGTTACTGGTCACTCCCGCTACCATCGCCACGCGTCCATCTATCCCTCCGCTCATTACACCTCCGTTAACCTTCACACCTCCACCTCCGCCAACGCCAATCATCATCGCGCCTCCCACTAACCCTTCACCCGTCATCCTACCCCCGCAACCTATTACCTCCACCCCTTCAAATCCCATCATCACCACTCCCCCACTTTCTTCTACGCCACTCATCCACTCCACCGGGCTAATTATACCATCATCGGAGGCCGTGCCGACACAGAGTCTTACCCTATGAAGCAGGCGTTTGTTTCAAAGGAATTATGCTTCTACTTCAAATCCCCAGTCTTCCCAACCGGCTCCAGATCAACAGGAGGAGACTGAGCCATTGCCGGGTACCCAATATGATATGCTACATCATTTGGATAGGGTGCCCACCAAAATATTTGTGCTAGAACTCATTAAAAGATCTACCCTTCACCAAGTTGCTCTCAGGAATTTTCTTCAAAAGGTGATAGTTAATGAAGATATGGAAGTTGATAGTCTTCCAACAGCACTAGCAACTATTTCTAAAGGACCAGCAATTACCTTCTCTGAGACCGAGCTTGCACCACCGGAAGCTTGGCAAATGCCGCTTTGCATCACTATTATCTTGAACAAAGTCAGTATTGATGCGGCATTAGTTGACACAGGGGCATCTATCAATGTATGCCCACTCAGCACTCTTAGGACCTGAAACTTATCAGAAGAGCTTCCACGGCCGACCCCCACAACTATAGTTGCATATGACAATTCGAGGAGAGCATGTCACGGGATTGTCACCATTCAAGCTAAGCTTGGGCCTCTCACTATGCCAATTTAATTCTATGTACCGGTGATTGACAATATGTTTAAGGCTATCTTGGGTCGTCCATGGATCGATACTCTTAGCGCCGTACCATCCACCACACATCAATGTCTCAAATTCCCTTTTCAAGGGAGGGTGGTTAAAGTCAAAAGCTTATCCACGGTCCAGTCTGTTAAAGCTATTTCAGAGAAGATTTTGCCAACTTTGTGGCCCAGCACTCGGCCGGTTATTTCTGTGTTGGATCTGGACTTTCCATGGGCCTATGCACCACGCAAGCCTGCCACTACGCCTGTCGACATTAAAGTGAAGCCCCAGATCCGAGATTCCAAAGGTTGGGATATTATACTGAAATTAGGCTGCCAACCGGGGAGAGGTCTCGGTGCACAATTACAAGGGTGAACTAAGCCAATCCCTAAAGGTAGAAAAATGAGTAGACGGGGTCTCAGCTACCGAGAGTCTGCGCTGTCAATGATGGGTGACTCAGGGCCACTTACCTGGGATTACCGCCAACATTTTATAAAAGGGCCTCTCCAGCCGGGTACACTGAATCCACCATCAGCACAGTCAGAAAAGAAAGATACATCTTGTACAGCTGCCAGTCCGCCTCTGCTGCCAAAGGGGCCTGTTGATGACATGCTCGATTTCAACCAAGCATTTGCCAGGATGTTTAAGGAACCAGACAATTGTCAGAAAAATCAAGAGGTACGGCTTGTTCAGTGGAAGCCGTAACTAGCAAACCATTCATGGGGAAGGGCGAGCTCTCGCATTACCATCACTTTGTCTCCTTCCCGCCTGTGCGCACTATTCCAGATGCTGGACTTTATTCCTCATCCTCCTCCTATTACGATTGGTCCGCTACCCCCAATATCTCCATTTTGGTATGACCTGCCAACGAAATTTCTAATCATTGATCCTCCTTATGAGCATTGCCCACCATTTGATCTCTCTACTCCTTCCTTCTCTTCCTCCGACCCGTTCCTCGACATCTTTTGTCCTTCCATATATCCTCTCACTCTTCCACCTCCTCCTTCTTCCTCTCCATCTTGCCACGTGATCTCCACCGATCTCCAAAAAAAATGTCGATTTTGAAACGGAGATTTCGGTGGAAGATTATGCTATCTTCAATCCATCCTCTTCCCAGGGGCACGAGACCCCTACTTCTTCCCTCCCAGTAGGCTTGCTTTCTCCTAGGTTAGATATAGGGTCCATCGAGTCTAGGGAAGTAGGGTCTAGGTCTAGAGAAGTAGGATCTTGTTCTAGGTCATCTAGCCCTTCCAAGTCAGAGTCGCGCCCGCTCGCACGTCATTCCAGATCCATTCCTGATAGGTTCTTGCAAGATTTAGCTCAGCGTTGTTGTGCTCTTTTAAAGTGTCCAGAATTCATAGCCATGGCGATCGTGGTTGAAGATGAAGAAGAAATAGATGGGGTGTGGAGCGATGATGGATTAGTTGTCTATGAAGTCATGGACGAGAAAGTACCCAGTCAATTCTGAGGACAACGACATAGACGACACTGCCGATCTGTATGTGTAAGGGTTAAAGAGGTTCGATGAGCCATCATCGGTAGTGGATGAGCCTGCAAAGGAAGTCAATCAAGGAACTAAAGAAGATCCCAGGCCTATCATTATTGCCGCTAACCTCCCTTCAGAAGTGGAAGCCGAGTTGATTAAAGTCCTAAGGGAGTATATTGATTCTTTCGCCTGGTCTTACGAGGACATGCCGGGTCTTGACCCCTCCTTGGTGGAACATCGACTAGCACTTAAACCAGGGGCAACACCCGTGAAACAGAGACCAAGAAGATTTCACCCCCACATGGCCTTAAGGATTAAGGAAGAGGTCGACAAATTATACAATGCCAAGTTTATCAGAGTTGTCTTATACCCCCAGTGGGTGGCAAACATTGTCCCTATTATCAAGAAAGATAGAAAAGTGCATATTTGTATCGATTTCAGGGATCTAAACAAAGCATGTCCCAAAGATGACTTCCCGCTGCCCCACATAGATGTCTTGGTGGATAATACCATCGGGTACAAAGCTTTATCATTCATGGATGGTTATTCTGGCTACAATCAGATCTGTCTCACTCCTGAAGATCAAGAGAAAACCTCCTTCACCACGCCCTGGGGCACGTATTGCTACGTGGTTATGCCGTTCGGTCTGAAGAACGCAGGTGCCACTTACTAGAGGGCGATGATGGCTATCTTCCATGACATGATGCACATTTACATGGTGTAGCACCCCGAAAATTTATAAAGAATAAATATTGATAACTGCCATAAAATAAGTATGGAAAATAAGAATATTAATAATAAATAATAGGTTTACTTAATTAATTAAGATGGAATAAAATTCCCTTCAAAAGGGATTACAAGCCCAACTAAAGAGCTAGAGTTTAATGGGCCTCAATGGAGACACGAATAAATAATTGAGTAAAAGTTACATGATCGAACCCGACTCTGATACCCAAGACGAATGACGATAATTAATAACTAAAGTTATGGGAATTTGTAGCTATAGACGCATGAAGTTCTATTAGATAAATTAAAGCTTCTATACTAATGGGCTTTAATGAATATATATATATATATATATATATATATATATATATAAGTTTTATTGAACAATTTAGTTAAAGCTTATATAACAATATATATATATATATATAAGTTTTATTGAACAATTTAGTTAAAGCTTATATAACAAATGGGCTAAAACACCTACACATAAATAGATATAGCCATGAAATCTTAAAGCCCATATATATAATACATATATATAATTCTTATAGTTAAATGGGCTTGAAACCCTGATATAAACCTATATATATACTAATGGGCTAAACACACGCATATATACATAAGAACCTTAATGAGCTTTCACCCATGTGCAAATTGAAAGGCCAACCAACCCACTTACGTTCGGTCAAATCGAGGCTTGCAAGGTTGTGGTTTAGGGTTTATGTTTAAACACAGCAGGCGGCGTATGTTTTGGAAGGCGATTGAGGTTTTGACAGGTGCGGTGATTAGCAAGAACAAGACGTGGAAGCATTGCTTCCAATGGAACTCTAACCCCGTTAGGACTCTTCTTTCTCTACAAATACCCCCTCCATCGAGGGAGCAAGGGCTTGCTGCTGTCTTCTTGTGCGTAAGGACCCTGTGTGCGTCGACCTCTTTTATTTCCTCTGCTACTACATCGGTGCTACCGTGGGAGGACCGTGGCTTCTCCTTCCTCCATCTTTCCCGATCACGTGGGCAGCAGTGTTGCTTCTGCCGTTGCAGCAGTGTTGCTTCCGCCGTATGCTATCGTTGTTGTTGTAGTAAAGAGAAGAAGGCATGGTTTCTTCTTCCTCTACCATTGAACTGGTGCTGCTGCTGCTGTGTTCAGGAGAAGGAAGGACCCAAAGCTTCTTCGTCGACCCTGCTTCTTCATCCTCTGCTAAACGATCATAGGTAGGCAATCTCCCAAGCAAAATACTAGATAACATTTCATGCTAGATTAAATAGAACATATAGATATCTCCCAAAATTTCCTTACCGCATGATTGTACGTGCTTTATACTATACTACGATTGCATATATTATCCTTAGTTAATTAATATGGGAAACATGTTTAAAAACTTTTATTCACGAAACTGTATGCCTAAAAATCACAAGGTGTATATGACGGGACTTGCTATATTTTTCTGTAAATTTTTTTATTATTTGTGATAATAAAAATTGACAATTTAACTTAATAGCATTATTTCGTTAAGACGACGAATCCAGGATATCACTGTAGCTTCATAGTTAGAGTTTATTTTTGAGATGGCTCGTTCATAGGTGTCGGAGTGTCCTTTGGACATGAAATTTTATGGAAGTGATATTGGGATGATGACCGAGGTAGTGAGAGTGGTTGCACCATTTTTTATGTCTCCTATCTCAAGATCCCCCATCTCTCAACGAAAAATTATTTTGAACACCCGGTTAGGTAGAGTTTTTCGAGCCCGTCATTTCGATATATAGAATGCGTGATTCCGACGTGTGTACGTCGAGAACTAGAGGTTTGAAAAATGGCATTTTTTGAAATGACGACCAACTACATGTCGTCAAATTTGTTTTGACGCCATCGTGCATAGGCGTCTAATTACTTTATATATATATAAATAACTTGTAATTATAACCTTGGAAATCCATATCTACTAAACTATGCCACATAAAATTATAAAAAATATATTTTTGGAATCCTTGATTTTTTCTCCTAATTATCATATAATCTATTTTTCTAAATTATTTTATATAAATAAATGTGTCTTTGAATGTATGTTTTAAAATTATTCAATTAAATAGATATTGACGTGAATTCTTGTTAAATAAATTAAGTTAAAAATCATAGAGTTAACGTCCCTCCAAGTGGATGTTAATTAATAAATGACACTACTCACAAACGTCAATTAATATAAATTTAGTTAATTATAGAATTGGATGGACATAAATTCTACAATTAACACATTCATGTTCTCGCCGTTTTCTTCCGGTTATGACCCATACCGCGGGTCTTTTGGCACTCTCATCTCACGTCCGTAGATGGAGTCCCTATTTCATGATTGGTTCACGTTATACACCTCAACTCTCGGTGACATATGAGCCCTCTGTTGGACATTCCGTTCCTTCGGACTGGCAAGTTAGTCATTGGGACCTCCGTAAGTCTACTCGTAGCCTTGGATTCCCTCAAGGCCGACTGAGCTGGTTGTACCTAATCACCCAGATTTTCAGAATGTCATAGTTTTTATATGGTTTATCGATATGTCATCCTTATTACAAGTTCTATCCTTTAACTCTATGATCCATGAAATCTATCTTAATATCTTACATGCTTGATCCTTAAAATTCTTGGCCATTAATATGGAATTAGTCTAGACTAAATGTCAGGGGCTATGGGTCCCACTAAAATGACATTTTAAATGCTACGGGTCTTGATCTGACCCTCATTGGGCGAGGCAAAGTCTAAATGTTACCGATATACGATGATCGGGTGCTGGCATTCACCAACTCGGTTACTGGCACTTAGGGGCAATCATACAATCGTGAGAACTCCTAAGTGTGCGACCAAATACTACCTAGTGCTATTTCCATGAGGGGTGGTCATATCGTCGTGCTTTTCCCCTTAGTGCATTGGCCAATCCTATATAGTGCTAGATGTGCGAACGCTCTCGTGATAGTGATGATCGGGAGTAATTACCATCATAGTACACCTTTCTACAACTTATTGTTTGTCATGAAAAGATCTTGATTTGCCTTATTGGAGGGGTTATCATATCATCGTGATATTCCCTTAATGTCTTGGCAAATGCTATAGAATGCTTGTAGAAGTAATTGTTCTACTTCAATATCGATCATCATAGATGTTATTGAATTATCCCATTGATAGTACTCGTTATCTTGTCATGAAGATCCTACATAATAATGGATACATTAAAGCTCTCGTGATAGTGTTCGTCATAGAGAGATGAATGTTTTACTCTCTTGATTATCATGAATGCTCTTGACCTAGCTTGAGAAAGTACTTGATTAGATCTGCTATACTCTCTTGATTATCATCGTCCTTACTCTTCATGAGTTTATCTAGCATCTTGCTTACTCGTTTTTTTCTAGTTCTTGAATTTATCTCGTGTTATTATAGTTCTCGATTTCTATATCTTGCATGACCTACATGAGCATGTTAAATTGTAATTGACTTAAAGCTAGCTCGGAGCATGAGATATTAAGTCCTACTGAGCGTTCCCTCACCCTGTGTTTTCCAATGTTTTTCAGGTAATAACCTTAGTGACGACGAGACCGAACATGATGGGCAAGGGCAAGAGTGAAGAGAACTCTGACATCTAGATGAACTGTCTAGTCTGGTTATCTTGCATCTTATGTCTCCTTATAGTTTTTCTTTATTGAGTCTTTTCGTTTATTATGGGCCCGAATATGTAAAGAACTTATATATGAAATGAAATTTATTATTTGTCCAAATTGTGTTTAGTGGAAGTGACTATGCTCTGATTGACATGACTGTTTAACTGCCACGTTCCGAGCAAACGACACGTTCCGCTGCTATTGGTTCGGGGCGTGACAGAAGGTGGTATCAGATCCTAGGCTTTCTAAATCCCTAGGTCATTAGGTTCAAGCCCTAGATTGAGTCATCCTTGTCACTTATCCTATAGGAACCCCGTGAGATTTGGGTAGAGCTATGGGTTAAATGATAAAATATGTTACATTCACGTTAGATACCTACCAAGATATGAATATCATTAATCCAAACCTTATTCTTGTAGGCTAGAATGGCCGCTGGGAGAGCTCAGTGGAGAGAGATGCAATGCACTGTCCAAGGTTTAATGCAAGCATTGCAACAAGTTGCACAAGGTGGAGCACGGTATGGAGCCGGGGATTTGCATCGGAAGTTCCAAAAGATAAATCCCCCGAAGTTTAGTGGGTCTACCGACCCGGATGAATCAGAGAATTGGGTGTAAGAAATAGAGAGGACCTTTAAGGTGATGCAATGCACCGATGAAGAGAAGGTACTATTAGGAACATATCAATTAGAGAAGGATGCCCGAATATGGTGGGAGTCCGTGGAAGCAATCTTGCCTAAAGAGCATGTTACATGGGATGAATTCTTAGAACACTTTAATGAAAAGTATTTCTCGGAAAGAATTCGGGAGAAGAAAGCTATGGAATTTGCTGCTTTGAAGCAACGTAGTCTATCAGTCGCCGAGTATGAAGCGAGGTTTTCTAGATTGGCCCGATATGCACCACACTTGGTTTGCACGGAGAAAATGAGAGCAAAGAGATTTATGAATGGCTTGAAGGTGGAACTTATACCTCAACTAGTTCCACTAGAAATTCAAACATATGCGGAGATAGTTAGAAAAGCTCAACTCTTGGAAGATGCTATGGATATGATGGAAAGAATCAAAGGAAAGGCCGCCAAGAAGGACTTACCAAATGAATCCAAGAACAAGGAAAATGTGAACGACAAGAAGAGATTTAATGGAGGAAACAAATTCTATGAAAATAAGAAACCCGAACATTCTTTCTCTTTGAGGAAGGGTGCATTCGACCAGCCGTTACTCCAGATAGGCCAGTCTTTGATAAAAAAAATGAAAATAAGAAACCCCGGAATAATGATCGACGAATTGTTCCGGCCAAGGGGAAATCCAAGCATTGCAAGAAGGGAAGGCACAATCCGGACGAGTGTTGGTATAAACTTGAAAAACGCATCCGTTGTGGAAGCAGAGATCACAAAATTACTCGATGTCCACTCTTAAAGGAAGAAGCACCGCAAGCAACGGAAGGTAACCCTATAAACCTATCACATCTAAAATCTGCATTAATTGGATATGACCTTAAGTACTTAGCATACTGCGAGAATAGATCTAGTTAGAACACATGTTTTAGGTATTGTGATCTTACCCCACTAGTTTTGGAAGAAAATCATGTGAATTTGGGGACCAAATTCTTTTAAGTGGGGGAGGGTGTAGCACCCCGAAAATTTATAAATAATAAATATTGATAACTGCCATAAAATAAGTATGAAAAATAAGAATATTAATAATAAATAATAGGTTTACTTAATTAATTAAGATGGAATAAAATTCCCTTCAAAAGGGATTACAAGCCCAACTAAAGAGCTAGAGTTTAATGGGCCTCAATGGAGACACAAATAAATAATTGAGTAGAAGTTACATGATCGAACCCGACTCTGATACCCAAGACGAATGACGAGAATTAATAACTAAAGTTATGGGAATTGGGAGCTATAGACGTATGAAGTTCTATTAGATAAATTAAAGCTTATATACTAATGGGCTTTACAGAATATATATATATATATATATATATATATATATATATATATATATATATATAAGTTCTATTGAACAATTTAGTTAAAGCTTATATAACAAATGGGCTAAAACACCTACACATAAATAGATATAGCCATGAAATCTTAAAGCCCATATATATAATACATATATATAATTCTTATAGTTAAATGGGCTTGAAACCTTGATATAAACCTATATACTAATGGGCTAAACACACGCATATATACATAAGAACCTTAATGAGCTTTCACCCTTGTGCAAATTGAAAGGCCAACCAACCCACTTACGTTCGGTCAAATCGAGGCATGCAGGGTTGTAGTTTAGGGTTTATGTTTAAACACAACAGGCGGCGTATGTTTTGGAAGGCGGTTGAGGTTTTGATAGGTGCGGTGATTAGCAAGAACAAGACGTGGAAGCATTGCTTCCAATGGAACTCTAACCCCGTTAGGACTCTTCTTTCTCTACAAATACCCCCTCCATCGAGGGAGCTAGGGCTTGCTGCTGTCTTCTTGTGCGTAAGGACCCTGTGTGCGTCGACCTC
Organism: Amorphophallus konjac; assembly: GCA_022559845.1. Lineage (NCBI taxonomy): Eukaryota > Viridiplantae > Streptophyta > Magnoliopsida > Alismatales > Araceae > Amorphophallus > Amorphophallus konjac. The sequence continues at coordinate 284,992,099 of CM040124.1, read as the reverse complement.
TTTTCTTTCCTCTGCTACTGCATCGGTGCTACCGTGGGAGGACCGTGGCTTCTCCTTCCTCCATCTTTCCCGATCACGTGGGCAGTAGCGTTGCTTCTGCCGTTGCAGCAGTGTTGCTTCTGCCGTATGCTATCGTTGTTGTTGTAGTAAAGAGAAGAAGGCAAGGTTTCTTCTTCCTCTACCGTTGAACTGCTGCTGCTGCTGCTGTGTTCACGAGAAGGAAGGAGCCAAAGCTTCTTCGTCGACCCTGCTTCTTCATCCTCTGCTAAACGATCATAGGTAGGCAATATCCCAAGCAAAATACTAGATAAAATTTCATGCTAGATTAAATAGAACATATAGATATCTCCCAAAATTTCCTTACCGCATGATTGTACGTGCTTTATACTATACTACGGTTGCATATATTATCCTTAGTTAATTAAAATGGAAAACATGTTTAAAAACTTTTATTCACGAAACTATATGCCTAAAAATCACAAGGTGTATATGACGGGACTTCCTATATTTTTCTGTAAATTTTTATATGATTTGTGATAATAAAAATTGACAATTTAACTTAATAACATTATTTCGTTAAGACGACAAATCCATGATATCACTGTAGCATCATAGTTAGAGTTTATTTTTGAGATGGCTCGTTCTTAGGCGTCGGAGTGTCCTTTGGACATGAAATTTTATGGAAGTGATATTGGAATGATAACCGAGATAGTGAGAGTGGTTGCACCATTTTTTATGCCTCCTATCTCAAGATCCCCCATCTCTCAACGAAAAATTATTTTGAACACCCGGTTAGGTAGAGTTTTTTGAGCCCGTCATTTCGATATATAGAACGCATGATTCCGACGTGTGTACGTCGAGAACCGGAGGTTTGAAAATTGGCATTTTTTGAAATGACGACCAACTACATGTCGTCAAATTTCTTTTGACGCCATCGTACATAGGCGTCTAATTACTTTATATATATATATATATATATATACATATATATATATATACATATGTATATATATATATATAACTTGTAATTATAACCTTAGAAATCCATATCTACTAAACTATGCCACATAAAATTATAAAAAATATATTTTTGGAATCCTTGAATTTTTCTTCTAATTATCATATATTCTATTTTTCTAAATTATTTTATATAAATAAATGTGTCTTTGAATGTATGTTTTAAATTTATTCAATTAAATAGATATTGACGTGAATTCTTGTTAAATAAATTAAGTTAAAAATCATAGAGTTAACGTCCCTCCAAGTGGATGTTAATTAATAAATGACACTACTCACAGACGTCAATTAATATAAATTTAGTTAATTATAGAATTGGATGGACATAAATTCTATAATTAACGCATTCATGTTCTCGCCGTTTTCTTCCGGTTATGATCCATACCGCGGGTCTTTTGGCTCTCTTATCTCACGTCCGTAGATGGAGTCCATGTTTCATGATTGGTTCACGTTATACACGTCAACTCTCGGTGACATACGAGCCCTCCGTTGGACATTCCGTTCCTTCGGACTGGCAAGTTAGTCATTGGGACCTCTGTAAGTCTCCTCGTAGCCTTGGATTCTCTCAAGGCCGGCTGAGCTGGTTGTACCTAATCACCCAGATTTCCAGAATGTCATAGTTTTCATATGGTTTATCTATATATCATCCTTATTACAAGTTCTATCCTTTAACTCTATGATCCATGAAATCGATCTTAATATCTTACATGCTTGATCCTTGAAATTTTTGGCCATTAATATGGAATTAGTCTAGACTAAATGTCAGAGGCTATGGGTCCCACTAAAATGACATTTTAAATGCTACGGGTCCTGATCTGACCCTCATTGGGCGAGGCAAAATCCAAACGTTACCGGTATACGATGATCGGGTGCTGGCATTCACCAACTCGGTTATTGGCACTTAGGGGCAATCATACCGTAGTGAGAACTCCTAAGTGTGCGACCACATACTACCTAGTGCTATTTCCATGAGGGGTGGTCATATCGTCGTGATTTTCCCCTTAGTGCATTGGCCAATCCTATATAGTGCTAGATGTGAAAACGCTCTAGTGATAGTGATGATCGGGAGTAATTGCCATCATAGTACACCTTTCTACAACTTATTGTTCGTCATGAAAAGATCTTGATTTGCCTTATTGGAGGGGTTATCATATCGTCGTGATATTCCCTTAGTGTCTTGGCAAATGCTATAGAATGCTTGTAGAAGTAATTGTTCTACTTGTATATCGATCATCATAGATGTTCTTAAATTATCCCATTGATAGTACTCGTTATCTTGTCATGAAGATCCTTCATAATAATGGAAACATTAAAGCTCTCGTGATAGTGTTCATCATAGAGAGATGAATGTTATATTTCCTCATGAATACTCTTGACCTAGCTTGAGAAAGTACTTGATTAGATCTTGCTATACTCTCTTGATTATCATCGTCCTTACTCTTCATGAGTTTATCTAGCATCTTGCTTACTCTTTTTTTTTAGTTCTTAAATTTATCTCGTGTTATTATAGTTCTCGATTTCTATATCTCGCATGACCTACATGAGCATGTTAAATTGTAATTGACTTAAAGCTAGCTTGGAGCATGAGATATTAAGTCCTACTGAACGTTCACTCATCCTACATTTTCCAATATTTTTCAGGTAATAACCTTAGTGACGACGAGACCGAACATGATGGGCAAAGGCAAGAGTGAAGAGAACTCTGACATCTAGATGAACCGTCTAGTCTGGTTATCTTGCGTCTTATGTCTCCTTATAGTTTTTCTTTATTGAGTCTTTTCGTTTATTATGGGCCCGAATATGTAAAGAACTTATATATGAAATGAAATTTATTATTTGTCCAAATTGTGTTTTGTGGAAATGACTATGCTCTGATTGACATGATTGTTTAACTGCCACATTCCGAGCAAATGACACGTTCCGCTGCTATCGATTCGGGGCGTGACACATGGAAGCTTACGTGGATGACATCTTGGTGAAATCGAGAACTAAATAAGAACACCCCGCTATTTTGGCTAAGGTGCTACAGAGAGCTAGGGAGTACAAGCTGAAAATGAATCCGAAGAAGTGTGTTTTCGGAGTCTCTTCAGGGAAGCTGCTAGGCTTTATCGTTAGCAAACGGGGGATCCATATTGATCCTAATAAAGCAAAGGCCGTCATGGACATGCCTCCGCCTAAGAATATCACGGAACTTCAAGGCTGATTGGTCGATTGTAATTCATCAGAAGATTCATATCCCAACATTCCCAAAGGTGCCGTCCATTCTACGAATTGCTAAAGGCGGGAGTCAAGCTTGAATGGAACGCAGATTGTCAAAAGGCCTACGAGGACTTAAAAGTCTATCTATCTAATCCCCCACTTTTGAAACCTCCTATCCTTGGGAAACTCCTAATCCTATACATCTTGGTCATTGAGGACTCCCTAGGGGTTGTCTTAGCACAAGTCGACGATGAAGGCAAAGAGCGGGCAGCTTATTACCTCTCCAGGTTGTTTAACTCGGCCGAGGCCAAATACACTACTATGGAGAAGACTTGTGCCACCTTAGTATGGGTAGCTCAGAAGCTTAAACATTACTTCCTAGCCCACCTAGTTAGGTTGATCTCTAGAATGGACCCGATCCACTATCTCTTAGAAAAGCCAGTCCTTTCTAGTAGGTTAGCTCGCTGGCAGAGCTTCCTCTCTTAGTTCGATAGCACCTTTGTTGTTCAGAAGGCGGTCAACGGATATGCCATCGCTGAGCATCTTTCCCATCTTCCTATTCCTCACACCGACTCTATTCAGGATGATTTCCTTAATGAGAATCTATCTGCTATCTCTCATCATCCCTTCTGGTCTCTGCACTTCGACGGTGCACTCAATTCTCAAGGCCGAGGGATAGGCGATGTTCTCCTCACTCCAGTAGGAGTGACGATTCCGCTTGCTTATCAACTCCGATTTCCTGCTACCAACAACATCGCCGAGTACGACGCTCTCCTTGATGGATTGAAACACGCCTACCTCTTAGACGCGCGCCACTTGAAGATCATAGGAGACTCTCAGCTCGTCTTGCGACAGGTGCTGTCCACTTATCGCACTCGTGACCTAAAGATCAAGCCATATCAAGATTTGGCCGCGCTCCTAGCTAGGTAATTCCGTAAGTTGATCTACATCAACACTCCCCGATCTTAGAATATTCTCGCTGATGCCCTAGCGTCTCTCGCTTCCTCTCTATCTTTCCCTCTCAGTCGGAGCACTGAGACTATCATCGTTCAGAGATTGGACGCACCCTCTCTTTAGGATCCTTGGTATGCCAACCTTTGGAAAATAATAGAGGCGAGGGCTGAGAAGGAGGATCTTAATGAAGTATCTTTGATAGAAGTAAAAGAGATCTTGGAGGAAGAAGAATTGCCCTGGTACCACGAAATCGAGTTGTATTGCAAAGATGGATCGTTCCCGGAAGGGGCAAATATCGAGCAGCGCAAGTCAATAAGAAGAGCCGCCTCAAAGTACACTATCATTGCAGAAGAACTATACAGGCGCGCTACTAATGGGATGATCATGAAGTGCCTAGATGATGATGAAGCTTGGAAGGTGGCCGAAGCAGCCCATTCTAGTGAGTGTGGAGGTCATGTTAATGGCCAGGCTTTAGCGAGGAAAATCCTTAGGCAGGGTTATTATTGGCCCACTCTAGAGGAAGATTGCTCCCTCTATGTCCGGAGGTGTCTTAAATGCCAACTCCACGCTGATAAGATCCATGCTCCAGCTTCGTCTCTTCATCCTCTCTCTGCTCCTTGGCCATTCTCCATGTGGGCATTCGACGTTGTCGGCCCGCTCGGTGATCCCAATTCTCAGACCAAGCAAAAATCATTCATCCTTACCGCCACTGAGTACTTCACCAAGTGGGCTGAAGCCGAAGCGTATGCAGAGATTAAAGCTACCATGGTGTGCTGCTTCATCTTGAAGAATATCATCTCGCGGTTCGGAGTACCAAGCAGCATCGTCACCGACAACGGACCCCAGTTCGTCTATTAGGAGCTCAAGGACCTATGTAAGAAGTTCAATATTACATTGCATCATTCATCTCCATATTACCCACAAGGCAATGGTCAAGCCGAAGCTACTAATAAAATCCTTCTTAAGATCATAAAGAAAATATGTGAATCTCACAAATTCTCTGATTGGCCAGAAAGATTAGTGGAAGCTCTATGGACTTACCGCACCTCCGTCCGTACTCCAACGAGGCAAACCCCCTATGCTCTCACATACGGGATGGAGGCAGTGCTCCCATATGAAATCTTGTGATGTGACACAGCCCAAGGTTGACTAAGTATGAGTTGATGACCCTAGGACCTAGAATCGCAAGCATACAAGCACTCCAATGATTCTCACGATAGCGTCTTACTCACTCGGCACACGCGATCACCCGGCGGGGCCGGGGGATGATGGCAAGGGTCCGAGGTGAGACCCAATGATTCTAATTGACTTAGTTGGCTTAGGATGACCCCAAAGGGCCTAGGATTCCCAACTTCGTGGGCGGCTGGCCCGCAGGGCAGGGTTTGGGTGGCACTCTCTCCCGGTCCGCGGTGGACACCTTCAACGTAGCATACAAGTACGGGCCCTCTTCTCACCGTCCGACGGGCATACAAAGCAATACTAAACTCGCAAAAATAAGGCAATCAAAGGTAGTATCAGAGGCTCACCTGATCGGTGTGAAGACACCGATCCCGCTCGGAGACGAGGGCGCGCCGGGAAGCGAGGGTATACACCCGATCGCTGCGGCGGTGTCGCTTGACCTGAAAATTAAAGGGGTACAGCACTACGCCTCTCGCAGGAGGGATGATCTTGGGGTGGGGATTAGACTTATTACAATCAATACTACCTCCTCGCAGGGAGGGGCCTTCATCCGGCCAAGCGGGGTGGGGGAATTATGCGAGAAAACCCGACTTTCCAAGATTTGCTGGTTCTGCCAATCTTCAGATTCGCTGGATAGGGTGTTGGTATTGACGCTGCCACGGACTCTTCGGAGCTCAGATCTTGATGAAACCTGTGCCAAAAGTTCCCCAACTGACCGAGAGTGATGTCTGATTTTTTGGGAAGGCTATGAAACTCGGGGCTGATCGGGCCGGCGACTGGAACAGGACAGCAACGTTCTGTCTCAGACTGGTGCAGAGTTGGTGCAGTCTGTTTCAGAAGGCGCTGCGGACTTTCCCGAACCCCAATCCAGACAAAACTGGCGGTGACGTGATTGTGGTCGGAGTAGCTTCGAGCAGGAGTTGATGGTGCCCCAATCGGAGGTCGTAGAAAAGAATGGTGGTCGGATAAGTGAGGACAGGTCAAACCTAGACCCACAGGTGGCAGACTGCACCCTCCGGAGAAGAAAATTGTAACTGGTATCTCCAGTGGCCAATTGAGGTCCTTCTTCTTGGAGATGAAAGCTAACTGGACGTAGTTTCTGCCCTCCAAAAATGGCGCTCAGATCCTTCACGAGCTGGCCGTGGCAACCTCTTCTTTTAGCTTCAGGTCTTCAGACAGGGGCAGATTGCGCAGTTGGACGAGATCCTCGACTCCGAACAGCTCCGGACTCGGATGGATGCGAGACCACCACCGTTGGAAAGCTAGCTCGATGACGCTTCCGACGATGTAAGATAGGTCGCCAGGATACGTCAGGAGACGACGGGGTGCCCTCTGCAATCTGCTGCAAATCTACAACTGGCGTCCTGGCCTGAACCTGAAAATGCAAATGGCTATAGGTGAAAGGTGTGGTTGGGGAAATGGGGTGGGAGGTGTGTCTAGTGGCTATGGGAGAGAGATGTGAGGTGTTTAGGGGTTTTGAGAGCTGTGGGGGAATGAAGGGTGGGGGGAAATGGCTGGAGAGGGCTGTGAGATGAGTGGAGGGAAGGTGGAGCTCTTGGTGTGCAAGTGGAGAGCAAGGGAGAGGGGGGGTGAACTTGGCTTGACCAAGGGGAGGTGGGGGGCGAACTTGGGAGCTTGGGGGTGGGGGAGATGAAAGGGCACAGCTCAAGGGGAGGGAAATTTGAATTTGGGTCCTTGTGGGGAAGTCCCTTCAGCCTTGGGAGGGTGGGAAGGTGCTTTGGGAAGTGGAAGGGGTAGGTGGTGGTTGGAGGGTGGGGTTTTGATTGGTGTAGGATACCTTGGGGCTGGGGTGGAGTTATGGGAGTGGTGTGGGAACTTGGGAGGAGTTATTGGGGAGGGGAAGAGAGAGAGAAAGTGGGTGCGAAGTGAGGAGAGAGAGAGGGGGGCGAACTCTTCCCCTTTGGAGAGAGAGAGAGAGATAATGAAAGAATAAGAGAGAAGAGGAATTTAGTGGAGGGGAGTGAGATGTGTGAAATATTTCTATTCAAATTGATTCATCAAAAGTTGAGTACATGAGGAGAGATGGACCTATATATAGGCAACCATTCTTTACATGACCAAAATGTCTGTGACAATAAGACAAAAGACCAAGCATATCCTAGACTCAATCCTATGGGCCCATAACTAAGATAATAAGGCCCAATTAAGCATAACAAGGGAAATGGACTAGAACCACATGACTCAATAAAGGGAAATACAAAAGATAGGACTCAATAAAAGAAAAATACATAAGATGAAACTTGGGAAATGAAGATAACAAGTGTAGACCATAATCAATCCACATCAAGAGTGTGCAGGCGATCCGAGCCAAAAGGAGTGTTGTGAGATGTCCTCATCAAATCCCCCGGGGTGAGGAGAACTCGACCCTATCGAGTATGGGTCCGCCTGGCTATAGTAACGCTCCAAAATATCGGGGTCCAAGCGCAGCAGGTCCTCTCCACTCACCCAAGTATCCTCTGTCGGGGGACGGTTCTTCCACCTAACCAGGTAGCGCTGATACACCTTGTGCCTAGTAATGATACTCTGCTCATCCAGTATTGCCTCTACCTGCTCTCGTCGGTCTCTCAAGCTATGAAGTGGAGTCCCACCGGGAGTGTCTCTCTCAAGGGGGGGTAAAGGCTCGAGCTCCTCACTGGGTTCCACCGCAGGGCCCTTGTAGGGTACCAGGTCCGCCACATTGAAAGTAGGGTGTACCCCAAAACCCTTAGGTAGGTCTAGCTCATAAGCATTACTGCCAAGTCGTCTCAGAACTCGAAAGGGTCCCGAACCCCGTGCCCTCAACTTGGAGGCAGGTCCCGAAAGGAGCCGCTCCGTCCTCACCATCACCAAGTCTCCCACTTGGAACTCGCAGTGGCGCCGATGAGCATCTTCCCGCCTTTTGTAAGTCTCATTGCTCTTTCCTATATGCTTGCGAGAATGCGTATGCCATGCACTATGATGTGATGTTGGTGTGAAAAGTATGGTGTGCAAAGGTGGACTTGGGCAGCCAAATGTAAACCGATCACACTTTGATTCCATGAAGACTATGACAGACTTAGGAGGGCCGGGACATCCATAGATTAACCTTTTATGCATGGATGTGACAAATGTCGGGGGTCCCAGACATCCATGTATGCTCCTCTCATGCTTAAGACTCATGATGAATGAAGGTGGGCCAATACATCCAAATACGGTCCACTTATGCTTCCTACTTGACATGTGGGTGATGTGAATGAATGTACCCGACTTATGAATCATGTCAAATGGTGTGGTAAGCCTAGACACATGCATGTTTATCCCAAGGGTGACTTCCATGTGCATAAGTGTGATGACTCTTGAACTTCCATGTGAATGGGTCGAAGGGATCTAGGAAGGTGGTTATGGGGTGGGGCATTTCATTACTCCCAAGGTGTTTGTTGCCTAAGGTCAAGGCTCTCATGGTGTGACCCGATTTTAGGACGGGAGGAGTTTGGGTCAACATGGGCGATATGGGTAGGGTGAGGTGGGTGGTGAATAGGGGGAGTGGGTTACATGGAGATTTAGGCTCCCTTGGGAAGGGGTTAAAGGGATCATGGTAAGAGTCACCTAGGTAGGGGTACTCCATGTTCTCACGGTCCTCAAATGGTGAGTCATCCTCCTCCAAGATAATTGGGCCAAGGTTGCTAATGGGTTGGCCAATCAAAGCACTTGGGATCTCAATGGTTGGGAAGTAGACTAGGATGGGTTCCTCCTCCATGGGAAGAAAGAGTATGATCTCACTTGTAAATTGGACATTAGTGTAGATGGAAGTGATGGAGCCAACGGTGGGGTAAGCTAGGCTAATGGTGCTAGGCTCCGACGGCCTCATGGCTAGCATATCGGTCAAGTGGACTTGCCAATGTAGGTAGGCCACTAAGTCTCCCAAATCTTCCATACAATAGGAGGTTTGATAAGTGACATGAGGCTGAGTGGGAATGATTTGGGACTGATGTCCCATGGGTAGGTGGCTTGGTTGTGAACTAGGAATGGTGAGGCCTTGCTTGAGCCATTGGAGTACGGACTCATCTATGGTGACGGTGTCATGGGGAAGGGTGTGTAGCTCTTGAGGAGCTAGGCTAGGAGTGGTGGGTGAGTTGTGTGGCCCTTTGATTTCCTCTATCTTGGGAGGTGGATCCGGATTGGTATCCCTCACTACTTGGGTGAGGGTGTGGGTTGCAACTCCTAAGGACAATGGGGTAGGAAGGTCCGTGGTGGGTGGGTTGGTGGTAGTCGATGCATGGCGCACTCGGGGTGGTGGGCAAGGGTGGACTTGGGTTGGGATAGGAAGGGGAAGTAGCGGAGGCCTAGGTTGGGGAAAGATTGGTGTAGGAAGCTGGAGGTGGGTTGGGTGAGGGGGTTTAGGTTGGTTGGCCTTGGGAGGTGCATCTTTCTTTGGGGGTGATGGAGGGATAGTGGTGGGGTTCAAGGGGGCTTGTGGGATATCGGTTTGGTGGGGGAATTTGGGTTGGGGGGTGGTGGTCGTCATGGGCCTAGGTGGAGGGGTGGTCATGAGGCCCAATTGGGTTTGTGGAGCTATGGTTGTGGTGAGGACTTGTAGGTATGGTGTAGATGTGGTGGTCGGGATAGGATAGGTGGGAAGTGGTGGGGAATGGGGGATTAGGGTCTTGGTTTGGCCAGGAGGGGGTGAAGGAGTTGAAGTGCTCCTTAGGCTTTGGTGATTTGGGTAGGAAGGGGACACATATTTTGCCCTAAGTTTCTCCTTCATATCCTCCCAAGTGGTGATGGGAGTTTCCCTTCTAAGTATCCTTAACCTGACAATTTGTAACCAATGAGTTTCTGCCCGTTTGGTAAGTTGCATTTTGGCAACCCAAGCCTTTTCATCCTCGGACATGGGATACCAAGTGAAGTACTTGTCCAATGTGGATTCCCAATCTAAATATTCTTGAGGAGAGGTTCCATCAAAGGTGGGAAGTGGGAGGGGGACAATTCTATCGTCCACCCTTGGGGTGGGCCCATTGTCACCTAATTGGGTAAGTTGACCTTTTGTGCTATCTAGGCGATCAAAGGCATTGTTCATGGTTCCCATGAGGTATTCAACATGGCCATGGAGGTTATGTGTGTTGGTGGTGGGCTTCTCTTGGGGGTTTGAACTCATGGAGAGGGCTGATGGGTAAGGTCGGTATGAGGTGGCCATGCTAGTGGACAAAGAGATGCAACCGAGGACTCTAAATGCATAAACATGCCCTAGGACGAACTTGATAGAGACAAGTTGTGAACTTGCTCTGATACCACTTGATGTGACACAGCCCAAGGTTGAATAAATATGAGTTGATGACCCTAGGACCTAGACCCGCAAGCATACAAGCACTCCAATGATTCTTACGATAGCGTCTTACTCACTCGGCACACGCGATCACCCGGCGGGGCCGGGGGATGATGGCAAGGGTCCGAGGTGAGACCCAGTGATTCTAATTGACTTAGTTGGCTTAGGCTGACCCCAAAGGGCCTAGGATTCCCAACTTCATGGGCGGCTGGCCCGCAGGGCGGGGTTTGGGTGGCACTCTCTCCCGGTCCGCGGTGGACACCTTCAAAGTAGCATACAAGTACGGGCCCTCTTCTCACCATCCGACGGGCATACAAAGCAATACTAAATTCGCAGAAATAAGGCAATCAAAGGTAGTATCAGAGGCTCACCTGATCGTGTGAAGACACCGATCCCGCTCGGAGACGAGGGCTCGCCGGGAAGCGAGGGTATACACCCGATCGCTGCGGCGGTGTCGCTTGACCTGAAAATTAAAGGGGTACAGCACTACGCCTCTTGCAAGAGGGATGATCTTGGGGTGGGGATTAGACTCATTACAATCAATACTACCTCCTCGCAGGGAGGGGCCTTCAGCCGGCCAAGCGGGGTGGGGGAATTATGCAGAAAACCCGACTTTCCAAGCTTTGCCAGTTCTGCCAATCTTCAGATTCGCTGGACAGGGTGTTGGTGTTGACGCTGCCACGGACTCCTCAGAACTCAGATCTTGATGAAACCTGTGCCAAAAGTTCCCCAACTGACCGAGGGTGATGTCTGATTTTTTGGGAAGGCTCTGAAACTCGGGGCTGATTGGGCTGGCGACTGGAATAGGACATCAACGATCTGTCTCAGACTGGTGCAGACTTGGTGCAGTCTGTTGCAGAAGGCGCTGTGGACTCTCCCGAACCCCAATCCAGACGAAGCTGCCGGTGACACGATTGTGGTCGGAGTAGCTTCGAGCAGGAGTTGACGGGGCCCCAATCGGAGGTCGGAGAAAAGAATGGTGGTCGGATAAGTGATGACAGGTCAAACCTGGACCCACAGGTGGCAGACTGCACCCTCCGGCGAAGAAAATTGTAACTGGTAGCTCCGGTGGCCGATTGAGGTCCTTCTTCTTGGAGATGAAAGCTAATGGGACGTAGTTTCTGCCCTCCAAAAATGGCACTCAGATCCTTCACGAGCTGGCCGTGGCAACCTCTTATTTCAGCTTCAGGTCTTCAGACAGGGGCAGATTGCGCAGTTGGACGAGATCCTCGTCTCCGAACAGCTCCGGACTCGGATGGATGCGAGACCACCACCGTTGGAAAGCTATCTCGATGACTCTTCCGACGATGTAAGATAGGTCGCCAGGAGCCCTCAGGAGACGACGGGGTTCCCTCTGCAATCATCTGCCAATCTGCAACCGGCATCCTGGCCTGAACCTGAAAATGCAAATGGCTATAGGTGAAAGGTGTGGTTGGGGACATGGGGTGGGAGGTGTGTCTAGTGGCTATGGGAGAGAGATGTGAGGTGTTTAGGGGTTGTGAGAGCTGTGGGGGAATGAAGGGTGGGGGTAAATGGCTGGAGAGGGCTGTGAGATGAGTGGAGGGAAGGTGGAGCTCTTGGTGGTGCAAGGGGAGAGCAAGGGAGAGGGGGGGCGAACTTGGCTTGACCAAGGGGAGGTGGGGGCCGAACTTGGGAGCTTGGGGGTGGGGGAGATGAAAGGGCACAGCCCAAGGGGAGGGAAATTCGAATTTGGGTCCTTGGGGGGAAGTCCCTTCAGCCTTGGGAGGGTGGGAAGGTGCTTTGGGAAGTGGAAGGGGTAGGTGGTGGTTGGAGGGTGGGGTTTTGATTGGTGTAGGATACCTTGGGGCTGGGGTGGAGTTATGGGAGTGGTGTGGAAACTTGGGAGGAGTTATTGGGGAGGGGAAGAGAGAGAGAAAGTGGGTGGGAAGTGAGGAGAGAGAGAGGGGGGCGAACTCTTCCCCTTGGGAGAGAGAGAGAGATAATGAGAGAATAAGAGTGAAGAGGAATTTAGTGGAGGGGAGTGAGATGTGGGAAATGTTTCTATTCAAATTGATTCATCAAAAGTTGAGTACATGAGGAGAGATGGGCCTATATATAGGCAACCATTCTTTACATGAACAAAATGTCCCTGACAATAAGACAAAAGACCGAGCATATCCTAGACTCAATCCTATGGGCCCATAACTAAGATAATAAGGCCCAATTAAGCATAACAAGGGAAATGGACTAGAACCACATGACTCAATAAAGGGAAATACAAAAGATAGGACTCAATAAAAGGAAAATACATAAGATGAAACTTGGGAAATGAAGATAACAAGTGTAGACCATAATCAATCCACATCAAGAGTGTGCAGGCGACCCGAGCCAAAGGGAGTGTCGTGAGATGTCCTCATCATCCTGATCCCTTCCCTAAGGGTACAGCTCGATAAGGAACTTAAACTCGATGGACGTCGAGAGGTATTGCTCGTTCAGTTGGAGCTCTTAGATGAAAAGAGAATGAATGCAACCGATAACATGTCCATTATCAAAAGAGAGTTTCACGTTATTTTCAGAAGAAGGTAATTGAGCACAAATTTCAAAAAGGTGACATGGTTTTGAAACGCAAGTTCATTCGGTCTGCAGGTCCTAGGTCTAAATTACAACCTAACTGGGAAGGGTCGTTTGTCGTCAAAGAGGCTTATCTAGGGAATGCTTACCGCTTAGTGAACACAGAAGGCATGGAGCTCGCTCACGCTTGGAATGTGTTGTATCTTAAATGTTTCTTTCCTTAGAGTCTAACCCATGCCACCCCAGCAAAAAGGTGCCTTTTTTCCCTTTCGCCCTGAAAGAGGACCCCGAGCACGGCAATCACACACTACACAGGCGTCCCTGGTCGGGTTTTCACTTTATAGACACCGTTTCTCCTTGGCCATGCTTGGGGGGAAAGTCAAAGTCCATGTCCGCTTCTCTCTTCGGCCGAATCTAGGGGCAAGAGGTGAATAAGGGGGCGACGACCAATCTAAACACCCTGACAAGAGGAGGTCTCAAATAGGGACAGTCCGTCATGACCTGATGCCACAAGAAAAAGAAAAAAGTAAAGAAATGGAGTAGTCATCATGACAAAAACAAAAGTTTATCTTGAAAGTCTATCAACCAAAAATCCAAAAGCTCCAAAGAAAAATAAAGAACTAGGCATGGCAAGAGTGGCAGTACAGTTTCTCCGCGGGACGTTATGAGCCCGGTCGTATGCGTGCCTAGACTGGACAAAGGTTCTATGACGGACACAAAGCCCCGGCGCAACAGACCGAGTCTCTGAATGGGTTGCTCAGAGAGGAACTCAACCCCTAAAAGCCCCTATCCCTGGCAAAAGCTTATCCCCATATTCTATTTTTCTTTTTTAGGACTAGACAAGTACCCTGGATATGGCCTTGATAGAAGCACCATCACACAGATTGAGCCTTGGCTAGGGGTTGTCACTCCCATTTGCACGCCAACCTCGGGGAATTCTTAATGGAATAGGGAGAGCCAGCGTTACTAGGGAGGCACTGGTTTTCCAAAAAAATCCAAAAACAACGAATATTCAAAAAAAAATAATCCAAAAACAAAAAATATTTCAAAAAATCCAAAACAACAACAATGAATATCCCAAGAATCCAAAAACATCAGATATTTTTAAAATCTCACAAAAATCCGAATATTTGCAAAAACTCCAAAAATACCATCATATGCATCACATGCATTACATTATTTCGATTACATTTTCCGCCTATTTAATAAAGGCTCCACCCCTTGACCAAATATCAAGAACTGGTCACTTTCTAACTTGCTTCAGGCAAGGGGTTGAGTCTTAGAACAAATCTAACTTATTTTTGCCTAAGTGTGTGCAGAACGCAGGTCCAAAGCCTAAAATATTCAAACCCACAAACCCATAGGTTCTGGCTCCATAACGGTCTATTCTTGGACCGTCACACCTTTCTGACGTACGAAAGTTCGGCCGTCACCTTCTCCCGAAGGTCAAAACTCTGTAGTTCTCAGTAAACTCTCTATAACGCGTCTATATTAGACCGTTACATCCTTCTGGTGGCCTATCATTAGACCGTTATACTTTCCCGAGAGCAGTTAAATTCTCAGTTTCTCTCAATCTTCCCTCCTGATGGCTCACTGTGAGACCGTTAGGGTGTTGTGGCAGCCCTATATAGGACCGTTAAATGAACCAGAAACCCGATTTTTCAGGCCAATTGGAACAAGTGCGATTAATTCCATATCTTATCAACTCAAAGTCTTCATTCCATTCAAGTAAAGCACAATGAACATCAGTTTGTTGATAATTTCAAGAACATCATAAGAAAGCTCAAAATACATTCAATTTTCTATCCGCATGAGGCCGGATCTTACGTAGTTCCTTCACATAGGCACGGCGTTCCTCATCATCTTCTTCCATTTCTTCTTGCCACGGGCGCACTTTGCTGATCTCCCACAGGGTCATGGCGTCCGGACTGCTCTTTCATCCTCCTCGGTCCCTATCTTCCTATCTTGAAGGGGAGGGAAATATGATAGTGCAGGAACTATAGTCTGGGGTAGCCCGATATGAAGATAGCATCGGTGCGGGTTGTAGATAGCCATGGTAGTATCCCCCACTAGCTGAAGATCTAGGCCTGGTCGCTGTGGTACTCTAAGCATGGTCCTCCGAAGAACTCTTGGACGCATCGCAAACTTCTCTATTGGCAAGGTGTTGAGGAAGAGGCGCCAATCGTCCCGTGTTTTCTTATCCACCGTCCGGCATTCAACCTGTGGAGAGAATCCAAAGGTGCCACCTATGAAGAATAAAGGGTGGCTCCCAAAGATTCGGCTAGCTGAAGGTAAGTTCTCCTTGGGTAGAAATTTGATTCTCACTCCCATCCAACACTCAAGGAGCATCATAGAGCCGAATAGAGATCCTCCTAAGCAAGCTGAGCTAAGCCCTTCATAGAGGTATGAAAGGACCGCTTCAAAAATGGATAAACCCCGCCACAACCCACTAATGATGCTGAGGTTTTGGATGTCTAGGAGGTGGTCCGTGGTGGAGAAAAGAAAGACTCTGCACAAGTAAACCGAAGTAGCCTTGGCAATGGCTTCATATCTTTCCCACGTGTTCTTGCAATGAGAGACTATACATTGAGCCATGGGTATCAAATGAATGTGGCGTGGGCTGATCATAGTCCTAACATCCTTTGGATTGTGGATGAAATCACTTTGAATCAAGGAGGGGTCTATTGCTTCCACCGTATGACACACTAGGTCTCCATCTCCCACTTTAGTCTTAGCAAGGGATAGGTAGGTCTCTACCTCATCTAATAGGACTGTAGCTTCAAAGGAAGGGAAGAGGAATGTTGTGTTTGTGGGTGCCATAATTCTATGAGGGTCGAAATGCTTGCCCAATCTAAGGACAATTTCTGAAAATTTTTGGTCAAAACAACTAAGGGGTGAAGGTGCCATGCCCTTAGGATTGATAGGACCTCTAATGGAAGTTCTTTGATCATAGGAGCCACCCACTTTAGGTTGGAATAACACCTTGGGCCAGAAAAAGGCTAGAGAAAAAGAGAAAAAAAGAGGAAGAAGAGAGGAAGATCATAAGAGGAATGAAAAGTGCAGAAAATTAATGAACTTTTGAATGAATTGTAAACTTACCTCTCTTAGTGCACTTGAACTAAGATGCTTGGTAATGGAGGTCAATCTTTGCAGCTCCCCATGCTCCTTCTTGGTTGCTTTGGGCCCGGTGTAGACCCTCTCCTCCATGCCTATCACTCCAAAGCTCCTCTTCATGGTGTTCTTTGCTATTTTGATGAAGTTCCAAGCCTTGTAGTAGAGAATTGATGTGAGCTATGATTTATGGGCTTGTTCCTATTTATAAAGGTTTGATTTCTGGTGTTAGAATGATAGGACTTGGATTAGAAAACCTTATCCTAGGCCTAGGAGGGTTCTAGTGAGGATTAAGGCCTCTTTGCCTCGGGTTTGGGCTCTCACGGGAGAGTCCGTCTCGGATTACACAGTTTTTCTCTGATGGTTCATCATAGGACTGCCACAGCTCTCTGGCACTCCACAATTGGGCCGTTACATCTCTTCGTCAGCTGCCCTCTCTTCGCTTTCTCTGACGGCTGCATAGTGACCATCACAGCGCCCTGGCGGTCCTAACTTAGGCCGTTACACAATTTTTTGTAGATCTTAGTGTGGACGCACTTTTTATTAACGATTGTTGTTTACTTGTTTATTGGCGTTTATTAAGTGCGTGGGTGTGGCAATCACCAAGGTGACCATTTATTGTGCACTCGATCTGACTAATCATACGATTGTGTAGTTCGTGTCGGGACCTAAACCTGCCGTACCATAAAGGCCACGACGTTATTTACATCCCCTATACGGGGGAACACCCTTGATTGATTGCCGGGAATAAGGGCCCTACGGCCTAAAATTCATGGTAACAAAGCGAGAGCAAAGATCTCGGATCACGTTTAAACAAACCCGCATTGGGGCGTAAGTGTTCATAGATACATATATGTCAGTCACTCATGGACCGTTTCATATCCGGACAGAAGTCCGTGTTTGTAGCATAAAAGATGGTGACAAAACGTATAAATGTATGCTGTGAGTACGGTAAGTTTAATGCATGTGCGGGATTAGATCCCGGTATATATATATGTCGGTCACTAACGGACCATTCATTGTTCGGACGAGAGTCCGCATTTGAAGCATCGAAGATGATGACAAAATCGTACGAATGTCTGTCGCGAGTACGGCAAGTTTAATGGGATTGCGGGATTGGATCCCGATAGAAGTGGGTCAAGCTGATGGACTATTGGCCAGAGATGAGTTCAGATCTTGGCCATATCGGGGTTTCAAGGTCCACATCCGATACCATGGGGTATCATTGCTTTTCTCTTCATGCACAGTCCGGGGGAGCTAATTGTTATGTGTGAAGCCCGAACTCGCCAACATATGCCCTCGCACGCGGATCAACCTGCGCGGCCAGGTCGCAGAGCTAAGAAAATTTAGATTATAGCAGGGGGAACTTTTGATTATTGGCTTCATATTCCTTTCAATTATTTTATCTATTAGCTTCAAGTCTTTTCTTTATTTGGTTAATCATATTTTTTTAATTGGAACAAAGGGGGCGCCGATTTGGGTGGAACAAAAAAGGGGACGCGCCGATTTAGGATGTAGCATGAGGGCGCGCAGGTTAAGGATGCAGCATGGGGGGCGCGCTGGTTTTGGTGGGCAAGCAAGAGGCGAGGGGGCGCACCGGTTAAGGATGTGGCATAGGGAGGGCGTGCCGGTTTTGGATGTGAGTGATGGGGTGGAGAGGTGCTTTAGTGAGGGGGTCTAATCTGACGCGCATGGGGTGCGCCGATTTGGAGCCCAAGGAGGAAAAATGGTTTATGAGTGTGGGGCTAAAGCGGCGCGGGGGGGGGGGGGGGGAGCGCGTCGGATAAGTGCACGCCAAATTAGGCTATTTTGTTCTTTTCAAAGGTTTGCAGGCTAGAAGATGGTTAAGTTGTTTGTTCACCCAGCAAAAATAGGTTGAGTTGAAGATTTCAAAGTGTTTTATTCATCTGTTAAGATCAGAGTTTGAGTGGTTCGTTCAATGGGGTTCAAGAACTCCAAAGTTTGGTTCGTAATCTGAGGGAGTTAAGCTCGTTCTGTTGTTCATGTTCTTGGTGAAAATTGGGCAGCACCTCCCTCGGACTGAGATTTGCTGGGACGAATGGGGGATCGTCAAACAGAATACTCCGAGACGACCTCCAATATTCGGAGTGGCCAAACGGTAGTCGGGGACCCACAGTTGAACGCAGAACCCCCGAGAACCAGCCTTCAAGGGGTTCTAACAGTTGGGTAGTACCTGTATGAGAGCTCCGACGGGATAGATATTCGCCTTGGGAGGCTATGAATGTTCATCCCTCACATGGGTTCCCTCGAAGACCATGCCACAGAGAGGCAGGCTTCAAAGGGCCCTGGATGTGCAGAAGATGAAGAGAGGGGGAAAGGAGGGCAAACATAGTAGAACACAGTGTTCAGTAAGGCTTTTCTTCTTTTCATTCATCCACAAGGGAAAGTGGCTAAATACAAAAGGGGATCTACCCTGAAGCGGGAGAATACATCAGAGAAAGAAATGAAAAATACATCGGTGGGGGAAGGGGAACAGAGCACAAGCTCCCCCCTTCCAAAGTCACCTTTCCTCTCTCTCACTCTCTCTCTTTTCTTCACCTCACAGGCGCAGGAGAACAGAGCTTCTTCTTCTCTTCTGTTGGAGACCTTTCAGAGGGAACCGGCCAGAGAGACTGCCTACCGAGAGAACTTCCAGTGGGGTGTTCATTGCATATATATGGAGGTGGGGGGGGAGAAGCCCCTCCACTTTCATTCTTCTCCTTCTCTGCATCCGACGTCGTTGAGTGGCTTGCAGGTAGAGGAATCCGTAGAGTAGGGAAGCTGCCTCCACCGGATTGGTCGATGGCAACTGGTGGAGATGGGATGGCCGGTGCGGGGCTCGAAGTCTTCCATTCTCGGAGGCTTGAGGCATGCAGGCGGTTGCCCACCGGTCTAATGCAGGAGATTTATCTATTTCAGGCAAGCCAAGGCCAGTCTGTTTGCAGAAAATAGGGGACCAGAGGTAGGATGGGATGGCAGCTTGGTTAAATCGGTGCGGGGGGTGAGCACGCCAGATTAGCAGCATTAGTGGGGCGCGTCGGTTTAAGGCTCTTGCAAGGGGCGCACCGGTTTAAGGCTATGAAAGGGGTGCGCCGGTTTAAGGCTGTATAGGTACAGCCGCGTCGGTTTAAGACCCATAGGGTCTCTTCCTAGCTTAGTGGTGATTCGGACGGGCGCCTACCCTCTTGTGTTGCTTTAGTTGTAATGCACCGCCTCCAAGGTGTTTTAGTTCAGAGCCTCCGAATCTCGATTCGGGATCTTGAATGATTTTCGACGCGTGCCGCACATGTGTTCGCATTTCCGTGTTTCTTCTGATTCGGCCTTCGGCAATGCCGACTAGAGAGCCGGGGCCATCTCTTCTGCCCGAAGTGTTGGGAGAATGTTGTGCTCACGTTGGGCATGTGTGGAACGTGAGTGTTTCTATTGTTTTGATGATGTCCAACTATGACTCATATCATGAATGGTTCTATTATTTTGGTGTGATTCCAACTATGACTCAACTATGACTCATTTCTAGTGTTTTGATGATGTCAGTCTTTAGAGTCAATTTGCTATTCATTATGCATTTGCTATGCATTTGATAAAGTCTATTTGCATACAATTTCAGGTCATCATATCGCCATATGCATGTCAAGAATGGCTTGCAACGCTTAACCAATTGGCCGCACAGAAATCAAGATAGATCCAAAGGCGCCAAGATCACTCAAGATACAAAGTGGAAGGTCAGCAAGATAGAAGAAATGGAGTGAAGATGTTAAGGTGAAATCTAAGGAAGAAGAACTCTTGTCATGTGATAAATCATTGGATGGTGAATGACTGGAATGAAGTTGGCACGATGAAAGGAACGCGTCTAAGAAAGGAAGCAAGCTTCTACAAGGTCCGAGCATTCATCCAAGATGATCAAGGTTCAAACACTTGGTTTACATGTTCCAAATCCAAGGTCAATGCACAAAGAAGTATAGCCAAGAGAATCCAAAGCTAAAGACTGCGTTGATACGTTCAAGACTATCAAGGGAGATGCCACGGACATGAATGGGCTACAAAAGAAGTCAAGCGGCAGAGTTAGATCGGCTAACGGACCAACCCGGGGTGAACCCGGTTCTACCCAGCTGGCGGTCGATCGCCAGCACAGGGGCGGTCGACCGCCCCAGCCAGGGATCGCCCAGCTGCAGTTCTGGCAGCTGGCGGTCGACCGCTAGCCAGTGGCGGTCGACCGCTAGTCCCAGGGAACGCCCGTTTTCAAGTTTTACAGTAGCGGTCGACCGCCAGGAGCTGCAGATCGACCGCCAGCCCCGAGCCAACCATGTTTGACCTCGAAATCAACCTCGTGGCCAGCCCCTTTCCATGGTTTTGTTTAATAAAACCTCACCTAACTTCCCATGATTTGTGGATCTGGTCTGGGACTTGTTTATAGACCATTCAAAGTCTATAAAACCATTACAAGAGGGTTAGAAACCCTAGTTGATGGAGTTGATGAAGTGAATCAAGGGAGGCCATTTCGAGAGCACTGTAGCACCTCCGTGAACAGTGTTTCGAGCAGAACTTCTTCATCCTTCCAAGGTGATTCAAGGTGAGATCTGAAGCCAAGTAACCTCCAATCAAGCAAGAAGCAATCAAGGCTTGCAAAGGTGATCAAAGCTACATCCATACATCTCTTCATCAACTCAAGAGGATCAAGAGAAGATCAAAGCTACATCCAATATCCTCTCCATCAACTCAAGGTGATTCAAGCTCATATCTCAATCCAGCATCCTCCAAGAAAGAGTAGAAGCAAGTAAGGCTAAGAGGGAAGATCAAAGGAGGCTTCAAAAGGGTGTTCTAAGCAAGAGGAGTTCAAGTTACTGTTCACGTGAACAGTACTCTATGAAGAACATCTTCATCCAATCCAAGGTATTCAAGCTCATATCAAAGAAATCATCTTCCAAGATCTGTGAAGAAGGAAGCAAGGATCAAGGTAGCATCTATTCATTTCTTCATCCAATCAAAGAGATCAAAGAGAGAAGATCAAAAGAGGAGGATTGGAAGAACAGTTACTGTTCACATGAACAGTACTCCGTGAATAACAATCATCCATTCAAGGGTGATTACAAGAAGATTGATTTGCAAGAAGAAGAGATCCCTGCTGCTGATCAACAAAGCATATTGATACAAGGGCCAATTCCTTCTTACTCAATCTCTTGTTTTAATTCCTTCACATCTGGTTTACTTTCAATATTGTTAAACATTGAAGTTGTGATTCATCCCTACTAGGTGGTTAGTAGGAAGGTAATTGGAGGGTGTTCCAATTTGCGGTTGACGTCCCTACCAGGTGGTTAGTAGGAAGGTAATCGGGAGTTCTCCGATCTGCGGTTTAGCCGTCCCTGCCGGCTTTGTGTGTAGGAAGACAGAAAGAGGGATTTCTCTGTTCTGTGGTTTGGGGCGTGTCCCCGGGTCAAGCTGTGACCCAGCAAGGAATCCTCACCAGGTTTTGGTGAGGGGTGGACGTAGGTTGCGGGGTTGCAACTGAACCACCTTAAAAACCCCTGTGTTGTGGGTTGTTTATTGTGTGTGATTGATCTATATCTTCTAACCCCATTCACAGGTTCGTGTGCTTCCACACTTGGTTATATTGCTCACACACATATGCACTTTGAGTGATCAACATAGCATACACATACACACACACGGTTGTTGCAAGCTATTGCATGTTCATCTATGTGTTATGCTTTGTAATTCACTTAAAGAAGTGTGGACGTTTCATAGCTTACAATTCAAGTCTTTTCATTTGAGCCACTCTACTTAATTCCGCTGTGCATTGTGTCTAAGTGATTCATTCACTTTATAAGAGTGGTTTAAGCTTCCGCTAGCTAAGAGTTTTTAAATAGGCCAAAGCTTTTGATAGGATCTATTCAACCCCCCCCTTCTAGATCCGTTTACACCTCACGGGACCCAACAAGTGGTATCAGAGCTAAGCTCTGTCATTCCTAGATCCAACGATCTGCAGGGAAAGATCCCGGTGTTTGTTACTTAAATGGATTCACATGCTACACTTGCTTCTATGGCTTCTCCACCCATTTATGATGGTTCATATTTTTTTACATGGGTTGGAAGAATGTTCATTTATGTTAGCTCCATAGATCCACAATTGTGGACTCTTATATACAATGGTCCTCATGAGCTTCCATCAAATTCACTTCATTGGTTAGCCGAACATGAGACCAAACACAATGATAATCGTCTTGCATATAACTTAATTACAGCTGTAGTTGATCTAAGACTAACTCATCTTGTGTCTTCTTGCAGCACAGCCAAGCAAGTATTGGACAAGTTGGTGAAAATCCATGAAGGAAAAGAACAAGAACAAGAATGCTTCATGGCCGACCGTGCAGAAGAGTCAAGCAAACCATCCTCATCGAAGGTAAATTCTGATTCCGAGGAATTCACTTTTGAAGAACTTATGGAATCCTATGATGAGTTGTTTACACAATACAAAAAGGCAATGTCAGAAAATAAAAAGTTGAAAAATGATCTCAAGAAAAATAACCAACATGAAAGCTTGATTTGTAAAAAGTGTTCTGCGTTTGAAGAGCTCTCTTTTGATCTAAACACACATAAACAAAGCATTGCATGTCTAAGAGATGAAAATGAAAATCTTCATGATGAAATCACTAGGTTGGAAGAAATTGTAATAAAACTTCAAAACCAACCTAAGGCAATCTCTGATGATCTTGAATGGCAACAAAAATTGATTGATTCTCTAAAAGAAGAGAATAGAGAGTTGTTGGAAAAGAAAATTGAACATGAAGAAGTTGAAGAAGAATTGCATGAAAAACTGGCTGCACATGAAAAAGGCAAATTTGTTATTAAAGATCACTCTGAAACTTTGCATGCTTTAGAACAACAAAATCAAAATCTTAAAGCAGTAAATGCCATGCTCAATGAGCAATTGGCAGCATGCGAAGAGGGCCTTGTTGAATCTAAACAGCACATTTCCTCACTTGAAAATGAAATTCAAGGTTTGAATGATTTCTTGTCAATGTTTGCCCAAATCCAAGATTCTAGCTCACCGGAAGCCACCACTTCCTGTGGCCACCAACAAGGGCATATTGCTCGAAAGAAAAGCAAAACTCAGCATGCTCATCCAAACATGCACCATAACATGTCCAATGCTAAATACCATGCCTTCCACAAAATGAATGTCAATTGTTATTATTGTGGTAAACATGATCACACTGTGCATGATTGTTTTATCTTGAGAAATGATGAGCTTAGAGTAGGAGATCAAGTGAAAGAGTAAGGAAAGAAATAGGTCAACATTGGCAGAGGGCTTGCTCAACAGAATTCTGTACAAAACCACATGGAGAATCAGAAGTGTCGACATTCCTATCCAAACAGGTCGACACTCCCCATGGCCTTCAAAAGAAATGCTTCTCTTTGCTGCTCTCATTGTGATAAGTCTGGCCATACTGTTCAAGAGTGCTGGCACTTGAAGGGAAAGCATCACCCTCATACCATGAAGGGTAAGAATCATGCTCGCCCATAAAAGTGTAGTCCACATGCACATGCACATGAACATAAAAAGGATAATCAATCTTTTGTGCGTTGTTTCTACTGTGGTAAAAATGGGCATGAGATGTATGGTTGCCATACAATGAGGGAAGATGCTTTGATTGCCTTGAAAAAGATGAGTCAAGATGCTAAACCTGTTGCTAACCCACAAGGACCCAAGCAAGCTTGGGTACCTAAAAATTCCAAATAAGAATTTTGGGTGCAGGATGCCTTGGAGCTGAACAAATGAATGGTCAGGTAAATAAAAGCTCAAGGCACAGGTATGTACATAAACCTTTTAATTTCAATCATCTTGCATGTTTAGTCCTAACATGTAGATAGTGCATCATAAGTCTGCCAAATGTCATTAAATTCTGCAAATTGAATTGCTCTTTGAAATGCAAAACCCCCATGGTGTGAGATGAACTTTTGAGCTAGATAATTTGCTCACACCATACTTGATTTCAGCTATTTAACTCATGAAAAACTTGTTATGCTGATGAAGTTGATGTGATGATGAGTTGTTTGCAACCTGATATCAGCCACTTGCAATTCTTGGACTTTGGTTTTGATGATGCG
The DNA here is from genome assembly GCA_022559845.1 of Amorphophallus konjac. Lineage (NCBI taxonomy): Eukaryota > Viridiplantae > Streptophyta > Magnoliopsida > Alismatales > Araceae > Amorphophallus > Amorphophallus konjac. The sequence goes on along the minus strand of CM040124.1, from coordinate 284,967,699 downwards.
TACCATGGCTGCATTTTCAACTCATTATTCATGTTAGCACTGCTCAAAGGGGGAGTCTATTGGCATCATCATCATCATATTGCATTCAGTTCAAAATCAATTGTGAATGATTTGTGTTCGCATCATCTTGTAATCACACATATCTTAATACACAATCATTTTGCAGCGTCTTCATTGCGTTGTGCATTCATATAACTCTTAGGATGCATAGTTCATTGCCAACCCTTGCATGTATTCAGGGGGAGTCAACATCAACCTAGCTTGAATCACTTTACATCATATCATTCGTGCATGACCATGGTATATCAAATGTTGATGTATGGAAGGGAAGGTTATGCTTTCCTTGAAGCACTCAATATGCGTGAGGTTTCACCTCCGCCAAGTACCATGCGTCACTGTCGCATATAGGCCATATAGCTAGGGGGAGTTGTCTTCTTGAGGCATTCGTGCATATGGTTCATATTCATTATGTTGCATTTCATAAGTGTAAAATCATGCATTATGTTGGTTCATGCATTTCATGTTTTATCAGGTCAACCCCTGCATGGTTCAAGTAAACCTCTCCTTGATATTTGTCATTCTATTTGACTGCCTACACAACCCCTTGAGTGCATTCATTACATATCCTTAGGGGGAGTTTGGTTGATTCTCTTAACCTTTTGCAATCTGCATTTCTTGGCTTACAGTCTGGATATGAGATCACGGGACTGACGAACATATGGTGTAAGAGCCTTCTATTATATGCACTGATGATTGTCCATCAAATAACAATGGTTCATATTTAATGATTTCTTTGAAATTCCAATAAATATGTTTTTGAAATCATCTATGTCACGTAGTCTTTAATAGACTTTAACTAGAGGTTGCATGTTGTGATTTGAATGATCTTTCTGAAATCTGAAAATTCAAATGTCATAGTCAAGTTGGTTGAGTTGCTACAGTCTCGTATTGTTTTTAAACAACTTGACATAGTGGAATTCATAAAGGCAAAATTTTAGACAAAGCAATGACATTAGGTCACCGAGAAACATGTCTTCTCATCAAGGAAATGAGGATAGATATGTCATGAAGTACCTTTGTTATCTTTGTTTTCTATAGCTTAGACTCAAGGTAGAGCAATGGCTAAATTGCTGAGAAATATATCTCCTCATTAAAGATATGAGATCAGATATGTCATGAGGTGATTTCAGCTATCTCTGTTCACTATGAAGCATAACAGTCAGTTTTACCGAATACCTAGGAATGCGGGCGTCTAAACAACATGTATTCTTACGGCTAGGAGGTATGACTTAGACTCGATTGCTCGTAAAATATGAGTCTAATGATATGACTTTCATTGCATAAGATTATGGAAAATATGTTGAATCAAAGCATTCCGTATATTTGTCATGGTTGTTTAACCTCAATACAAGTTGTGCTTTTCCCTATGACGATTATGAATATGGCTGTGTAAGATAATGGAGGATTACCATTGCTAGAGCATGCACTTTTGGTTCACTTCTATTAAACCATGGATATAGCTGGTTTTCAAATTCTCTTGTTAATTCAGAATTCATTAGCTTTGAACCATACATACTCATCACGGCATGTTTCTAGTTGCTTATAATGGTTTGCTCTATACTCCTCTTTCTCTCAGCTTCCTACATAATTTGTTCATTCATTTAGATAGGAGGAGAAAGGTTGCATTCATTTCTATAGGGGAAAAGGCTTGATGGCTTGGTAGTCATTCATTCTGATAGGGGGAGAATGTTTCTTGTATGTGTTTGCATATGTGATTTGGTGAGCGTCATATAGGGGGAGAAGATCATGCCATCTTGTGAGCATTTCATTGTCAAAGGGGTAGCATGTTTTCATGATTCATGTCATAGCATAACATGTTCATCTGTCATTGCATAGCATGTGTAAAGCATATTTTCATGATTCATTGCAAAGTATGTGTTGAAACTTCAAAATTCATTGCCATTGCATAGCATGGTTTCTTTCATTTTAGAGCATATCACACATTGCGCTCTTTGCATTCACATGCTCTACTTCATCTATGCATATCTGTGTTCACTCATGCATACATAATTGGGAAAAATCACTTTGTGCTCATGCATACATGTGGCTTGCATCTTGCCTTCCCATGCATTGCATAGAAAAACCGTGAAAATCATAAAAAGCTAAAATCTTGAAAACCCCTAAAAATTGAAAAATCTGAAATCAAAATTGCTTTCTGGCTGTCTTATCTATCTATTCTGTGTTGGACCATGTTGGCATACTTCATATCCTTCATTAGTCTCACAAATGCAAAAAGGGAAAAGATTGGATTCCTTCTTGCTGATCCCTTCTTGCTGGCAAAGGGGGAGAAGATTTGATGGAGCCATTTCAAAGATTTTGGTATTCTTTACCATTTCAAAGATTTTGGTATTCTTTGTAGAGTCAATTTGGTTGAGCCATATGCATGTCATAGTCTTCTTGAATGTTCTTGAATCTTTTTATGACTCATAATTGCCATCATCAAAAAGGGGGAGAATGTTGGGAGAATGTTGTGCTCACGTTGGGCATGTGTAACACCCGTTAAAAATAATAATATTAATAAATAAATAAATAAATAAATAAATAGAAAATAAATATGCATAGGAAACCTTTTACGAATATTAAATATTTAATTTCTTAATTTAATTTCTAATAGTTAAAAAGATACGAAATTATATTCTCATAGAATCAAAGAAATCAATTTTTGGATAATCAAACAAGTCAATTTCTTATTTAGAATTAATTTATAAACAATTTTCACTATAGACGTTATCATATAGAAAGTTTATTTCTCTAACAACTAACTTTCTAGTGTAGTTGGTTAAGGACTTGCCTTTCAACTCGAGGACTAGGGTTCCAATCCTAGTAATACCCATTCTTTTTGTCCAGAATAGGGAAAAATGTCACTTTCAATCCAACCTGTCTAAGCTGGCCAGCTGCGCACTCCACCGACCCAGATCCGTGTTCTACGGATCTTGCACCCCCTAGTGTCCACTTAATAATTCTAATCCCACCCCCACTTAATAATTCTAATCCCACGACCTCATACCTTATAACCAAGACCTAGCTACGTTAGCTGGGTGATGGTTGCTGTGCGTGGGAGACAAGGGTGGCAGATGTGTTGCAGAGGGAGTCTTCAGAGTTGCAGAGAGCATTTAAGGTAGGTGTTCTCAAACTTTTGACTAAATATTTAATGTAGTATGCAGGGTTTAGGATAGTTCACCTCCATGCGATGGTTTCACGTGTAACCCTGCAATATAAATCTACCTGATAATTGTCAAGATGGTTAAATGTGTTAATCTAGTAAAATGTTGCTACTATTAATTGTTAATGTTGTTAGAACAAATTGTCAATCTAGTTAAATATGGTTAATATGAATTGTTACTATAATGTTGTTAATATAAATTGTTAATGTTGTTAAAATAAATTGTTACTATAGCTAAATGTTAATTAGATTACAATATTAGCTAATACCGGTGAATAGTTAGTTAATTGTTAAAATAGTTAAATGTAGTTAAATGATAGTTAACTGTATGACTGTTACACACCTAGGACATCTAGCAAGTTTATGTCAACTGTTAACCCGTTAAACGGGTAAAACCGTAAAGTATATATATATATAGTTAAAGTACATATAGAGTTAAAGTATAGTTAATAAATGTTAATAAACGTCGGCATTTCATATGTCCAGTACACCCATCACGTTAACACGGTATATATTGTTCATATATAGTAATAGTTATAATTAGCGTATGTTAACTGTACTATTGAAACTGTTAAAACATATATTAACTACACCTACCAAGCTAACTATATATATGTACGTATAGTTAACTGTTAACACCCGGCAAACTATTAACTGTTACCAATATATATATAGTACTAGTTATATGTTAACACTAAGCAAACTTTTAACTACACAGTGTATATAATAAAGTGTCGACACCTAGCATATATATATATAGTGGAAGTTAGTAATGTCGACACTTACAATATATACAATAGTTATATATACAATATATGGTTAGCTGTTAACTACACCTAGCTGTTAAAATTGTTAACCTAACATGTTACTTGAACTTATAAGCCATGTGTCGACACAGGTGTCGACACCAGTGTCGACACATGTGTCGACACATGCTGTTAACTTTACCGCTTTCATAACCTTATAAGCCATGTGTCGACACAGGTGTCGACACCAGTGTCGACACATGTGTCGACACATGCTGTTAACTTAACGGCTTGCAAGATTGTATAAGCCATGTGTCGACACAGGTGTCGACACCAGTGTCGACACATGTGTCGACACATGCTATTAACGTAACACCACCCGTGTGCATTTAAGCCAGGTGTCGACTCAGGTGTCGACACCGGTGTCGACACACAAAACATTCTAATGTTAACTGTACAACAGAGACCAAAAATGAATAGTAAGTGTCGACACTAGTGTCGACACATGATTTGAACTTAATGAAAAACAACATAAAACCCCTTAAATATATATATATATACTCCCGTTAATTATATATACAAGCACCTTCATTATATATGTATATAAATTCATATATATACTTCCATTAACAAGCACCTTCATTATATATGTATATAAATTCATATATATTTCCATTAATTGTATATACAAAACACCTTCATTATATATTGTTAGACAAGAATATATATATATTTATACATATATATATCTAATGTCTACACCTCCATTCTCACCGAATATATAAAATGGACTCCTTCATTCTTACAGAGTATAGATATAAAAAAAATATTTTCAACATGTTAAAATCTATTTAAAGCTATTTTGTACATATAAAACTCACTTTTCTATTAAATAAAGTAGTAAAGTAAGGCATAAAAATTACTTACAACATGATAACATTTCTTCCAGTATGGTAAAAATTATTCCAGCATGTTATAATTATTTTTGGCATGTTATAGTTATTTCAGTGTATTAGAACTATTTTTCAGCACGATAATTCTATTCTCCTATCAAATAATTAGTAAATAAATGTAGAAAAATAAATTTTAGCATGATAAAATTATGTTGTTATCAGAAAATTTATGTAATCAGCATGGAAACCTTATCTTATCATCATATCAGTAAGCTAATTAATTTGAACATGTTAATAGTTAATTTTAGCATGTTAATAATTAATTTTCAGCATGTAAAAAAATTAAATCCAGCATGAAAAATTTATTTTATCATCTTACCAGTAAAGTAACATATGAAACTCATTCTCAACATGTTAATATCATTTTTAGCAAGTTTGAACTATATTCAACATAAAAACTCTGATTATTATAATAAATCACCATTTTGGCTAACTCATATAGGTATGTCGGACAGAAGGTATCCATACCTATAACCTCCATTATATTGGACAGAATTCTATAATCTGATATATATATACATATACATATTGGATAGTGTCAATACCAGCAAGTTAGTCTCAAACTCCTATTGTCATTAGCATGTATCGAACGTTACGGGTTTTACTCCTAGATCGTCCCTACATAACGATACGTCTTGGACTCTATTCTACAATCCACCTTATAACCATCCTACTGGGTCAATCCTTGAAATTCCATATTGGCTATAAATGAGAGTGGATGTCGACAAATATGACCAATGCTGTGCATATAGGGCCCGGTCTGGTCCTGGGAGGAGCACCCGAAGGTACTTGTGCCCATGGGAGTTTATTGACCACGGTGTTTGGCATTGCACCGGAGTATTTGCTTGCTAGATTTTAGGCATTCCACTCATTCTCGTGATATTACTTGATTGATTGACTTGAGACCCGCAGAAGGGTAAAAGTGTTTATTTGAATGCATTGATAAATAGCCAATTCCAGTTATACATGCTTGAAACTACTTACTTACTATTGCTAGCCTGATTAACATGTTTCTATTCCAGTTATCACTTCTTAGTTATCACTGGCCTGATATCATTTACTATCACTTACTATTGAAATTGTGAAATCTATATATTCTCACTTTCTACTCTTGTCGATCTTATGATTCCTTGATATCTATCTGTCTGCATGCGTAGGTTACCTACATTAAATGAACGTGTAATTCACTTAAAGCATGTTAGAACTTGAGATGTAAATCCTATTGAGCGATTCGCTCATCTAGTTGTTTTCTAACCTTTTCAGGTAGTGCGAATATCAGCCAGAACTCGGAAGGGAATGAGTCTGAGGGATGAGTGTAGAAATGGACTCATCATGTTGTCTTGTTAATTGTGGTGTAGTAATTATGTCATTTGTATCCAGTTATGTCATATGTTAGTTGTATTAGTCTAATTTATTAGAACTATAATAAGGGCTTGAAGCCTAGTAGTCGGACTCGAGAAATGTGTGTAATTGTCATTTGGTTAGTGGTAATAATTGTCATCTCAGATTATTTGTATTAATTTCAAGTTAAATCTTAGTTATTTACGCACTCTATTGACTATCAAAATGAAGAATTCCATCGAATAGCTAGCTCGCTTTGGTTCTATATAAAACTGTCGCGCCACGGGTAAGCTTCCGCGCTCGGGACGTGACAGCATGTGTGGAACGTGAGTGTTTCTATTATTTTGATGATGTCCAACTATGACTCATATCATGAATGGTTCTATTATTTTGATGTGATTCCAACTATGACTCAACTATGACTCATTTCTAGTGTTTTGATGATGTCAGTCTTTAGAGTCAATTTGCTATTCATTATGCATTTGCTATGCATTTGATAAAGTCCATTTGCATACAATTTCAGGTCATCATATCGCCATATGCATGTCAAGAATGGCTTGCAACGCTTAACCAATTGGCCGCACAGAAATCAAGATAGATCCAAAGGCGCCAAGATCACTCAAGATACAAAGTGGAAGCTCAGCAAGATAGAAGAAATGGAGTGAAGATGTCAAGGTGAAAGCTAAGGAAGAAGAACTCTTGTCATGTGATAAATCATTGGATGGTGAATGACTGGAATGAAGTTGGCACGATGAAAGGAACGCGTCTAAGAAAGGAAGCAAGCTTCTACAAGGTCCGAGCATTCATCCAAGATGATCAAGGTTCAAACACTTGGTTTACATGTTCCAAATCCAAGGTCAATGCACAAAGAAGTATAGCCAAGAGAATCCAAAGCTAAAGACTGCGTTGATACGTTCAAGACTATCAAGGGAGATGCCACGGACATGAATGGGCTGCAAAAGAAGTCAAGCGGCGGAGTTAGATCGGCTAACGGACCAACCCGGGGTGAACCCGGTTCTGCCCAGCTGGCGATCGACCGCCAGCACAGGGGCGGTCGACCGCCCCAGCCAGGGATCGCCCAGCTGCAGTTCTGGCAACTGGTGGTCAACCGCTAGCCAGTGGCGGTCGACCGCTAGTCCCAGGGATCGCCCGTTTTCAAGTTTTACAGTAGCGGTCGACCGCCAGGAGCTGCAGGTCGACCGCCAGCCCCGAGCCAACCATGTTTGACCTCGAAATCAACCTCGTGGCCAGCCCCTTTCCATGGTTTTGTTTAATAAAACCTCACCTAACTTCCCATGATTTGTGGATCTGGTCTGGGACTTGTTTATAGACCATTCAAAGTCTATAAAACCATTACAAGAGGGTTAGAAACCCTAGTTGATGGAGTTGATGAAGTGAATCAAGGGAGGCCATTTCGAGAGCACTGTAGCCCCTCCGTGAACAGTGTTTCGAGCAGAACTTCTTCATCCTTCCAAGGTGATTCAAGGTGAGATCTGAAGCCAAGCAACCTCCAATCAAGCAAGAAGCAATCAAGGCTTGCAAAGGTGATCAAAGCTACATCCATACACCTCTTCATCAACTCAAGAGGATCAAGAGAAGATCAAAGCTACATCCAATATCCTCTCCATACACTCAAGGTGATTCAAGCTCATATCTCAATCCAGCATCCTCCAAGAAAGAGTAGAAGCAAGTAAGGCTAAGAGGGAAGATCAAATGAGGCTTCAAAAGGGTGTTCAAAGCAAGAGGAGTTCGAGTTACTGTTCACGTGAACAGTACTCCGTGAAGAACATCCTCATCCAATCCAAGGTATTCAAGCTCATATCAAAGAAATCATCTTCCAAGATCTGTGAAGAAGGAAGCAAGGATCAAGGTAGCATCTATTCATTTCTTCATCCAATCAAAGAGATCAAAGAGAGAAGATCAAAAGAGGAGGATTGGAAGAACAGTTACTGTTCACATGAATAGTACTCCGAGAAGAACAATCATCCATTCAAGGGTGATTACAAGAAGATTGATTTGCAAGAGGAAGAGATCCCTGCTACTGATCAACAAAGCATATTGATACAAGGGCCAATTCCTTCTTACTCAATCTCTTGTTTTAATTCCTTCACATCTGTTTTACTTTCAATATTGTTAAACATTGAAGTTGTGATTCATCCCTACCAGGTGGTTAGTAGGAAGGCAATTGGAGGGTGTTCCAATTTACAGTTGACGTCCCTACCAGGTGGTTAGTAGGAAGGTAATCGGGAGTTCTCCGATCTGCGGTTTAGCCGTCCCTACCGGCTTTGTGTGTAGGAAGACAGAAAGAGGGATTTCTCTGTTCTGTGGTTTGGAACGTGTCCCCGGGTCAAGCTGTGACCCAGCAAGGAAGCCTCACCGGGTTTTGGTGAGGGGTGGACGTAGGTTGCGGGGTTGCAACTGAACCACCTTAAAAACCCCTGTGTTGTGGGTTGTTTATTGTGTGTGATTGATCTATATCTTCTAACCCCATTCGTAGGTTCGTGTGCTTCCACACTTGGTTATATTGCTCACACACATATGCACTTTGAGTGATCAACATAGCATACACATACACACACACGGTTGTTGCAAGCTATTGCATGTTCATCTATGTGTTATGCTTTGTAATTCACTTAAAGAAGTGTGGACGTTTCATAGCTTACAATTCAAGTCTTTTCATTTGAGCCACTCTACTTAATTCCGCTGTGCATTGTGTTTAAGTGATTCATTCACTTTATAAGAGTGGTTTAAGCTTCCGCTAGCTAAGAGTTTTTAAATAGGCCAAAGCTTTTGATAGGATCTATTCAACCCCCCCTTCTAGATCTGTTTACACCTCACGGGACCCAACACGAAGGACTTCTCATTGGGTGGTGGGGCACCGAGTACATATATTCATCCTGCTTGGAGGAGGTATGGGGTTTATTCGGCCTTCCCGTCTTCGACTCGCTCTCAAGTGCTGAGATGTGCATGCCGTATGATCATCATCATCATTTTTTTTGACGTCCACACTTAGTTAATCTCTTTCCTCTCCTTTGGTCAAACCTGCCGCACTCTCTAACTTCTGTCCTCCTGTCTGCATTCACATCCATTCCCAGCATTCATATGCATTCACAAGCATACACATTCATAAAACAAAATAAAACAACAAAAAAGATTTTCATTTTACTATAAGGCTCATGTACAAGTGTGTGCATCAAAAGAAAAGAAGAGTACAAAGTCACTCGGCCGGTTTGTCTCCCGGGTCGTTGCTATCACTGGTGCCCTCGAGCCGCTTCGCTGGCAGCTCCATGACGCTGCTCTCGTCTCCCCGCTGTCGCCTCCGATCTACCTCCTCGTTCCTCCGATGGCTGGAGGAGCCGGTGAAGTAGCCTCGGACTCCGCTGCTCAGCGCGACATTCTGGCTCCTGCTACAGGTCTCCGACTTCTTCCCCAGAAGTCGGAGGGCCTCCTTCATGCCCGCGATCACACCCTTCATCTCAATGGTCTGTACTCAGAACTGATCCTGCTCTCCCTTCAAGCGAGCAACGTCAGCTCTAAGTCGCTCCATCTCCTCCTTATCTGCACACCGGTGGGTCCCTCATGTGCTCAGTCAGGCAACCTCTGCCCAGAGATGGGCAGCCTCCGCCGCCTCTGCTTGAGCACGCTCCATCTCGGCCAAAGCCGCGGTCAGCTCTCTCGCCTGCATTAGCATTCAGCATAGTCAGTCAATTAGGCATTTTGCATAATCTAAAGCATTTAAGTCTAAGGGAACTTAGTTGGTTTTGCTTACCTACTCCGTGAGGGTAGCCTCGGCATCCTCGGCCCGAGCTACTGCCCGAGCGAAATCCGCATCTCGCTCTTGCCGGCCGCCGGTAGGCTGTGAAGAGGAGGATGGAGCGTCCGGTCCCGTTCTCTGTGCTCCCTCAGCCCGCTGCATTTAGAGGTTAAAGTCAGTCAATTTGCATCATCATGAGCATAAGCATTTAAGTCTAAGGTTTAGAAAACTCACCAAGAGCTCCAAAGCTGTCCGGTACTCATCCCGCTGCTGGATGGTGGCGTGGAGAAGTCCCTCGAGCTCTGCAATCTGTCCCTATGAGTGTAGCTGCATTTAGAAAACAAGTGTCAGTGCATATAGGAATTCAATTAAATTAGATAGACAAGAGTTTGAGTTTAGAAGTTCATACCGGTCGTCGGGTGCCTCAGAACACCTGGTCGCCATACTGCTGGGAGTAAGCCTTGAGGTAAGCCTCGTCGCTGTCAAGTCGCTCTGTCACGGCTCGGCCCTTCTTGTTCCAATCATGCACGTACTTCACCTTCCAGGCGCACCAGTCGATATCCCCGTTGATGCCCTTTGAAGACTTTCCAGGGCGCTCATCGTTTCTACGAGGGAATGTTACCTCTGGCTGGTGAACTCCCCGCGTCCTCATGATCAGATGGTAGTGCAGGGGCTCGATGACGTTGATACAATGAAGCTAGATATCGCGCCCGTTGTATGCTAGAGAAGCATTGACGCACGGTTGTCCCTTGTGGCCCTCGTCCCGATACGGTGTCCATCGCACCTGAAAGAGGGCAATTGAGTCCATGTTAGCATTTAAGAACATTTAGCAGCATTTAAAAACATTTAGGAGTGTATAGAAGAGTTTAAGTTCAGGAGCTTACCGATGCGTATGGGAATGAGTCTATGTCATCCTGGATGGCTCGAGTCAGTCTGCTGACCGATCCCATGTCTCTCGCGACAACCCACCGCCTCGCGATGGGGATCCGCCCGGGATGCATCTGTGTACCTCGCCCGATCCCCAGGAGGTAGAGGAAGCTCCAGATCTACATTTTAGAAGTCAAATGTCAGCATACAGCAGTCAAAAAAACATATAGAAGCATTTAAAGTTTAGAATTTACCTGTAGGAAAGGCGAGAAGCCGCCCAGCATCGTCCGCCGGTCGGTCGTACTCAGAGACTCAAACAGGAAAGCGAGCACCGCTGCTCCCCATGCATATCTGCCTACTCTCCTAAGGTCCTCCAGTAAAGGCAAGAGCCTGCAGCTGATCACGTCCGCTCTGGTCGGGAATAGAAGCTTCCCGAACAATAGGATCAGAAAGTGTCTCAGAACTTTATCTCCCTCTGGTCCCGCCTCCGCTGCTACTCTCGGGCAGACCTGCTCGATCACTCTATTGAGGTGCTACTCTGGAAGCTCACCAACTGCAATAGCTGCTCCTCGAAGCCCCAGGCTCTCCTGGAGTCTCGACCGTGATAGCTAGGACGACGGATGCCCTGGTCTCACCAAATCCAGCCCCAGCAGCTCCTGGGCTAGCTTCCGGAAGTCACTGTAGGTCCAGCCTGTCATTGCCGCTCCGTGGTCCCTCAAGCCCGTGATCCTGGCTATGTCTTCCAGTGTTGGGATCATATGACCCCATGGGAGGATAAATGCCCGGCTGATCGGATCCCATATCTCGTTTAAAGCATATAGCAATGGTGTGTCCATCCTCATAACCTCTATGCTAAGTACTTCTACGAACCCCATGGCAGATAGTCTTTCTCTCTGGTAATCGGGCAATGCCTGGTACATCGCCTGAATCTGAAGCCATGAGATTCTGGTTCTTCTTTTCCCCTACATACATAGATCATAGACCAGTCATTGCATTTGCATTACATTAGCATAAACAAAAACAACAAAAAATCAAATAACTGAAAACCAAAAAAATTTGACTTCTCTCTCTGGTTTCTCTGACGCACACATCTTGGTCCGTCAGAGATCTCTGACACACCCAAGGTAGGGCGTCACAATCTATAATGGTCACTGGAACGACCGTTACGTTCCCCCCCACTGGGCATTGTCTTCTTCGTCTCTCCAGTGTTTGGAATTTGCCCATATGGCCTACAAGTGACCCCAACGGGTCCTTAAACTTGTTCCCACCCCCCTCAATCATACATGCAAGCATTGAAAACAAAATAAAAAATGGGTTTTAGGGTTCTGGCCTACCTCTAGGTCTTGGTCTCTCTTCTTCTTCTCCGGTGCCGCTTGGACCTCTTCTGCTAAGTCGGTGGCCTCCTCAGCATCCCCAGTAGCATCAGGGGATTCTCCAGCTTCTTCAATGGCGGGAACTTCTTCCCCCTCGGTTTGAGCCGTCGTGGCCTCTTCCTCCTCCGCCGGTGGGTTCTGCGGCGATGGATCGGTCTCCTCCTACTCAATCCAATGACGGAGGTGTTTAATCGCCTTCCGTTTGATCTTTTCCTTCATCATCTCGACGGTGGCTGCGGTGGTCGACGACGAGGGTTGTTCGGTGTGATCGTCGGTGGGGTTTTGGGCATCGTTTTATGTGTTGGGCGTTTGTGAATGAATGAGGGAGGGAGAGGCCGATCGTTTTAGTTTTTTGAAAGCTCAGGAAATGTAACGGTCTATCGTGAGACCGTCACAGCTTTCTGACGCATGGATACTACACTGTCATATCATCAGGGTTTCTTCCTTGAAGGATATGAACCGACGGACTCTAACGGCGTAATATGGATCCGTCAGAGTATTCTAACGCACCTTTGAGAAACCGTTACAGTCATGAAAATGTTTGGTTGAATTACAATGGTTTATTTGCTAGAATTTCATGCCTTGTATGGGACGTGCATGCCTGATCTTACGATTCTTATGCAATTCACACTTATCAAATGGTTATGCCTCGTTTCATGCTTAAATGATTATGGCTAACTCGTTTCTATGGATGGAATCATCATGCCGTCATGCTATCATGCTTCATCCATTCGCCGCACAGGTAAGTCAGGTACAGTATCTTTGTCCCTATATCATTTAATGCATTACTATATTGTATCTATGATATATTATCTTGAGAACCGGCTGGTCATTCATGTGTTCTGGGATCTGATGTTCCCCTTAACCAAAAATGATGACGATCTAAGTGCACATGTTTAATCGTTGGATAGGTCGTTAAGTTGGAAAAGCTTGGGAACGATGGTTCTGTCTTGCACGCCGTGGTTGCAGATGATGTCTTGACCCTTGTTTCTCCGGTCTAGCAACACTATTCTCGAGTATTTTCTTATTTTATCTTTCTTGACATTTGTTTTAATGATTTCTTTTTCCTTTAGCCCAGCATGCATCATAAGCATCCTAGAGCATTCACGAACCTTCATCTGTCCAAGGTATCTCGGTGACGGTGGCTAACTATGTGTCCATGATCTCGAATAAGGAGAGTTATTCCACTCTGAGTTGGAAGGTTTCCTTCGATATGTTCGCTCGGTTTGGTTAGCTGAAGATTCCTGTCTAGAGTTTAGTTAATCGTCTCTTTCCTTTACGTTGCTCCGACTGCTGGCCATGTTTTCCTTTCCTTAGTTGTTAGTTCTTCCAGACATGCGTCATTTGGTTTGCCGTTCCTTGTGATTAGTTCACATTTTTCTAGAAGATTCCTATCGCTTGTTGGTTAAGGACGGGTGTCGTTTTGTCTTAACGCCCACTTTTCAGTCTGCTCCGCTTCATTTCCACTTCATCTCCATGTTCCATTTCACTTTTGCTTCACCTCCGCTCGCTCCCCTGCAAAGAGGATGTTAAGAAGGGGCATCTGTTGACACCCGTTTTATGACCAATAAGTTGGGTCATCTCCTTATTCATTTTAAATGATGCTCCGAGTTGTTCACCCTTATTGGGCCATCTTGGTCAATTTGAGGTTTATTTCATGGGTCATTTCTCCTTAGTTGGGTCTGGTTCCTCATCTCTTTCCCGTTGGACGAAGCTTAGCAAACCTTCTTTTTTATTTTACACTTCCTTGTCTCTGACGGTCCATTCCTGGCGCGTCTCAATGTTCTAACGCCCCTATCTTTGACCGTTACATCATCTCATAGTCCTAAAGCCCATTGCTTCATCTCTTATCTTATCCGTTAGGTGTGGCGGCTATCGTGCGACCGTTACAATATTCTGACGCACCTACTTATGGCCGTTACATTCTGTAGAGTCCTATTCTACAACCTTCTTCATCCGTTGATCTTATATTTTAGTAGATAAGGTTGTGTGACGGTCCACTCTGGAGGCATTACATCACGGTGGCGGTTTATCGTTCAGTCGTTACATCAAACAGAGAGTTCTGGCAGAACTGCTCTTTCTCTGCTACTCCGTGGCCGGATTAAGAGTTTGATATGATGATTTCTCCCTCAAATCTGATCCTCAGAACCTTCTATTTGTTTCTATGGACTCTTGGGAGTATTATCTTCAAGAGTTTGCTAAGAAACGTCCTACTTTCTAGCTGGATTCTCTCTTACTCGACCAGAGAGTTTGAGGGTCTATAAATAGAACCCTTGACTTCGTGGCTTGAAGAGGAGATATCTGGAGTTCGCGTCGAAGTGTTGCTACATCCTGGAGCTAGAACCAACCAAGGAGAGTTTCTTCCCACGTCCATCTTCTTCCAAAGTCCAGGGAGTATTGGTTCTAAGGGTCTTGTTCAGTCAAGTTGTTTTCTTAGTCTCCTTTTCCTTCTTCCAAGCATCATAGCATCTCCCTTCTTCTTCTTTCACATTCTTACATCTTCTGCACTCATCTAAATATCTCTCCCATCTTTTAAACGCCCCAGAGGGGTTAAAAAACCAACCTCCCCGGTATTTCCCTTTTCTTTTTGCATGCTTTTGAGTTCTTTTGATTTATTGATACTACTCTTGCTCAAGGGCTAATTTGGGTTGTTTTCTTTGTGTTCTACACTTTTTTGCAGGTTTACAAAGTCGCCCAAGCTTTCTGGCCGGCTGGAAAGCGTGGAGATCAAAGATTCCCAAGTTCCTTTTCTACAATTCTCTGACGGTCTATCAAAGGCGCGTTAGGGTCTGTAGCGGCTTATCGTAAGGCCGTCACACTTCTATGGCGCACTGATCCTCGGCCGTTACATTTGACAGAGTTGCAGTTCTTTCTTTTTCCCGTGGGTGGGTGCTTCATCCACCTATTTCTAAGGTACTTTTCAGGTCTTTGGCTTGTTTATTACCTTAGTGGCGATCACATCTTTCCTTAGTTTGGGCAGTAGCTCTCTCTTTCCTCATACCTCTTTCTTATTTGCTTTATTTTCTTGTTCCACCTATACGGTGTGTTTTCTTTTAATTCCTTACTCCACGCCCAGGCATGTGTTTTTATTTCTTCCCTTTAGCTTATTCCTTATAGAGATGGCATGCCCATGCTTAGATTTTATGTTGATGGCCTAGGTTCATGTTGCACATGTTCATAGGTTGAGTGATTTCATTGCTTGTTCATCTTTCCATCATCGTTGAGATCATATTCACCTTGAAAAAAGGAACACATAATAATCAACAGTGTATAGGGAGTGGCCAGCAGGAAGAAGAAGGAAACAACCCTTCTTGCTTGATAGCAAGAACCACGATAGCAACGATGATGGAAGAAGACGATGTAGTAGCCGCAGCAACCGTTGAAGGAGAAGGAGGAAGAAGCAGAGCCTCTTCACTTCAACAAGGTGCAGACAATGGGAGGGCTCGAATGTATTAGCAGCAGTAGCCTTGGCTTGTTCGACGGAAGGGTTTATTTATAGGATTGGAGGTTTTTGTATCCTAAAGGTATATAAATTTCCATGTAAACAATCCCACTCGATATAAAGTTTCCCATGCAATCACTATATTGCTATATCCACAGCCACCATTTGAATCAAAAACACTAAGGTCCTATACTCATGCAAGTTTCGAACATGGTCATGGGCCTTGTACACCCACTCCTCTTGATATATGTATATATATATACCACAGTCCTTTAGTCATGTAAAGTGTCATGGCTTTTGTTTCTTAAGGCCCATCTATTTATGTACGTGTTGGTTTTATTTGTAATTACCTTTTTTTCCTAGCCCACATGGCCCATTAGTTTAGGTTTTTCCTTATACGTGAGGCCTTAATATAGGTTAAGGCCCTTTTTAGTTTACTCATTTGGTTTTATCATTTATTCATTTTGGGCTTTGCCTATTTAATTAGAAAATTTCTTATGTTCATTCTATTTAGGAAATTTTATTCCTATTATTTATCAAGGGTGCTACACGCCGTCTTCCAATCAGGAATTCGAAGTCTAGGGAACAAATTAAAGGTAGGTTATCTCATGATGGCTTAAACAACGTGTTAGGAGTAAAATTCCTCAATTTTCTCATGATTTCATGCTTTGTACATGGAGTATTTAATGCTTTCCTATGACCACGCATGCATTTTCCTTTTTACAACTATCCTTGCACCCTTTGATTAAAAGATATGAATTCTATTTTAATTCATGCCTTTCCATGCACCTTGTTCATTCTAAACATGTTCTTACATGTATCCTTCTATCCTTCGTAGTTTTCATGCATTATTTGCCTTATAATAGGCCTTGCACGCACTATTGATCTTCTGCCTGTTGCAGGCAGAAGGCGGTTCCTCAGAAACTGCTACTATAAAGAGGCGATTCTAGAGCAACCGCTATTACCAAGAAGCTGTTCTTTCTAGACCGCGTTCGTCTTTCTATTTTCTGCTTCCTGTTTACTCTAAACAGAGCGCATATCAACCTTTATAAACATATGATAAGCTTAAGTAATTAGGTCATATTCTCAGTTTGGTCCTTACATTCATGATATTGGTTATATTGTGCATCAAACACGGTAGATTTCATGCCTTACATGTTTTAGTAACTATTTTAAATCTTATGCTAATTTCATGTCAAAACACTATAGTTTTGTACTTAAAAAAATTTCCATGAATTGATTGCACTTGGATTTATGTTTGGCATGTTTCTTTCTCACTTATTTCTATTTCATAAGTCAGATATAGCGTGTATTCCGGTACGTTGCTATTAGTTACACTTGCACATGATAGGAACATTATCTTGAAATTGTGATCCTCTCCGTTGGATATTCCTTCCACCGAACTAGGTGATCATGTTTCATGGCCTCTGCAAGTCTCTACGAGCCTGAGATTCCCACTAGGACGCCGAGTTGGTTGTATCCTAAAAACCCAATGGATTAGAAAGCACTTGAGTTTCTCGCATTTTTCCTGCACTCTGGACTAGCCACGGTTCTTAGGCGACCGCCTACTCATAGTAGCAGTTGATTCGTGACCGCGTCTTGCCTGCAGTTTCACTGCGTCGACTCCTTTTTCTCTCTGGCGTCGACTCTACTTAAAAGTGATTCTTGCATGACCGCTATCTTCAAGAAATAGTCTCTTCTTGACCGCGTTCTCCTAGATCATTTCTAACCCGTGGTTTGACCTAAGGGGTTTAGTCTACTATATTCCTAGGTGGTCTTTTTGATTATCTGGAACCCAAAACCTTATTCAATAAGTTATTAATAAAATATGAAAATTAATGAATGTACCGTTATGCTGCCAGATTCCTTCCGTAGCATGACCTTTTCTTTAATTCATCCTTGAATTCTCATGATTCGTATTTGGTACGTTCTTACCTTGGTATTTCCTATCATGAACTTATTATTAAACTTTATATTATCGGCCAAACTTTATTATTTACTCATGGAAGTAGCTTGATTTATAACTTGAAGATGCAAGAGCGGGCACAGACAGTGTCTAAGGGCTCGACACTAGCACCCTCGGCGGATGGCCAGAAACATATTGTAAATCATGGGGTATGATGAACAGTAGCGTCACATTGCGCCGGGAGTACTTTTTTTATAAACGGGTGAAATCCGCGAGGCTATCTTATGAAATTACATGCTTGATAGTATATTCTTGTTACATGACTTTCTAGTACATAACCTTTATGGTTATCAAAAGTATATTCTCGTTACATTCTAGTACATTCTCATTCATTAAAGGTCACATTATATTCTTAATTGATCATGCTCTCATTCTACATGAATTCTCATATCTCTATAGTCTATACCTTGTTACTTGTGTTGTTATGTTGGTTTTATCGCGTGTTTCATCATATTTCTTCTATCTTACCTTCTAGAGCTAAATTGCTAATTACTTAAATATTGCCTTCATGTTGATATGAAGATACCTACTAGGAAAGTGTGTTCATTCCCTACTTTTCCAATATTTTCAGGAAACTCTAGTGGATCGGATTCCGACTACTCGAATGACGGATCCGAGGGCGAGAGCGAATGAAGAACAAGAGAAGCCCTAGAATGCTAGAGTGTTATGAGTCGATTATGTAATTTTCTTTTTATTAAGTCTAGTGCGACGTTATGTAAATAAGTCAAGTGTCTTTGTAAACCTATGATCATTATTCAATAAGATTGGAGTTTAATTAAATATTGTGCATTCCTCTTTTATGTGTGGATGTTATAGCGCTCTGATTATCATGCTAGCGTGAGGCTTACCATACCGACTATTCACGTTCCTGACTTGTTTCCGCTGCATATCTCGGAACGTGACATAACCTATGACATGACATTTTCTAGGACTTACTTATGCCTAGGCTCTGATACTAACTTAACTGTCACACATGCAGCGAAATTAAGTCGACAACGTGAACAGCCGGCAATCTGCCTCAAGCTAGCAATATAATCAGAGCGCAATAATACGTCCACATATCAGATGAATGCACAAGGTCATATACTCAAAAATCATCACTTTATTGCAAAATAATGATCAAGGTTACAACAACACTGATCTTTGACTACTAGACTCAATAAAGAGAGAAATTACATAACATGATAAACTTCATCGCCTATTATAGTGAAGGTAACAAGACTCTTGACTAGACCACCTATGGCTTCTCTTGAACCATCAATCACTCTCGGACCCGTCACTTAAGTAGTCCGAATCACCGCTAGAATTTCTTAAAAAGGATTAGAAAAGTAGAGAATGAGCACACTTGCCCAGTAGGTATCTTCGTATCAACTTGAAGGTAATATTGAAGTGATTAACATTTTAGCTCTAGAAGGTAAGATAAAGAAAATGCGATAAATCATACGAATAAAACCAAAGTAACACTAGTATCAAGGCATGAACAAGATATATGTGAACATGATCAAGCAAGATTAAAAAGATGTAAGTTTGGCCTTTCAGGTAACGAGAATGTAATAGCATGTAACAAAAATGTACTTTTCATAACCATAAAGGCTATGCACTAGAAAGTCATGTAATAAGAATGTAATAATTTCATGATGAGCCTTGTGGTTTTCACTCGTTTATAAAAAAAGTACTCCCGGCGTAATGCGACGTCAGTGTTCATCGTACCCATGGTTTACAGTATGTTTCCGGCCATCCACTGAGGGGGCTATCGTCGAGCCCTTGGACACTGTCCGTGCCCGCTCTTGTATCCTCAAGTTATAAATCAAGTTACTTCCAAGAGAAATATAAAGTTTCGCCAATAATGTAATGTCACGCCCCGACGCGGAATATCGGGACCGGCAGTAGAAAACGCTAGTAAAGATAACAAGCTATGCTAAGAATTAACATAACGTCATGAACAGAATAACTCCAAGTCTATTACAAATACCATCAAACTGACTTAAACATAATCAAGGATAATCTCTACTCGACTCCGTTACAATAACTAACACAAGTTCTAAGGCATAGCTAGATGTAAATCAACTATAGCAATCTCAACATAACGACTAGCTGATACACTCCAAGTCATCACTCTTGCTCATTCCCATCCATCTGTGAATCTTCACCTGAGCTGCCTGGAAAGGGGGGGAAAACAACTATATGAGCGAACGCTCAGTAGGTAACAACAGGCAAGTGTAAGTGATTAACCATTTAATTACATGTATATGAAACAGAAAGAAAAGGAATAACGATCGAATGAAACAATGTAATAACAGAAAGTGCTAAAGAATGGAATGGAATAACAATATGACAAGATGATATAATTACGAGAATTGCATTTTTAGAACAATATATATAACAGGAAATTACAGGAAATTGGCCAACAAGCAAGAATGTAACCAAGTCAAACATGATTCAAGTAAGAGATAAGAGATCATTGTCATATACATCACGCTAGTCATGCACTCAGTGCAATGCCTCACCATGTCATTACAAACTCCCATGGGCACAAGTACTTTTCGGGCGCTCTCCCTAGGACCAGACCGAGCCGCTATGATGTGTTGGCACTGATTTATTGGATCCAAGATCCCAAGTTCCGTCTAGACTTTAATCAAGTTAAAATGGCCAATTATAATCAAGTATAAACTTACCTCGGAACATCCCAAGGCTAATTTGAAGAGATATTGTCCAGAATTTCTGTGTAGAAGTTCAAGTTATCAAGAACCAACATGTTCTTGGATTCAAAACCATAAAAACACGAAGAAACTAGTCTCTGGATGATATGCGGTTCCTACTGGACCGCTCAAGACTTGTGCGGTCGACATTGGGCCGCACTAATAGCAACTAGGCTGAGGTTTAGCCCTCGGGGGTCAAGGTTGAACGGATGATAAAGGGCCGCTCTTATACATGAACGGTAAGAACTGGGCCGCACAAGGCCAGAAGTTTATAAAATCGAGGTCATGATATGTGATCCTGACAGAGCCGCTCATTAGTTGAACGGTCCACTCAGGGCCGCCTGTAAGATGTACGGTCCATTACTGGCCGCACAACACAGGGCCTAGCCATGAGTTATAATTTAGCCCAAGTGGGCTCCCGGGCTACCATAGGCAGGGTGGAACTGAACCAGAGTCCAGCCCACTATCTGCTGGTCGGCCTAGGGTCTACTAGGCTGATCAAATCAGGGATTGGCCGAAGATGCATCAAGGATAATCGGCCAAACTAATTGGCATAAGCTAGTGATAAATGGTCTATAATGGGCCGTTCAGGGATATATGCGGTCCACAAATGGCCGTGCAAGTCCCTGTTAGTCCAATTCGGACTAACCTAAATCACAGCAATTCGATTGAGTCGAAATCAATTCTAGGGGATAATATGGTTCAAGATTAATGGTTATAACAAGTGTAAACTTTATAGCCATTCAATTATAAAGGATTCACAATTAAAATTTGACATTCATTGGAAAGATGAATCAAGATCAAGCTCAATTAAATAAATCAGCAAGAATGATTTACTGTCATGAATTACAGTTTATTAGGTGTGTTGCTAACATGCAAATAACCACTAATCTACTAACATAACATACTGAAATGACCATTAATCCATTCTGTTACAGATGTGCAGTCGGTTCTGGACCTTACATCTCCATGAACGGTCACAGACTGGCCACACACGTCCCCTCAGATCCGAAGACCTGCTAGATATGGATGGTCGGTAGTGTGGCGCCTGGAGGGATGTGCGGTCTGGAACTGGCCGCAAGAAAGACGGGCGGTTAGGGATCGGCCGCACATTCCAGGGACACGATCAGATATAGAAAACAATAAACGGTCAAAAGAGGGCCGCCTATCTTGGATGTGCGATCTATCGTGTGGCCGCATAAGTCCAGACAGGTCGCTGCCCCTTCGCCTTGGCCGACTCCGGCAAGGTTTCTAGGGTCAGAACTAAAACATAAAATTCGCATGATATAAAGCATGGAATTTGGGGCTTTTACTATCAAAAGAAAGAGCATGAAAAACTATACAAGATGCATGAATCAATTTTTTGTTTACAGCCTGAAATTACTACTTAATCGAAAGGGAACAATTATAACCCTAGATGCGACTTGCTTCTACTAAAACAAAAAATTCTCGCAGAACACTTGATATAATTTAGGGCTTTCTATATCAATGAAAAGCTAACACGGTGCTGCTTCCAACCATATATTATTTGTAGGGTTTGGCTTGCTATCACCTACCTGAATCGGATGAAGAAGGAAGAAGAAAGAAAACCAAAGACGCCGGTACACGCAGCCACTAATCGCTGGAGATCTCCCTCGATCTAACTCCTCTGCAGCCGCCGCTGGTTCTAAACGATTCTAGTGTTAGAGAGCTTCATTTTTATAGGTCACACACCTTCTGGAGGGTTCGATGTGCGGAGTATTCATCCACGCAAGTCAGGTTGATGTGAACGTCGCCGTAAAAGTTGACTCGTTCCAAACACCGCCAAATGCATCTCCTAGGGGTAGGGTTTCGAGAGATTAAGAAAGAGTAAATGATCCTCTCATCCTGGCCTTTCATTTGCCACCGATTTGGGCTCATTTGATGGAGTATTAAGCTCAAATTTTGCGTTTCAAGGTATAGTTAACTAAGTGTTCAATTTGGGCTTAATCCACTAATTCGGCCTACTTACAGATTTTATTTGGGTTGGCCACAGAAGACAAGTTTGTTAAACGTGTTATTCTCTACAAGAATATAATTTTTATGAATTTTTATAAAATGGTCGAAATCTAGCTTATTCTATTTATTAAGGAATTTCTAATTAAGAAATTTCTAATTAATTTCTAATTAATTTTGAAAAGAAATCGGGGTATTACACCCTCCCCCACTTAAGGAATTCTGTCCTTCAAATTCAATGCACTTAATAATAAAAAGAGGGAGTGAGACAGCTCCCCTAGAATAAGTCGGGGTACTATCTCCGCATAGTATCTTCTGACTCCTAAGTAACTTCTTCAGTTCCACGCCGACTCTACTACACTTTAACCATCGGTATGGAACGATTCCTGAGTTGATGTTGCTTCCGATGAAAAATCTTGATCGGTCTTCATTCATAAGTCAGATCTTCCTTCAATTCGAAGTCCATATGCTGAATAATGTGAGTGGGATCATACACATATTTCCGTAACATAGACACATGAAAAATATTGTGTACTCCAGATAACTGAGGTGGTAGTGCCAAACGGTAAGCAACCTCCCCCACTCTTTCCAGAATCTCAAATGGACCAATGTATCTTGGACTCAGTTTACCCTGAATACCAAACCTTCGAATTCCCCTCATAGGAGAAACCTTTAAAAATACATGCTCACCAACCTGAAATTCCAATGCTCTCCTCTTGGTATCGGCATAACTCTTCTGTCTTGATTGCGCTACTTGAAATCGATCTCTGATAATACGGATGTTCTTGGATGATTCAGAAATGAGATCTGGTCCAAGCCATTGCTTCTCACCTACCTCGTCCCAACATAACGGGTATCGACAGCTTCTACCATACAAAGCTTCAAATGGAGCCATCTGAATGTTGGACTAGTAACTGTTGTTGTAGGTGAATTCAACCAATGCCAAATGATCACTCAAACTACCTCCAAAGTAAATCATGCAGGCTCTAAGCATATCTTCCACTATCTGGTTGGTCCTTTCAGTCTGTCCGTCTGTTTGTGGATGGAAAGCAGTACTGAAATTCAGACGAGTTTCCAAAGACTCTTGCAATCCTTTCCAAAAATGAGAAGTGAACCTGGGGTCTCTATCAGACACAATGCTGACTGGTATGCCATGTAGTCTTACCACTTCCTTCATATACAAAGCAGCCAAAACATCAACTATCCATTTAGACTTAATAGATAAGAAATGAGCCGATTTTGTCAATCTGTCGACAATCACCCATATTGCGTCAAATCCACTACGAGTCCTAGGTAGACCCATAATGAAATCCATGCCAATGCTCTCCTACTTCCATTGGGATATATCAAGGGGTTTCAATTTCCCTACTGGTCTGAAATGCTCCGCCTTGACTTGCTGACAAATCAAGCATCTACTCATGAAGTCCACAACTTCCCTTTTCATATTCGGCCACCAAAAAGATCTTTTCAAATCCTTGAACATTTTAGTACCTCCAGGATGAATGGTGTATCTGCATCTATGAGCTTCCTCGAGGATCTTACTCTTTATCTCAGCTACATCAGGTACACAAGTTCTTCCTTGAAATAACAATCTTCCATCATCAGCCATCATGAAGTCAGGTCTGTTACTGAAGCTTCCCTTGATCTCTACCAACTCTGGGTCATCATCTTGCAGAGATTTGATTTCCACCAATAATTCGGGCTTAAGTTGAATCTGAGAAATCATAACCCGATCCTTGTCAACATTAAGATCCAAACTAGCTAACTGCTCCAACAATTTTCATTCTTGTAACATGAGGCTTGACAACTTATCTATAGGCTTGTGGCTTAAGGCATCTGCCACAACATTACCTTTTCCAGGATGATACTCAATGGAGAAATCAAAATCCTTCAAATACTCCATCCATCTTCGCTGACTCATATTGAGTTCCTTCTGAGAAAATAAGTATTTCATACTCTTATGATCTGAAAACACCATGAATGCTTCTCCATACAAGTAGTGCCTCCATATCTTCAAGGCGAACACCACTGCTGCTAGCTCCAAACCATGAACATGATAATTCTCTTCAACTGCCTAGAAGAATAGGCTATCACTTTCCCGTGCTGCATGAGTACACACCCTAAACCAATACCTGAAGCATCAATGTATACCACAAAACCTCCTTCACTAGAAGGTAAAGCCAAAACATGTGCAGTAGTCAAACATTCCTTCAAGGTCTGAAAGCTTCGCTCGCAATCTTCTGACCAATCAAAATTGATCTCCTTGAGGGTTAATCTTGTCAGAGGTACCACAATCTTGGAGAAATCTTGAATAAACCTTCGGTAGTAACCTGCTAGGCCTAAGAAACTTCTCACTTCAGTCACATTAGTAGGCTTAGCCCAATTCTTTACTGCCTCTACCTTCGAAGGATCAACAGAAATACCTTATTTTGTGATGATATGCCTTAGAAAGGACACCTCTTGCAGCCAGAAATCACACTTACTAAACTTGGCATATAACTGATGATCTCTCAATAGTTACAATGCCATCCTCAAATGTTCAGCATACTCCTCCTCACTCTTAGAATAAATCAAGATGTCATCTATGAACACCACGACCCATTCATCAAGATAGGGCCGAAACACATCGTTCATCAGTTGCATGAAAGTTGCAGGTGCATTCGTTAGCCCAAAAGGCATTACTACAAATTCGAAATACCCATACCTGTTGCGGAAGGCTATTTTATAGATATCTTCTTCATTAATTCGTAACTGATGATATCCAGATCGAAGGTCGATCTTAGAAAAATACTGAGCTCCTGCTATCTGATCAAATAACTCATCAATCCTTGGCAATGGATATCTGTTCTTGATAGTCAACTGGTTCAATTGCCGATAATTGATGCACAACCTCATCGAACCATCCTTCTTCCGGAAAAATAATACAGGGGCTCCCCACAGGGAAGTACTAGGACGAATGAACCCTTTCTCAAATAATTCCATCAACTGCTGCTTTAGTTCCCTTAGCTCTGTAGGAGACATATGATAAGGAGCTTTGGAAATAAGGGTCACACCAGGAATTAGATCAACGGAAAAGATAACTTCCCTTTCAGGAGGAAGTCCGGGTAGTTCCTCGAGAAAGACATCTGGTAAATCTCGGACGACAGAAAGGTCCGCAATTTCAATCTTCTGCTCAGGGGTCACATAAACAAAGGCTAGAATAGCCTTACATCCTCTCCTCATCAGCTTATCAGCTCGAAGAGCTGAAATAAGTGGAACAGACTTAAGGTGTCTAGTTCCTATAAAAGAAAGTCCAGGGTGTCCAGTGAAAGACACAGAACTAGATCTGCACTGAACATTGGCCTCATACTTAGCCAACCAATCTGCTCCTAGGATTACATCATAATCCTTCATGTCCATACAAACTAAATCAGCTGGCAGGTTTTGTTCATTGATCAAGACCTTACTGGAAGGATAGAAAAACTTAATTGCTGATCCGGAACCAATAGGAGTTGAAATCTCTAACGGAGAATTCATCAAAACTGGCTTCACAACTAAAGACTTCGCAAATATCCAAGAAATAAAAGAATGAGTGGCACCAGTATCAAAAAGAACAAAAGGTAATTTATCAAGTATAATAAGAGTACCTTCGACAAGTCCACCCTCCTCGGTGGGTCCCGTCTCGTCTTCTTGTAGAGCCTGGAGCTTCCCTTGCTGCTTCTTGATTCCTTGCGGTTTCACCGGGGTAGCTCGCTCAGATAAAAAGGGACACTCGGGAATACGGTTGTCCCTACTACCACAACGTAAACAGGCACCCAGCTTACGCCAGCACTCCTCCTTAATACTTACATACGCCCTTGACTGGAACAATAGGGCTAGGCTTCTTGTCTTCAATCTTCGGCATCTTGTCCTTCCACGAACCAGACCCGCTAATGGGCCTCTTCCTGCCATGACCAGGATTGACACTCCCAGAACCAGTATGGTGTTGTTCAGTCTTAACACTCTTCCCATGGATTCTCTCCGTCATTTCCAAAGTATCTTCCAATATTTGAGCCTTTCTCACCATCTTGGAATAAGTTTCAATTTCCATCGGTGCCAACTGGTTGATATACTGCAGCTTTAGCCCATTAAGAAAGCGCTTAGCCTTCATCTTCTCGATAGATATCAAGTGAGTAGCATAACGAGATAGTCGAGAGAACTGAGGTTATTATTCAGCGATGGAAAGATTTCGTTGCTTCAAAGTAGCAAACTCAGCCCCCTTCTTCTCTTGTACTCGATCAGAAAATTATTTACCATTGAAGAATTCCTCGAAGTCTTCCCATGTGACTTGTCTATCACCAAGGGTAGCCTTCACTGCGTCCCACCATGTCCTCGCATCACGTTCAAGTTGAAAGGTCGACAAGAGGACAC
Organism: Amorphophallus konjac; assembly: GCA_022559845.1. Taxonomy (NCBI): domain Eukaryota; kingdom Viridiplantae; phylum Streptophyta; class Magnoliopsida; order Alismatales; family Araceae; genus Amorphophallus; species Amorphophallus konjac. The sequence continues at coordinate 284,940,972 of CM040124.1, read as the reverse complement.
GTTCTTGATCGCTGCATTACATCACTTCAAAAATCCTCCCTATCTCTTCAAGCCAGTGCTCGGCTTCATCAGGGTCAGTCGAGCCTCCAAATCGTGGGGGATTCATCCCACGAAAGTTCCGATAAAGGTCGCCAGTACCATGGTTTGCAGCTCCTCCCTGGGCCACTTGTTGCAAAGCCTAAGTTAGTCCTTGAATCGTACGCTGCAAGTTCCTCCATTTTGCGCGTTCTCCTGCCATTACAAAAGCCTACACGTGGAATAGGTTATATTAGGTTCAATTAAAAATGGATAATCGTGCAATGAGATTATCAACTCAACCCCAGTCTTCTACCCAAATCTCACCAGGTTGGGTCCTTAGACTCATAACAAGGTTATAGGTCCTACTGTATCTCTTAGGATCCTAGAACTTAGAGAACCTAGGAATACCAGAAAACCTAGGCTCTGATACCACCAAACTGTGACACCCCAACGCGGAATATCGGGACCGATAGTAGAAAATGTTAGTAAAGATAACAAGCTAAGCTAAGAATTAACATAACGTCATGAACATAATAACTCCAAGTCTATCACAAATACCATCAAACTGACTTAAATATAATCAAGCATAATCTCTACTCGACTCCGTTATAATAACTAACACAAGTTCTAAGGCATAGCCAGATGTAAATCAACTATAACAATCTCAACATAACGACTAGCTAATACACTCCAAGTCATCACTCTTGCCCATTCCCATCCATCTGTGAATCTTCACCTGAGCTGCCTGGAAAGGGGGAAAAATAACTATATGAGTGAACGCTCAGTAGGTAATAACAGGCTGTTGACACCTGTTTTATGACCGATAAGTCGGGTCATCTCCTTGTTCATTCTAGATGATGCTCCAGGTTGTTCACCTTTATTGAGCCTTCTTGGTCAATTTGAGGTCTATTTCACGAGTCATATCTCCTTGGTTGGGTCTGGTTCCTTATCCCTTTCCGCTTGACGAAGCTTAGCAAGCTCTCATTTTCATTTGAATTCTACTATCTCTAACGGTCCATCATAGGGGCATTACATTCCTCTAACGCATCTACCCTAGTGTGTTACATCCTTCCAGAGTCCTTAAGCTTAGGGCTTCCTTTCAAGCTTATCTTTTGCCTATCCGTTGAGTGTGACGATTTATCGTGCAGCTGTTACATTCATTGTGACGCATCTACCCTTGACCGTTACATTCATCTAGAGTCCTACGTTCGCGAACTTCTCCCGTTGATCTTATCTTATAGTGGATAGGGTTGTGTGACGGTCCAAGACTGGCGTGTTACATTAGTGTGGTGGTCTATCGTGCGGCCATTACATCCAACAGAGAGTCCTGACAAGCCTGGCCTTTGCTCTGCTATTTCCGTGATCAAACTAAGAGTTTGGTTTGAGGGTTTCTCTCTCGATACTCATCCTAAGAAGCTTCCATTTGATTCTGTGGACTCTGGGGAGTATTATCTTCAAGAGTTTGCTAAGAAACGTCTTACCCTCTAGCTGGATTATCCTCAACTCGAACCTAGACTTTGAGGGTCTATAAATAGAACCCTTGACATCATGGCTTGAAGAGGAGATATCTGGAGTTTGCGTCGAAGTGCTGGCGCATCCTGGAGCTAGAACCAACCAAGGAGAGCTACTTCCCACGTCCACCTACTTCCAAAGTTCAGGGAGTATCGTTTCCAAGGGTTTAATTCAGTCAAGTTGTATTCTTAGTGTCTTTTCTCTCTTTTTAAACATCATAGCATTGTCCCTCTCCATCTTCTACGTTCTTGCACTTGTTGCATTCATTCAAATCATCCTCCCATCTTTTAAAATGCCCCAGAGGGGTTAAAAAACCAACATCCCCGGTATTTCCCTTTCCTTTTTCATGTTCTTAAGTTTCTTGGATTTATTGATACTACTTTATCTAAGGAATAATCTAGGTTATTTTTCTTGTGTTCTACACTATTTTGCAGGTTTACAGAGTTCATATCACGAGGCCCAAGCTCTCTGGCCGGCTGGAAAGCTTGGAGATCAAAAGATTCCCAACTTCTTATTCTGCAGTAGCTCTGACGGTCTGGAATAGGCGCGTTAGAGTCTTGTAGCGGTCTATCGTAAGACCATCACACTTGTTGTGGCGCATCTTCCCTCGACCGTTACATCTGACGGAGCTGCAGTTTCCTGGTTATTCTCTCTCCCGTGGGCGGGTGCATCATCCTCCTATTCTAAGGTATTTATCATGTCTTTGACTTGTTTTTACCTTGGTGGCGATCACATCTTTCCTTAGTTTGGGCATTAGCTTTCTCTTTCATCATATCTCTTCTATACTTTGCTTGTTCCACCTATACGGTGTGTTTTCCTTTATTCCTTATTCCATGCTCCGGCGTGTGTTTTTCTTTATTTGCTTAGCTTAGTCTTGATTGAGATAGCATGCCCATGCTAGAGCTCGTGTTGGTTGCCTAGGTTCATGATTCGCATGTTCATAGGTTGATTGATTTCATTACTTGGCTCATTATTTGCTCATAGTTGGCATCATAGCCCATCTTGCAAAAGAAGGGACACATTAAAACCCACAGTTTTTTGGTGATCACGGTGGGACATCTAGTGCCGATCGTGCTTTGAATCTCTGTCAAACCTGCTTCCTTTTGCTTGCCCTTGTTGCTCTGGTTTTTTCCCGGATTTTCCCTCTATTTCTCTGCTGTTTCTGGTTCTCTGGCTCCTCTGACGGTCTCCTGTGAATGCGTTACATTTCCGTGACGGCCTGGTCTTCGATCGTCACACTCCTCTGACGTAGGTAGTCTAGACCATCACATACTCCAGATAGGTATGCATCCCAAGGTGCAGTTTACTTCTGTAGTTTTTGCTATGATTTTCATGCTTGGGTGCTATTTGGTCTCCTCCTTGGTTGGTTCACATATTCATATCATTATGTGCATGTTTGATTGCTAGATTTTAGGCTAGAATTTGCATGCACCCCGGTGCACATAGGTTCATGCATATCTTCATACATTAGATTGCATTCTCCTACATTGGTGCGTGGACCTCTCATCTACATATTCCTTGGGGCCGACTAGGAAAACACATCAGGGACCTCCATAAGTCCCCGTGAGCCGTGGATTCCCACACGAACACCGGGCCGATTGTACCTTTCCTACCCCGTGTCTAGGATTGCATAGGTGAAGGAGTGATTACATTTAGAGTCAACCAAGCCACACATCCTTTCCTATTAGGAACCTACTTGTGGAGAGCACATCCTAATCAAATCACTAAGGTTCTAAAGGAAGAAATCATAAAAATCTTGTTGCATCATCTAAGTAACTTGGTTGAATTTAAGTGTTGTCATCTCGTGTTCACTTGCATCTTTGTCAAAGATATCTAAGCTTGATCACTTATTGTGTGTTTGTTGTGTGTTGTTTGCTTTTGTTAAAGGTTTTTCGTTGCATGTGGAGTTGTCTTCGTCCATTAGAGTCATCTTCTAGGGTCAATTCCTTCTCCACATTCTACTCCAATCCGCTCTTCGAACCCATCATGGCTTCTTTTAATCCTCCCCGTTCCCAAGAGGATTCTCTTCCTCAAGGGCTTTTTGAAAACCCCTCCAGGGTTATCTCATTCCCGTCTGGAGAGGGGTCTGCCCCTCTTCCATCCTCCGTCCCTATGGAGGGCGGCCAAACCACTCCTTCCTTATCTTCTACTTCTGCTGGCTCCATTCTCCAAATGATGGCCCAGTTGGATCCGGCCCAACTCCAGGCTGTCTATCAGGCCATGCAGGGGTCCAATACCCCACATCCCATGATTGCGCAAGGCCAATCTAATCTTTCCATCGACCAATCTAGAGTTGGTGGGCCCTCCATCTAGCCCACTCCAATTGATCTTACTCCGGTCCAACCTCGGACCATCACCTTTTCTGGTATGGAAACGGGCCAATCTTCCGCTTCGGCCCAACAATTTTCTGATAAGGGGAAGTCTACTCTCCCTTCTTTTATCCAGGTGGATCATCACATGCCCAGCCCATCGGTGCCACAAGTCCTTGTTGGCCCTTCAGATTTCTTGCGCCCTCAGCAAGGGGTTGTCCAAGTCCATTCTAATCTCGGTCTTTCTTCGACCCAATATCCTTCTTATGGGCTCCCTACCTTTGCTGTTTATCCTTCTGCTCCTTCTCATGGGCTTTCACCTCCTACAACAGTCCATCCTTCTGCTCCTCAATTTCAACCTTCATCTTTCGCTACCCCTACTCCATCCAGGGAGCAGGAACTACTTGATAAGTGGGCCGCCATGCAACAACAGATTGATTTCCTCCAAAAATGGGTTGGCCCACAATCCTTGGCAGATGTTCCAGTCCCCAGCTTCCAAAACATCCGATTCCCTCCGCAATCCGAGCTCCCTAATTACCGCAAGTATGACGGGAACGGCAAACCCTTTATTCATGTGAGGGACTTTTTATATGAATCGGCCCAATTTCAGTATGATGATCGCCTCATGGCGTATTTGTTCCGCCGATCATTGGATGGGGTTGCACTGGAATGGTTCTATTCTCTGTCGCTAGAGGATGCCGAGAGCTTCAAAATAGTGAAAGACAAGTTCATCCAACGGTTTCAAGACAGGGTCGGTCAAGAATATTCTTTCATAGACTTGGTGGCCGAGAAAATGAAGCCCGATGAAGAGTTTGCAACTTACACTGACAGATGGAGGCAGATGGCCGCCAGGGTGCCAGGCCATATTCCGGAGGAAGAGAAGGTCAAGCTACTGATCTCAAATGCTACCCCGACCTTTCAAAACATCTTGGCGATGAATGAAATAGCGAACATGCACGAACCCTATAGCCGGGCGCGGTTCATTCAAACATAGTTCAAAGACTCCCCCATTCACTCGCTCTTTGAGAACCAAAAGCCAAAATACCACAAGAAACCTCAAGGGCCTGTCACCGAGGGGGTTCAAACCAACGAACAAGTTCAAGCCGTTACCTTCCCTTTCCAAGCCGTACCATTTTGCTTTCCGTAAAACCCCCGCACTCCTCAAAACCCCACTCCACAAAACTTCCCAACCATTCCACAAAACCCTCCGCCTACCTTTGCCACTCCACAAAATACCTTTACCGCTCCACAACAACCTCTACAGCCTTCGCAATACCATAATGTCCCTCCACCCAACGGCTACAACAACAACAACAAGCGCCCGGCTCCTAAAAGAGCACAGTACCCACCCCTGCCATAAACCCTCACAGATATCTTCTCAGCTCTCATGTCAGTTAATGCTATACAACTCCCTCCGGAACGGCCCAACTGGAACCCGACCGTTGATCAGACAAAGTACTGTGTATTCCACAGGCAGCCAGAACATACTATTGAAGGGTGTTTTCAGTTCAGGGATTTGGTCTATGACCTCCATGAAGGACAAAGGATTGATTAGGCCGAAATGCATAGGGCCATTACGGAAATTAAAGAAAAAAGAAGGCAGCCGCCGAGGCAGCAAGTGCAGCAACAATAGGCACCGCAGCCGCAGCAGCAGCCGCAACAGCAACAGCAGCCGGTTCAAGACTTGGGGATCCATCAGAACCCAATGCCGACCATCTTCCCGCTCCACAGCCTCAGCCACTGGTGCCGGCCCAAGTTAATGTAGTTCAACCCCCAGCCCCTGATGCCGGGTGGTCCTTTGATGATGACAGCTCTACGCCACAAGTCATGGCCCTTCACCACAACTTCCGCACTCCCGCCGCTCCTACCATCCTTACATACCAAAACCCTCCTCCGCCTACTACACCGTTTGTCCTTTCATCTATTCCGACTTCACCGCCCGTCTCTCACACATTACTCACCCCCGCTATCACCGCACCTCCATCTAACCCTCCACTCATTACACCCCCACCTACCTTCATACCCCCACTTCCGCTCGCACCCGCTACCACCAACCCCTCACCCATCATCCTTTCCATCACACCCTCTTCCACACCACTCATCCACCCCACCGGGCCTATTAAGTCACTTATCTTGAGCCCATCCGAGGCCGCAGCAGCCTATAACTTCACCTTGCAGAGCGGGCGCATGTTTCATCGTAATTAACCTTCCACCTCAAATCCCCAGTCTTCCCAACCGGCTGGTGAGCAGGAAGAAGCCGAGCCGTTACCAAGAACCCAATACGATCTGTTGCATCACTTGGATCGGGTTCCCGCTACGATATCCGTGCTGGAGCTTATCAAAAGATCTACCCTTCACCAAGATGCTCTCAGAAACTTTCTTCAGAAGGTGATGGTTAGTGAAGATGTGGCAGCTGACAGTTTACCTACGGCATTGGCAACTATTTCTAAAGGACCGGCTATAACCTTCTCTGAAACCGAGCTAGCACCACCAGAAGCTCGGCAAATGCCGCTTTGCATCACCGTTATCTTGAATGAAGTCAACATTGACGTGGCATTAGTTGATACAGGGGCATCCATCAATATGTGCCCGCTCAGCACTCTCAGGGCCTGCAATCTGTCAGAAGAACTTCTACGCCCGACCCCCACTACTATAGCTACTTATGACAATTCTCGGAGGGCATGTCACGAGATTGTTTCTATTCAAGCCGAGCTTGGGCCTCTCACCATGCCCATTGAATTTTATGTGCTGGACATCGACCCCATGTTCAAAGCTATCTTGGGTCGTCCGTGGATCGACACTCTCAGTGCCGAGCCCTCCACCGCTCACCAATGTCTCAAGTTCCCTTTTCAAGGGAGGGTGGTTAAAGTAAAAAGCTCATCCACGGCCCAGTCTGTCAAAGTTATTTCAGAGAAGGTTCTGCCCACATTATGGCCCAGCAGCCGGCCCGTTATTTCTGTACTAGATCTGGATTTCCCTTGGGCTTATACACCATGCAAGCCCGCCGCTACACCCGTCAATATCAAAGTGAAACCCCAGATCTGAGATTCCAAGGGTTGGGATATCATATTGAAGCTAGGTTATCAACCGGGGAGAGGCCTCGGTGCGCAGTTACAAGGGCGAACTAAGCCAGTACCCAAAGGAAGAAAAATGAGCTGGAGAGGTCTCGGTTATCGAGAGTCCGCAGTCTCAATGATGGGAGACTCAGGGCCACTTACATGGGACTATCGCCAACACTTTATAAAAGGACCCCTCCAGTCGGGTACACTGAATCCACCACCAGTACAATCAGAAAAGAAAGATACAGCTTGCACAGTTACTAGTCCACCTCTGCTACCAAAAGGGCCTATTGATGATATGCCAGATTTCAGACAGTCATTTGCCAGAATGTTCAGCGAGCCAGATGGTCATGGTCAAAAAGAGTATCAGGAGGTGCGACTCGTTCAATGGAAGCCGAAGCCACCTGGCCGTCTACAGAAGAAGGGGAGCTTGCCCATTATCATTTCTTGGTCTCCCTCCCGTCTCGAATCTCTATTTCAACAATTGGAACCCATTCCCCGTTCACCCCCGATTATGGTCGATCCGTATATTACGGAAAGATCACCCGAAATCTTGTTTGTTCCATGTGCTTGTGGGCGCTGCCCACCCATTGATCTGTCAACTCTATTCACTCCTCCTTCCTCCACCACCCAACTCCACGAGATGTGGTTTTGATCCTCTGATCCATTCTTCGATTGCATCTTCCCCGATTTGTTCCCCATGCAACTTTCTCCTCCTCCATCCTGCTGTATGATCTCCACTGATCTCCAAAAAAAATGTCAAATTTGAAACAGAGATTTTGGTGGAAGATTATGCTATCTTGTCTCCATCCTCCTCCCAGGGGCACGAGTCCCCTGCTCCTTCTTTTCCACTAGGTTTCCTTTCTCCTACGTTAGGCGTAGGGTCCGTCGAGTCTAGGGAAGTAGGGTCGATTAGAACTAGAGAAGTAGGGTCCTCTTCTAGGTCATCCAATCCTTCCGAGCTTGAGCCGCACCCGCTTGCGCGTCCTTCCAAATCCATTCCTGATAGGTTCTTGCATGATCTGGCTCAGCGATGTCTTGCTCTTTTGAAGTGTCCAGAGTTTGTCGCCACAGCAATCATGATAGAGGACGAAGAGGAAATAGAAGGGGTGTGGAGCGATGACGGACTCCGTGTCTCTGAAGTCTTGGATGAGAAAGACCCGATTGATGATGAGGACAACAACGTATATAACATTGCCGATCTGTATGCGTAAGGATTAAAGAGATTCGACGAGCCATCGTCAGCAGTGGATGAACCTACGAAGGAAATAAATTTGGGAACTGAAGAAGACCTAAGGCCCATCATTATTGCTGCTAATCTCCCTCCGCAAGTGGAAGAAGATCTAGTCAAGGTTCTAAGGGAGTATAGTGATTCTTTCGCCTGGTCTTATGAGGACATGTCGGGTCTTGACCCCTCTTTAGTGGAACACTGACTTGTACTTAAACCAGGGGCAACACCCGTAAAATAGAGGTCGAGAAGATTTCACCCCCACGTGACCTTAAGGATAAAAGAAGAAGTCGATAAGTTATACAAGGCCAAGTTCATTGGAGTTGTCTTATATCCCCCGTGGGTGGCGAACATAGTCCCTGTTATCAAGAAGGATGGAAAGGTGCGTATTTGCATCGATTTCAGGGATCTTAATAAAGCATGTCCCAAAGATGATTTCCCGCTGCCTCACATAGACGTCCTGGTCGATAACACCGCCAGGTATGAAGCTTTGTCATTCATGGACAGTTACTCAAGTTATAATCAGATTCGTCTCGCTCCGGAGGATCAAGAGAAAACCTCCTTCACCACGCCCTGGGGCACGTACTGCTACGTGGTTATGCCGTTCGGTCTGAAGAACATAGGTGCCACCTATCAGAGGGCAATGATGGCCATTTTCCACGACATGATGCACATTTACATGGAAGCCTACGTGGATGACATCTTGGTGAAATCAAGAACCAAAGAAGAACACCCCTCTATCCTGGCTAAGGTGCTGCAGAGAGCTAGGGAGTACAAGCTGAAAATGAATCTGAAGAAGTGTGTTTTTGGAGTCTCTTCAGGGAAGTTGCTAGGCTTTATAGTTAGCAAACGGGGGATCCAGATTGATCCTAATAAAGCAAAGGTCGTCATGGACATGCCTCCGCCAAAGAATATTACGGAACTTCGAGGACTGATTGGTAGATTGCAATTCATCAGAAGATTCATATCCCAACATTCTCAAGGGTGCCGCCCGTTTTATGAATTGCTAAAGGAGAGAGTCAAATTTCAATGGAATCAAGATTGTCAAAAGGCCTACGAGGACCTAAAGGAATATCTATCCAATCCCCCGATTTTGCAACCTCCTGTCCCTGGGAAATACCTAATCCTATACATCTCAGTTATTGAGGACTCCTTAGGGGCGGTCTTAGCACAAGTAGATGTTGAAGGGAGAGAGCAGGCAGCTTATTACCTCTCAGGTTGTTCAACCCGGCCGAGGCTAAATACACCGCTATGGAGAAGACTTGTGCCGCCCTACTGTGGGTAGCTCAGAAGCTCAAACACTACTTCCTTGCCCACCCAGTTAGGCTGATCTCTAGAATGGACCCGATCCGCTATCTCTTAGAAAAGCCTATCCTTTCTAGTAGGTTAGCTCCCTGGCAGAGCTTCCTATCTCAGTTTGATATCACGTTCGTCATTCAGAAGGCTGTCAAAGGATACGCCATCGCTGAGCATCTTTCCTATCTCCTGATTCCCTACACGGATTCTATTCAGGATGACTTCCCTGATGAGCATCTTTCTGTCCTGACTCACCATCCCTTCTGGTCGCTGCACTTCGACTGTGCACTCAATTCTCAGGGCCGAGAGATAGGCGCTGTTCTGCTCACTCCGGAAGGAGTGACGATTCCTTTTTCTTATCAACTTCAATTTCCTGCTACCAACAATATCGCCGAGTATGAGGCTCTCCTAGCTGGATTGAAGCATGCCTACCTTCTAGGCACGTGTTACTTGAATATCATAGGGGATTCTCAGCTCGTCCTGCGACAAGTTCTGTCCACTTACCGCACCCGTGACCCTAAGCTCAAACCATATCAAGATTTGGTCACGCTCCTTGCTAGGCAATTCCGTAAATTGATCTACATCCATACTCCCCGGTCTCAGAAGATTCTAGCCAATGCTTTAGCATCCCTCGCTTCCTCTCTATCTTTCCCTCTCAGTCGGAGTACTGAGACTATCGTCGTTTAGATATTGGACGCACCCTCTCTTCAGGATCCTTGGTATGTCAACCTTAGGAAGACTGTAGAGGTGAGGGCTGAGAAGGAAGAGTTGAAGGAAGTATCTTTGACAGAGTTAGAGGAGATCCTAGAGGAGGAAGAGTTGCCATTGTATCATGAAATTAAGTTGTTTTGTAAAGATGGATCATTCCCGGAAGAGGCAAATGCCGAGCAGCGTAAGTCAATAAGAAGATCCGCCTCAAGGTATACTATCATTGCTGGAGAACTATACAGGCGCGCTGATGAAATTGCATAAAAGGGTAAGCCCATGGAGTAGCAGTGCCAAACTAACAGGATGCTCATGAGATGTTTTGACGACGATGAAGCTTGGAAGGTGGCCAAAGCAGCCCATTCTAGTGAGTGTGGAGGTCATGTTAATGGCCAGGCTCTAGCGAAGAAGATCCTTAGGCAGGGCTATTATTGGCCCACTTTAGAGGAAGATTGCTCCCTCTATGTCCGGAGGTGTCTTAAATGACAACTCCATGCTGATAAAATTCATGCTCCGGCTTCATCTCTTCATCCTCTATCTGCTCCTTGGCCGTTCTCTATGTGGGCTTTCGACATTGTCGGCCCGCTCGGTGATCCCAATTCTCAGGTCAAGCAAAAATCCTTCATCCTTATCGCCACTGAGTACTTCACCAAGTGGGCTGAAGCCGAAGCGTACGCAGAGATTAAAGCTACCATGGTGTGCCACTTCATCGTGAAGAACATTATCTCACGGTTCGGAGTGCCAAGCAGCATCGTAACCGACAACGGATCCCAGTTCGTCTCTCAAGAGCGCAAGGACCTATGTAAGAAGTTCAATATTACATTGCATCACTCATCTCCATATTACCCACAAGGCAACGGTCAGGCCGAAGCCACTAACAAAACCCTTCTCAAGATCATAAAGAATACATGCGAATCTCATCAATTTTCTGATTGGCCAGAAAGATTAGTGGAAGTTCTATGGGCTTACCGCACCGCCGTTCGTACTCCTACGGGACAAACTCCTTATGCTCTCACTTACGGGATGGAGGCGGTACTCCCACATGATATTTTGATCTTTTCCCTAAGGGTACAGCTCGATAAGGAACTTAATCTCGATGAACGTCGAGAGGCGTTGCTCGTCCAGCTGGAACTCTTAGACGAGAAGAGGATGAATGCGGCCGATCACGTATCTGTTTATCAAAAGAGAGTTTCACGTTATTTTCAAAAGAAGGTAATTGAGCGCAAATTTCAAAAAGGTGATATGGTTTAAAAACATAAATTCATTCGGTATGTAGGTCCTAGGTCTAAATTGCAACCTAACTGGGAAGGGCCGTGTCACGTCCCGAGCGCGGAAGATTACCCGGAGGCGTGACGCGTCTATATAGATCGTGTCAATCATGTAAATATCAGAGTGCGCAAATAACTAAGATTTAACTCGAAATTTAATACAAATAGTACGAGCTGACAATTGTCACAATTAATCAAAGGATAATTACATGTGTTTCCAGAGTCCAACGACTATGCTTCAAATCTTGAGCAGTTCTAATCAAGTTGACTAATACAAATGACATAGATGAATTGATACAACTGACATAAGTGAACTAATACAATAACAAAAGGGACATGACAATTTGATAACTTCACTCTAACACTCATCACTCAGTCTCATTCCCTTCCGAGTGTTGGTTGGCATCCAAATTATCTGAAAATATTAGAAAACAACTAGATGAGCGTATCGCTCAGTAGGAATTACATCTCAAGATTTAACAGGCTTTAAGTTGTTTACAAGTTCAATTAATGTCAGTAAAACTATGCATGTAGATGAGTAGATATCAAGGATTGTAAAAATCGCCAAGAGCAGTGAAGGAATAACAAGTGAGAGTATAATGATTCCAACTTCAATGCAGCAATAGCAAGAGATTCAAGCAAGTAATAACTGGAATTAACGAAATCTTTCGAAGAGAGTAAGAACTGATGTCAAGCAAGTAATAGAAAGTAATATAAATTCAAGCATGTAAAATTGGAATTGGCTATTTATCAATTTCATTCAAGTAAAACTTTACCCTTCTGCGGGTCTCAAGTCAAATCAATCAAGTAATATCACGAGAATGAGTGGAATGTCTAAAGCCTAGCAAGCAAGTACTCCAGTGCAATGCCAAACACCGTGATTAATAAACTCCCATGGGCACAAGTACCTTCGAGTGCTCCTCCCAGGACCAGACCCGGCCCTATATGCACAGCATTAATCATGTTTGTTGACATCCACTCTCATTTATAGCCAATAGGGAATTTCAAGGTTTGACCAGTATGATATATAAGGTGGAATTATGGAATGGAATCCAAAGGCGCATTGATGTGTAGGGATGAACTAGGAGTGGAAACCAGTAACGATTGATACACGGAAAAAAACTAGATATGAGAGGTGCCTTATGGGCCACCTGACAATTTTAGAAACGACACCCTCACTGTGGGATGCCCTTCCTGGGAATTATACAGAGTTTAGAGGACCCTGTCAGGAGTTAAATATCACCTCTTAGGCTGCCATCTATCAGTAGAGATGGCAAAAGTGAAAGCCTAACGATCAGGTTAACGTAATGAGCCAGTTGTATTGACTCAACAGTTCATCGCGTCAACCCTGCAATTCATCGCGTCAACCCTGCGAACAGGCTGGGTCGACCCTATGAACAGGCAGGGTCGACTCTGCAGTTCATCGCGTCAACGCGGTGAACAGGCAGGGTCGACCCTGTCAACAGGCAGGGTCGACTCTGCCGTTCACTGCGTCAACACGGTGAACAGGCAGGGTCGACCCTGTCAACAGGCAGGGTTGACTCTGCCAACCGGCAGGGTCAACCCTATCAACAGGCAGGGTCGACTCTGCCGTTCATCGCGTCAACGCGGTGAACTGGCAGGGTCGACTCTACAGTTCAAATCTGCTCAAAATGGCTTAAGGTATTAATCTTTGATTAAGCTAGGGCATTAACCTTTGATTTAATTTTATTTAGGTAAAACTGATGACATGGATAGATAGAGAAAACTGTAAGGATTATAGATCTTTATTTATGCACTCGGTTCATGCTTTAGTTGCTTAAATATCAGATTTTTAACATGACGTATCATACAAGTTTTCATTTTTAAAGGAACTAAATGGAGACAAGGTTTCTAGATAGGCTACCTAATAGATTAATTAGGTATGCTAATTAGTTAGTAGATCAACTAACATGTTAATTAGGTATGTTAACAGGTTAGTTAAACTAATAAGTTACGTAAAAACATGATAAAACTTGCGTTAGACGGATATATCGTATGGATTTGAAGCTAATACATGCCAACTACCCTAGATTGAAGCTAATACATGCTAATCAATACTAATCATCTTGGGTATAAGGCTACTACATGCTAATTATCTTAGGTACGAGACTAATACATGCTAATCATCCTAGATTTAAGCTAACACATGCTAATTATTCTAGGTATGAGACTAATACTTACTAATTATCTTGGGTGTGAAGCTAATACACGCTAATCATCCTAGATTTAAGCCAACACATGCTAATTATTCTAGGTATGAGACTACTACTTGCTAATACATGCTTGTTATTCTGGGTATAAGGCTAATACATGCTAATTATCTTAGGTATGAAGCTAATACATGCTAATCATCCTAGATATAAGCTAACACATACTAATTATTCTAGGTATGAGACTAATACTTGCTAATACTTGCTAATACATGCTAATTATTCTTAGTATAAAGCTAATACATGCTAATTATCTTAGGTATGAAGCTAATATATGCTAATCATTCTAGATTTAAGCTAACACATGCTTTATAAACACTAAATATCGCATGGAAATGAGCCTAAGACTAAATGCCTAGACTAATCATCGTAGATTAGCTACTACTTTAGTTAAAAGTTGAGAACACCTACCTCTATGAAGTGGCAGTAGTTGTAGCAAATGGAAGAAGCAACTCTTCCCTTCTCTGCAACCCTTCAGAAGTGTCTCCCCTTCTCAACAGTAAGCCTTCTAGCCAACGAAGGTTTGCTTCGTTAGGAGTATAATATAAGGTTTGAGTTGGCAAGAGGGGAAACAAGATCCGTGAAAATCGGATCTCAGTGGGATGCCAGCTTATACAGGCTGTTGGGGATAAGGAAATCGAAAGGTTGTCCGGTGGATTGTAGCTCCTATGAGAGGGTGGTTTATTTATTTTAAACTTCCCACTTAACTTTCATGATTTTTATCTTTAAAATTTGATGGAGTTAGTTAATGAAATTTCATGGATAAGATCCTTATATTTTTCTCTATTTTTACATATAAGTTTTTTTTGAAAAATTCTTTTTAAATAAAAAGTGATACTATTCATGGCACTATTCACGTATGAAAAGGACAGATGCCAACGCAGGTTTGTCAAAAAAATCACAAGCCTGGAGGGGGGTCGTGTATTGCTAGCATATCGTATATAATTATTTGGCACAAAAAGTAAATTGTGGATGCTAAGCCTTCCAGCCAACGAAGGTTTGCTTCATTATGAGTATAATATAATGTTTAAGTTGGCAAGAGGGGAAACAAGATCCGTGAAAATCGGATCTCAGTGGGATGCCAGCTTATACAGGCTATTGGGGATAAGAAAATCGAAAGGTTTTCCGGTGGATTGTAGCTCATATGAGAGGGTGGTTTATTTATTTTAAACTTCACACTTAACTTTCATGATTTTTATCTTTAAAATTTGATGGAGTTAGTTAATGAAATTTCATGGATAAGATCCTTATATTTTTCTCTATTTTTACATATAATTCTTTTTTGAAAAAATCTTTTTAAATAAAAAGTGATACTATTCATGGCATTATTCACGTATGAAAAGGACAGATGCCAACGCAGGTTTGTCAAAAAAATCACAAGCTTGGAGGGGGGTCGTGTATTGCTAGCCTATCGTATATAATTATTTGGCACAAAAAGTAAATTGTGGATGCTAGGATTTGAACCCTAGTCATTGGGTTGAAAGACAAGTTACATAACCAACTACAATAGGAAGCTACTTATTAAGTGAATACTCTTTACATATGATAACTACGTGTTCCAACTTCTTACTTAATCTAGAGTTTATCTAATATATATTTTTTGGGAAACATTATTAATAAATATATATATATATATATATATTTATACGGGATACTACACCCTCCCCCACTTAAAAGTATTTGGTCCCCAAATTCAATTACATTATACGGAGACAAGGAGGGTGAGAATTACTTACGGACTTGAATAATTCTGGAAATCTCCTTCTCATAGACTCCTCGATTTCCCATGTAGCTTCTTGTTCTAAACATCGATTCCATTGAATTTTTACCATAGGGATCGTCTTGTTCCTTAGAACTCGGATTTCTTGGTCGAGGATCTTTACTGGCCTTTGCTCATAGGTGAGGTCCTTCTGTATCACCAAGTCAGTGTGATCGATGACGTGTGAGAAATCGTGCACGTATTTCTTTAGCATAGAAACATGAAATACGTTGTGCACTTCTGACAGTTGTGGAGGTAGGGCGATACGATAAGCCACTTCGCCTACCCTTTCCAGTACTTCGAATGGACCGATAAACCTTGGTGTTAATTTAACTTTAACACCGAATCTTCTAATGCCTCGTCCGGGAGATACCTTGAGGAAAACATGATCTCCGACTTGAAATTCCAGGTCTCTCCTTCTGTTATCGACATAAGATTTCTGCCTGGACTGTGCTATCATTAACCTTTCTCTAATGAGTTGTATCTTCTCGGTAGAATCTCGCACCATGTCAGGACCTAGAATTTGTTTTTCACCGACTTCATCCCAGCATATGGGAGATCGGCAACTCCTGCCATATAATGCCTCAAAAGGTGACATTTGTATGCTGGCTTGATAGCTGTTGTTATATGCAAATTCGGCTAGTGGTAAGTGATCACTCCAACTACCACCAAAGTCTATAATGCATGCCCTTAACATATCTTCCACAACTTGATTAGTCCTCTCGGTCTGTCCATCTGTCTGGGGATGAAAAGCAGTGCTGTAGTTGAGTCTCGTCCCCAAGGAGTGTTGCAGGCTCTTCCAGAAATAAGAGGTGAAGCGCGGGTCTCGGTCAGATACGATCGAGACGGGAACTCCATGCAATCTAACCATTTCCTTCATATACAGGGCAGCAAGTACGTCGACTGACCATCGACTTTTGATGGGTAAGAAATGGGCCGATTTAGTTAACCGGTCGATAATTACCCAAATTCCATCATATCCGCCCCTAGACTTGGGCAAACCCATGATAAAGTCCATGCCAATGTCTTCCCACTTCCACTTGGGAATATCCAGCGGATGTAGCTTTCCAGCGGGTTTTTGATGTTCCGCCTTCACTTGTTGGCATGTGAGGCAACAAGACACAAAGTCTGCTACCTCCCTTTTCATGTTAGACCACCAGGAAGTTCTTTTCAAGTCTTGGTACATCTTAGTGGCTCCAGGGTGGATTGTGTACCTCGATCTATGAGCTTCTTCAAGAATCTTCTTCTTCAATTCGGGACAGTCAGGCACACATGTCCGTTCATGAAATAGTAATCTGCCATCAGGTGCCAGCTTGAAATCCAGTCTCTCGTCCAGCTTGCTCTTTATCTCCACTAGCGAGGGATCCTCTTCTTGTAACTTCTTGATTTCAGGTAGCAAATCTGGATTTAGGCTCCTATGAGATAGAATAATACACATGTTCTTCTCATCTGTGCTGATATCAAGCTCAGAGAATTTCTCCAGCAGTTTCCATTCTTGTATCATGCAGTTGGCCAATATTGTTCTCAGCTTTCGACTAAGGGCATCAGCTATGGAATTACCCTTACCAGGATGGTACTGTATAGTGAAGTCGAAATCCTTGAGATACTCGAGCCAACGCCTTTGCCGCATGTTCGGCTCCTTTTGGGAGAATAAGTACTTGAGGCTTTTATGATTGGAGTACATAGTGAATTATTATCCGTAGAGATAGTGCCTCCAGATCTTTAAAGCGAATACTACTGCGGCCAGTTCTAAGTCGTGAACTGGGTAGTTCTCTTCATGTTTCTTCAATTGTCGGGAAGAGTATGCAATGACTCTCCCATTCTGCATCAATACACATCCGAGACCAATACCAGAAGCATCGCTATATACCTCGTATTTTTCTCCTTCCATTGGTAATGATAAGACTGGAGCAGTGGTCAAGAGATCCTTCAATGTTTGAAAACTCTTTTCACAGTCTTCCTTCCACTCATAAGGCACTTCCTTGCGGGTTAACCTGGTCAGGGGAACAGAAATTTTGGAGAAGTCCTTTATAAAACGTCGGTAGTAACCAGCTAGACCCAAGAGGCTCCGAATCTCAGTTACATTTGTGGGTCGTTCCCAATTCTTCACGGCTTCGACCTTTGATGGGTCAACATCAATTCCGTTCTTCGAAATGATATGCCCTAAGAAGGATACTTCCTCGAGCCAAAACTCGCATTTGCTGAATTTGGCATATAGCTTGTTTCCCCTTAATATCTGCAATGCCTTCTTGAGGTGTTCTTCATGATCCTCTTCGGTCTTTGAATAGATCAGAATATCATCAATAAAGACCACAATAAATTGGTCTAAATAGGGCCTAAATATGCTGTTCATTAACTGCATAAAAGCTGCGGGGGCGTTTGTTAGTCCGAAAGGCACACAGTAAATTCGTAATGCCCATACTTGCTTCGGAATGCAGTTTTATGAATATCTTCTTCTTTGATCTTCAATTGGTGGTAACCAGAACGAAGATCAATCTTGGAGAAATATAAAGCTCCAGATAGTTGATCGAACAGCTCATCAATCCTTGGCAGTGGATACTTGTTCTTGATTGTAAGGTGATTTAGCTGTCGATAATCTATGCATAATCTCATCGATCCGTCCTTCTTTTTGACGAACAGCACGGGTGCTCCCCATGGGGAAGTACTCGGCCTGATGAAACCCTTGTTCAATAACTCCATTAGCTGCTCTTTTAGTTCCTTCAGCTCAGTAGGGGACATTCTGTATGGTGCCCTGGAAATAGGACGAGCACCAGGGACAAGGTCGATTGTGAACGACACTTCCCTTTCAGGGGGTAAGCCGGTTAAATCTTCTGGAAAAACATCGGGAAAATCCCAAATTACACGGATGTCTTCAAGTTTAACCTTCTCAACTTCTGTGGCAGTCACGAATGCTATGAAAGTCATGCATCCCTTATTCATAAGTTTACTAGCTCGGAGTGCTGATATAAGAAGTGATTTACTCCGAGGGCTATTGTAAACTAGCTCTGGGAAATCTAGGAAAGTTACCTTGCCATGCCGGCAGTCTACAGTTGCTTGGTATGTGGATAGCCAGTCAGCACCTAGTATGACATCATAACCCTTTATATCTAGGCATATCAGGCCAGCAGGTAAATTATTTCCCTTAATCATCACTTCACAGTTTGGATAGTGATAAGTGCTATCAGACTCATTCCCAAGAGGTGTAGATATGACCAAATCTAACAGTTCATGTTTCTTAGAAAATGAAGCAGCAAAGTTCTTGGAAACGAATGAATGAGTTGCTCCGGTATCGAATAAAACTTGAGCAGTTTTTGAACAAATGGTGAGAATACCTTCCACAATTCCACCTTTAGTGGGTTCCGTCTCTTGGAGAGCTTGCAGACGACCTTGTTTCTTTACCGGACGCTTCTCGTCTTTAGTGTCTTGTTTCTTCATCAGTGGGCAGTCTGGGATTCGATACTCTCGGCTCCCACATCGAAGACAAGCTCCTAACTTTCTCCAGCATTCCTCGGTCTTATGACCAGTTTTATCACAATACTTGTAAATCTCCTTTGATGGTGTGGTGGTGGAGAATGGCATGTCATTCTTCTGGAATTTCTTCGCCTTAGAGGTCTCCCCTCCCATGAAGAATCGCTTCTTGTTGAAGGATTGTTTGAATTTTCCCGGGCTTGTGATGGGTTCCTTCTTGTCTCTTCCTCGGATTTACTCAGATAATTCGGTGGCGTCTTCTAGCAGTTGAGCATGCCGAACCATCTCCGAATAGACTTGGATGTCCATCGGGGCAAGTTGTGTGATATAATGGGGCCGAAGCCCGTTGAGGAATCTTCTCGCCTTCATCTTTTCTGTACACACCAAGTGGGGTGCATACCTAGACAATCTGGAGAACTGGGCCTCATACTCGGCCACTTTCAAGCCCCATTGTTTTAGAACGGTGAATTCCGTGGCCTTCTTTTCCTGGATATGATCGGAGAAGTACTTGTTGTTCAAATACTCCGTGAATTCATCCCATGTAACATGGTATTCTGGAAGTGTTGCTTCTATGGATTCCCACCAGCATTGAGCGTCCCGCTCAAGTTGGAATACAGCCAGTAAAACTTTCTCCTCGTCTGTGCATTGCATTACACGGAAGATTCGTTCCATCTCCTTTAGCCAATTCTCGGCATCCTCGGGGTCGGATGAACCTGTGAACCTTGGTGGGTTCATGTTACGGAAACTCCTGTGGAGGTCACCCGCTCTACGGTTAGCTTCGCCTTGGGCCACTTGCTGTAGTGCCTGTGTAAGGCCGTGCACGGTGCGCTGCAGCTCGCGCCATTGTGCTCTTTCAGCAGCCATGATCCTACAAAATGTTTAGAGTGTTTAAGTAAGATAAGGGTCGGTTTTTACTTATAAGGGTAAAGTCATTAGAAATCTTAACCCATGGCTCTATCCATCTCACCAGGTAAGGTCTACTTATATCCTTAGACATCTCTAACCCTGGACTTAGGTTTTTACCTATCCTTGGACTCAAGTTTTTACATAGATTTCAATTTCTAACCATTTATATTTTTTTTCTAGTTCCCTAGGTTTGAAAACCTAGGCTCTGATACCACGAAGACTGTCACGCCCCGAGCGCGGAAGATTACCCGGAGGCGTGACGCGTCTATATAGATCGTGTCAATCATGTAAATATCAGAGTGCGCAAATAACTAAGATTTAACTCGAAATTTAATACAAATAGTACAAGCTGACAATTGTCACAATTAATCAAAGGACAATTACATGTGTTCCCAGAGTCCAACGACTTGACTTCAAATCTTGAGCAGTTCTAATCAAGTTGACTAATACAAATGACATAGATGAATTGATACAACTGACATAAGTGAACTAATAAAATAACAAAAGGGACATGACAATTTGATAAGTTCACTCTAACACTCATCACTCAGTCTCATTCCGTTCCGAGTGTTGGTTGGCATCCAAATTACCTGAAAATATTAGAAAACAACTAGATGAGCGAATCGCTCAGTAGGAATTACATCTCAAAATTTAACAGGCTTTAAGTGGTTTACAAGTTCAATTAATGTCAATAAAACTATGCATGTAGATGAGTAGATATCAAGGATTGTAAAAATCGACAAGAGCAATGAAGGAATAACAAGTGAGAGTATAAGGATTCCAACTTCAATGCAGCAATAGCAAGAGATTCCAGTAAGTAATAACTGGAATTAACGAAATCTTTCCAAGAGAGTAAGAACTGATGTCAAGCAAGTAATAGAAAGTAATATAAATTCAAGCATGTAAAATTGGAATTGGCTATTTATCAATTTCATTCAAGTAAAATGTTACCCTTCTGCGGGTCTCAAGTCAAATCAATCAAGTAATATCACAAGAATGAGTGGAATGTCTAAAGCCTAGCAAGCAAGTACTCCGGTGCAATGCCAAACACCGTGGTCAATAAACTCCCATGGGCACAAGTACCTTCGGGTGCTCCTCCCAGGACCAGACCGGGCCCTATATGCACAGCATTAATCATGTTTGTTGACATCCACTCTCATTTATAGCCAATAGGAAATTTCAAGGTTTGACCAGTATGATATATAAGGTGGAATTATGGAATGGAATCCAAGGGCGCATTGATGTGTAGGGATGAACTAGAAGTGGAAACCAGTAACGTTTGATACACTGAAAAAAACTAGATAGGAGAGGTGCTTTATGGGCCACCTGACAATTTTAGAAACGACACCCTCACTGTGGGATGCCCTTCCTGGGAATTATACAGGGTTTAGAGGGCCCTGTCAGGAGTTAAATATCACCTCTCAGGCTGCCATCTATCAGTAGAGATGGCAAAAGTGAAAGCCTAACGATCAGGCTAACGCAATGAGCCAGTTGTGTTGACTCAGCAGTTCATCGCGTCAACCCTGTAGTTCATCGCGTCAACCCTGCGAATAGGCTGGGTTGACCCTGTGAATAGGCAGGGTTAACTCTGCAGTTCATCGCGTCAATGCGGTGAATAGGCAGGGTTGACCCTGTCAACAGGCAGGGTCGACTCTGCCAACAGGCAGGGTCGACCCTGTCAACAGGCAGGGTCGACTCTGTCGTTCACTGCATCAACGCGGTGAACAGGCAGGGTCGACTCTGCCAACAGGCAGGGTCGACTCTGCCGTTCACTGCGTCAACACGGTGAACAGGCAGGGTCGACCCTGTCAACAGGCAGGGTCGACTCTGCCAACCGGCAGGGTCGACCCTGTCAACAGGTAGGGTCGACTCTGCCGTTCATCGCGTCAACGCGGTGAACTGACAGGGTCGACTCTATAGTTCAAATCTGCTCAAAATGGCTTAAAGTATTAATCTTTGATTAAGCTAGGGCATTAACCTTTGATTTAAGTTTATTTAGGTAAAACTGATGACATGGATAGATAGAGAAAACTGTAAGGATTATAGATCTTTATTTATGCACTCGGTTCATGCTTTAGTTGCTTAAATATCAGATTTTTAACATGACGTATCATACAAGTTTTCATTTTTAAAGGAACTAAATGGAGACAAGGTTTCTAGATAGGCTACCTAATAGATTAATTAGGTATGCTAATTAGTTAGTAGATCAACTAACATGTTAATTAGGTATGTTAACAGGTTAGTTAAACTAATAAGTTAGGTAAAAACATGATAAAACTTGCGTTAGATGGATATATAGTATGGATATGAAGCTAATACATGCCAACTACCCTAGATTGAAGCTAATACATGCTAATCAATGCTAATCATCTTGGGTATAAGGCTACTACATGATAATTATCTTAGGTACGAGGCTAATACATGCTAATCATCCTAGATTTAAGCTAACACACGCTAATTATTCTAGGTATGAGACTAATACTTGCTAATTATCTTGGGTATGAAGCTAATACATGCTAATCATCCTAGATTTAAGCCAACACATGCTAATTATTCTAGGTATGAGACTACTACTTGCTAATACATGCTAGTTATTCTAGGTATAAGGCTAATACATGCTAATTATCTTAGGTATGAGGCTAATACATGCTAATCGTCCTAGATTTAAGCTAACACATACTAATTATTCTAGGTATAAGACTAATACTTGCTAATACATGCTAATTATTCTGGGTATAAAGTTAATACATGCTAATTATCTTAGGTATGAAGCTAATACATGCTAATCATCCTAGATTTAAGCTAACACATACATTATAAACACTAAATATCGCATGGAAATGAGCCTAAGATGAAATGCCTAGACTAATCATCCTAGATTATCTACTAGTTTAGTTAAAAGTTGAGAACACCTGCCTCTGTGAAGTGGCAGTAGTTGTAGCAAATGGAAGAAGCAACTCTTCCCTTCTCTGCAACCCTTCAGAAGTGTCTCCCCTTCTCAACAGCAAGCCTTCTAGCCAACGAAGGTTTGCTTCGTTAGGAGTATAATATAAGATTTGAGTTGGCAAGAGAGGAAACAAGATCCGTGAAAATCGGATCTCAGTGGGATGCCAGCTTATATAGGCTATTGGGGATAAGGAAATCGAAAGGTTGTCCGGTGGATTGTAGCTCCTATGAGAGGGTGGTTTATTTATTTTAAACTTCCCACTTAACTTTCATGATTTTTATCTTTAAAATTTGATGGAGTTAGTTAATGAAATTTCATGGATAAGATCCTTATATTTTTCTCTATTTTTACATATAATTTCTTTTTAAAAAATTCTTTTTAAATAAAAAGTGATACTATTCATGGCACTATCCATGTATGAAAAGGACAGATGCCAACGCAGGTTTGTCAAAAAAATCACAAGCCTGGAGGGGGGTCGTGTATTGCTAGCCTATCGTATATAATTATTTGGCACAAAAAATAAATTGTGGATGCTAGGATTTAAACCCTGGTCATTGGGTTGAAAGATAAGTTACTTAACCAACTACCCTAGGAAGCCACTTGTTAAGTGAATACTCTTTACATATAAAAACTACGTGTTCCAACTTCTTACTTAATCTAGAGTTTATCTAATATATATTTTTTGGGAAATATTATTAATATATATATATATATATATATATATTTATATGGGATGCTACAGGCCGTTTATTGTGAAAGAGGCTTATTCAGGGAATGCTTACCGCTTAGTGAACGCGGAAGGTGAGGAGCTCTTTGACGCTTGGAATGGGTTGTACCTTAAGCGTTTCTTTCCTTAGAATCTAAACCAGTGCCACCCCGATAGCGAGGTGTCCGTTCCCTTCCTTGCGAGAAAGAGGACCCCGAGCACGGCAATCGCACACTACACGACGTCCCTGGTCGGGTTTCCCACTTTGTAGACAACGTTTCTCCTTGGCCATGCTTTGGGGGGAAAAGTCAAAAGTCCATGTCCGTCTCTTTCTTCGACTGAATCTAGGGGCAAGAGGTGAATAAGGAGGCGACGACCAATCCAAGCACCTTGACGAGAGTAGGTCTCAAATAGGGGCATTCCGTTATGACCTGACGCCACAAGGAAAAGGAAAAGAGCAAAGATAAGGAGCAATCTTCTTGACAAAAGTAAAAGTCTATCTCGAAAGTCCATCAATTATCAATTCCAAAGCTCAAAAGGAAAATAACAAAAGCTAGGCATGGCAAGAGTGGCAGTATAGTTTTCCCGCGGGACGCTATGAGCCCGATCGTATGGGTGCCTAGAGTCGACAAAGGTTTGATGACGGACGTAAAAGCCCCGGCACAACATACCAAGTCTCTGAATAGGTTGACTGGAGAGGAACTCAAGTCTTAAAAACTTTTATATCTGGCCTAAGCTTATCCCCGTGTTCTATTTTTCCTTTTCAGGACTAAGACAAGTACCCTGGGTATGGCCTTGGCAGAGATACCATCACGCAAGTTTGGCCCTGGCCAGGGGTTGTCACCCCCATTACACGCCAACCTCGGAAACTCTGAACGGGATTGGGAGGACCCTTATTCCTAGGGAGGCACTGGTTTTTCAAAATAAAAAAAAATCATATATTTCAAAATCCAAAAAAAAACCATATATTTCAAAACCCAAAACAAAAATCATATATTTTAAAATCCAAAAAATCATATATTACAAAATCCAAAAAAATCATATATTTCAAAATCAAAAAAATCATATATTTCGACATCCAAAAACACTAGATATTTTCAAAAACTCACAAAAATCTAAATGATTGCAAAAATTCCTAAAAAATACCATCATATGCATTGCATGCATTGCATTTGTTTCTTATAATTCTCGCCTATTTGATAAGGCTCCACCCCTTGACCAAATATCAAGAAATGGTCAAATTCTAACTTGCTTTAGGCAAGGGGTTGAGTCTAAGAACATATCTAACTTGTTTCTTATCTAAGTGTGTGCAGAACGCAGGTTCAAGCCCAAGATTGCAAAATTCCAGGTTCAGGTCTGTAACGCACCAGTGTTAGACCGTCACAGCCTTGTAACGGTCACCCTTTGACCGTCACAGTCTTCTAAACTTTAAAATCCATTGGCTCTCAGCAAACCCTCTCTGACGCGTCCACGATCGACCGTCACTTCCCTCTAACGGTCTATCTATGACCGTTACATTCTACAGAGAACAGAAACTCAGTTTTCTGAGTTCACTCCTTCTGACGGCTCTTCGTGAGACCGTCAGACTGTTGTGACGGCCCTATGTAGGACCGTTACAGATTCCAGAAACTCTGCTTTCAGGCCAAGCCAAGGAACAAACTCACGATTCCATCAAATAGGGCGCTTCTATATCATTCCATTAAGTTCAATAATACATAAAATTGATTGATAAAACTTCAAGTTCAGAAATATCATAAGAAATCTCAAGCTACATTCAATTTTCTATCCGCAAGAGGGCGGATCTTGCGCAATTCTTTCACGTAGCTACGGCGTCCCTCGTCATTTTCTTCCACTTCTTCTTGCCACAGGCGCACTTTGCTGACCTCCCACATGGTCAGTGCGTTCCGGATCGCTCTCTCATCTTTTTCGGTACCCATCTTCCTAGCAAGAAGGGGAGGGTAGTGTGATAGTACAGGAACTTCGGTTCGGGGTAGCCCAATTTGAAGATAGCATCGGTGCGGGTTGTAGATCGCCAAGGTAGTGTTCCCCGCTAACTATAGATCAAGGCCTAGTCGCCGTGGTACTCTAAGCAAGGTGCTCCGCAAAACTCTTAGACGCATCATGAACTTCTCTATTGGCAAAGTGTTGAGGAAGAGGCGCCATTCATCTCGTGTTTTCTTGTCCGTCGTCTTGCACTTAACCTGTGAAGAGAAACCGAAGGCACATCCAATAAAGAACAAGGGGTGGCTCCCCAAGATCCGGCTGGATGAAGGTATGTCTTCCTTGGGTTGGAATTTGATTCTCACGCCCATCCAACACTCAAGAAGTATCATAGAGCCGAAAATAAGTCCTCCTACGCAAGCTGAACTAAGTCCTTCATAAAGAAATGAAAGGATCGCTTGAGAAATAGACAAAGCCCGCCACAATCCGCTGATGATGCTAAGGTTTTGAATATCTAGGAGGTGGTCGGTGGTAGTAAAAAGGAAGACTCCGCATAAGCAAATTGACACGGCTTTGGCTATGGCTTCATATCTCTCCCACTTGTTCTTACAATGAGAGACTATCTATTGAGCCATGGGTATCAAGTGAATATGGTTTGCGCTGATCATGGTCCTTACATCCTTCGGGTTGTGTATGAAATCACTTAAGATCAAGGATGGGTCAATAGGTTCGACCGTATGGCACACTAGATCTTCGTCCCCTACTTTAGTCTTAGGAAGGGCTAGGTAGGTCTCTACCTCCTCCAATAGGACTGTAGCTTCAAAGGAAGGGAAGAGGAAGGTGTGTGTTTGTGGATGCCATTACTCTATAAGGGCTAAAATGCTTTCCCAATCTAAAGACAATTTTTGGAAGTTCTTGGCCAAAACTAACAAAGGTTAGAGGTGCCATGCCCTAAGGATGGATAAAACTTCTAAAGGGAGTTCTTTGACCATGGGAGCTACCCACCTTAAGTTGGAGTAACACCTTGGACCAAGAAGAGGCTAAAAAAAGAAGAGGAAGAAGAAAGAAGAATCATAAGTGGTATAGAAAAGTGCAGAAATTGATGAACTTTTGAAGTCAATTGAGACTTACCACTCTTTAAGCACTTGAACTCAGATGCTTGGGGATGGATGTCAGCCTTTGCAGTTCCCCATGCTCCTTCTTGGCTACTTTAGGGCCGGTGTAGACTCTCTCCTCCATGCCCATCGCTCTGAAGCTTCTCTTCATGATGTTCCTTGCCCTTTGATGGAGTTCTCAACCCTTGTAGCAGAGAATTAATGAAAGCTGTGATTTTTGGGCTTGTTCCTAGTTTATAAAGGCTTGATTTTGGTGCTAGAAAGATAAGATTGGGGTTAGAAAGCCTTATCCTAAGCCTAGGAGGGTTCTAGTATGGATTAAGGTCTTCTTGTCTCGAGGTTGGGCTCTCGCAGCAGAATCCGTGTCGGAGTACAGTTTGTTCTCTGACGGTCTATCGTAAGACCGTCACATGGTTCTGACGCTCCATCTTTGGACCGTCACATTTCCTGCTGCGCGTTGTTAGCTCAATCTCGCTCTGTCATGTCTGACGGTCTAATATTGGACCGCCACAGATCCCTGACGCTCCATGTCTGGACCGTCACATTTCCTGTTGCACTTTTTTAGCCCAATATCGTTCTGTTATGTCTGACGGTCTAGTCTATGACCGTCACCTGATTCTGACGCTCCATCAGTGGACCGTCACATTTTTTGCTATACGATTTTCAGTCCACCCTCTGTCGTCTCTGACGGCCTGATCTTGGTGCGTTACATGGGTCTGACGTTCCTACACTAGACCATCACACCTTCTGCTGCAGGTTTATGTTCTTTCCATTATCCTTTGATATCGCCTGTCGGTCTTACACATTATCCCCATTCATTTACATTCCCATCCACGCATTTATTTTCACCCATTTACTCACACATCCATACTCACATTCATCCATTCATTCATACACACATAAAAAAATAAAACATATTTTTTTTTTCATTTTATTCCATTTCATTCACATAAGTCATGTACAAGTATGGGTATCAAAGAAGAAAGAAAATACAAGTCATTCGGCCGGTCTATCTCCTGGGCCGTCACTATCGCCAGTGCCCTCATGTCGCTTTGCTGGTGACTCCTAGACGCTGCTCTCCTCCCCCCGATGTCATCTCTGGTCTACCTCCTCATTCCTCCGATGGCCGGAGGAGCTGGTGAAGTAGCCTCGGAATCCACTGCTGGGTGCAACGCTCTGGCTCCTACTGCTAGTCCCCGACTTCTTCCCTAAAAGTCGAAGGGCCTCTTTCATTCCCGCAATCACACCCTTCATTTCGATGGTCTGCACTCGGAACTGATCTCGCTCTCCCCTCAAATGCGCAACGTCAGCTCTAAGTCACTCCACCTCCTCATCATCTGCACGCCGGCGGGTCTCTCCTGCGCTCAGTCTGGCAACCTCCGCCCGGAGATGGGCAGCGTCGGCTACCGCTGCAGTCAGCTCTCTCGCCTGCATTTTGCATTGTCAGTCCATTAAGCATTTGGTGTTTGCATCATAAGCATTTTAAGTCTAAAAAAAGCATAAGGATTTAGATTCTTACCCGGTCCGCGAGGGTAGCCTCCGCCTCCTCGGCCCGAGCTACCGCTCGAGTAAACTCTACATCTCGCTTAGCCCGTCCCCCGGCAGGCTGTGAAGAGGAGGACGGTGCATCTTGTTGTGTCCCTTGTTCTTTGATGATAATGTGGTGTTTTAATGATAGCAACATGAATAAGTCACCATATTGTTAAACTAATAACATCACATTGAGTAATGCATGATATGTCTGAACTGTTTCTGTGGAGAATGCATGAGTGTGCTAGCTCTAGTCTATGCATTGCATATAGTCTATACATTCACAGTATTGCATAGGTGCATTCATCAGTTCATTCATCAGTTCATACTGTCTATACACAGATGCATGTGAGGTCCTGTTTGCACGCTGAAGTTTGTACATTGCTCTGCTTCAGGCTGAGCAAGTCTATACACTGCTGCACGTTCATTCAAAGTCCATACATTGTCCTGTAGCATGCACAAGTTTGTACATTGTCATGCACACACCCACAGGTCTACACATTGCATTGCAGCATGAACAATAGAGTCTATACATTACATTGTGTTGTATTTGTGCATCGTTTCGAACAAGTCTATACATTCCTGACAGCATGCCTGAACCTTAATAGTTGAAGTCTGTACACTCGTCTTCATGCATATGCAAGTCTATACATTCTGTTGGTATGTCTGTGCTTCATGCAATTAGTCTGTACAGGGTATTTCATGCATGCTATCAAGCCAGTACAAGTCCATACATCTGCAGGCTAAGTTGCTAAGTCTATACAGAGTCTTTGTAGCGTCTGGCCAGCAAGTCTACACATTGCATGTGTCGCAGACATAGCAAGTCTACACATCACATACAAAGTCTGTACAGCCCCTTGCATTGCACATCACAGACAAAGTCTGTACAGCCCCTTGCATTGTTCTTAAAGTCTATACATTCTTGCATGTTCTTAAAGTCTATACATTGGCAAGTCTGTACATCGGACTATTCATGCATCACTCCATTTGTGCAAGTCTGTATAGGGTCTAGTTCAATCGGCTTGTTCATTCATTCATCGAACAAGTCTATACATTCATGGCATATGTGCAACGTTTGTTCTACAAGTCTGTACATTGTCAGTGCATCATATGAAGTCTGTACAGAGTCTTATTGCAAGTCTGTACATCGCATCGGTTGTTCATAGCAAGTCTACATGTATTACATTAAGTCTATACAGCCTGTGTTCGCAACACAGAGTCTGTACATTGTTCATGCATGTGCACATTCTTGCTACAAAGTCTATACATCGTTCGTCTCACATAAGATGCAAAGTCTATACATCATCTTGGCCGTCGTCTATCTGCACGTTGCTAAGTCTGTACATTGCATCGTCTCATGTTGCGTCTCAGCATGTCTATACATTGCAGCATGCATTCACTGTTAAAGTCTATACAGACTTCAGCGTCTCATTCAGCGTCTCTCTTTGTGTCTCACTGTTCAAGTCTATACATTCATCTGTTGAAAATGGAGCAAGTCTGTACATCGTGTGTTTCATGCATTGGAAGTCTATACATTGGGAGTTTTACCGACGTTGCACTCACAAGTCTATACATTGGTAGCTTTACCTACGTTGCACTCCTAAGTCTATACATTGTGAACTCTCAAGTCTGTACAGACCTTGCTTAGCTCAAGTATGTACATCGTCCATCACTCCTTTGGCAAGTCCATATATTGTGAAAGTCTATACATTCCTCATTGACTTGCCTCAACTCTCAAGTCTGTACATTGCATCGTTTCTTCATGCATTGCATAAAGTCTGCACATTGTGTGCTGCATGCTCACTGTCTTGCTTGCATGAATAAAGTCTGTACATCCGTTTGCCAGCATATTAACACAAGTCCATACACTGTCTGACTGCATATCACAAGTCCATACATTGTCTATCTACATAACACAAGTCCATACATTCTTCAGTTCAGTTCGTAGCTGAGTATGAAGTCTGTACAGTCTATCAATGTCTCACTTAGTGTCTCTGTGCTGGTCAAGTCTGTACATGGTCTTGTTGGTCCAACATCAAGTCTGTACATCATTTAGTTGCACGCCATAGAGTTGAGCATGTCTATACATCAGTCTGCCTTGCTTCTTTCCATAGCAAGTCTGCACACTGTCTGGTCACACACACTCATAAGTCTACACATTACACTATATGCATACTACATTGCATCCAGCATGTCTGTACATTAAGGTCGCATGCTGGGATTCAAAGTCTACACATTGCAATGTTTACACACTACACATTACTCCCTACAGAGTATGTACAAGGTTTGTTGTCTTAAGCTGATGATTCTCTTCGACTGACTGACAGGTACTGTCTCGAGGAGATTAAGAAGGCTCATGATCCAAGGAAGGACGAGGAGCCCAGATGGTGACACGTGTACTGAAAGCCTGCTGGATGCTGCCACGTGGTCTAAGCCATTGGGCGGGAGATGTGGAGAGCACACGCCCTTCCTGCTGCTGGTATATATATAGAGTTTCTTCCTTCAGAAGAAGGAGATCGACTGAAGCAGAGGATAGCCTGCACGATCCTGTGAGAAAGAAAAGAGAAGCAGAAGAAGCAGAGAAGAAAAGGAGAAAGAGAAGAGGAGCAGAAGAGAAAGAAGAGAAAGAGAGAGTTAGAGAGCTCGAGCAGAGAAAGAGAGAGTGTGATTAGCAGAAGAAGAAAAAGAGAAAGAAAGATAGTGAGATCGAGAGAGATCTGCCTTCACTGGACCGTGGATCAAATCCAGGCCAGTCAGCTCCTTGTGAGCCACATTCATGCTTCATTGTTTATAGTTTTCATTACTGTAGTTTCTTGTTTTTGCTTTCCTTTTAAACCTCTCTTCAAGCTGTCTGTCAGCAGTGCAAGCTGTGATGAACAGCGGAAAGGTGGATACCTCGGACGGGTAAAGCTGTAGTCCCCAGCGGATGGCAAGCTGTGTTGCCCAGGGGATGGCAAGCTGTGTTGCCCAGCGGTTTTATGGCAAGCTGTGATGCCCAGCTGTTCAAGCTGTGAGTCAGCGGAATCCACACTCGGGTTTGAGTGTGGGGTGGATGTAGGTCTGGAGGACCGAACCACCCAAAAATCCTTTGTGCACTGTGGTTTGTATTTCCTTATCTGATTGGCGCTAGATGAATGCTTAGGGACGATATGGTTTTATTGCACACTGTGTGTTCGATTGTAGCTTTGAGAGTCCTTTGACATTGTTCCTAAGTCACTAGTCAGTTCATCTATAAGCATTTCACTTGACTTAGTGAATCTGAATTCCGCAATTGCTTATTGGACTTCTGTTAGTATCAGGAAAAATTTTTAATTGGGCGAATTTTTTAAGGGGAGATTCGTTCACCCCCTCTGAATCTACTGCACTGAACCCAACAATTGGTATCAGAGCGGGTTGTTGTGCATAGGATCTTACAATCCGTAGCAGATCCTGCATTTCTGGTTGGTGCATTGCAGAGTGGGCTTCCTGTGTTCTGTGTTTTGTTTCACCGATTTAGTTTCTTGATTTGCTCATCTGACTTCAATGTATTCATCATATCTCGATGGCTAATCCTCCGATATTCAGAGGTAATAACTTTGATTCTTTGTTAGAAAATTTCCATCGGTATGTAAAATCTACTGATCAAAATCTTTGGAAGGTAATAACTCATGGTCCACACAAATTATCAAAAGATAAATCTAGATGGACTGAGAAGGACAAATTGAAAGACTCTGTCAACACTAGATATTTAGTTTTAATGAAAGAATCAATTGACAGAGCTCTAATCGAATGTATTTCTTCTTGCAGGTCTGCCAAAGAAATTTTGGAAAAACTAAAGTTAATCAGGAATCACAGCAAATGCTTGATGGCTGATCGGAGAAATGATGATGATGAAACCTCATCTCAGGTAAGCTCTGAATCTGAAGAACTTTCGATTAATGATCTATAGAATATAAATGAGGAACTTAATGATAGATGTGAAAGATTAAAATCTGAGAATAGAAGATTGAAAAAAAAATGTGATCAGATAAATTTGAAAGCTTCCTGTGAAAAATGTCCAAATCTGAAACAATCTTATGATGCATGTATGTTAGATGTTCAAAACTTTATGGAACAAAATGGTTCTCTAAAACTTGAAAATCAAACATGTTTGGACAAAATATCTGAACTAGATAATCATCTTATTAAGATGAAAAATGAGCATCTAAAAGGCATGCAAGAATTGATTAAGATAAATTCTGTAATGGACAAACTGAAGTCTGAAAATGTTGAGGTTCAAAAGCATAATGAAGATCTCAAGGCTAGTCTGAATAAAATCAACAAGGAAGCAATGCATATTTCATCTGTAGAGTCAATATGCAATATGTGCTCAGCTCTAAGAGAACGTAATGAAGATCTTTTTAGTGAGAATGAATGGATGAATAAATAAATAACTGTGTTTAAAGAGGATAACAAAACTCTACTTGCTGAGAAAATCAATGTGAAAGAAAGGGAAGAGGAACTAATTGAAAAACTGGAGCTGATGTCTGGAAGAGAGAGATGTGTTGGTAATGAAATTCAGAATAAAAATTTTGAGGAAGAAAACACTGAATTGAAAGCTGAAGTTGAAAAATTGAAATGGTTAAACACTGGCTTGTCTGAAAGACTTCTCACCACAGAAAAGGGAAAAGCTGTCTGTGATGAAGAACTAAAAATCTTGAGCAATCTGGAACAAGAGGTTGAGAAGTATAAAACTGTAAATAAAGTCTTAAGTGAATGTGTCAATTGCAGTGAACAGGAGATAGCCAGTTATGAGCTTCATATAGCATCTTTGGAAAATAAAATTTATGATCTGGAAAGTTCAGAAATTGAGTCTGCTATCATAAAAGGAAAGATGAAAGATGTCATGAAAAGTGAGGATAAAAACTCAAAAAGGGGGATAAGCTGTAGTTCTGATGTTAAGAAAATTACTAGAAACCAGCTATACACTACTTTTGTGCAAAGCTCTGATGTAGCTGGTACTTCAAGTCAATCCCCAAAACAAAATAAAAATCAGAAATCACCTTCAACATCTGTATTTCAGTTCAAAGCCAAGAAAAATGAAAAGCAAACGAAAATTGTGAAAGGAGGTAAAAAATTGAAAAAGGATGGTCAGATGAACAAAGTTAAAAATGTCTCTGCTTGTACTGTGAATTATGCTAGCTGTGTGGAGTCTAATAGGTTAATGCATGCCACTCACAAATCATCTACTCATTCGCATGCATCTGAGAAGGAATTCTCATGTTATTACTTTGGCAAAGCTGGACATATCATGGACGATTGCGGACTATTAAAAGAAGACGAGCATGCAAATAAAACACTGCATTCTAGGAATTCATCTGATAGAAACCATGCCACTAAGAAATTTGATGCATCCTTTTATTACTGTGGTAGGCGTGGTCATCTAATGAATGCATGTTTTAAAATGAAAGAAGACAACAATGTGAATTCTAGATTTTTCACACATGCTCATGGCCAACATAGATATAAATCTACTTCAAGCCAGCATATTATTTGTTTCACTTACAACAAGCTAGGGCACAAGGCAAACGAGTGCTGGACTGAAAAATATTGGGGTCACAATAACTCAAAAGGCAAGCATCTTAGATGCTTTGAATGTGGGAAATATAGTCATGCAGTCAAGGACTGCTGGCATGTTCAGGGAACTCATATTAACTTCAAATCTGCTGAATTCCCCAGAACAAGAAGTGCAAATATTTCATGTTTTAACTGTGGCAAGGTAGGTCACAGATTTACTGAATGTTGGTCATCAGGTAATAAGAAACAAACTGCTCATGCATACAACAGAACAATTCATGCTCAGTTTCATAGGTCTCATGCTGCTGTTGATATGCATCATAGGACCAGAAAATTTGCTGTTTCATGTAGATACTGTGGAAAATCTGGTCATTCCATGGATAACTGTTACCTGATGGATCATGATGATAAAATTGCTAAAAGATTGTTCAGAACACCCATCAGGGCTAATTCAGGACCCAAGACTTCTTGGGTTCCTACAGGATCAAATTGATTAACATCTTTGCGGGTGTGCCTTGGAAGCTGAAGAATAAAGGGGTTAATAATCCAAGGCACTCAAAAAAATTTGAACCCCAGGACTGCACTATTCAGGTCAGTTCTGAAAACTAAGTTTAAATTCTGTCTTCTGAATTTGTGTGCTCTAAATGCCTGCATTTCATGTTAACTCTTTTGTGCATCATCTAACTGAATCTAATTGAAAATCTGAAATGCACATGGAAATAATTGTAGTTTATCTCTGAATGCATTACATATCTATGTCATGATGCATGATATGTCAAACTCCCTGCATGTTGTATTACATTGATTTGCATGACCATCATGGTATATTAAATGGAACAGTGCTGAAGGGCAGATGGAGTATGTCTGGATGCTACTGCCATGTGTGAGGTGGTCCTTGGACCAAGTCCTCCGCATAGTACCATGGGTCAAGTCATATAGAGTAGTGTATTGCATATCATGTTGATCTGTTGGTGCTAAACTGAAGTTTTCTGAAATATAAATTGAACAATCATGCTTATGGTAATTCTCTTCTGTCTAATTTGCATGAATCATATCTGAATGCAAAATTTGATATCATGTGATGTGCTTTCAATACATTTCATTCATACAGTCAGGGGGAGTCCAACTATTTTTGATCAATCATATTGCTGCTTATGTTTTATCCTTCACATCATGCACTTAGTCAGGGGGAGCTCAACTTGTCTTGACCAACCATTCTGCTGCTCATGCTTGCTATTGTCATGATGAATCTAGACAGAGGAAGCTTTCTGATTATCTCATTCACTTTCACCTGAAATCCTCCTGTCTAGTTTATTGGATCTTCTAATGCTCTCAGTTTGGTTCAATTGAATTCTCTGCTGTCTTCACCAAAATAGCTGATCTGTCTGAATTCCAGACTCAGCTACTGTCTGTTGATAAACTCTCTTCTAATGCTCCTCTATATTGGTGATTTACTCTTCCACCAGCTTATGCTCATCCTTCATACATCTCTCAGCTGGTGTGACTGATTTGGTTCTACTATTGATAAGTTGGTCAGCAAAATTTTTCTTTTCTGGTCTGAGGAACTTAAGCTGCATGTCATGCAATTCAGTCTGAGAACTTTTTAGAAATTCCTATCATATAGGTTTAAGAATTACCACTGAATCAGACTGCTATAAGATTAATGTATTCTCAGATTTGTAATTAAATGAATTGAAAATATCTGAATGATAAGGTTTAATAAACTTTAACCACATGTGTCATAAAGACCTTAGACTCACTCATCAGATATCTGAAAATTTGAAATCAGGGTTTCTTTGGTTAAGATGCATAGAGTGAGTATTGTTGTTAAACATTAACTTTGAAAAATTTGACAGGAAATAAAATCAGTGAGTAATGAAAAGACTTTGTTCACTGAGAAACGGGGTCCTCCATCAAAGAAATGGAGTGAACCCAAGTCATGAAGTGTCATAGTCACTTAAAATGAAAATTCATTGAGAACCTGACAGAGCAATAGCATTTCTATGTTGAGTAACTGGGGAGGCCTCTGATCAAGGTGTCTTCTCATGTAAAAAGACACTTATATTGCTAACTATGTTCTCTAAGTTGAGAGGCAATGACAGTTATCACACTAAGTAACTGGGTCACTTCACCTGAGACGTATTGTGCCTCATGTAAAAAGGTGTTGATCAACCTAAATTGCTCAGGAAAAATATAATGTGCTTCATATGAAAAATATATTAAAATTTCTGTCAACTCATGTTCTTAGAAAAGTGGTTAACCTCAGTACTAATCTGCGTTTCTTTCAAAGGAGCTATTGAGATCATGTGTGTAAGATAAAAGATGATTGTTTTTTAGTGTTTTCTGACTAATTGGTTCACCCTTATTAAAACTTAGATTCAGATATGAGTATTGAGTTTAATTTGACAAATTTGGTATACATCAAAATTAAATCAGATTGGTTAAGTTGCCACTTCATAACCCTTTATGATAGAAGAGTCTATACTTCTTAAGACTTATTGAAGTGGTGCAAGCATTAAAATCCCTCATGATCAGATTCATTCATGATCAACAGTAACTGTATTAACAAATCCTCTCTTATCAGTTGACTGATTCCATCTACATTTTTCTGACCATACAAATGTGAGGTGCCACTCCCATTATTATCTTGTTCACTTGCAGCCTTCTGAACTTCAGAATCCTTATGGTGGTGGAGTTCAGATTGATTCCTGAGATGTACTCCTCTCTACACTGTTGGAATCTTCCATCTTATTTTGCAACCAGTTCTGGTTCTGTGGACTTTCCACCCGTTTCATTCTGTTCATGCATATGTGAGGTGCCACAACCAGAATTCAGATTGTTTGTAATGGCTGATTTCAGATTGATTTATTGGATAACCAGAGTTCCTTCCTGCACTTCAGGGGGAGTTATGGTTTATCTGCATTTAAGAGGAGAGTAGTTCTGCATGCATATTGATAGGGGGAGAGATGTTTTCTTGTCATAAGGGGGAACTCTATTTTGGTGACATATGTTTCATTCTCTGTATTTGTGTGCTGAATTTTGTCTCTCAAACCATCTCCTTTTTGCTTATGTCAAAGGGGGAGAATAGTTTGACGAGTCAGTGTGACTCATTATGTTGCCATCATCAAAAAGGGGGAGATTGTTGTGCCCCTTGTGCTTTGATGATAATGTGGTGTTTTAATGATAGCAACATGAATAAGTCACCATATTGTTAAACTAATAACATCACATTGAGTAATGCATGATATGTCTGATCTGTTTCTGTGGAGAATGCATGAGTGTGCTAGCTCTAGTCTGTGCATTGCATATAGTCTATACATTCACAGGATTGCATAGGTGCATTCATCAGTTCATTCATCAGTTCATACTGTCTATACACTGATGCATGTGAGGTCCTGTTTGCACGCTGAAGTCTGTACATTGCTCTGCTT
Organism: Amorphophallus konjac; assembly: GCA_022559845.1. Classification (NCBI taxonomy): domain Eukaryota; kingdom Viridiplantae; phylum Streptophyta; class Magnoliopsida; order Alismatales; family Araceae; genus Amorphophallus; species Amorphophallus konjac. Next base: position 284,904,008 of record CM040124.1, on the reverse strand, counting down.
CAGGCTGAGCAAGTCTATACACTGCTGCACGTTCATTCAAAGTCCATACATTATCCTGTAGCATGCACAAGTCTGTACATTGTCGTGCACACACCCACAGGTCTACACATTACATTGCAGCATGAACAATAGAGTCTATACATTACCTTGTGTTGTGTTTGTGCATCGTTTAGAACAAGTCTATACATTCCTGACAGCATGCCTGAACCTTAATAGTTGAAGTCTGTACACTCGTCTTCATGCATATGCAAGTCTATACATTCTGTTGATATGTCTGTGCTTCATGCAATTAGTCTCTACAGGGTATTTCATGCATGCTTTTAAGCCAGTACAAGTCCATACATCTGCAGGCTAAGTTGCTAAGTCTATCCAGAGTCTTTGTAGCGTCTGGCCAGCAAGTCTACACATTGCATGTGTCACAGACATAGCAAGTCTGCACATCACAGATAAAGACTGTACAGCCCCTTGCATTGCACATCACAGACAAAGTCTGTACAGCCCCTTGCATTGTTCTTAAAGTCTATACATTCTTGCATGTTCTTAAAGTCTATACATTGGCAAGTCTGTACATCGGACTGTTCATGCATCACTCCATTTGTGCAAGTCTGTACAGGGTCTAGTTGAATCGGCTTGTTCATACATTCATCGAACAAGTCTATACATTCATGGCATATGTGCAATGTTTGTTCTACAAGTCTGTACATTGTCAGTGCATCATATGAAGTCTGTACAGAGTCTTGTTGCAAGTCTGTACATCGCATCGGTTGTTCATAGCAAGTCTGCATGCATTACATTAAGTCTGTACAGCCTGTGTTCGCAACATAGAGTCTGTACATTGTTCATACATGTGCACAGTTCTTGCTACAAAGTCTATACATCGTTCGTCTCACATAAGATGCAAAGTCTATACATCGTCTTGGCCGTCGTCTGTCTGCTCGCTGCTAAGTTTGTACATTGCATCATCTCATGTTGCGTCTCAACATGTCTATACATTGCAGCATGCATTCACTGTTAAAGTCTATACAGACTTCAACGTCTCATTCAGCGTCCCTCTTTGTGTCTCACTGTTCAAGCCTATACATTCATCTGTTGAAAATGGAGCAAGTCTGTACATCGTGTGTTTCATGCATTAGAAGTCTATACAGTGGGAGTTTTACCGACGTTGCACTCGCAAGTCTATACATTGGTAGCTTTACCTAAGTTGCACTCCTAAGTCTATACATTGTGAACTCTCAAGTCTGTACAGACCTTGCTTAGCTCAAGTATGTACATCGTCCATCACTCCTTTGGCAAGTCCATACATTGTGAAAGTCTACACATTCCTCATTGGCTTGCTTCAACTCTCAAGTCTGTACATTGCATCGTTTCTTCATGCATTGCATAAAGTCTGCACATTGTGTACTGCATGCTCACTGTAGCAACCCTGATAAAAATAAGATTTTTAAATAAATTAAATTAAAATAAAAGATAAGTAAATAGATGACAAAGAGTCTAAATGGGTAAATCATTAATCAAGAAGAAATAACGCCTTTTATCAAGGCGCTGATTCAAAAGGAAACGCCTCTGGATAAGGCGTTAATTTAAAAGGGACGCCTAGACAATAGGGCGTCAAATTTCAAACGACGGGAAAAATAAAAATTAAGGAAAAGAAATGAAACGCCCTCTACATGGGCGCGTTTACATAAGTAACGACGCTAGACAAGATGTCAATTTAAATTCGACGCCCTCACTTAAGACGTTAATTCAGTTCGAGTTTCGTTCGACCCAGGAGTTTATCCAGGGCAAGTTCTGGATAACTACGTCGAAGGTGGAATACGGTAAGGACTCTATCATGGAAGTATTACTTCCAATACAACTCTAACCCTATTAGGATCCCCAAAATCCAATAAATATACTCCCTAATCAAGCCCTGATCGCTATTTTGGCGTTCGTCTGTTGCTACCGTACACGAAGAACAGGTAGTGTTCTTCTTTTCCTTCAGTCACGGTTTAAGGAAGATAATGATCGTTCGTCTTTCCTTCTTCCTCTGCAGGTTGCCTGCAACGTGAAGAAACTCTCATATAGTTGAAGGACGAGAAGTTCTTCATCTTGTTTTCTTCTTCCGGCGATCAGGAAACTCTGTTGCAAACAGAGTATCATCTCTTCACATCTTTTATGTATCTTTCTCTAAACCAGGTAGGTTTTCTCAAGAACGTAGCCCAAACCAACTCCAGTTGCTAGTAATACTTTCTGTCATTCATGCATATAGTTTGATTATGGTTTCAGATATTTTTCCATGTAATTTTAAAAGGAAACGCCCTTGACAAGGACGTTAATTTAAATAAGCGACCCACACTAGGGCGCTCATTATTATTTTGACGCCATGCCCATAAGTCGTCAATTACATGTAATTAACAAATACCCACGTATAAAAATTTAATATCTATGTAACCATGAACCTAATATATTGCATGAGTATACTTGTGAAATCCTGCTATTTTTTCCTGTCATGATCATGTACCCTCTTTCCTGAAATTTTAAAAAAATAGGTAAATTCTTGAATTCACGACCTTGTCTAGGTCGTCTCTTATTGAACTGACGCCCCAGACCAGGGCGCTAGTTGACAAGTAACGCCCCTGTCCAGGGCGCGTTTTTGTAAAAATTCCAGAATATTGATTTTCTACAAAATAGAAATATTGAAGGGACGGCTAATGTATACGTCGTCAAATTGTGAATAAACGCCCCTGAGTAAGGCGTTAATTGGATAATTAATGACTTAGCTTAAGTCACTATTTTCTGTATTACTGTTTTACACTGATTACTGTCACCGAAGGGTTATATATATATATATATATATATATATATATATATATATATATATGTAATAGGCACTATATTCCGTTCCGTGAGTATAGTCCCACGTTTCATGATGATTTATCGTTTACCCACTAATTCTCATTGACATACAAGCTCTCCATTGGACATTCCGTTCCTTTGGACTAGCGAGTTAGTCATAGAGACCTCCAAAAGACTCCTCGAGCCTTGGATTCCCTCAAGGCCGACTGAGCTGGTTGTACCATAAAAACCCATTACACTATTTTGCCATGTCACTCTATAGAAACATGATATACCGGCCCTCATGTTATGCAAAGTGTGTATCATGAGAATTTTCTTAATGGGATGAGGTTATCATGCCCTTTGATGCTGTTCTTGTAAACCCCAATTCTATATTCAACATGATGTTCTTGTGGACCTCAATTCTATATTAAGAATGAGGACGTCTTGCCATTGATGTGCGGTTCATGTGGACCTCAATTCTATATAAAGAATGTCCATACTTATTGATCTTGGTACCCAAGTTAGGGAACCAATCCCACCTAGTTTTATCAATAATCATGATTGTACCGTTATTATCGTCATTCTATGTCAAGTGTCATATTTATGGACTCTATTCTTTCAAAGTCTAATCTACGTATCTATAAGCTTTATCCTTGAAATTCCATATTGGCTATATACAAAAGTAGATGTTAAAATACATGATTAATGCCTGCGCATATAGGGCCCGATCTGGTCCTGGGAGGAGCACCCGAAAGTATTTGTGCCCATGGGAGTTGATTGATCACGGTATTGGCATTATACCGAAGTGCATGACTAGCTTCATTGAACATTCCACAAATCTTGTACTTGTACTTGACTTGATATTACATGACTTGCGTGGCCCGAAAAGGGTAATTGCATACTTGCTTGACTTGAAACAAAATAGCCAAATTCCAACATAACATGATAAGTTTACTTGCTTGAATATCTTGATATCTTTTGATATAAGTTCTTGAAAGTTCATGACTAGTTCTTCTTGCCATCTTATTGTTATACACTCTCTCTATCTTGTCGTTTTATGCGAGCATGCATAGCTATAGTACATTCATGAAAGATGTAATTACTTAAACCCATTGCTAGTTCTTGAGCTATAATTTCCTACTGAGCGTTCGCTCACTCCGTGTTTCCCTATGTTTCAGGTAAGTCCGACGATGAGGGAACTCAATCTGAAGGGGATAGTCAAGAGTGAAAGAGTTAGAGCTACTCAAGCATCAATTTAGTCCTGTCTTTTCTCTATTTTTGTTGAGTCAAGCGTTGTATTTTATTTTATTGAGTCTAATATTTGCAAGGGTTTGTAATAGATATATTCTTATTAAAGGAATTAATGGATTGGGTTATCTTTATATTTGCACACTCTGTCTTTGTGTCGAATACACTACTACTCTGATTGACATGATTGATATAAACTCGTCACGCGTCTCTGGGTATCTTCTGCTCTCGGGGCGTGACAGTTTTTGTGGTATCAGAGCCTAGGGTATTCAATTCCTAGGAAAACCCAAGTCCAAGGATAGGTTTAACCTTTAACCGGTGAGATTGGGTAGAACCAAGGGTTGAGTTAACATAAAAACTTAAAAGCCCTTAACGCAAGTATATACTAATATAGTTATTGTAATTGTAGGATAATGGCTGCCGAACGTGCTCAGTGGCGCAACATGCAGCGTACACTCCAAGGCATGACCCAAGTGCTGCAACAAGTTGCACAGGGAGGTGCACAACGAGCCGGAAGTCTCCACCAAGTCTTCAAGAACATGAACCCTCCCAAATTCTTGGGTTCTACTGATCCGGATGACGCAGAGCACTGGATCAGGGAGACGGAGCGTATATTCCGTGTTATGCAATGCACGGATCAAGATAAAGTCTTATTAGCTACTTTCCAACTAGTAAGGGATGCCCGATGCTGGCGGGAGTCAGTCGAAGCTACTATAAATCAAGACCAAATTACTTGGGAAGAATTTGTTGAACATTTCAACAATAAATATTTTTCAGACCGAGTCCAAGAAAAGAAAGCTACCGAATTTGCCGCACTCAAGCAACGGTCATTATCGGTGGCGGAGTACGAGGCACAATTCTCTAGATTATCTCGGTATGCTAAGCACTTAGTTAGCACCGAGAAGATGAAAGCTAGGAGGTTCCTTAATGGGCTCAAGCCCCAATATATTACCCAGCTGGCGCCAATAGATATTCAGGTCTACTCAGAGATAGTACGCCGAGCTCAATTGTTAGAAGATGCCACGGAGCTATCAGATAGAATCCGTGGGAAGGATAAGAAGGAACAAGTTACAAGTTCGGGTTCCTTTAAACCCAACTTCAAGAAGAGGCCTAGTACTGGAGGTACTTCTTCTCAAGACCAAAAATTTAAGAAGACCAAGCCCTTCTCTATCACTACTACACCTTCGAATATAATATGCAAGTATTGTGACAAGGCTGGTCATAAAGCTGAAGAGTGCTGGAGGAAACTTGGAGCATGTCTCCATTGTGGGAGCCGTGAGCATCGGATTCCCGATTGCCCATTACTTAATGATCAAATCGGTGACGGAAAGCGCCCAGTAACCAAGAACGCTCGTCTTCACGCAATTAAGGAGACTGAAGAAGAAGAAGGCGGACTAGTAGAAGGTACACTGAAAGTTTATTCCAAGTATGCACATGTCTTATTTGATACGGGTGCATCACATTCTTTTATTTCCAAGAAGTTTGCTAACCCACTACCTATGGAACCGGAATGGATGAAAATAATTTTATCTACTCCTCTCGGAAACGAAGCCGATATTACTCACCATTATCAAAACTGTGAAGTCTTGGTAAAAGGAAGAAATCTTCCTATCGATCTCATATGTTTAGATCTAAAGGAGTATGATGTCATACTGGGAGCGGATTGGTTATCCAAATACCAGGCAACAGTCGATTGTCATAACAGCAAAGTTACCTTCAGAAACTGTCCAGAACTAGTCTATTCTAGCCCCAAGAGTCGGAGCGAGTCACCTCTTATTTCGGCTCTCCGAGCTCACAAGCTAATAAAGAAAGGATGTGTATCTTTCCTTGCATTTGTCACGATTAAGGAGAATAAGGAAACTAAGATAGAAGATATCCCAGTTGTGCGAGAATTTCCGGATGTGTTTCCGGAAGATCTGCCTGGATTACCCCCACAAAGAGAAGTGGCCTTCACCAGCGACTTAGTCCCTGGTGCTGGTCCAGTTTCTAAGGCACCTTATAGAATGTCCCCTGCCGAACTCAAGGAGTTAAAGGAGTAATTGATGGAACTTCTTAAGAAAGGATTCATTAGACCGAGTACTTCCCCATGGGGAGCGCCTGTATTATTTGTAAAGAAGAAGGATGGATCCATGAGACTATGCATCGACTATCGACAGTTGAATCATCTCACTATCAAGAACAAGTATCCACTACCGAGAATCGATGAGTTATTTGATCAAATATCTGGATCCAAGTACTTTTCCAAGATTGATCTCAGGTCAGGATATCACCAACTAAGGATCAAGGATGATGACATTCATAAGACTGCATTCAGAAGCAGGTATGGCCATTATGAGTTTGTTGTTATGCCTTTTGGACTAACGAATGCCCCTGCTGCCTTTATGCAGTTAATGAATAGTATATTCAGGACTTATTTGGATCAATTCGTGGTGGTCTTTATTGATAATATGTTAATTTATTCCAAGACTAAGGAAGAGCATGAGGAGCAATTGAGGATTGCATTACAAATATTGAGGACAAACCAATTATATGCAAAACTCACCAAGTGTGAATTCTGGCTTGAGGAAGTGACTTTTCTCGGACATGTTATATCAAAGGATGGCTTATCAGTAGATCCATCAAAAGTTGAAGCTGTAAGAAATTGGGAAAGACCGACCAACACTAGCGAGATCTGAAGTTTCTTAGGTATTGCTGGCTATTACAGGCGATTCATCAAAGATTTCTCTAAGATCGCCGTACCACTTACGAGGTTAACTCGCAAGGAGATCCGTTATGAATGGAGTGAGGAATGTGAAAGAAGCTTCCAAACTCTCAAGGATCATCTTACTACAGCTCCTGTCTTAGCTTTACCAGTGGGAGGAGAGAAATTCGAGGTATACATTGATGCTTCTAGCATTGGCCTCGGATGTGTTCTAATGCAACAAGGAAAGGTTATAGCTTACGCTTCTCGTCAATTAAAGAAGCATGAAGAGAACTACCCCGTCCATGACTTAGAATTAGCTGCGGTAGTATTTGCACTAAAGATCTAGAGACATTATCTATATGGAGTGCAGTTTACTGTATACTCCGATCACAAGAGTCTCAAGTATCTTCTCTCTCAAAAGGAACTAAATATGAGGCAAAGGCGTTGGCTAGAATATCTCAAGGACTTCGACTTCAATATACAATGTCATCCCAGAAATGGTAACCATGTAGCAGATGCCCATAGTCGAAAGCCGAGAGCACTGTTAGCCAATTGTATGATTCAAGAATGGAAATTGCTGAAGCAATTCTCCGAACTCAATATAAGCATAGACACAGACTTTCAATGTGTCACATTATCTCATATAAGCATTCGTCCAGACCTATTAACTGAAACACAAGCACTTCAGGATGATGACCCAATATTAGTAGAAATCAAGGGCAGATTGGAAGGACAATCTGATTTCCAAATAACTTGTGAAGGAATATTAGTGTTCAGGAATAGAACTTGCATACCGGATTGTCCCGAGTTAAAGAAGAAGATCTTAGATGAAGCTCATAGATCAAGGTACACAATTCATCCAGGATCAACCAAAATGTACCAAGATGTGAAGAGGAATTTTTGGTGGTCCAACATGAAAAGGGAAATAGCAGACTATGTATCACGCTGTCTCACTTGCCAAAAGGTCGAGGCGGAACACCAAAAGCCTGCTGGAAAATTACATCCTCTAGATATTCTCAAATGAAAGTGGGAGAATATTAGTATGGATTTCATCATGGGTCTATCTAAATCAAAAGGAGGACATGATGGAATATGGGTTATTATTGACCGATTGACTAAATCGGCGCATTTCTTGCCAATAAAGAGCCGATGGTCAGTTGACGTTTTGGCTGCATTATACATCAAGGAAATAGTCAGATTACATGGTATTCCTGTTTCAATCGTGTCTGACAGAGATCCCCGTTTTACTTCTCATTTTTGGAAAGGACTACAACATTCGTTGGGAACAAGGCTTAACTTTAGTACAGCTTTTCATCCTCAAACGGATGGTCAGACCGAGAGAACTAACCAGGTGGTTGAAGATATGCTCAAAGCTTGCATCATTGATTCGATGGAAGCTGGCATGATCACTTGTCGTTGGTGGAATTTGCATACAATAATAGCTACCAGGCAAGTATACAAATGGCACCTTTCGAAGCCTTATACGGAAGGAGTTGCCGATCACCCTTATGCTGGGACGAAGTTGGAGAAAAATAACTATTAGGTCCAGGCATGGTAAGGGATACCACTGAGAATATACAAGTGATTAGAGAAAGACTGCAAGTTGCTCAGTCTAGGCAAAAGGCTTATGCCGACACGAGAAGGAGAGATCTTGAATTCCAAGTTGGAGACCATGTATTTCTTAAGATATCACCTGGACGTGGCATACGGAGATTTGGTGTTAAGGGTAAGCTTACACCAAGATTCATCGGACCCTTCGAGATACTGGAACGAGTTGGCGAGGTTGCTTATCCCATCGCATTGCCTCCTCAACTGTCCGATGTACATAATGTATTCCACATATCTATGTTGAAGAAGTATGTGCACGATCCATCACATATTATTGAACACGGAGACTTAGTTATCCAGAAGGATCTCACATATGAATAGAGGCCCATAAGGATACTAGATCGTGAAGTCCGTACTCTAAGGAATAAGGTTATTCCCATGATAAAAGTACAATGGAATAAGAGTTCCGATCATGAAGCTACATGGGAGACCGAGGAATCCATGAGGAAGCGATTTCCAGAATTATTTTAAGGTATATACTCTATGCTCTCCACTTATATATATATATATATACTATTGAATTTGGGGACCAAATTCCTTTAAGTGGGGGAGAGTGTAGCAACCCTGATAAAAATAAGATTTTTAAATAAATTAAATTAAAATAAAAGATAAGTAAATAGATGACAAAGAGTCTAAATGGGTAAATCATTAATCAAGAAGAAATAACGCCTTTTATCAAGGCGCTGATTCAAAAGGAAACGCCTCTGGATAAGGCGTTAATATAAAAGGGACGCCTAGACAATAGGGCGTCAAATTTCAAACGACGGGAAAAATAAAAATTAAGGAAAAGAAATGAAACGCCCTCTACATGGGCATGTTTACATAAGTAACGACGCTAGACAAGGCGTCAATTTAAATTCGACGCCCTCACTTAAGACGTTAATTCAGTTCGACTTTCGTTCGACCCAGGAGTTTATCCAAGGCAAGTTCTGGATAACTACGTCGAAGGTGGAATACGGTAAGGACTCTATCATGGAAGTATTACTTCCAATACAACTCTAACCCTATTAGGATCCCCAAAATCCTATAAATATACTCCCTAATCAAGCCCTGATCGCTATTTTGGCGTTCGTCTGCTGCTGCCGTACACGAAGAACAGGTAGTGTTCTTCTTTTCCTTCAGTCACAGTTTAAGGAAGATAATGATCGTTCGTCTTTCCTTCTTCCTCTGCAGGTTGCCTGCAACATGAAGAAACTCTCATATAGTTGAAGGACGAGAAGTTCTTCATCTTGTTTTCTTCTTTCGGCGATCAGGAAACTCTGTTGCAAACAGAGTATCATCTCTTCACATCTTTTACGTATCTTCCTCTAAACCAGGTAGGTTTTCTCAAGAACGTAGCCCAAACCAACTCCAGTTGCTAGTAATACTTTCTGTCATACATGCATATAGTTTGATTATGGTTTCAGATATTTTTCCATGTAATTTTAAAAGGAAACGCCCTTGACAAGGACGTTAATTTAAATAAGCAACCCACACTAGGGCGCTCATTATTATTTTGACGCCATGCCCATAAGTCATCAATTACATGTAATTAACAAATACCCACGTATAAAAATTTAATATCTATGTAACTATGAACCTAATATATTGCATGAGTATACCTGTGAAATCCTGCTATTTTTTCCTGTCATGATCATGTACCCTCTTTCCTGAAATTTTAAAAAAATTGGTAAATTCTTGAATTCACGACCTTGTCTAGGTCGTCTCTTATTGAACTGACACCCCAGACCAGGGCGTTTGTTGACAAGTAACGCCCCTGTCCAGGGCGCGTTTTTGTAAAAATTCCAGAATATTGATTTTCTATAAAATAGAAATATTGAAGGGACGGCTAATGTATACGTCGTCAAATTATGAATAAACGCCCCTGAGTAAGGCGTTAATTGGATAATTAATGACTTAGCTTAAGTCGCTATTTTCTGTATTACTATTTTACATTGATTACTGTCACCGAAGGGTTATATATATATATATATATATATGTAATTGGCACTATATTCCGTTCCGTGAGTATAGTCCCACGTTTCATGATGATTTATCGTTTACCCACTAATTCTCATTGACATACAAGCTCTCCATTGGACATTCCGTTCCTTTAGACTAGCGAGTTAGTCATAAAGACCTCCATAAGACTCCTCGAGTCTTGGATTCCCTCAAGGCCGACTGAGCTGGTTGTACCATAAAAATCCATTACACTATTTTGCCATGTCACTCTATAGAAACATGGTATACCGGCCCTCGAGTTATGCAAAGTGTGTATCATGAGAATTTTCTTAATGGGATGAGGTTATCATGCCCTTTGATGCTGTTCTTGTAAACCCCAATTCTATATTCAACATGATGTTCTTGTGGACCTCAATTCTATATTAAGAATGAGGACGTCTTGCCATTGATGTGCTGTTCATGTGGACCTCAATTCTATATAAAGAATGTCCATACTTATTGATCTTGGTACCCAAGTTAGGGAACCAATCCCACCTAGTTTTATCAATAATCGTGATTGTACCGTTATTATCGTCATTCTATGTCAAGTGTCATATTTTTGGACTCTATTCTTTCAAAGTCTAATCTATGTATCTATAAGCTTTATCCTTGAAATTTCATATTGGCTATATACAAAAGTGGATGTTAAAATACATGATTAATGCCTGTGCATATAGGGCCCGATCTGGTCCTGGGAGGAGCACCCGAAAGTACTTGTGCCCATGGGAGTTGATTGATCACGGTATTGGCATTATACCGAAGTGCATGACTAGCTTCATTGAACATTCCACAAATCTTGTACTTGTACTTGACTTGATATTACATGACTTGCGTGGTCCGAAAAGGGTCATTGCATACTTGCTTGACTTGAAACAAAATAGCCAAATTCCAACATAACATGATAAGTTTACTTGCTTGAATATCTTGATATCTTTTGATATAAGTTCTTGAAAGTTCATGACTAGTTCTTCTTGCCATCTTATTGTTATACACTCTCTCTATCTTGTCGTTTTATGCGAGCATGCATAGCTATAGTGCATTCATGAAAGATGTAATTACTTAAACCCATTGCTAGTTCTTGAGCTATAATTTCCTACTGAGCGTTCGCTCACTCCGTGTTTCCCTACGTTTCAGGTAAGTCCGACGATGAGGGAACTCAATCTGAAGGGGATAGTCAAGAGTGAAAGAGTTAGAGCTACTCAAGCATCAATTTAGTCCTGTCTTTTCTCTATTTTTGTTGAGTCAAGCGTTGTATTTTATTTTATTGAGTCTAATATTTGCAAGGGTTTGTAATAGATATATTCTTATTAAAGTAATTAATGGATTGGGTTATCTTTATATTTGCACACTCTGTCTTTGTGTCGAATACACTACTACTCTGATTGACATGATTGATATAAACTCGTCACGCGTCTCCGGGTATCTTCCGCTCTCGGGGCGTGACACTCACTGTCTTGCTTGCATGAATAAAGTCTGTACATCCATTTGCCAGCATGTTAACACAAGTCCATACACTGTCTGACTGCATAACACAAGTCCATACATTGTCTGTCTGCATAACACAAGTCCATACATTCTTCAGTTCAGTTCGTAGCTGAGTATGAAGTCTGTACAGTCTATCAGTGTCTCACTTAGTGTCTCTATGCTGGTCAAGTCTGTACATGGTCTTGTTGGTCCAACATCAAGTCTATACATCATTTAGTTGCACGCCATAGAGTTGAGCATGTCTATACATCAGTCTGCCTTGCTTCTTTCCATAGCAAGTCTGCACACTGTCTAGTCGCACACACTCATAAGTCTACACATTACACTATATGCATACTACATTGCATCTAGCATGTCTGTACATTGAGGTCGCATGTTGGGATTCAAAGTCTACACATTGCAATGTTTACACATTACACATTACTCCCTAAAGCGTCTGTATAAGGTTTGTTGTCTTAAGCTGATGATTCTCTTCGACTGACTAACAGGTACTGTCTCGAGGAGATTAAGAAGGCTCGTGATCCAAGGAAGGATGAGGAGCCCAGATGGTGACACGTGTACTGAAAGCCTGATGGATGCTGCCACGTGGTCCAAGCCATTGGGCGGGAGCTGTGGAGAGCACACGCCCTTCCTGCTGCTGGTATATATATGGAGTTTCTTCCTTCAGAAGAAGGAGATCGACTGAAGCAGAGGATAGCCTACACGATCCTGTGAGAAAGAAAAGAGAAGCAAAAGAAGCAGAGAAGAAAAAGAGAAAGAGAAGAAGAGCAGAAGAGAAAGAAGAGAAAGAGAGAGTTAGAGAGCTCGAGCAGAGAAAGAGAGCGTGTGATTAGCAGAAGAAGAAAAAGAGAAAGAAAGATAGTGAGATCGAGAGAGATCTGCCTTCATTGGACCGTAGATCAAATCCAAGCCAGTCAGCTCCTTGTGAGCCACATTCGTGCTTCATTGTTTACAGTTTTTGTTGTTGTAGTTTCTTATTTTTGCTTTCCTTTTAAACCTTTCTTCAAGCTGTCTGTCAGCAGTGCAAGTTGTGATGCACAGCGGCGAGGTGGATACCTCGGACGGGTTAAGCTGTAGTCCCCAGCGGATGGCAAGCTGTGTTACCCAGCGGATGGCAAGCCATGTTGTCCAGCGGTTGTATGGCAAGCTGTGATGCCCAGCTGTTCAAGCTGTGAGTCAGCGGAATCCACACTCGGGTTTGAGTGTGGGGTGGATGTAGGTCTGGAGGACCGAACCACCTAAAAATCCTTTGTGCACTGTGGTTTGTATTTCTTTATCTTATTGGCGCTAGATGAATGCTTAGGGACGATATGGTTTGATTGCACACTGTGTGTTCGATTGTAGCTTTGAGAGTCCTTTGACATTGTTCCTAAGTCACTAGTCAGTTCACCTATAAGCATTTCACTTGACTTAGTGAATCTGAATTCCGCAATTGCTTATTGGACTTCTGTTAGTATCAGGAATAATTTTTAATTGGGCGAATTTTTTAAGGGGAGATTCATTCACCCCCCTCTGAATCTACTGCACCGAACCCAACACATCTGGTCCGGTCCTCTGGGCTCCCTCGTCCTGCTGCATTTAGAATTCAAAGTTAGCCATTTGCATCATAAGCATTTAAGTCTTAAGTGTAGAAACTCACCAAAAGCTCTAAGGCATCCCGGTACTCGTCCCGCTACTGGATGGTGGCATGAAGGAGTCCTTCGAGCTCGGCTATTCTTCCCTGTGGGTCTAGCTGCATTTAGAAAGCATATGTCAGTGCATATAGAAGCATTGATTTAAATAGACAGAGTTTTAAGTTTAGAAGTTCATACTGGCCGTCGAGTGCCTCTGAACACCTGGTCGCCATACCGGTGGGAGTAAGCCTTGAGGTAGGTCTCGTCGTTGTCCGCCCGGTCTTTCACCACCCGGCCTCTTTTGTTCCAATCATGCACATATTTGGCCTTTCGGGCGCACCAGTCGACATCTCTGCTAATGCCCTTCAAAGACTTGCCCGGGCGTTCATCGTCACGGCGGGGGAAGGTCACCTCTGGCTGGTGTAGTCCCCGAGTCCTCAAGATCAACCGGTAGTGCAGGGGCTCGATCACGTTGATGTAGTGAAGCCATATGTCTCGCCCGCTGTATACTAGGGACGCCTTCACCCAAGGTTGTCCCTTGTAGCCCTCATCCCGATATGGGGTCCATCTCACCTGAAAAGGTCATGTTAATCCATTCAGAAGCATTCATGAGCATTTAGAAAGCTTTTTGCAGCATTTAAGAGCATATAAAAAGTTTATGTTCGAAGCTTACCGCTATGTGCGGGAATGAGTCAAGATCATCCTGGATGGCTCGAGTCAGCCGGTTGATCGATCCCGTGTCCCTCGCTACCACCCACCGCCTCGCGATGGGGATCCACTCGGGATGTAGCTGACTACCTCGCCCAATCCCCGGGAGGTACACGAAGCTCCAGATCTGCATTTAAAGTCGAGTGTTAGTAAATTGCATCATTTGCATTTGCAGAATCATAATCATATAGAAAGCATCTAGAGTTCAGCATTTACTTGTAGGAAAGGCGAGAAGCCGCCCAGCATCATCCGTCAGTCTGTGGTGCTGAGTGACTCGAAGAGGAAGGCAAGCGCTGCCGCTCCCCATGCATACTTCCCCACTCTGCCCAAGTCCTCTAGCAGTGGTAGTAGCCTGCAGCTGATCACGTCGGCTCGGGTCGAAAAAAGCAACTTTCCGAACAACAACATCAGAAATCGTCTCAGGACTCGGTCTCCCTCCTGTCCTGCCTCTGCCGCCACTCGCGGGCGTACCTGCTCTATCACTCGGTCTATGTGCTGCTCGGGGAGCTCGCCGACTGCTATAGCCGCTCCTCTCAGTCCCAAGCTGTCCTGTAGTCTCGACCTCGAAAGCTGGGATGATGTGTGCCCCGGCCTGATCAGATCTAAGCCCAGTAACTCTTGGGCCATCTTCCGATAATCTCCAAATGTCCACCCGGTCACTGCTGCTCCGTGGACTCGCAATCCGGTGATCCTCGCCATGTCTTCTAAAGTGGGGATCATGTGGCCCCATGGGAAGATGAAAGCCCGGCTCACGGGGTCCCACCTCTCGTGCAATGCATACAAGAGCGGGGTATCCGTCCTCGTCACCTCAATGCTAAGCACCTCGGCGAATCCCATCTCGGCCAATCTCTCCCATTGGTACTCGGGCAATGCCTGGTATACTGCTCGTATCTGAAGCCAAGAAATCCGGGTTCTCCTTTTCCCCTGCACAATTAGATCATTAAGTCAGTCATTTAATCATAATTTCATTGCACTGCATAAATAAAAATCAAAAAAAATATCAAAATTAGAAAATTGAAAAATCCCAAAAACTGTTTCTGTCTCTAGTTGCTCTGACGGCCCTGAAGTGATGCGCCACAGTGCTCTGACGCACCAGGGGTGGTGCGTCAGGCCTGTGAAGGTCGCTGCAACGACCGTCACGTTCTCTACAACGGGGCATTGTCCCCTTCATTTTTTTTGCTCCTAAAATGGCCATGGAGGCCTACAATCATTCCTAAGGGGTCCCCAGACCCATTTCTACTCTCCAAACACACATGCACATAAAAAAATTAAAAATTGGAAGTTTGGGGGAAATCGGCCTACCTCGGGGTCTTGGCTCCTTTTCTTCTTCTTCTCCCTTGACGTGGTCGCCTCCTCGCCAATGGCCCCTCCCATGGCTTCTTCAGCTTCCTCCATGGTCATGGGAGGAGCTCCCTCCATCATTTCTTCCGCCGCCGTCATCGGTTGCTTGGACACCGCTTGTGGGACTTCCTCTCGATCAACCCGAGCCCTAAACCACCGGATGGCCATCTTTTTCTTCCCCTTTTCCCTTTTCTTCGGTGGCTGGGATGGCTCATCGATGGCCATTGCTCCGGTGGATGAGGTGGTCGAGGGTTTGGAGTTGGGGTGTTGAGGTTTTGGTTCGTTTGGGCGTTTGTGAGCGAATGGAGGAAATGACCGTTCGATTTTGTTTTTTTTGAACGCTTTGGAAATGTGACGGTCTATCGTGAGACCGTCACACTACTCTGACGCGTCCTCTATGGACCGTTAGGTCATTTGAAATGATGTCTTGAAGGATGTGAACCACCATACTCTGACGGCCTGAGGTGGATCCGTTAGGGACGTCTAACGCACCCTTACTGAACCGTTACATGCTGCAGAGTGTTTGATGAATGATGATGCTTTGTTTATCAGAAAATTCATGCTTATATGATTATCTTGTCTACGCAATTCGTGCTTATTGATGGTTATGCCAGGTTCTATGATTTATATTGTTGATGACTAACCCTTTCTTGTTGCAAAATTTAAGTCATCATGCTTCATCGCTCGCCAGGAAGGTAAGTCAGGTATTGTATCCCGATTCCTTTGTCCCTTTCTGCATTACTATATGTTATGTATGATATATTATCTCGAGAACCGGCTGGTCATTCATGTGTTCTGGGATCTGATGTTCCCCTTAAACAAAAATGATGATGATCTAAGTATACATGTTTAATCGTTGGATAGGCCGTTAGGTTGGAAAAGTTTGGGGACGATGGTTCTGTCTTGCACGCCGTGGTTGCAGATGGTGTCCTAACCCTAGTTTCTTCGGTCTAGCAATACTATTCTCGAGTATCTTGTTATTCTATTCTTTCTTTGCATTTGTTTTAAATGATTTCCTTTCCTTTAGCCCAGCATGCATCATACACATCTTTTGAGCATTCATGAACCTTCATTTATCCAGGTGTCTCAGTAATGGTGAATAACTATGTGTTTAATGATCTCAAACAAGGAGAGTCATTCCTCTCTGAATTGGAAGGTTTCCTTCGGTCTACTCGCTTGATTTGGTTAGCTGAAGATTCCTATCTGGAGTTTAGTTAATCGTCTCTTTCCCTTCTGTTGCTCCGGCCGCTGGCCGTGTTTTCTTTTCCCTAGTTGTTAGTTCCTCCAGACATGTGTCTTTTGGTTGCATTTCCTTGTGATTAGTTTGAAGCTTTCTGGAAAATTTCTGTCACTTGTTGGTTGAAAACGGGTGTCGTTTGCCTTAATGCCCGCTCTTTAGTCCACTTTGCTTCACTTTCGCTCCATCTCCTTTCCACTTCACCTCTGCTCCATTTCCGCTTCATCTCCATGTTCCATTTCGCTATCGCTTCACCTCCGCTCGCTCCCCCGCAAAGAGGACGTTAAGGAGGGGCATCTGTTGACACCTGTTTTATGACCGATAAGTCGGGTCATCTCCTTGTTCATTCTATATGATGCTCCGGGTTGTTCACCTTTATTGAGCCTTCTTGGTCAATTTGAGGTCTATTTCACGAGTCATATCTCCTTGGTTGGGTCTGGTTCCTTATCCCTTTCCGCTGGACGAAGCTTAGAAAGCTCTCATTTTCATTTGAATTCTACTATCTCTAACGGTCCATCATAGGGGCGTTACATTCCACTAATGCATCTACCCTAGTGCGTTACATCCTTCCAGATTCCTTAAGCTTAGGGCTTCCTTTCAAGCTTACCTTTTGCCTATCCGTTGAGTGTGACGGTTTATCGTGCAGCCATTACATTCATTGTGACGCATCTACCCTTGACCGTTACATTCATCTAGAGTCCTACGTTCGCGAACTTCTCCCGTTGATCTTATCTTATAGTGGATAGGGTTGTGTGACGGTCCAAGACTGGCGCGTTACATTATTGTGGCGGTCTATTGTGCGGCCGTTACATCCAACAGAGAGTCCTGACAAGCCTGGCCTTTGCTCTGCTATTTCCGTGATCGAACTAAGAGTTTGGTTTGAGGGTTTCTCTCCCGATACTCATCCTAAGAAGCTTCCGTTTGATTCTGTGGACTCTGGGGAGTATTATCTTCAAGAGTTTTCTAAGAAACATCCTACTTTCTAGCTAGATTTTCTACAACTTGAACCTAGACTTTGAGGGTCTATAAATAGAACCCTTGACTTCATGGCTTGAAGAGGAGATATCTGGAGTTCGCGTCGAAGTGCTACCGCATCCTGGAGCTAGAACCAACCAAGGAGAGCTGCTTCCCACATCCATCTACTTCCAAAGTTCAGGGACTATCATTTCCAAGGGTTTAATTCAGTCAAGTTGTATTCTTAGTGTCTTATCTCTCTTTTTAAACATCATAGCATTGTCCCTCTCCATCTCCTACGTTCTTGCACTTGCTGCATTCATTCAAAACATCCTCCCATCTTTTAAAACACCCCAGAGGGGTTAAAAAACCAACCTCCCCGGTATTTCCCTTTCCTTTTACATGTTCTTAAGTTTCTTGGATTTATTGATACTACTTTGTCTAAGGGCTAATCTGGGTTATTTTTCTTGTGTTCTACACTATTTTGCAGGTTTACAGAGTCCATATCACGAGGCCCAACCTCTCTGGCTGGATGGAAAGCTTGGAGATCAAAATATTCTCAACTTCTTATTCTGCAGAAGCTCTGACGGTCTGGAACAGGCGCGTTAGAGTCTTATAGCGGTCTATCGTAAGACCGTCACACTTGCTGTGGCTTATCTTCCCTCGACCGTTACATCTGACGGAGCTGCAGTTTCCTGGTTGTTCTCTCTCCCGTGGGCGGTTGCATCATCCTCCTATTCTAAGGTATTTATCAGGTCTTTGACTTATTTTTACCTTGGTGGCGATCACATATTTCCTTAGTTTGGGCATTAGCTTTCTCTTTCATCATATCTCTTCTATACTTTGCTTATTCCACCTATACGGTGTGTTTTCTTTTATTCCTTATTCCACGCTCCGGCGTGTGTTTTTGTTTATTTGCTTAGCTTAGTCTTGATTGAGATAGCATGCCCATGCTAGAGCTCATGTTGGTTACCTAGGTTCATGATTCACATGTTCATAGGTTGATTGATTTCATTACTTGGCTCATTATTTACTCATAGTTGGCATCATAGCCCATCTTGCAAAAGAAGGGACACATTAAAACCAACACAGGCAAGTGTAAGTGATTAACCATTTAATTACATGTATATGAAACGGAAAGAAAAGAAATAACGATCAAATGAAACAACGTAATAACAGAAAGTGCTAAAGAATGGAATGGAATAACAATATGACAAGATGATATAATTACGAGAATTGCATTTTTAGAATAATGTATATAACAGGAAATTGCAAGAAATTGGCCAACAAGCAAGAATGTAACCAAGTCAAACACGATTCAAGTAAGAGATAAGAGATCATTGTCATAGACATCACGCTAGTCATGCACTCGGTGCAATGCCTCACCATGTCATTACAAACTCCCATGGGCACAAGTACTTTTCGGGCGCTCTCCCCAGGACTAGACCGGGCCCCTATGATGTGTTGGCATTGATTTATTGGATCCAAGATCCCAAGTTCCGTCTAGACTTTAATCAAGTTAAAATGGCCAATTATAATCAAGTATAAACTTACCTCGGAACATCCCAAGGCTAAGTTGAAGAGATAATGTCCAGAATTTCTATCCAGAAGTTCAAGTTATCAAGAACCAACATGTTCTTGGATTCAAAACCATAAAAACACGAAGAAACTAGTCTCTAGATGATATGCGGTTCCTACTGGACCGCTCAAGACTTGTGCGGTCGACACTGGGCCGCACTAACAATAATTGGGTTGAGGTTTAGCCCTCAGGGGTCAAGGTTGAACGACTGATAAAGGGCCGCTCTTATACATGAACGATAAGCACTGGGCCCCACAAGGCCATAAGTTTATGAAATCGAGGTCATGATATGTGGTCCTGACAGAGCCGCTCATTAGTTGAACGGTCCACTTAGGGCCGCCTGTAAGATGTACGGTCCATTACTGGCTACACAACATAGGGCCTAACCATGAGTTAGAATTTCGCCCAACTGGGCTCCCGGGCAACCATAGGCAGGGTGGAACTGAACCAGAGTCCAGCCCACTATCTACTGGTCGACCTAGGGTCTACTGGGCTGATCAAATCAGGGATTGTCCGAAGATGTATCAAAGATAACTGGCCAAACTAATTGGCATAAGCCAGGGATAAACGGTCTATAATGGGCCGTTCAGAGATATATGCGGTCCACAAATGGCCGTGCAAGTCCCTGTTAGTCCAATTCGGACTAACCCATATCACAATAATTCGATTGAGTCCAAATCAATTCTAGGGGATAATATGGTTCAAGATTAACGTTTATAAAAAGTGTAAACCTAATAGCCATTCAATTATAAAAGATTCACAATTTAAATTTGACATTCATTGGAAAGATGAATCAAGATCAAGCTCAATTAAATAAATCAGCAAGAATGATTTACTGTCATGAATTACAGTTTATTAGGTGTGTTGCTAACATGCAAATAACCACTAATCTACTAACATAACATACTGAAATGACCATTAATCCATTCTGTTACAGATGTGTGGTTGGTTTTGGACCTTACATCCCCATGAACGGTCACAGACTGGCCGCACACGTCCCCTCAGATCCGAAGACCTGTTGGATATGGACGGTCGGTAGTGTGCCGCCTGGAGGGATGTGCGGTCTAGAACTGGCCGCAAGAAAGACATGCGGTTAGGGATCGGCCGCACGTTCCAGGGACACGATCAGATATAGAAAACTATAAACGATCAAAAGAGGGCCGCCTGTCTTGGATGTGCGGTCTATCGTGTGGCCGCACAAGTCCAGACAGGTCGCTGCCCCTTCACCTTGCCCGACTCCGGCGAGGTTTCTATGGTCAGAACTAAAACCTAAAACTAAAACCTAAAATTTGCACGATATAAAGCATGGAATTTAGGGCTTTTACTATCAAAAGAAAGAGCACAAAAAACTATACAAGATGCATGAATCAATTTTATGTTTACAGCCTGAAATTACTACTTAATCGAAAGGGAACAATTATAACCCTAGATGTGACATGCTTCTACTAAAACCAAAAATTCTCGCAGAACACTTGATATAATTTAGGGCTTTCTATATCAATGAAAAGCTAACATGATGCTACTTCCAACCATATATTATTTGTAGGGTTTGGCTTGCTATCACCTACCTGAATCGGATGAAGAAGGAAGGAGAAAGAAAACCAAAGATGCCGGTACACGCAGCCACTAATCGCTGGAGATCTCCCTCGATCTAACTCCTCTGTAGCCGCCGCTGGTTCTAAACGATTCTAGGGTTAGAGAGCTTCATTTTTATAGGTCACACACCATCTTGAGGGTTCTAGGCGCGGAGTATTCGTCCACGCAAGTCGGGTTGATGTGAACGCTACCGTAAAAGTTGACTCGATCCAAACTCCGCCAAATGCATCTCCTAGGGTTAGGGTTTTGAGAGATTACGAGAGGGTAAATGATCCTCTCATCCTGGCCTTTCATTTGCCACCGATTTGGGCTCATTTGATGGAGTATTGGGCTCGAATTTGACATTTCAAGGTACAGTTAACTAAGTGTTTAATTTGGGTCTAATCCAGTAATTCGGCCTACTTACAGATTTTATTTGGGTTGGCCACAGAAGGTAAGTTTGTTAAACGTGTTATTCTCTACAAGAATATAATTTATATGGATTTTTATAAAATGGTCGAAATCTAGCTTATTCTATTTATTAAGGAATTTCTAATTAAGAAATTTCTAATTAATTTCTAATTAATTTCTAAAAAAAATCGGGGTATTACATGTAAAGTTCACACAATAGCTTTATGATAACAAAGATCAAGGTAAGAACACACCAAATATCAACATGAGAGTTCAAGGATGAATTAATGACAATGTCATGCTACGGAAGGAATCCGGCAGCATAACGGTACATTTATAGGTTTCAATAATTTGTCAACAGCTTATTGAACATAATGCTAGGTTCAAGATAGTTGAAGACCATCTAGGTACAGAATGGGATCAACCTTTGGTCAAAACCTTGGGTTTCACAACAAGATAGAAAAAGATGGTCGGTCCAGGATCGCTATCATGAAGCAGCGGTCGCGCCAAGGCCGCTATCTCACAGACATCAAAGATGAGCCGACGTAGAAAGGAATCAGGTCGACGCAGGGATTAGGCTTGGAAGAACACAGTCAATCCAGGACCGCTACCTGAAGGTGGCGGTTGCCTGAGGGCTGCGACTAGTCCAGAGTGCCGAAAATGCCAGTAACACAAGTGCTTTCTAGACCATTGGGCTTTTAAGGTACAACCTGCTCGGCGTCCCAGTGGTAATCCCGGGCTTATGGAGACTTACGGAGGTCTTGAAACATGATCACCTAGTCCAGAGAAAAGAATATCCGATAGAGAGGATCACAAGTCCAAGAGGTGTTCCTATCATGTGCAAGTGTAACTAATAGCCACGTATCGGAATACGCGCTATGTACTTTAAGAAAGACTGAAGATGAGAGTGTAAAAAAATAGTGAGTAAAAAACCCATGTAACAAGTTCCACAAATCATATGAAAATACCTTTAATACAAGACTATATGATTTTGACATGAAATTAACATAAGATTAAAATAAATTCCAAAAACATGTAGGGCGTGAAATCCACAGGATTGATGCATGATATAACCAAAATCGTGAATATAATAATATAGCCCGGAATATGGCATAATTACTCAGGCTTAGAATATATTTATAAGGGCTGATCTGCATTCTATTTAGGGTTAACAGAAAACATGATGTGGTCTAAGGAGAGCTACCTATTGGAAACTGCGGTCTATTCAGAACCGCCTCTTGGAAGATGCGATTTCTGTAGAACCGCCTTCTGTCTGCCTGATAGAAAGTAATATATTAACGTGCAAGGCCTATCTAAGAGCAATTAACATATGAAAACTATGAGGAATAGGATGATAAGACATGATAGAACAGAACTAATACATGGAGATGCATGGATTTGGCTAAAGTTATCATCTTTTTCCATTAGATGTAGGGATATGCATGTTATGAAAACCTAACTGCACAAGCATAGAAAAACATCCAATAGGCTGTGTTCAATGCATGAAATCATGAGGCAATTGAGGGCTTTTGTTCCTAACACGTAGTTCAAGCCATCATGAGATAACCTACCTCTGGTGTTGCTCCTAGAGTTTGAATTTCTGACTGGAAGACGGTGCTGGTTCCTGCGCGTCCTGCATAGAAATAACAACTTCCTGACCTTCTAACTCCTTAACCTCTTGATATAAATTCCTAAAAGTTGGAGGGAAGTTAGAAGACAGGAAGGGGAATAATAAACTCTAAGGGATGAACTTTGAAATTTTCACACCCCGAGATTATGCAGTGGAAACCATTCAAGAACATGAACAACCGCCTAGTACGTCGCAAGAGAGCAATATAATCAGACCGCTAACACATCCACATAAAAGAATGAATGCACAATAATTGGACAAAACTGTTTGTTTTATTAAATAATAATCAAAGTTTACAATAGAGACTAAGACTTGACTCCTTGACACACTTGACTCAATAAGAAGGGAAAATTACATCATGACTCTTGACTATCAACTAATGACAATCTAAGGCTTCGCTCCTTCTTTATTTGCTCTCGGATCCATCACTAGAATAGTCTGAATCCGACCCGCTGGAATGTCCTGAAAAGATTGAAAAAGAAGTAGGGAATGAGCACACTTGCCTAGTAGGTATCTTCGTATCAACATGAAGGCAATGTTTAAGTAATTAACATTTTAGATCTAGAAAAGAAGAAGAATGCATACGATGAAACATGTAAACAAATCTAAAGTAACGACGCAAGTAACAAGATATGACTAAAAAGATATAGGATTTCATATATAGATTGAGAGGATAATCAATCAAGAATTTATAGCGGCCTTTCATGTAACAAGAATGTACTAGAATGTATCGAGAATATACTTTTCATAATCATGAAGGTCATGCACTTGAAAATCATGTAACAAGAATGTAATAATTTCATGTAGAGTCTCGTGGGTTTCACTCGTCTATAAAAAAGTATTCCCGACGCAATGCGACACTAGTGTTCATCATACCCCATAGTTTATAGAATGTTTCCGGCAATCAGTCGAGGGGGCTAATGTCGAGCCCTTGGACACAATCAGTGCCCGATCCGCATCTTCAAGTTATAAATCAAGCTACTTCGACGAGAAATATCAATAAAGTAGGCCAATAATGTACAAGCTCAAATTATAATTTCATGATAACAAATATTAAAGTAAGAATACTTCAATTAAGAACATGAGAGTTCAAGGATGCATCAGTGACAAGGTTAAGCCATGGAAGGAATCCGACAGCATAACGGTACATTCAATAACTTTCATAATTCATTAGATAGCTTATTGAATAAGGTGTTAGGTTCTAGATCATCAATAGACCATCTAGGAACATAGGAAAATCAACCCTTGGGTCAAACCCAGGGTTAAGCACAATTGACACAGAAACGGTCTAGTCTAGGCCGTTTCTTGAATTAGCGGTCATTAGCCTGGCCACAAGTTGGAAG
Source organism: Amorphophallus konjac (assembly GCA_022559845.1). NCBI lineage: Eukaryota > Viridiplantae > Streptophyta > Magnoliopsida > Alismatales > Araceae > Amorphophallus > Amorphophallus konjac. The sequence goes on along the minus strand of CM040124.1, from coordinate 284,879,796 downwards.
TAGCGGTCCTTAGCCTGGCCGCAAGCTGGACAGAGTCGACACCAGAGAGAAAGAAGGGTCGATGCAGTAAAAACTACTGGGATATAGCGGTCACGGGAAGGCCGCTACTTTACAATTGCGATCTCCTTGATGGCCGCCACTAGCCAGGACTCATAAAACACCGATTCATGTGAGTGCTTTCTAGACAATTGGATTTTGAGGGTACAACCAGCGCGGCGTCCTAATGGGAATCCTAGGCTTGCGGAGACTTATGCAGGCCTTGAAACAAGATCACCTAGTCCGGTGGAAGGAATATCAAACGGAAAGGATCACAAGTCCAAGAGGTGTGCCTATAAGTACGAAGTGTAACTAATGGCCATGCACCGGGGCACATGCCATATACTTAAGAAAAGACTGTAGATGAGAAGGTGTGATGACCCAGACTCCGGATACCAGGTAAACTCGATACCACTTGGAACTTGCGAGGCCTCCCAAGAGCGGAAAAGCTCCGAAGGGATAGAACGGTTTGTGAGAGTACATTGAACTTCCAAATAAAGCAGTAAGCAATTAAATTTCAATGATCATGATTGCAAAAATAGCAGAAAAAAATACTTTTTCTATAACAATTAAAACTAATAGAGTCCAGTCCAAAGAAAGACAAGTACAGTCCAACAGAAGAGAGAACGTACTCTCAAGTCGGAGGAAGCCCGACACTGGCAACGCTGGCACCAAGAACCACGCAGCAGGTACCTCCCAGCACGAGGAAGAACAGCTACACCTGAAAAGTCAAGGGTGAGCCTCCTATCACTGGCTCAGTAGGGATCTCGCAGAACCCTACCACAAAACAACGCAGTAACAGTAGTGCTACACTAAAGCAACGCAGTAACAGCAGGAGTAGGAACATCAAAAGTAAAGAGGAAAGCCGTAACACGGAAACACGGCAGCCGAAAGAACCTCGGTCCTCTAAACTTCTCCAGACAGCAACAGAAAAGGGAACCCCGAGCTCACAAAGTCAGGCATTACCGATCTATTGTCAAATCACAAAACCATATTGTGAAAAGCCTACCAAAACAGGCGAAAGCCCACCAAAGACCTACACGGCCAAAGGTACAAGACATACACGAACTCACCGTCGTGTACACTGCATAGACCTTGAGTGAAGCCAAACACAGGCTACTCGAACAAGTCACGAAAACACAAGTCATCGTGACAAGTGACAGAAGCACCTCCTTACTAGAAGAATAGCCATATGCGTCCACTGACGTCTTATACTATGCCTCAAGCGTCTCCCACTCGCCTTGAACGTGGTAACTGAGACACTCTCAAAGAACCAAGCAACTACAGTAACGAGTGACTAGTCAGGGTCACACCCGTCGGCGCTCATCCAACCGCCCCTGACCAAGAGTGCACACACAAGCCCAATGCCTTGAGCTAGGCCTCTAGCTAGTTTCCCCCCCAGTAGGACACTACCACAAAGCAAGGGGGCCCATGGAAACTAGTCAAAAAACTGTCAACCGAGAACTGCCCCACCACCACTCCCAGGTGGGCCGACACACGGAAGTGTCGTCAGGCTATGACTAGTGGAGGTTAACTAGATATGGAGACTCAAAACAACGAACACAGAACTTCAGATAGTGTGGGCACACATCTATCGCACGTACTACGAAGCATAATGCAATATATAACTACTACAAGACTCAGGACAGTCAACTAGACCTGCTCACAACGATCCTTGAGTCACAAGACTCGGGTCAAGATCGTCGCACATCACAACAACACATTGTTAATCAGCCTAGTCCCTAAGCTAAAATCCATGGGAAACACATTTTGGAAGACGGCACAGAATAGCTGGAACCATAACAGCAATAATGAAGATAAGCAGTCCTTGGCCTCTGAGCCGCACAACGGACTCATAATTCCGTATAACATAAAACACGGAACATGAGGGATCACCAAAAAGCCCTCGAACCACATGGCACATAAATCTAGGTATGACGATACCTCCAAACACCCAAAACCATGTCTCGATCCTCACAGGATAGATGAGACACTCACGAGGTTACGTGTCAACCACTAGGTCACAACCGAGTTGACCAGAAACCATAATGACCCTTAAAACAATACAAAACACTGTTCAGTATAATGGCACTCCTGAACACCCTATAACACGGTCACAGCCCTCATAGGACATTCAAGACATCCACGGAACAATGGGCTAACCAAGTGGTCGAAGCCACATTAACTGGAAACCAAACCAACACAAAGGGACACTCTGGGCAAGTGGCGGTCTTATCACTGGCCGCTAAACCAGAATGGCAGTCATCCAAAGGCCCGCTACCCTCAAAAAATTCCAGCTACAAAATCCACAGAAACAGGAGCCTTGCAGTCTGGCTGAGGCCGCTACTGGCGCCAGGCGGTCTCCTCAAGGCCGCAAGCAGGACCTAGCGGTCATTACCTGGCCGCTATACCTAGTCAACCCCCCAAAATAGTCAAACCGACTTAAACAGTTAAAACCATATAACGGTCTCCCTTGAACTGTTAAACAGGAATGGCGGTCACCCTAGGGCCACCAAAGACCCCATGCAATCGGAGCTAGACCGCTAGCCCGAACCGACTTAAAATCGATTAAATAACTTAAACATCGAATAGCGGTCACCCAAGGGCCGCTAAACAAGCCTGGCGGTCGATCGTGAGACCTCTAAACCAAACCGACAAGGGAACTCCACCTAACGGTCTCCAGAGGGCCGCTAAACACAAATAATGGTCTCTGGTCGGACCGCCAAATTATTCCGACGTGAAAACCACGGGACTACCCAAAACCCAGTCTTTCCACACCCCAATCGCGTCTAAACAAAGGGGAAACAATCCTATCGTTGATATCAACCTTCCCCAAGCCGGAAGGGATCAAACCATCTGCAAAATAGCTAGAAACGGGCGATTCCCATGAATTGACCCAAAATGACTCACATGGACAGTTGGGCACATACCGGCTCCGATTCTCCATCAAATACGGTAAAACTAGTAGGAAATGAATCCCAACATGCCAGGGGTTTGTTGTGCCCCTTAGGCACAAGCATATGGTATCTTGTTTTGATGATAGCAACACAGTGAGAGTTTCACAGTGAGCCATTCATTGTGCTTAGTGTACATGCATTACTGCTAGTTACTGCATATGCAAACACTTGGTCGATGCATTGCATTCTGTCAGATGTCAAGTCTATACATCCATTGCTTCAGTTCAATATATGCTTTGTGCATATATTGCATCGGTGAATTGCTTCTTCTGTGCATATACTGCATTGCTTCAGTTCAATATCTGCTTTGTGCATACATTGCATCGGTGCATTGCTTCTTCTGTGCATAGACTGCATCAGTGCATTGCATTGCATGTGTCTGTTAAGAAGTCTGTACATCACCTTCTTGTTCATGCATTGCATCAAAGTCTATACAGACTTGGTCCATGCGTAAGCATAGCAAGTATGTACATTGGTAGCATGAACATTTGCAAAGTCCATACATCGCTGCATCATTCACGCTTAGAGTCTGTACATTCTTCAGGTGCATATCTCAGCAAGTCTATACATTGGACTTGAACATATAGGAAGTCTGTACATCGGCTAGGCAGCAAGTCTGTACAGCCCTTGCTTAAGGCAAGTATGTACATCAGACTGTTCATGCATTCATCTCAAGTCTATGCATCCGAATGTTCAGCTTGTGGCTAAGTCTGTGCAGCGTCTAGTGTTTCTTGCAATGTTTGTACACTGCATTGGTTGTATAGACTTAGAGTTGAAGTCTGCACATTGCTGTCTTTACCTACGCTCAAAGTCTGTACACTGCATTGGCATCTTTACCTACGTGCTGAACTGAGCAAGTCTATACATTGCACTGTAGCTAGAACTGTGCAAGTACATACATCGCTGCATTGGCCAAGTCTATACATTGCACTGTAGCATGCATCTCTTCAAGTCTGTACATCGACTTAGCGCTCGCAAAGTCTGTACACTGGCCTAGCGCTCATAAAGTCCATACAATGCCATTTGTTCATGCATGTTAGCAAGTCTGTACAGCCTGTGTTCACAACACAAAGTCTGTACATCGCATGCTCACACAAACGGCAAGTCTATACATTGGCTTTCCTTGCATGAGCTTGAAGTCTTTACATTGGATTGGCTTGCACGAGGCAAAGTCTATACATCGTGTGCTGACAAGTCCACACATCGTGAAGTCCATACATCGTGCATGCATCGTCTCATCAAGTCTGTATAGGGTCTATCTAGAATGCATTCACTAAAGTCTATACAACGCATGCAGAGTCTAGACATCATCTGGTTGCATAATGCATAGTCTGTACATGCTTTGTCTTCGCATTGCGAAGTCTCTACAACGCAAAGACCATACAGTCATTGTGCATTCGTTCTTGATGTTCATACTTTGCTTGATGCATTCTGCATAACACACTGCAAAGTCTATACATTGTCTTAACGTTGCAAAGTTTATACATTGTCTTCACGTTGCAAAGTTTCTACAATGCATCGGTGTGCTGCATACACTGCGTCAAGTCTATACATTGCTTCGAACGAAGTCTGTACAAGGTGTCGACATTAAACTGATAATTCTCTGTCTGACAGGCTTTGTTCGTTGGGCACGTGATCCGAGGCTGGAAGGGCTGACAGGATGACACGTGGCCAAAACACTTGGGTGGGAACTGTGGAAGACACGCGCCCAGTGCTGCTCCTGCTGTGACTGATTATAAAAGGAAGCCTTCGTCCACATATGAAGATAGATCGAATATTCAGGAGCCTTGAAGGAAAAGCAGAAGATCAGAGAGCCCCCTTCGATCCAGCAGAAGAGAAAAAGTGAGAGAGAAAAGAAAGAGAGTTGAGAGAATGAAGAGTTGAGAGATTTGTTCCTCAGATCGTTGGTTCAAAACCCGATCTGAGTTTGCTCACTTGTTTAAGCTACATTCCCTGCAGGGATTCTATTTCCTTTTCGTTTGTTTTCTGTTTTGTTTTTCAAACACATTTCTTCAAGCTGTTAGTCAGCGTTTACAGAGGTGCTGCCTCTGGATGGGTCAAGCTATAATCCCCAGCGGTTGCAGTGGAGGATTCCACTGGACAGTAAGCTGTGAGGCTCAGCGGGTTGTAGGCAAGCTGTGGTGCCCAGCGGTTCAAGCTGTGAGTCAGCAGTAATCCACACTCGGGTTGAGTGTGGGGTGGATGTAGGTCTGGAGGACCGAACCACCTAAAAATATTTGTCTACTGTGTGATTGTTTTGTGGTTTGCATAGCTTCTATACTTCTGTCTTTGCGCAGTAGATGTTTGCTTAGGACGGTTCTTCATCTGTTCTGGCTGGTATTTGCATTGTGCCCATTATCTGTTCAGTAGAAGTTTTCATTCCGTATTTGATTCTGCTGCAGTAATTTTTTAACGGGTGACTGATCTATTCTCCCCCCCTCTAGATCACCTTTAGCGTCCCAACAATTGGTATCAGAGCCTAACTCTTTGTGCTGGACTAACATCCTAAGGAGGAATGGCCATGCAAGGTAGAGGGTTAACAGCAGAGGGACAGTCTACTACGAAGCCACCATTCTTCGACGGATCCAACTTCCCATATTGGAAGAACCGGATGCAGGTCTTCCTCAGAGCCAAAGACTACGAGATCTGGAAGATTATAAGCAAAGGTCCCTACGAGCTATATGAGAATGAGGAATTGTGGACCTGAGAAGAAATCAAGAAATCTACTCTGAATTGGAGCGCCATCAACGCCATTCAATGTGCACTCCATCCCACTAAATTTGATAGAGTGTCAGCCTGCAAGACGGCAAAGGAGATGTGGGATACTCTTGAGGTCATTTATGAGGGAACGTCTCAAGTGAGAGAGACACGGGCTAATATGCTAGTGACAAAGTATGAAGCATTTCGGATGAAGCCCGGTGAGACAGTGACCGATATGTATGCTCGTCTGACCATCATAACAAATGGTCTAAGAAATCTGGGAAAAGGCTATACCGATCATGATGTTGTGAGGAAGATTCTTCGATTGCTGACTCCGATATGGCATACCAAAGCAACTGTGATGAGGAGTCAAAAGATCTACAGAATATGAAACCAAATGAGCTGATAGGCTCTTTAATGGCGTACGAGATGAATCTTCTTCAAGCTGAAGAGCTCGAATACAATAAGCCTATTGCTCTGAAGGCCAAACATAGCTGTTCAAAACAGTCCAGATGCAATGGATCATCCAGTGATCGGAGCCAATCTGGATCAGATTTTGAAAAGGATGAACTAGCAATGATTACAAAAGAGTTCAGAAGATTTCTTAGAACAGAAGGGAAAAATGTCTACATAAAATACCACAGCAGGAAGCAAAACAGGTATAAATTTAAACATGCTGAAAAATCTGACGATAATGCTTGTTATCATTGCAGGAAGACTGGCCACATGAAGGCTGATTGTCCAGAGTTACAGAAAATCAAAGGAAGACAATGGAAGAAAGCGCCAAAGGGAAAGGCCATGGTCAGTACATGGAGTGATGAGGAAGAAGGCACGCTGAGCACTTCCTCAGATAGTGGAAAATCAGAAAAGGACATCTGCTTGATGGCCAGGAATGGAGAAGAAGAAGAAGAGTCTAATCAGGTATCATCCCTTTTCGAACATTATACTATTTCTGATTGGGAAGATGCTTATGGAGATCTGTGAGATAAAGCGAATGATATTAAGAAGGAAAACAGACACTTGAAGAAGAAAATGAATTCTATGGTTAATGATAAAACACTTACTGATAAAGTTGCATGTTTACAATCAGAGAATGAAAAATTGAAAAGTGCATGTTCTGAGTTTGATGAATTAAAGCATGTTGTGATTGATTGTAGGAAATAAAATGAGTTGCTGAAAAATGTCATTGATGAACTGAAATTATCAATTCAGAAGTTTGAAAATGAAATAAAAATTTCAAATGAAAAATATGAAGTTGTCTTGTCAGTGACTGTTGAATTGAAGAAAACTATTGAAAATCTGTAAAATGAAAATTCTGAAAAAATGAAAATCATTGAAAGCATGACCCAAGGAACAGAAAATCTAAATGCCTTGCTAGGGTCAAAAGTTATTTTCAGAAAGGAGGGTCTCGGCTTTAATCCCTCAGCTAAAAAGAGTTTTGCAATGAAAACCATCTCATTCTTGGGAGAAAAGAATAAAGGACCCCTCATAAAAATGGTCAATGAAAAATCTGCTTTCAATAATGTAAAATCAAAAGTGTCCAGTGCTAAGGACAAGGGAAAGCAAAAAGTTGTAGAGCCTAGAGCTGCATGCTCATCTTCAAAGGATAAGTCCAAGGCTAGGGGTCAGCCAGCTAGCACATCAAAACCCTAGCCCAAGGCTGCTAAGTCTCCATCACCATCAACTGCTCAGAAAAAGACCCAATATAAGTCAGTTTAGAAACCTAGAGGGTCAACGATGGCAAGGAGACCAAGTGCAGCTAGGAACCAATTTGCTCATCCCTATTTCCCTAGAGCCCAAGTCTATCATAACATTCATTCTCAACCACTTAATAGGTTTGGGTGGAACCATGCATACATGAGGTCTAGGTATCAGAATTTCCCCACTTGGTATCAGCCCTATAGATCTCAGCCAGCTAGGAGATGGGATAGTCATTTTAGGACATGGAGTCCTAGTCACCAGGGGTTCTATGGTCAGCCTAGGACCAATTTGGGCCACAACTTCCAGTACACTCATTGGCCAATGCACTGGCAGAAAAACAGCAATGCTTTTAATAAAATGAATGCCAGGCCTACACAAAAACCATCACAGCACCAGAAAAAGAAAGCTAAACCTGTTGGTGCCGAGAAAAAGAAAAATAACAAGAAGAACTCTCAAGCTGTAGAATCCACCAAACCATCCACTTTCACACAAATGTGGATCCCTAAACAGCTTTTGTCATATTTTCACTCTCAAATGTCTGGTTCTGTCTTGGGGCCCAAAATATCTTGGGTTCCAAAACCTGCTCCCTAAGTGTGCTTGCAGGTATGCCTGGTAGCCGGGAACAAACTGATGAAACAGAAAAAGCTACTTCAGGCATATGACAAGTGGCAGGGCCAAAATTCTAAGAGCTGAAAGAAATTGGAGGCCTTGTCAAAAATCTGATGCAACACCAAGGGTAAAGAATAAATCAGTCAGGTAAAGCAGGTAAGTGATTTACCTTCAGAATTGAATTGAGAAAGTCATGTTGATTTGGTTGTTTATTTTCTGATGTTCTCTTCTTGTCTAGCTGATCAGTCTGCATTCCAGACTCAGCTACTGAATTTACTCTGCACATATCTGATGCTCTTCTCTTGCACTGATTGCACTATGTAAATAGGATGCTAGATGCACTGCACAAATCATTGTTGCAGTCGATGCATACCTTGCACTGTGTTAGAATGGGTCATTTAGTGCATGAAGTCGATGCATGTGTCACATGTCTGCATATATCATTTGCATGACTATTTGTGAAATCTGCTTTGCACTGTATCTCCTTGCATAACCCTGGTATATCAAATAGTAAGTTACTAAAAGGCATGGAAATCTGTCTGGAGGTTCTTACTATGTGTGAGATGGTCACTGAGACCAAGTTCTTTGCCAAGTACCAAGGGTCTAGTCTTCATATAGAGCAGTGTATTGCATATCATCCATTTTGAAAAATCTGAAAAAGGATAAAAATGTTCATGACTTGGGTGCATAAACTTGAAATGATTGCATACTTACTCTATGTATAATTGTTGCATAGTCTGCATGTAGAACAGTGTATTGCATAGCATATCTTTTACATCTTGGTGTCAGGGGGAGCTGAGAATTCTGTTCAATACATTGAATCCTTTTCACTTCTCATTGTCCCCATTCAATTCTGTCATATTCTTTGACATCAGATGCTATTGAACCATATTGCCAATTGCTATCAATTCTCTTAACTTTCACTGAACAACAACATTGCTTCTGGTTTAGTGCATTGAGCTGTAGTTATTGTAATTGTTCATTTATAAGAATTACACTTACAAATTGAAAGGAACTAAAGGTTTAACCTTTATAAATTGAAGAGTTAAGTGTCTGCACTTCAGAACTTGAGATAAAAGAAAACTTTTATAGCTCTTAATCTTTGTCTCATGGTTAGAGTAGAAAAAGTTTTTTTTATACCTGAATGTGTTAATCTAGAAATGTCTAGAAAAGGTAAATAGAGTGTGTACTATTTTTTTAAACAATCACTCTAAAAGAAATAAGGGCAGCAGTAAATAAAATCATAAAAGCAAAGAGCTGAACACAGTGACAGAGCAATGGCTGAATTGCACTGAGAAACTGTGATCTCCTCCAAAGAAGTAGGAGAATTCATAAGTCATGAAGTGCTTCAGACTACCTCTGTTCATAGGGTCAACTCTATAGGGGGAGTTGTCACCAAGTAACAGGGGGTACTAGCCTCTGATCAAGGTGTACTCTTAACGTCAAAGGTGAAAACTATTCCTTGTGGGTCTTGATCTGAAATAGATCTAGTAGTTTACGCCTAGTAACTGGGGGTACCTGCCTCTGGTCAAGGTGTACACCTAATGTCAATCGCATAAATGCCACTGGTCTATTCACTTAGCTCAGTTTCTGAAAAATCAAAAGTGAAAAATAAACTGCTGTAACCCTTTGAAAAACAAAAGTCATTGAGTGTAAATTATTTTTCTCAATACATATTCAAGTTGCCTTTCTTGAACTTCCATGTTTAATCACAAAGGGTATTATTTCTGACTTATCTATTAAAACCATATGCCTTAGATTCATTGCTATAAATGTAGTCTATAACTCGTTTTCAGTGTTCAGCTGCTTTACTCTATTTTTATCACTGTTAAACCTGAATTTTTTTTCAAGACTACATATTGTTGACTCTTATACTTTAACAGTTGTTTATAATCATGCTCACCTTCTGAACCATTGCTTCAGCTATTGTGTAGTGACCCCTTCTTTCTTCATGTTCTTTACCTCCAATCTTCATATTCCTTTCTCAAAGGGGGAGAATCAATTCAGGGGGAGTTAGTCACTCAGGGGGAGTTTGAGTTGTTCTAAGGGAGATCTGCATGTATTCTGCATTTTGCACTCATGTTATTCCTTCTTTTTGATTATGTCAAAGGGGGAGAAAATTTGTTTGGTGACTCACTGTCACTTTGTTGCCATCATCAAAAAGGGGGAGAATGTTGTGCCCCTTAGACACAAGCATATGGTATCTTGTTTTGATGATAGCAACACAGTGAGAGTTTCACAGTGAGCCATTCATTGTGTTTAGTGTACATGCATTACTGCTAGTTACTGCATATGCAAACACTTGGTCGATGCATTGCATTCTGTCAGATATCAAGTCTATACATCCATTGCTTCAGTTCAATATCTGCTTTGTGCATACATTGCATCGGTGCATTGCTTCTTCTGTGCATGTACTGCATTGCTTCAGTTCAATATCTGCTTTGTGCATACATTGCATCGGTGCATTGCTTCTTCTGTGCATATACTGCATTGCTTCAGTTCAATATCTGCTTTGTGCATACATTGCATCGGTGCATTGCTTCTTCTGTGCATATACTGCATTGCTTCAGTTCAATATCTGCTTTGTGCATACATTGCATCGGTGCATTGCTTCTTCTGTGCATATACTGCATCAGTGCATTGCATTGCATGTGTCTGTTAAGAAGTCTGTACATCGCCTTCTTGTTCATGCATTGCATCAAAGTCTATACAGACTTGGTCCATGCGTAAGCATAGCAAGTATGTACATTGGTAGCATGAACATTTGCAAAGTCCATACATCACTGCATCATTCACGCTTAGAGTCTGTACATTCTTCAGGTGCATATCTCAGCAAGTCTATACATTGGACTTGAACATATAGGAAGTTTGTACATCGGCTAGGCAGCAAGTCTGTACAGGCCTTGCTTAAGGCAAGTCTGTACATCGGACTGTTCATGCATTCATCTCAAGTCTATGCATCCGATTGTTCAGCTTGTGGCTAAGTCTGTACAGCGTCTAGTGTTTCTTGCAATGTCTGTACACTGCATTGGTTGTATAGACTTAGAGCTGAAGTCTACACATTGCTATCTTTACCTACGCTCAAAGTCTGTACACTGCATTGGCATCTTTACCTACGTGCTAAACTGAGCAAGTCTATACATTGCACTGTAGCTAGAACTATGCAAGTCCATACATCGCTGCATTGGCTAAGTCTATACATTGCACTGTAGCATGCATCTCTTCAAGTCTGTACATCGACTTAGTGCTCGCAAAGTCAGTAGACTGGCCTAGCGCTCATAAAGTCCATACAATGCCATTTGTTCATGCATGTTAGCAAGTCTGTATAGCCTATGTTCACAACACAAAGTCTGTACATCGCATGCTCACACAAATGCCAAGTCTATACATTGGCTTTGCTTGCATGAGCTTAAAGTGTTTACATTAGATTGGCTTGCACGAGGCAAAGTCTATACATCGTGTGCTGACAACTCCACACATCGTGAAGTCCATACATCGTGCATGCATCGTCTCATCAAGTCTGTACAGGGTCTATCTAGAATGCATTCACTAAAGTCTATACAATGCATGCAGAGTCTAGACAGTCATGAGCAAGTCTAGACATCGTCTGGTTGCATAACGCATAGTCTGTACATGCTTTATCTTCGCATTGCAAAGTCTCTATAGCGCAAAGTCCATACAGTCATTGTGCATTCGTTCTTGATGTTCATACTTTACTTGATGCATTCTGCATAACACACTGCAAAGTCTATACATTGTCTTCACGTTGCAAAGTCTATACATTGTCTTCACGTTGCAAAGTTTATACAATGCATCGGTGTGCTGCATACACTGCGTCAAGTCTATACATTGCTTCGAACGAAGTCTGTACAAGGTGTCGACATTAAACTGATAATTCTCTGTCTGACAGGCTCTGTTCGTTGGGCACGTGATCCAAGGCTGGAAGGACTGACAGGATGACACGTGGCCAAAACACTTGGGCGGGAACTGTGGAAGACACGCGCCCCGTGATACTCCTGCTGTGACTGATTATAAAAGGAAGCCTTCGTCCACAGATGAAGATAGATCGAATATTCAGGAGCCTTGAAGGAAAAGCAGAAGAGTAGAGAGCCCCCTTCGATCCAGCAGAAGAGAAAAAGAAAGAGAGAAAAGAAAGAGAGTTGAGAGAGTGAAGAGTTGAGAGATTTGTTCCTCAGATCGTTGGTTCAAAACCCGATCTGCGTTTGCTCACTTGTTTGAGCTACATTCCCTGTAGGGATTCTATTTCCTTTTCGTTTGTTTTCTGTTTTGTTTTTCGAACTCATTTCTTCAAGCTGTTAGTCAGCGTTTGCAGAGGTGTTGCCTCTGGATGGGTCAAGCTGTAATCCCGAGTGGTTGCAGTGGAGGATTCCACTGGACAGCAAGCTGTGAGGCTCAGCGGGTTGTAGGCAAGCTGTGGTGCCCAACGGTTCAAGCTGTGAGTCAGCAGTAATCCACACTCGGGTTGAGTGTGGGGTGGATGTAGGTCTGGAGGACCGAACCACCTAAAAATCTTTTTCTACTGTGTGATTGTTTTGTGGTTTGCATAGCTTCTATACTTCTGTCTTTGCGCAGTAGATGTTTGCTTAGGACGGTTCTTCATCTGTTCTGGCTGGTATTTGCATTGTGCCCATTATCTATTCAGTAGAAGTTTTCATTCCGCATTTGATTCTGCTGCAGTAATTTTTTAACGGGTGACTGACCTATTCACCCCCCCCCCTCTAGATCACCTTTAGCGTCCCAACAGGGTTCAAATGAAATCATTTAAACTACAAACCATCGCCTGGAACTGCGAACACGGCTCACACCCCCCGTACATGCATTTCGTGCAAACAAGGCAAAACCCGCTCAAACTCACACCGTTCGGCTCCAAATCGCGAGAAGATGTAGGAAAACAGTAGGGCATCTGTCCCCCTACCTCCACCAAAGATCTTGATGTGTGGTGATAGGTAGATCTAGAGGGAGGGGGTGAATAGATCAGCCCCTTCTTTGCAGAAATAAAAACTAGATAGAAACTAAGACCGGTAAAGACATAAATGGTTGCTAGCTAATGAGCTAAATGCATGAGAGATGAACATTAGCGTTCCTACCAAGCATCTACCATCTAGGCTCAAAAGAAGACAAGCCACAGAACACAGGTTTTTAAGGTGGTTCGGTCTCTATCTAGAGACCTACGTCCACCCTTCACACAACTCGGTGAGGCTTCACTAGTGCGAAGCACTACCGCTGATTCACAGCTTCCAATCAGAGAGACAACCTCTCTCAACTCCACTGCCACACAGCTTGTGGGTACACAACCCAAAACCCACAGACCGGTGAACACACTGTCTGTCTTCCTACTCTCAAGTAGGGAACAAAGTACGAGTATTTATTTTGAAAAGAAAAACAAAACTGTGAAAGGAACAACTAGACAGAGTAAGGCTATGAAGTTCTATGGGAAAGAAAACTCATGTCTGGCAGAGAACTCGATGACTCCTGGGTTCTCTTCTTCTTCTTCACGGTTCTTTGCCGTGACCTTAAGAGGAAACAATGATCTTGCTTCCAGCTCACAAGGACACCTGATGAAGCTTCAACAGATGATTTCTTCCTTACTGTGCGACCTCCTGAGGTGAAGAAGACCGTCTGCTACATTGTCATCAAGCCAGCAGCACCATGGAAGAGAGATCTCGCGGAGCAAGCTTCTTTGTTGCTCTCTTCTTCTCTAGGCTATGTGTTGTCTTCCTCCTTGTCTTCGTGTGTTTTTAACCTCCAAGTCAACTCCCATCATATCTCCTCCACGAGAGTGTGCTTAGACATCGCAGTACAATGCCCAGTCTGCTTTCACCAACTCCCTATACTTACGTTTCGTGTGTCCCATGTTTGTGGGTATTTGGGGAACCAACTATGTAATACCCGAGAAATTTCTAAGAATTTATTAAATATTTAAATGGACTAAACGGGCTATTAAATGAATTTATTTTAATTAGTATAGCCTTACTCTAATCGAAGAGGATTAGGCCCATTTAAAGGAACCCTTTTGGCCCAAATTATGGTTTTGGACCTTGGCCCATATTATAGAAGCTAGAAATTGGTTTAATCACGGAATTTATAGATAAATAGGATAAATAGATGGATAATGGAGGGAAGAGTTTGAATTGATTTCAAATTTGGCACCCAGGATCGAAAACGGTCTATCGCGAGACTGCATGGGACCCAAAACGGTCAATCAGTGTGGACCGCTTTCTAGAGACCGATCGCGAACATCTTCCTTGTATGAAAAATTCCATTTTTTGGGTAAATATTCAGGGATGGATGCAATTTATTGGCTAGAAGGCTCTAGAATGCATTAGGATCGGATTGGAGACCTAATTAGGACTCTAAAGTCATCCAAATCTTTGAAACCCTAACTAAACCCTATAAATAGACCCCAAGTTTGACCTTTGCGACCCCTACTTTTGGCTCGCGTGGAAATATAATAAGGAGGCAGAATTAGAGGTAAGTTCTTTAGAGGTTTTTGTTGCTAATACTAAGGACTAACTACCCTCCAAATTTCGTTCTAGGAGATCAAGTCTACAAGGAGTTAGAAGCTTTCAAAGTTGCTGATTCTGCACCAATAACCCAGGAATCTGTGCAACGATCTAATGAAGATCAGGAAATTAGAAGCCCTAAACGAGGTATTTAGCAATTGTGTCTTTATAACTTTATGTTACCCTTTATATCTTCTATCTACCCTCCAATTTGCACATCCATAGGTCAAGGGAATCAGGAGATACAAGGGTGTGAAGTTGCTAGTTTAGCACAGAACGTACAGAACTAGGGCTTACTTCTAGTCAGAAATTGGCAGTGTAGCAGGGCTATTTGAGGTAGGTTATCTCATGAATGGCTTAAACTCAATGTTAGGAATAAAATCCCTCTTCTTGCAGTCAATTTCATGTATTCTACACGGAGTATTCGATGTTTTATCTTGACTATGCATCTAGGGTTATCATAGCATGCATGAACCTAACCTTTAACCAAGAAAATGATAATTGTTTGTATATTTTAACTCAACCCATGCATCTCCATATCTTGACATGGTGTTATCAGGCCATATCTACCCATTGTCATGTTTTATTATGCATTTATTGGCCCTATATTTTCACATATTTTCGTTTGATTGATGTTTATAGCAGACATGCATAAATAGTCCTTTTCCAGACGGCCTGACTTTAATAAGCGGCCCAACGATAGATCGCTTAGCCCAGTGAAACGGCCATCACGAGACCGTTTCTATCCCTGACATCTGTGTTAGTGTTAACCCGAAACATGATGCAGAATAGCCTTAATTAACTTATGATAAGCCTAGTTAGGTAGGTCTAGACCCCGTTTTAAGTATTGACTTCATGTATGGGAGTATATTAACTATGCTTCCCAGTATATTTCATGTTCTTTATGCACTTGGAACTTATTTTCAAACTTAAGTTAATTTCATGCCAAAACTATATACTTTTATAATTACATTTATAATTTTGTATGGTTCATGACTTGTCTAGTTTTTATCGTTGTGTTATCACGACCTCTTCTATCTTAAGAGTCATTTTTATAAGTACATGGCATATACTCTAGTATGTGACCATTAGCTACACCTTTGCACTTATAGGCACACAATCTTGGACTTGAAAGCCTCTTCGTTAGATATTCCTTCTACCGGATTAGGTGATCTTGTTTCAAGACCTCCGTAAGTCTCCGTGAGCCTAGGATTCCCACTAAGACGCCGAGCTGGTTGTACCCTTAAAAGCCTAATTTGTTTAGAAAGCACTCACACCATTGTTGTTTTCTGATTTCTAAGTTTCAAACGGTCTTCATGGTGACTGCTAAGGCCTGTCTAATGGTATGTCATATGACCACATGTTATCTGAGTTAAGTACTTCTTTTTCTTGCTTGACTCGTCATAAACGGTCTTGACTCGACCGCATAGGGCTGACTAACGGTCCATGACTAGACCGCTTGAATTTCTGAACGGTCCAGTAAATGACCGCTTGCTTCCTGATTGTGTCTAACCCGAGGTTTGACCTTTGGGGTTGGTTTTATTGAGTTCCTAGATGATCTTAAGATCATCTGGAGCCTAAATTATGTGTAACAAAGTTAAATTTGAATTATGGAACCTAATGAATATACCGTTATGCTACTGGATCGCCGCCGTAGCATAATATACCTTAAATCTTTCTTTGATATCTCATGTCAACTTTGGTATGTTCTATGCCTTGGTTATTTGATCATTAAACTTATTAATTAGAATTGATTTATTGGCCGAAATTATTATCTCGTGGAATTAACTAGATTTATAACTTGTAGATGTAAGATCGGGCACAGATTGTGTCCAAGGGCTCCATGCTAGTCCCCTCGATGGATTGTCAAAAACGTGCTATAAACCATGGGGTACGATGATACTGGCGTCGCATTGCGCTAGGAGTACTTTCTCTTATAAATGAGTGAAACGCCACGAGACTCGTTATGAAAATTACATGCCTGATAAATGACTTTCTAGTATATATCCTTTATAAGGTTGTGTAAAGTACTTTCTAGTTACATGCTCGTACATTCTTGTTCATGAAAGGCCAATTTACATCTACATGCTTAATCTTACTTGTTCATGCTATCTTGTCCACTTGCTCAATTTCATGTCCTTGGTTACTTAGTTATACAGATTGTTTGTCGCATTTTCTTATGTTTCTCTTCCAGTCAAGAGCTAAGACATTACTCACTTAAATATTGCCTTCATGTTGATGCGAAGATACCTACTGGGCAAGTGTGCTCATTACCTTACTTTTATAATCTTTTCACGAAGTACAGATGAATCGGATTCTGAGTATACAAGTAGCAGGTCCGGGAGTGATTGAAGGACAAACGAATCGAGAGAAGCCATAGTATCAAATGTCTAGTCGAGTCTTATTGTAATTTTCTATTTTTCTTGAGTCTATGATGTAAGAGTGTTAAGAGTCAAGGATATTGTGTACTTTGATATTATTATTATGGAATAAAGTGAAGTTTGGAAAAGTTTAATTGTGCAATTACTTTAGTGTGATTGTCTTACGCTCTGATTTCTTGCCTGCGAGAGGCTTACCATGTCGGCTATTTGTGTTCCCGAAATTCCTTCCGCTGTATTAAAAAGCTCGGGGCGTGACAGTTAAAGTGGTATCAAAGCATAGGACTAGAAGTCCTAGGGAAAAGACATGTCATAGGTTAAGTTCAAGGCTTAAGGACCCACACCTATGAAACTAGGAAAGAAACTCCCAACCTATGAGAGGAAATGGGGTAGAACCTGGGATGAGATAGTAATTAGAATTGTTTCTAAGGTTAATTCCACTCATTACATTAGAATAAACAACTCTATTACCCTTCTCAGGTACCTTACTCTCATCATGGGTCATCGTGTTGACTGGGGTGGTATGCAACAAACCGTTGCCGGTGTCACCCAAGCATTACAGAATATGGCTCAAGCCGGTGCAGGGGCAAGAGCTGGAGACCTACACCGTAACTTTTAGAGTTTAAATCCTCCGCGGTTTACAGGTTCTTCTAATCTCGATAAGGTGGAAAGCTGGATCGATCAAATGAACCATATATTCAAGATCATGCAGTGTGCCGACCAAGAAAAGGTTCATCTTGCTACGTTCCGGTTAAACAAAGATGCCTGCATCTGGGGGAAGGCAATTCCAGCACCGCCTGTAGACGCACCACACACATGGGATGGATTTCTGACTCTTTTTCGAGCCAAGTACTTCTCCGAGCATGTCAAGGAGAGGAAGGTAGCTAAATTTGCGTCACTTCGTCAGGGCATGATGTCTGTAGCCGAATATGAGTTACAGTTTTCTCTCCTGGCACCCTATGCTCAGCACCTAGTGAGCACAAATCTCTTAAAGGTAAATCACTTTATGGACGGGTTACGTCCCATTTTTATCCAGCAACTTGGCCCACAGAACATTCGGACCTATGTGGAGATGGTCCAACGGGCACACCTGTGTGAACGGGCCTTGGAGAAGGTCGATAAACTCGAGTAATGTGGAGGACCCGAGCCGAAGGTCTGATCGGTGAGGTAAGAAGCAGGAAATATTCAGAATTATCTATAATTCTTGGGATAGCAGGAAGAGATCCTGGAGTGGGAATGGTGGGGATGAACACCGGAACAAGAAGTTCAAGGAAGAGGAAGATAAGCAAGTCAAGGCGGCTTGCTCATTTTGTGATAAATTCGGTCATGCGACCGAAGAATGTTGGAAGAGGTTAGGCGCATGCCTACGTGGTGGGAGTCGGGAGCACCGTATGCCTGACTGTCCTTTGATGAAAGAACAGCCATCCACGAGGAATAATGGTGGACGGAGACGGCAGGCTAGATTAAATGCCGTATTAGAAGATGAAACAACAAAGGAAGGGGAGCTTATTGAAGTTACAATTCATATTCATTCACATCCTGCTTTTGTGTTATTTGATACTTGTGCTACTCATACCTTTATTGTTAATTCCTTTGCAAAAACATTACCTATTTCACCTATTCCCCTACCATTAGATTTAACCATAATCACTCCTTTAGGTTCGGGAACGGCATTAAAAACTTATTTTCCCAATAGTGAAGTCACTGTAGAAGGTCATAACCTTCCCGCCAATCTAGTATACCTTGACATGGAGGGGTATGATGCTATCCTAGGAGTCGATTGGCTTGTAGACCATGACGCCTACATAAATTGTCGTAGTAGGATAATCTCTTTTCGAAAACCCGGTCTTCCTCAGTTTTCCTTTCTTGGTATCAAGTATCGGAAACATCCTGCCATAATTTCATCTCTTCATGCTTGCAAACTCATTTTGCAAGGGTGTCAAGCTTTCCTTGGCTCCGTAGTAATTACCAAGTCTAAGTGATGTGACACAACCTAAGACTTAGGCAAGCAAGCACATTCATAATCAAAAGGGCCAATTTTGGGCCGCCGCTCTCCCGTCGCTCACCCAATCCCGAGGTGACTTGGCGATGCCAAGTGGAGGATGTGGGGTTGGACCTTTACTGGTAGAGGGCCAGCAAGGCCAAGACTTGATTCCCAAAGGGTGTGGATGCCCAAATCAAGGGGGTTGACAAAGTGCCAAAGGCACCGGTTGCAATTTTCCACGGTGATCACTCAAGACAACGGGGCTTGAGGATCGGGCTCTCACTCGCATAACCAGCGGAATTAAGAACTAATATTGAAAGATAAGCACTAAATGGAGTGAGGGTTTGAGCACTTACTCGACCGGTTTGAAGAAACCGGTCCCGCTCGGAGATGAGGGCGAGCGGGGAGGCGAGTGGAACCCCACACGCCGCGGCGGTGTAGCTTGACCTGCTCAAATCAATTACAACACTACGCCTCTCGCAAGAGGGGGATCTTGAGGTGGGGATTAAATGATTACAATCAAAACTACCTCCACACAGGGAGGAGCCTTCAGCCGGCCAAGCGGGGAGGGGGAAACTAAGTCGAAGATGTTGAAGCAACGAAGACACCGAATCTGCCTCCTTTCAGCCAATGAGGATAGACAGTTGGTGCCGGACTATAGATCTGTCTCTAGAAATTTGCCGGGGATGAGACAGTGGGAAACTCTTTGTTACAGGGTCAGGGATGCTTCAGAATTTTGTTAATTTCTCCTGGGGTCGCTGCCGGTCGGGGTGGGAGCTCGAATAGGGCCTCTGGTTCTCAGACTGACAGTAGTAAGTCACCAACAGTAGGAAGAAGATGCTGTCCCGGCCGCTCCCGAACTCCGAATTAGGTGCCGTCAGTTCCGTTAGAACCGTGGGTGAGTCCTCTTTCCTGCAGAAGAAACGGGGACACCAGAAGAGGCCGGAGACGATATGTGGAACCAGAAGAGTAAGGAGGGGTCGGTGCCAACTGTGGGTTGCAGAGTCACGCGATCGTGGAAGAAAATTGGTAACTTCTGTTCCCGGATGCTGAATGGACTTCTGCTTCTTGTTTCTGAAAGGAGACAGGAAGAAGAAGAACTTTTTAGAAGAGCTTGAGGGCTGATTCCTCCAAGGTTAGTCGTGGCAGAGCTTCTAATCCGGTTCTGGTATTCAGCAGGGACAGCTCTGCGCCGTTGTGGAAGAATGAAGCTCTTGGGCAACACACGGCTTGGATGAAGACGAAACCACTTCCGTGACGAAGAGGACAGGCAGCCGCTTCCGTGGATGCCTCTTATGCCTTCAGAATCGTAGGTAGCTGACCATGATGGCTTTTGAAAGCTACTGGTATCTCTGCATCATTTGGACAGCAACCTGCAGACTTTGTTGAAGCCACCAAAATGACCTAAAGAAGAAGATGGAGGATGTGTATGTGTGAAAGGGGTGATGGGGGTGAAAGATGAAGTTTGTGGGAGGGGTGGGGATGCTAATGGTGATAGGAAAGAGATGGGAGGGGGGCAGGGGGCGCAGGTTCTCAGCTGGAGGTAGGGGAAGGTGGGTGCAAGGGATGAGAATGGAGGGAGGTGGGAGGGGCGACCCTAACTAGAAGGGAGGGGAGGGGGGCGGCCAACACATGGAGGGAAGGTGGATTTCAAATTTGAAATGGCTTTGGAAGTTGGGTGATTGTGTGGGGAAGTGGGGGATTGTGTTGGAAGGGGGGAAGATTGTGTTGGAAGGGTAAAGATTCCACCTTGGGACAAGGGGGGTAGAGTAATGGGGCTATGGGAAGTGGAGTGGTCTTAATGGAGGTGGTTGGGGGTTGGAGGTGGTTGGGAGGAGGGAGGAATGGGGCGAACCCCTTAGTGGGAGGAGAGAGGAATGGGGCGAACCCCTTAGTGGGAGGAGAGAGAAAGAGGGATAGAGAGAGAGTAGGGTGGGGAATCACTCTCCTAGGGCTTCTCACCCAACTATAGGATTCACTCCTCTAGAACTAAGTTTGAATACTCAAATGGCATTTTTCATTGATTCATTCATTACCTCCAAATGAAGGAAATGGGGCCCTATATATAGGAAATCCACATTTTACAATAAGTCCCCTACAAAATACTCAATAACAAATAACCGAAGGGGTAGGGGGGGGCTCATGGGCCAAGCCCGAAGAATTGGGCCCAATAGCTGATTACATAATCTAATGACACTCAATACTTAGGAAAATAAATGCAAGACCTAGGGACATGACTCAAATAAACTGAAAATTACATCAAATGACTCAAGTAAATAACATAAAAAGGATAAGTGGGCCTTTATAGAGAGAGGGCCGAACTCAAATGATGCCGGAATGTGAAGAAGACCCATTCCCAAAGGGAATTGTGGATGATGCCTCCATCACTAAGGAAATTCAAATAGAAGAAATTCCCGTAGTTAGGGAGTGTCCTGACATTTTTCCTTCTGACCTACCGAGTATACCGCCCGAAAGAGAGGTTAACTTCACCATTGAACTCATACCTGGAGCAGCACCTGTGTCAATAGCTCCTTACAGGATGTCCCCCATAGAGTTGAAGGAGTTAAAGAAGCAACTTCAGGAGCTGCTAGAAAATTTTATTCGACCTAGCACATCCCCTTGGGGTGCGCCAGTCCTATTTGTCTGAAAGAAGGATGGTTCTCTCAGATTATGCATTGATTACCAGCAGTTGAATCAATTTACCATCAAGAATAAATACCCACTATAGCGTATTAATGAACTGTTTGACCAACTTTCGGGAGCGGAATATTTTCTCGAAAATTGACCTCAGGTCAGGTTATCATCAACTGAGGATTTAGGAAGAAGACATACACAAGACTACTTTCCGAAGCAGATATGGACACTACGAATTCGTGGTTATGCCATTCAATTTAACTAATGCACCTGCTGCATTCATGCAGCTGATGAATAATGTGTTCCGACCTTATCTTGACCAATTTATAGTCGTATTCATTGATGATATCCTTATCTATTCGAAGACAAAGGAGGAACATGAGGAACGTCTAAGGTTGCATTCCAAACTTTACGAGAACATCAACTCTGTGCTAAATTGAACAAATGTGATTTTTGGCTTAAGGAAGTCTCTTTCCTTGGCCATGTAATTTCTAAAGAAGCCATTGCAGTAGATCCTTCTCAGGTTGAAGCTGTGAAAAGCTGGAGTCGACTGAATACCGTATCTGAAGTTTGAAGTTTTATTGGTCTGGCTGGTTATTATAGGCGATTCATCAAAGATTTCTCCAAAATTGCCGCTCCTTTAACAAAACTTACTAGGAAGGAAAATCCTTTCGAGTGGACAAGGGAATGTGAAGAAAACTTCTTAGGTCTTAAAGAACATCTCACCACGGCACCCGTATTAGCATTGCCCGTAGAAGGTGGAGGATTTGAAGTTTGGAGAGGGGGGAAATCTGCCACCTGAGAGCACGGCCCAACTAGGTCCAATTCGACCAAACTAGGCCCAGCTCGCTAAAGTGACAGCCCCATTTGGGCCCACTTACTTCAAGCACAAAAACCCAGTCAGAACAGCACTTCCTAGGCGGCCGTCGGGTCTGGAAGTCCGAGGAACAGAACGGTCGAGAGATCCCTTGCGGGGACCCGATGTGACCTACCCGAGCTATACACTCATTGCTCGGGACAAAACCCCGAGCGAACGCCTCTGGCTCGGGTCGACTATCGGAAGCTCATCCTGGCATCCGTTACGCATCCAGCAGGAGCAGGGAACTCCAAAGGGTAGGGGAGGGCAAGAGTCCTCGCGCCATAAAAGAGCCCACTACATGGACGTAACCCCCCCGAAGCCCCCTCAGCTCCCTGGACTATTACGTTAAACGGATTGCTATAGAAACCCTAGGGAGACCCTCCGAGGAGGTAAGGCAATGGCCTTGAGAGAAAACCACCACACTTCTTGGTGGAGAATAATCCCACGCCCTCTCTCTCCTACCCTCCCTTTTCACCTTCATGCTCTATCGCACTTGCTGACTTAAGCATCGGAGGTTTACCCCGGGGACTCCTCCCTGGGCACCTTTGATATGTTTTCGGCCTTCCAGATTCATATAGATGTGGTGACCATGACCAAAAGATTCCTCCCGGATCTCACGGCTCAGGATCAGTGCAAGATTACACCTCTTCATCGGGCGCCGTCTGTGGGAAATGAACAAAGAGCCATCATGGTGCGAAGAAACTCTGGTAGGAAGGTCACCGGCGGTAGAGGAAAGACTGTGGTGGCGGATGGAGAACCTGCGCTCTCCCACCCTGCGGAGGGTCCCCCTCGTCGACGACAACAATCCAGCCGACGAGCTTCCTCCACCACCCGCGGAGGTGCAACCCCCTAACGGGAGCTCTGACGCCCTCCGAACCATCAACACTAAACTGGATATCCTCGTAGAACTAATGAGGACCCAGGCGGCAAGGGAGGAGAAGTCATGACTCCCACGGGAAAGCCCTCCCCATGGAGAAGCTTCCCAGCAAACGGTTGGAGGCTGTTTCACCCTCCGGGGATGACGGCTTATACGCAACAGGTCAGGGGGACCTTCGCACGCCCCCCCGCCAGAGCAAGAAGCCTCCTCCACCCAGAGAAGAGAAAAAGCCGGGACGCATCAATAGTTCCCGAAAACTGATCCCCCAGTAGGACGACGTGGCAGCCCACAGGGACGCCCCCACAGCCCCTCGATCCAACAGCAACTAGAGTTATCCCTCCAGCTGTGAGATTTTGAGCGACGATTTACGGAACAAGAGCGCGCCCTACAGAAGACGTCCACCAAGGAAAATGAGGAGCAATCCCCATTCTCTGACCATATCTCGAATGCCGACATCTCCCCCAGAATCCTGCTACCAACCTTCATGTCATATGACGGCAAGGGGGACCCGGCCGACCACTACGATAGCTTCGACGCCCTGATGACTTTGCATGGGGCCTCCGACGCTATCAAATGCCGAGCATTCATGACCACTTTGGTCCAAGGCGCTCAAGCCTGGTTCCGAGCACTCGCCCCTATAGCATTCACGACTTTAGACAATTCGGGCGAGTATTCAAGGAGAGCTTCACCGGTAGCGGCCCTCCAAGGTCAGTAGCGGGGTTCCTGGTGCTAAAGCAGGCACAAAGGGAGAAACGCTGGGCCTACGTCAACCGATTTAAATCGGAAGCCCTGTGTATCTCCCGCCTGGATGTCACCTCAGCCATCAGCACGCTGACCGGAGGCACCCGGGATGAAAACCTTC
This sequence comes from Amorphophallus konjac, assembly GCA_022559845.1. NCBI lineage: Eukaryota > Viridiplantae > Streptophyta > Magnoliopsida > Alismatales > Araceae > Amorphophallus > Amorphophallus konjac. The sequence goes on along the minus strand of CM040124.1, from coordinate 284,855,675 downwards.
GGCGAGAACTGGTCCTCCATCCCCCACCTCCCTTGTCGACCTGGTGACCCTCGCCCTACGCCACGCAGAGTGTGAGGAAGTCCTCAGCGCCTGCCATGGCCCAACGGGCTCGGGTCGGGAGGGGGATAAGAAGCAACCATCCGAGCAAGGCTCGGGCCAAGGAAAACGGTGAAATCAAGACGGGGACTGAAGGGAGCCCCCTAGAAATACGAGCAGTACACTCCTCTATCTGCTCCCGTCTATGAAATATACGAAGACATCAAAGGCTCGGGCATTCTCTGCCAACCCGGGCCTATGAAGGCCAAGCGTCACAATCGACGCAAACATTGCCAGTTCCACAACGACCACGGGCACCATACCGAAGATTGTCACCAACTGAAGGATGAGATCGAGCGTCTTGTCCGCCAAGGAGACTTATCTCGGTCTATGTCCAAGCGCCAGAAGGAAGACCGTGGCATTCCAGAGGAGATTGGCAATCAATCTCGCGGGGTCAACATCAACGTCATTTCTGGCAGCGCGGCATCAGGACAAGATAGTAGCTGAGGAAGGAAGCGTCATGCTGAACGGGCAAGTAGGGCCTCTGAGCCCCCCAAAGCCCCACCAGCAACGGAGCAGCAGGCCTTGGTATTCTCCAACCAAGACCAGGAAGAATTATCTACCCCACACGATGACGCTCTTGTAGTATCGGCTATTATAAATGATTGTAACGTAGATAGGATACTGGTCGACAATGGTAGTGTCCCTGATGTACTTTCGTACTAATGCTTCCTGCAGATGGGTGAAAATCCATCCAAACTCTGCCCTGTTCAAACCCCCCTTTGTGGGCTCAACGGCCAGGCAACCTATCCCGAGGGAACCCTAAGCCTGCCAGTCACCATCGGCACCCCTCCCAAAACCGTTACCGTTATGGTTGACTTCATCATGATCAAGGGGATGTCAGCCTATAATGCCATCTTCGGAAGAGGTATCCTCAGCCGGACAAAGGTAGTGCCCTCCACCTATCACCAAAAAATGAAGTTTTCCACCAAATATGGTATCGGGGAGGTCCGAGGTAACCAGGCAATAGCTCGGAGGTGCTACATAATCTCGGTCGAAGCCATAAGGCCAGAGGGAAAAAAGAAAAAGGGCGAGGGAGTCGAGGATAAACCAACAACATCCGAGCCTAGTGGCGAATTGTTGACGGTCTTCCTCAAAGATGAGCCAGTCCTAGAAGTAAAAATTGGAGCTGATTTATCACCTGATAAACAAAGGCAGTACAAAGATTTTCTTTCGGAGTATATTCAAGTCTTCGCATGGTTTGATGAGCATCTTCCTAGGATCCCTAGGGTGATGGTGGTACACAAGCTCAACCTAGACCCATCGGTGAAACCCGTCTAGCAACACAGAAGAAAACATGCCCCAGAGAAGCAGACGACCATCAAAGAGAAAATTCTTAAGGGGAAGAAAATTGGCCTATTTTGACCGGTCCTTTACCCGACATGGCTCGCCAATGTCATCTTAGTGCCAAAGGCTTCGGGCAAATGGAAAATGTGCGTAGACTTCACCGACCTCAACAAAGCCACTCTAAAAGACTGTTACCCGATGTCGAGCATCGACCAACTAGTCGACTCGACTACCGGTAACGATTTGCTCAGCTTCCTGGATGCCTACTCCGGCTACCATCAGATCCGAATGGATCCTGAAGACATTGAGAAGATTTCTACACCCGGATGCCTTTCGGGTTGCAGAACGTCGAGGCAACATATCAAAGGCTGATCAACCACATTTTCGAAGGACAAATCGGTCGGAATATCAAAGCCTACATCGACGACATGCTCGTTAAGACACCCAAGGCCGAGGACCACTTCACCGACCTGGAGGAAACCTTCGACACTTTCCTGAGGTACAACATGAAGCTCAACCCAGCTAAATGTGCCCTTGGAGTTCGATCCGTAAAGTTCCTAAGGTTTCTAGTCACTCAGCGTGGGATCGAGGCCAACCCCGACAAAGTCTAAGCTATTCTGAATATGCAGCCACCCCCTTGCGTCAAAGACGTCCAATGCTTGACTGGGCAAATTGCTGCGCTCCACCGTTTCTTATCCCAAGCGGCCGAACGATGCCTGCCCTTTTTCAAACTATTGAGAGGGCCCAAATTGGCATCTGCTACGTTCGCTTGGGTTGAGGAATGTCAGAAAGCTTTTGCAGAACTGAAGGAGTTTTTGGCCTCGCCCCCGGTGCTATCGAAGCCGGTCCCGGGCAAAACGCTACACCTTTACCTTTCGTCGACCCCTTCTACGGTGAGCTCGGTCCTAGTTCGAGATGATGCAGGAGTGCAAAGACCAGTACATTACACCAGTAAGGTGCTCGGCAATGCTGAACGATGGTACCCCGCAGCCAAGAAACTTGTTCTAGCATTGGTAACCTAGGCCAAGCGCCTCCGGCCCTACTTCCAAGGACACTCCATCGTCGTGCTGACCAATGAGCCTCTGAAGAGGATCCTCGCTCACCCTGAAGCTTCGGCTCACCTCGTCAAGTGGGCCATAATGCTCGGGGCCTACGACATATCTTACCAGCCCCACTCGACCATCAAGGGACAGGCACTCACAGATTTCATCACCGATAGTACTGTCCCGATCTTGGAAGTTCATCTGCCGATGCCCGGGCCCACCTGGGATCTTTTCATCGACGGATCCTCCAATTCTACCGACAGCGGCACTGGCGTTCTTCTTCGATCCCCGGAAGGAGCAGAACTACAATACGCCTTGAAGTTCAACTTCCCGGCATCCAACAACGTCTCCGAGTATGAGGCCCTCATCTCGGGCACCAGGATGGCTCGATGATTGGGGGCCGAACGAGTCAGAATCAACACTAACTCCCAATTGGTCGCCAGCCAGGTCAACGGTGACTACGAAGCTCGGGAAGCACTGATGGCCAAATACCACCAATTGGTACATGATCGGTTTTCCTCAAAGAGCTAGAACAACCGAGCATAGAAGCGAAACTCATGACTGTTGACCAGGCGTTATCAAGCGATTGGCGGGCCCCCTATATATCCTGGCTCCGGGATTCTCGAGAGCCCTCTAACCCTCGGGACACTCAAAGACTGAAGTATCAAGCTCGACGCTTCATCATCTTGGATGATGCTTCGTATCGAAGGTCTTTTTTTGGTCCCCTCCTCAAGTGCCTCGGTATCAAAAAAGCCGGTCGAGCTATTCACGAGGTCCACGAAGGCATCTGTGGCACACATCAAGGAGGAAGAGTGCTCGCCAGGATCTTTTTGCGACAAGGCTACTGGTGGGCCACTCTCCAACGCGACTGCTCAGCCTACGTAAAGCGGTGCAACCGATGCCAACGTTTTGATCATCTGGTCCATCAACCCGCCTCAGAGCTCGTCACCCTTACCGAGCCATACCCTTTTGCTCGATGGGGGATCGACAGCCCGGGGCCGTTTCCCACAGCCCAAGCCCAGAAGAAGTTCATCATCATCGCCATCGATTATTTTACAAAATGGATTGAAGCCGAAGCCACCGCTAGGATTACCGAGTCGGTCGTATGGAGCTTCGTGTAGGAAATTGATCATCTATCATTTTGGCATCCCCCGAGTGATTGTGAGCGATAATGGTCGGCAATTTGATTCCAATTACTTCAGGAACAAATGCGGTGACCTTCACATTCGCAACCACTTCACTTTGGTAGCCCACCCTCAGGCTAACGGACTGGTCAAAAATGCCAACAAAACTATACTAAAAGGCATTAAGGCCAGGCTCGGTAAGGCCAAGGGTAACTGGGTCGAGGAATTGCCGAGCGTACTATGGTCGCACTGAACTACTCCAAGAACCGCCACCAGTGGGACTCCTTTTCAGTTGGTGTCCGGCACGGACGCCGTGATTCCTTTGGAGGTCGGTAGCCCATCTCTCCGAGTCATCAACTTCTCCGCCGAGGCAAATGAGCAGAAACTACTAGAGAACCTCGATATGGCAAGCGAGATAAGAGAGATTGCTAGCATCTAAGCCATGGAATACCAGCGGCGCCTTACTCGATATTACAATGCCAGAGTCTGGGATAGACTTTTCCATCCAGGAGACTTCATCCTAAGAAAAGCCGAAGCCTCTCGACCACTGGAGGCGGCAGGAAGCTGGCCCCTAATTGGGGAGGTCCCTACCGAGTGGTCGAGATGCTCGGGAAGGGGGCATATCGATTGTCTACCATGGAAGGAGCGCCTATCCCCCGGACGTGGAATGCAATAACATTACGAAAGTTCTACTTTTGAGCTTTTCACAGACATGTAAGCAACAAATGGCGACAATTTTCCTTTCATTAAATGTTTTCCTCATACATCAGATAGGCCACAGCCAATACAACGCATATCAAAAGCAAAAATACTACATCCACTGATACTACAACACGAGCTGATGACTCGGCGCAGACATGGCTGGCACCCTCAGGCCGAACCACTGACTCTACCCAGTGTAGAAACTGGCTCGAATAACAAGGCAGCTGACCTCGTTCGCTCGAGAAAGTCAGAAACAAAAAAAAGAAGAGTGGTATCAGAGGAAGAAAAGGAAGGAAAACAAGAGAAGGCCTCCTCTGCCAACTCTTTGGAAGGAGGACGGAAGCCGAACAGAAAGCAAGCAACCTCAAGTGGTGCGAGCAAGGATAAAGACATCCTCCAAAGAGTGAAAGAAGAGGGAAGACGTTGGTGGAAGAGCAGAAGAGGGAGAAAGAGGACGGCGGGGATGGAAGAGGAGGAAGAAGCGGGCCAAGGTGAGGAAGGAGTAGGGCGAGGCGGCCGTGCCGGATGCCTTGCTTCCTCGAACCTTCCTCTGCTTCTACCTTCCTCCTAAGATGGTGGCGGTGGTCCAGCGGTCGGGAATAGGCGTGCTGTTACACGCTGTCCCTTCTTGCACGCCGCCTACCCATCGCTGTCCCTTCTTCCACGCCAAAGTAGCACGAGCGCCTATGGCGGCCGCCAGGATTATCACCTTCCATGTTTCGCTGATAACTTCCCGCACAGAGACAGGCACTTCGCGAGAAGGTAGAGAGAGGAAGAACTGCAATAGAAGCCTTAAGCGTTGAAGAGGAGTGGAGGCGCCCTCCGGGACCTTTCTTATAGGCCGGCAGGGGGAACACTTGCCTTAAATGATCCTCCCCTCGAAAAAATGCAAAAGGCGACAACCCTTCCCCAAGGGATAGTTGCTTCGTCTCTCCCTTCAATGACCTCTCCCTGGGAACGCGCAAAATAGCAAGTCATTCAAGACATGGAAAGTAGGAAAGGCGCCAGTACTGCGATAATCACCGCACGCGAGATATCCGCAAACAAAGATCCCCACGTTTTTAGCAAATGCGGATACGGTGGTCAAATCACGCCAAAGGCGGTAAGAAATAGTCAACTATATACTAAATACTACTGCCATTACATATCGCAAGGGCCAACCTTGCACAAAAAGAAAGGGGACAACTCCTCTTAGCCAATGGAACTGGGAAGACTCTGAGAAGCCCGCAGCCTTTCTTGGGGTTCGATAGCTAGAGGATCCTTAGCACCAGGAGATCTGCCCCCGGCACCCTCGGCGATGGCCGGTCCAGACACTGACCCCACTTGTGTGGGAACTGCCTTGACCGCGTGCCCTCTAGAGGTGGTCGGAGTTGGCGATCCCTCTACTAAGCTGCAGGCATCCCCACTACCTCCTTCGCTCGACGTTGAAGAGGGAGAATCTGTGGTATCCGCGCCCTAGTCATAGCGTTGCCCGGAGGGAAAGACAAGCTCGTCGGGCACCTATTGTTGGGCCTCAATGACCGCTCTATGGTAACCTTGGGCAAATCCCTTCCGCAGCCCCCGACGGTAGCCTGGCTTATAATACAAGAAGGCGGCCTCCTCGAGAGATGCGCGATAGCCCTCTGAACTTCTGTATCGGTCAATCGCCCCCGCCACGGCTCGCTCAGCCTCCTTCTCAAGCTCGGCTATTCTCTACTCGGCCTCAAGCAACTTCCTCTTAGTCTCAGACAGCTTCACCTCAGCTTCAGTCTGCGCGACCTCGGCTTCCTCCCGCACTCGCTCGGCCACCCGGACCTGGTTGCTAAGCTCCTCCCACTCGGCCCTCCACTGCTCGGAGCTCTCGACCTTAGACTAACGCTCCTCTTCCAGGAGCTCGCCCTTCAGGTCAGCCATATAGAGAGCCTCGGCCAGCTGATCGACCAGTGTCCGAGCCTCCTCTTGGTTCAACCGGAGTTGAGCCCGGAACGAGGTGGCCTCCTACCGAGAGATTTCAAGTTCGGAAGCCATATGACTGATCTTCCGGTCAGACTCAGCATGAACCTGAGAAAGGGACCTCTCTTCACTGTCCCGTCGAGCAAAGAAATCGATTATCTCGGCCACCAACAGGGCCATGATCAAACCACCCTCCATAACCCTCTCGAAGAGCAAAGAGGGGGGAGTGCGCCTGATCTCTTCCCGATTCAACGAAGGCACCAAGGATCGCCACCGTTGATATAGAGAAGCCTGGACGATAGGTGCACCTACCGTGGGAGGAGGAATCCCCTCTGGAGGAGCCGGGAGCGAAGCATCTCCCCCGAGCATCCCCACTTCCGGGATGACAATGCTCGGCACGGACTGGGATGTCGCCTTGTCCCGCGCCCCACCAACTTTGGTCAGGAATTCAGAGGCCGCCGCCTCGATCTACGATATGTCAGGTTCGGTGACACCTCCCCCACCAGCGGTCACCGCCTCTGGCTAGACGGGTGGGAGATCCTAGCGACAGACTTCCTCGGCTGGAAGCTCCTCGACCGAGCGAGCGCGCCCCTCGATCGGGCGAGCATGATCCTTGACCAGACGGGAGACTCCCACCTTCTTCAACCGCTTCTTCTCAGCGGTCCGGGCCTTCATCGAAGACAGGCGCATCCGCTCCCCTGGATCCTTGCTCTTGGCCCCGCGATGCTCGGAGGCATCCCCCCGAGCAATCTGCTTGCCCCGGTCTCGCGCGCAAGAAGGGTCCCCGGACACTTGGGGTTCACTCGGAGCAGGCGTCCCCTCTAGATCGATGATCTCCTGCTCCGACGGCTATTCCCCCTCATCATTCGTCCGCCTAGAATCTGAGCAGCAGTAGTCAGCACGTCAGAAGAGAGCCTACCTACTCGGCCCGGAAGTAGCGACGCGGAACTCTAAGGTTCTTACCATGAGACGACAACGCACAGGAGGGATAATCCTTGATATTGACTGCAGTCATCAACTCGGCGGTTGACCGGTGATTCTTTTAAAGAACCATAATCTCCTCCTCTAGTTTCGGAGGAATCGTCGCCTGCTTCGGGGGGATAGACGGATGGAAATTAACCACCATCGGGAAATCCCAGGGGGCGTCCTCCACAGACGAACCCACCAAAAAAAATTGGGTCTTCCACCCCTTGTGGGAAGAATCTTTGGCACAAAGGGACACGCAGCTCCTTCCCCTCCTCGCCTGAAGATAGAAGAAGCCCTAACCCGCGTGGGTCTGCTCCTTCAACTCAAAGAAAGAATTGAAAAGCTCCAAAGAAGTGTGGAGCCCGCACGAGCGGCAGAAGAAGATGAAAGAAAAGATAAACATATATGAGTTGGAGACCAACTGGACAGGAGCCAGTCGGTAAAATTGAAGCAACTGTATGACAAAAGGGTGAAGAGGGAGGCAGAACCCACTCTTCCAAGCCAAAAGGAAAGTACAGAAGAGGCCCGAACGATAGGACAAGCTGGATTCATGAGGCTACGGAGGAGAGAGGAAATACCTCCACGGCAACCCATACCGCTTCTCCATCCTCTTTACTTCGGCCTCGCCTAGCTCACTGCACATAGGATGCTCAGGCTGCGGCACCAAACTTCCCGTGCCAGGCCCAACTTCTCACATCTCAGACAAAGGATGTTGCTCCGCCATGGAAGAAAGAGAGGAGGTAGAAGAAGAGGGAAAAAGCCTCGAGTCATACGATTTAGGGGGAGGTGGAAGTTGGCGAATCACCGCCGCCGTAATCTCCGCTAGCTCTGCAAAGGCCTCCGCATGACGCTGCTCTTCCTGATCCCTCTCACCGTGCATGAGCCTTGCCGAAATATTGATGCGGTGGAAAAAGAAGACCCTAAACGAAGGCAGTTTGGAACACAAGCACGCGCGATATTTATCTCCCCATGAACTTGGCGGGAAATGGCGTGACGTTCCGAAACCCAAGGAAGGGGTTTCTCGCATCAACTCAAAAGAGTCATCATTACAAGTAAACTCCCAGGACAGCCGCATTAAGTGACCCCTGTCAGAGATAATTCCCCACCCAAACTGAGCCACCAATGTCATCCCCATAACTACTACTCATCCGAGCCCAATCTTGGCTCGGGAGTAGGAGGGGGACAAGTGGAGAGGGAGACAATCTGTCACCCGAGACCACGGGCCAACTAGGTCCAATTCGACCAAACTAGGCCCAGCTCCCCAAAGTGACAACCCCATTTTGGGCCCACTTACTTCAAGCCCAAAAACCAACTCAGAGTAGCACTTCCTAGGCGGCCCTCGGGTCCTGAAGTCCGAGCGACAGAAATGTTGAGAGATCCCTTGTGGGGACCCGATGTGGCTGACCCGGGCTATACACTCATCGCTAGGGACAAAACCCCGAGCCAATGCCCCTGGCTTGAACCGACTGTCGGAAGCTCATCCTGGCGTCAGTTACGCATCCAAAAGGAGCAGGGAACTCCAAAGGGTAGGGGAGGGCAAGAGTCCTCGCGCCATAAAAGAGCCCACTACATGGACGTAACCCCCCCGAAGCCCCCTCAGCTTCCTGGACTATTACGTTAAACGGATTGCTATATAAACCCCAGGGAGACCCTCCGAGGAGGTAAGACAATGGTCCTGAGAGAAAACCACCACACTTCTTGGTGGAGAATAATCTCGTGCCCTCTCTCTCCTACCCTCCCTCTTCACCTTCATGCTCTATCGTGCTTGTTGACTTAACCATCGGAGGGTTTATCCCAGGGACTCCTCCCTGGGCACCTCTGATCCGTTTCCTACCTTGCAAATTCATACAGACGTGGTGACCTTGACCAAAAGATTCCTCCCGGATCTCACGGCTCAGGATCAGCGCGAGATTACGCCTCTTTAAAGTTTATACCGATGCATTTGGCATTGGCTTAGGCTGTGTACTTATGCAGAATGGCAAGGTGATCGATTATGCTTCTAGACAATTGAAGCAACATGAAAAAAATTATCATGTTCATGATCTGGAATTGACATTTGTCATATTTGCCTTGAAGATTTGGCGTCACTACCTTTATGGAGAGAAATTCACGGTCTATTCGGACCACAAAAGCTTGAAATATCTATTCTCCAAGAAGGAGCTGAATATGAGGCAAAGGAGATGGTTGGAGTACCTTAAAGACTTTGATTTTGCTATCCAATATCATCCTGGTAAGGCGAATGCTGTAGCCGATGCACTCAGCAGGAAACCAATGGTAAAGCTACCAAGTCTCATGAAAGGTATGGCCAATCTCATTTCTAAATTTGCTTAATTGAATTTAGATATTGATATGAAGAATAAAGAGGAATGCTTTATAGCCAATATCCGTACTCAACCCGCCGTAATAGAAGAACTGGCAAAGTTGCAAGACAATGACCCTGTGTTATTGGAGATTAAGGCCAATATAGAGCAACAACCGGATTTTTCTATAACAAATGATGGAAGATTGATATTTCAAGACCGAGTTTGTATACCAGATCATGCTGATACTAAGAAATTGATCTTAGAAGAAGCTCATAAATTTAAATACACCATTCATCCTAGTGCTACTAAGATCTATCAAGATCTTAAAAGAAGCTATTGGTAGCCCAATATGAAAAGAGAGATAGTAGATTATGTGTCACATTGCCTTACTTGTCAACAGATTAAGGAAGAACATCAAAGGCCCACTGAAAAATTACATCCCTTGAAAATTTTGGAATGGAAATGGGATAGTATAGGGATGGATTTTATCATGGGACTGCCTAAGTCGAGAGGTGGACATGATGGAATATGGGTAATCATAGACCGTTTAACCAAATCAGCTCATTTCCTGCCTATTAAAAGCCGATGGTCTGTGGATATCCTAGCTGCATTATACATGAAGGAGATTGTTAAGTTACATGGTGTCCTTGTCACTATTATTTCTAATCGAGACCCTCGATTCACTTTACAATTCTGGAAAGGCCTACAGAATTCCTTGGGGACCCGACTAAGTTTTAGCACATCATTTCATCCACAAACCAATGGACAAATGGAAAGAACCAATCAAGTGGTGGAGGATATGCTAAGAGCGTGTGTTACAGACTTCGGTGGAAGCTGGCACGACCATTTACCTCTAGTGGAATTTACTTATAACAATAGCTATCAGGCTAGCATTCAGATGGCACCATTTAAGGCACTTTATGGGAGAAGTTGTCGCTCACTGATCTGCTGGAACGAAGTAGGAGACAAACAACTGCTAGGTCCCGAGTTGATAAGAGATACTATTGAGAGAGTAAAGCTAATTCGAGAAAGACTCAAAATAGCTCAAGATAGACACAAAGCATATGTTGATAATCGAAGGCGTGACCTAAAATTCCAAGTAGGTAACCATGTATTCCCCAAGGTCTCTCCAGGTCGAGGTATTCGAAGGTTCGGCATCAAAGGCAAGCATACTCCAAGATTTATCGGCCCTTTTGAAATCCTTGAGAGAGTTGGCGAAGTAGCTTATCGATTGGATTTACCTCCCCAATTGGCTGAAGTTCATGACGTATTTCATGTCTCAATGCTCAAAAGGTACATTCCAGATCCATTTCATGTTATAAGCTATGATAACTTGGAAATTCAAAATGATTTGACGTACGAGCAAAAACCTATCAAAATACTTAAGCAAGAAGTACGTCAACTTCGGAACAAAACTATCCCTATAGTCAAAGTTCAAAGGCGCAAATCTTGGCCACATGAAGCAACATGGGAAACCGAAGAGGTCATGCGCAAAAGATTTCCAGAGATATTTGTATGTAAGTACACTCTCCATAAATCTATATATTGAATTTGGAGACAAATTCTTTTTAAGTGGGGGAGGGTACAACACCCGAGAAATTTCTAAGAATTTATTAAATATTTAAATGGACTAAACGGGCTATTAAATGAATTTATTTTAATTAGTATAGCCTTACTCTAATCCAAGAGGATTAGGCCCATTTAAAGGAAACATTTTGGCCCAAATTATGGTTTTAGACCTTGGCCCATATTCTAGAAGCTAGAAATTGGTTTAATCACGGAATTTAGAGATAAATAAGATAAATAGATGGATAATGGAGGGAAGAGTTTGAATTAATTTCAAACTCAGTGCCCGGAATAGAAAACGATCTATCGCGAGACCGCATGGGACCCAAAACGGTCAATCAGTGGACCGCTTTCTAGAGACCGATCGCGAACATCTTCCTTGCATGAAAATTTTCATTTTTTTGGCTAAATCTTTTGGGATGGATGCAATTTATTTGCTAGAAGGCTCTAGAACGCATTAGGATTGGATTGGAGACCTAATTAGGACTCTAAAGTCATCCAAATCATTGAAACCCTAACTAAACCCTATAAATAGACCCCAAGTTTGACCTGTGTGACCCCTACTTTTGGCTCGCGTGGAAATATAATAAGGTGGCAGAATTAGAGGTAAGTTCTTTAGAGATTTTTGTTGCTAATACTAAGGACTAACTACCCTCCAAATTTCGTTCTAGGAGGTCAAGTCTACAAGGAGTTAGAAGCTTTCAAAGTTGCTGATTCTGCATCAATAACCCAGGAATCTATGCAACGGTCTAGTGAAGATCAAGAAATTAGAAGCCCTAAACGAGGTATTTAGCAATTGTGTCTTTAGAACTTTATGTTACCCTTTATATCTTCTATCTACCCTCCAATTATCATGTCCATAGGTCAAGGGAATCAGGAGATATAATGGTGTGAAGTTGCTAGTTTAGCACAGAACGTATAGAACTAGGGCTTACTTCCAGTCAGAAATTGGCAGTCTAGGAGCACTATTTGAGGGTAGGTTATCTCATGAATGGCATAAACTCAATGTTAAGAATAAAATCCCTCTTCTTGCAGTCAATTTCATATTTTCTACATGGAGTATTCGATGTTTTATCTTGACTATGCAACTAGGGTTATCATAGCCTGCATGAACCTAACTTTTAAACAAGAAAATGATAATTGCTGGTTTATTTTCACTCAACCCATGCATCTCAGTATCTTGACATGGTGTTATCAGGCCATATCTACCCGTTGTCATATTTTATTATGCATTTATTGGCCCTAGATTTTCACATATTTTCGTTAGATTGTTGTTTATAGCAAATAGGCATAAACGGTCCTTTTCCAGACCGCCTGACTTTAATAAGCGGCCCAACGATAGACCGCTGAGCCCAGTGAAACGGCCATCATGAGACCGTTTATATCCTGAGTTCTGTGTTTAACCGAAAACATGATGCCGAGCAGCCTTAATTAACATATGATAAGCCTAGTTAGGTAGGTCTAGACCCCGTTTTAAGTATTGACTTCATGTATGGGGGTATATTAACTGTGCTTCCCAGTAGATTTCAAGTTCTTTATGCACTTGGAACTTATTTTAAAACTTAAGTTAATTTCATGCCACAACCATATACTTTTATAATTACATTTATAATTTTATATAGTTCATGACTTGTCTAGTTTTTATCGCTGTGTTATCACGACCTCTTCTATCTTAAGAGTCATTTTTATAAGTACATGGCATATACTCTGGTATGTGACCATTAGCTACACCTTTGCACTTATAAGCACACAATCTTGGACTTGAAAGCCTCTCCGTTAGATATTCCTTCTGCCGGACTAGGTGATCTTGTTTCAGGGCCTCCGTAAGTCTCCGTGAGCCTAGGATTCTCACAAGGACGCCGAGCTGGTTGTACCCTTAAAATCCCAATTTGTTTAGAAAGCACTCACACCATTGATGTTTTTTTATTTCTGAGTTTCAAATGGTCTTCATGGTGACCGTTAAGGCTTGTCTAACGGTCTGTCATATGACCACATGTTATCTGAGTTAAGTACTTCTTTTTCTAGCTTGACTCGTCATAAACAGTCTTGACTCAACCGCATAGCACTGACTGACAGTCCATGACTAGACCGCTTGAATTTTTAAACGGTCCAGTAAATGACCGCTTGGTTCCTGATTGTGTCTAACCCGAGATTTGACCTTTGGGGTTGGTTTTCTTGAGTTCCTAGATGATCTTAGGATTATCTGGAGCCTGGATTATGTTTAACAAGGTTAAATTTGAATTATGGAACCTAATGAATATACCGTTATGCTGTCGGATCGCCGCCGTAGCATAATATACCTTAAATCTTTCTTTGATATCTCATGTCAACTTTGGTACGTTCTATGCCTTGGTTCTTTGATCATTAAACTTATTAATTGGAATTGATACATTGGCCAAAATTATTATCTCGTGGAAGTAATTGGATTTATAACTTGAAGATGTAAGATCGGGCACGGATTGTGTCCAAGGGATCCATGCTAGTCTCCTCGACGGATTGTCTGAAACATGCTATAAACCATGGGATACGATGATACTGGCGCCGCATTGCGCTGGGAGTACTTTCTCTTATAAATGAGGGAAACGCCACGAGACTCGTTATGAAAATTACATGCCTGATAAATGACTTTCTAGTACATAGCCTTTATAAGGATGTGTAAAGTACTTTCTAGTTACATGCTCGTACATTCTTATTCATGAAAGGCCAATTTATGTCTACATGCTTAATCTTACTTGTTCATGCTATCTTGTCCACTTTCTCAATTTCATGTCCTTGGTTACTTAGTTATACCGATTGCTTACCGCATTTTCTTATGTTTCTCTTCCAGTCTAGAGCTAAGACATTAATCACTTAAATATTACCTTCATGTTGATGCGAAGATACCTACTAGGCAAGTGTGCTCATTACCCAACTTTTCCAATCTTTTCAGGAAGCACAGATGAATCGGATTCTGAGTATACAAGTAGCGGGTCCGAGTGTGATTGAAGGACAAACGAATCGAGAGAAGCCATAGTATTAAATATCTAGTTGAGTCTTATTGTAATTTTCTATTTTTCTTGAGCCTATGACGTAAGAGTGTTAAGAGTCAAGGATCTTGTGTACTTTGATATTATTATTATGGAATAAAGTGAAGTTTGTAAAAGTTTACTTGTGCAATTACTTTAGTGTGATTGTCGTGCGCTCTGATTTCTTGCTTGCGAGAGGCTTACCATGCCAGCTGTTCATGATCCCGAAATTCCTTCCACTGTATTAAAAAGCTCGGGGCGTGACAAACTAGGTAGTTGAGGGGACCAACTCTGTTGGATATTGTGTTTTGATGATGACTATGACTCATATGTATGATCTCATATGTGTTTTTATTATTCCAAATGTGCTTATTGCATACAACATGGGTTTTTGTTACATACAGTGTTTGTTATGTGCATACAAAGCTCATATTACTGTATAGATGAATTACATGGAATGAATTGCTGCACATGTGCATGTTTGTGGATGTCTCTATACAAGTCTTGCATAGAGTCTGGTACAACAGTTCATATGTGTCAATGCATCACAGGTCAACCATGAGTCAATGCAAAGTCAAAACTGTGTACATAAAGTCAACACGTCTGCATAAATTCTATGCACATGATAGTTTACTGAATAACCAGTGTGCATGGCATTAGGTCGAACAGGTGGTGTGCATGATCCTCATATTGCACTATGCATATATATAGAGTCAACGCCAATTGCATCATGCATAACTAGGGTTGATGCTAGTTGTAATTTCACACAGCTAAGGTCGATGTTAGTTGATGTTGTTTAAGTGCATGAGTCAGTGCATCACATGTAGAGTCGATGCTAGCATCACACATATTGCATTCAGGGTCGGTGCTAGTTGAACCTTATGCATACATAGTCGGTGCCAGTCATTATTGACTGAATAGTCAGGTCGGTGCACTTGTAAGCATTTTGCATATACGGTCAGTGCACGTTCCAGTTTTTACTGGACCTGAGTCAGTGCATATCTACCTTAGCTTTACTAAGATCGGTGCATGTCTCGTTCTTCACATATAGAAGTCAGAGCATATTTAACGTAAAAGGTCAGTGCATATCGGCCTAAGATTTTGCATATAGTCGGAGTAGGTTTGCATTTTACATGTAGTCGGTGCAACTATTGCTCTAAGCATAAAGGGTCGGTGCACGTTTGCTTGAGCACATAGTCTGTGCAGGTTTTGCATATAGTCGGTGCACGATTGCATTGAGCATAAAGGGTCGGTGCAGGTTTCTTGTTATGAGCATACATAGTCGGTGCAGTGTCTGCATTGAGCATAGAAGGTCGGTGCATTGTCAATTGTATTCTACGTAAGGTCTGTGCACATTCTGCCCTGCACATAAGAGGTTTGTGCGTGTTTTCATATATGCGTAATAAGGTCAGTGCACACTTATATCCTGCCCAATCAAAGTCAGTGCATTGTTTGCTTTACAAGTAAAGATGGTCAGTGCACTTTCTTCTCTATATCACAACACGTAGTTCCTCACGCACACTTAAGGTCAGTGCATGTGTATTTCAGGTCTGCGCTAGTTGCCTGATATAGTCTGTGCTAGTTCTTATTGCATTTGTGCCTGTACACATAGATGTATGAGCTGTCAAAGTCCTATAACACGTGACTAATACTTTGTTCATTATAATGATAGGTAAGACTTTTGATCAAGCACCTGACGCGTGTCCCAACTACCTACGAACACCAAGTCATGAGCAACTAAAGTACCAGGATAAAAGTGCACGTGATCCAAGAAGGAAAGTAGCCTGGAGCATCTGACACGTGGAAAGTGAACCCTCTCCATCTAACACGTGATTTTTCAATTATTGGCGGGAACATTCCCTCCACATTACCAGGCGAATCTTTTTGGAGATCGCTGGGATCCTACCACGTAGAATCATCTGACGGAGGGAGCATCATCGTCTCCATCAAATTACCTTCGGCGCCCCTGTTATCTGTATAAAAGCATCTACAAAGATAAACAAGAGCACAATGAGGTGAAGGCAGAAGAAGAAAAGAAGTGTGAGCAGCAGAGAGCTAGCAGAAAATAAAGAAAGAGAAAAAGAAAGAGAAGGAGATAGAATTGAAGGAAGTGAGAAAAGGAGATCAGAAAGAAAAAGTAGACTGAGAAGAATTAGAGAAAGTTTTGAGAGTAGAGATTGTAAGAGAGTGTAGCAGCAAGATCGAAGGAGAAAGAAGATCTGTAGCTTCTGGATCAAATCCAAGCTACATTACTCCAAGAGCGAGCTATATTTTTCGAGCTTTATTTCCGCTTTCCGTTGCTGAATTTTATCATACTTATTTTTCATTTTACATACCTTTTCATAAGCTGTGAATCAGCGGTGGCATAAGCTGTAAGGCCCAGTGGTTTGAAGCTATGAATCAGCGGTGGCATAAGCTGTAAGGCCCAACGATTTGAAGTTGTGAATCTGTGGTGGCTAAGTTGTATTGCCCAGCGAAGCAAGCTATAAGTCAGTGGTTGTAGGCAAGCTGTAAGGCCCAACAGTTTAAGCTGTGTATCAGCAGAATCCACACTCTAGTTGGAGTGTGGGGTGGATGTTGGTCTGGAGGACAGAACCACCTAAAAATCCTCTGTGCACTATTTTTTGATTGGTCATTCGTTTTACTCTAGATGAATGTGTAGGTTCACTTTCAAACAAGTACGATTGAGTGTATCTTGAATGCATTACACACCTAGATTGTTTCTATAAACTGCACAGCTGCTACTAAGTAGTCCACTGCTTAGACCGATGATCTGTTTGTTAGTGTGCCTCAACATAGCTCACAGTCAGCCACCAAGTATTTGATCTTGTGCTTCACATTTAGTTAAAGTCAATCAATTTTAATTCCGCATAATTTACTGATTGTAACTTAACTTTCAAATTGGGTAGAATTTTTAAAGGGGATTCATTCACCCCCCCTCTAAATCCTTGTGTGTGTGCACCATTGCACCTAGTCCTCACAGACTATCAATTGGTATCAAAGCATACCACTGACTTAACAATTGATGTCAGAGCGGGTCTCTGAATTTCAGATCAAACGACTTGCAGAGGGTCTTGTCATTTTATGTTCGGTATCTACTGTGTTGATTTGGTGCTTTGCTGTGCAAAAGCATTAGTTTGGTGCATTTCAATTTGTGCTCAGTCTACTGCTTGAATTATTTTTGAATTGATTTCCATGGCTCATCCACCGGTTTTCAATGGGTCGAATTTTAATTCGTGGTTTAGTAGTCTATATAGCTATGTTAAACTGATTGATCCTGATCTATGGAGATTAATTTCACAAGGTCCTCACAGACTACCCAAGAAGAAGTCCAAATGGACTGACAGTCATAAATCGAATTATGTTGAAAATCAGAAAGTTTTGGATATAATGAAAGCAGCTACTGACAAAGCCTTTCATTCTTGTTTTCATGATTGCAGGTCAGCCAAGGACATACTGAACAAACTGAAGACCGCTTGCTGTGGAAGTGAAGAACGCTGCATGATGGCTAAAGGCAGTAATCAAAGTAGTAGCCAAAATGAAGAAGATGACGATGATCAAGTAAACCCCTTTAAAAAATTCCCTCTAGATATTGGCAGGATGCACATGGTGAGTTATTAGAGTCACATGATATGTTAAGAAAATAATATAAAAAATTGAAAAAGACAACTGGGTTGAATAGTTCAAGTTCTTCTTGTAAAAAATGTCTGTATTTGAAACAATCTCATGATGATTGTTTGTCTGATATTCAAATGCTTAAGAAACAAATTGGATTGTTAAAAATTGAAAATCAAGAACTTACGAATGAAATTTCTGAACTAGAAGAAAAACTTAGCTCAACTAGTGACAATCATTTCTCTACTAATGATCATGTTCAGAATAAAAAATTGCTGGAAGATCTTGAATGTGTTAACTTAGAACTGAACAAACTGAAATCTGAAAAAGGATCTCTCAGAAAGTCTTTTAAAGAAAGTGAAGAAAAATCTAGGAAACTTGAAGTTGATAAGAATTTGATAGCTGAAAAATCTGATGTAATAAAATCTGTGAACAAGGAGCTGCAGAGAAATATTGAAAAACTTCAAAAAGATCTGAAGAAAAGTTCTGAATATAAACCATCTTTGGAAGCCAATTCAGATGATCAAATTTTAATAAATGAGTTAATTCAAAATGATAAAATTAAGGAAGAGAATGAAAAGTTAAAACAGCTGAACTCTGCCATATCTGAAAGGCTTCTCACATTAGAAAAAGGGAAAATCGTTTATACAGATGAATCTAAAAAAGTTGATGAACTTAAAAAGGAGATCGAAGAATACAAAACTACTAACAAAGTTTTGAATGAAGATATTAATTGTAGTGAACAAGAGATTGTGAGTTATAAAATTCACATTGCATCTCTAGAAAATGAGATTCAGGATTTGAAGAGCTCTTTGTCTAAATTTGTTAGTGGGCAAAATAATCTGAACAAATTGCTGGGAACAAAGGTCAACGTTCAGAAGGAGGGGTTGGGCTATAACCCTAAAAATAAAAAAAATTATGAAAATAAAATTCAAACATCCTTTATTTCTAGTTCTGCTTCTCACAGTTCTCAGAACCCACTTGTGTTTTAGTTTTCGGCTCAGAAATCTTTAAAACCAATTGAAAAATAAAAGAACAAAAAAGCTACTGCCACTTCACTACATGGTACTCAAAAATCATTCATGCCCACATAGGCACATAAGAAATCTCATGATAAGAAGCATGTTTCTGCTCAAAGTAAAAGGTCTCAGTGTTTTTACTGTCATAAAATTGGACATCTAATGCATGAATGCAAACTAATGAAACAAGATGACATGAATGCTAAGAGACCTCAAATTAAAAATCATGGATTTCAGAAGAAGAAAACTTATTGTTTCTGTTGTGGCAAATTAGGTCACATTGCCGCCCACTGTTGGCACAACCAAGGGAGAGATGTTTATTTCAAATCTACTAAATTCCCTGCAAACCAGTATGCTGTTGGTAGGAATAAATTAGTTGTAAGTGGAAAATATTTTGCATGTTTCAATTGTGGAAAGCCAGGCCATAGGGCAATTGAATGCTGGCATGCTCAGAGTAGAATGTTTAATTCCAAATTTGTCTACTTCCCTGCACAGAGAGATGTTTTCACTCTTGGACCTAAGGGTAAGCATATTGAGTGTTACAATTGTGGGAAGGATAGCCATACAGTCAAGGACTGTTGGAGGGCTAAAGAAAGGAAAGTGCTTCATAGGAAACATGAACACAGGTTTAAGTATAACCAGAAATTTAATGCTAATCCATTTATGCACAAAAAGTACACAAAACCTGTTAGTTCATGTCATTACTGTGGCTATGTTGGGCATTCTATGACTGGCTGCCATCTGATGATGTTTGATGATCTGAAGGCTCAGAAAAAGTGGAAAGCACCACTCAAAGGTGCCACTGTTATTTAAGGACCCAAGACATCTTGGGTACCTGTTGGTGCCAAATAAGGAATTGCTTTGCAGGAGTGCCTTGTGACTGAGGAATAAAAGGGGGCAAATAAACCAAGGCACCCTAGTATGAAAACCCCATTTCTACACACTTCAGGTAACATTCTTGCATTCTTCATGCTTGCTTTCTTCAGAAATCTCGTTTGATGTATTTCATGCTTAAGTTGTTAAATAAAATATCTTGCATACATGTTCTTAACTGCATTGTTATTTGCACTGCACAATCTGAGCTTATTCATATATTGAGCTATGTGTGGACATATTCATTGAAGACATGTTGAATTCATTTTTCATCTGCATGCATTAATGTCTTGACACTTGATTGTGCACATAGAGGAGGTTAGAAACTTATGAGCATAGTCTGCATATTTGTGCATATATGTGAATTGCTTATGTCAATTGTTTGCTTCACATGTGTTTGACATACAACCATTGAAAATCTGATGCATATAGGACTGCTTTAGTACTGCATTGTCATGCATGACCATTATGGTATATCAAATGGTAAGCTACTAAAGGGCAGATGAAATCTGTCTAGAGGTTCTTACTATGTGTGAGGTGGTCTTTTAGACCAAGTCCTCTACCTAGTACCATGGGTCATATTGCATATATGGCAGTCTGAATGATCATGAGCATGAGTCATAAAATCATATGTTCAGCCTTCATTGCATATATTGCATAAAGTCAAGGGGAGTCTATCTAGTCCTTGCATGTCTTCATGTGTCCATGTAATGCTTTTAGGAAAGTCACTGCATATGCATACATGTAGTAACTGCATTGCATATCACTTTTTGAAAACTCCAAAAAGAAGTGACCTGCTGCATATAGACAGGGGGAGTATTTCAAATTCTTCAGTTTTGTCATTGTCTGAGTTTTTTCTGTCCACCTATCTGATTTATATTGCCATATCTTTAATACCATTGACTCAACAATTGGTATCAGATGATCTCTATTGGTTGATTCTCCATCAATACAATCCGAACTCTGAATTCTGAAAATTCTATCTGTTACTCCTCAATTTGTTGAAGGAGAACTTCTGTTTAATCTCAACCTCAGAGTTCCTACTGCATAGCTTGAAATGTTTGTCAGTTTACTGCTCTTCAACTAAGCTTCCTGAAAATCTTCCTGATTCATTTTGATAAACTCTGTAACAAGCATGAGGTTTGAAATCGTCATTTTATATGCTTGTTTATTTTCACTTTTGATGATTGCAACTGTTCATATAATGACTGAACTGAGATTTGAAGAAAACTTCAACCTGTGAACTGCTTCATAAATTTGAAATCATTTCTAATGTGGAACCTTCTATTATACAGGTTTACGAATATTTGTTGATATGCATTGGTTTAAGTCTAATGTACTCTTAAGTTTGAACTTAATAGATTTGAAAATATCTAATTCAATCCTTTTAATAAACCTTAACTGGTTGTCTCATATAAGTTCATGTAAGACTTCCTGAAATCTAAAAAGTTGAAATCTTTATTGAAATACATAGGGTAAGTATTGTTCTTAAATATTTAATCTGTCTGAAACTATTTTTAAGAAAATTGTGGGCAGAGCAATGACTCTGGTTACTGAGAAACATGTCCAAAGGATTGTGTCATGAAGTACCACAGTTAACTCTGTTTAAAAAATCTTTGAAAATAATGTGAAAAGATGGTAGAGCAACGGCATGGTTGTATTGAATAACTGGGGATTCCAACCTCTAACCAAGGTGTCTCCTCGTGTAAAAGATGCTTCTAATGCTACCTATATTCTCTAAGTAGAGAAGCAATACGATAATCACACTAAGTAACTGGGTCATTTCACCTAAGACGTGTTGTGCCTCATGTAAAATGGTATTGATTAAACCAAAATTGCTCATTGAAAAACAAACTGATGCTCTATAAGACAAATCTAAAAAATATATGCATCAGAAAATTCTGTAAGAACAGTCAAATTCAGATATAAACATGAATGTTTAATCTCAATGCTACCTTGTGTTACTCTTAAAGGAGTCATGGAAATTAAACTGATTAAGATGGAAGATGGTTGAACTAGAATTTTATATGAGCAAGTGGTTCATTTTTATTAAGAAATTGTCTTAGATATGAGTATTGCATCTTATTACAAGAACTCTGATTACATCATTCTTAAACCATACTTTTCAATCAAAGCCAATTCATAAGCCCTTACAATGGAAGACTCTGAAATCTAGATATTGATTTATGAAGTTGGCATTGTTCTGAAAAATTCATCATCTCAGATTCTTTGAATATTCACTAATACATCTGTTCAAATCACTGCTCTCTATCCATACCAACTCTTGATCACTTACTCAATTGTTTCTGAAAAATCTGTGTTTTGACTGATCTCTACACAGTAGCTTTGTCAAAGGGAAGAACGGATTCTTATCTAGAATGCATTCATTATTTCTCAAAGGGGGAGAATTATCTATCGTTTCATCTGTTATGTCCAAGGGGGAGAATGTGCTTTGTCAGTCTTTGCCACATCCTTTGGCATCTGGTCATGTTTAGACTGACTTTATTCCCTTCAAAGGGGGAGGATAGCTTGTGGCCTTATCTGATTAAGTCAGGGTGAAGATTAAGATACATTAATCTTTTAAGCATAAGGTTCTACATAACATGCATTCATCTTTCAAAGGGGGAGAATGAGTTCTATTTCTGCTATCTTCATTGGTTTCATTCCATATGTGCATTCTGACCATTCTTTTTGATGAAGTCAAAGGGGGAGAATGAGTTGAGTCTTATGCAGGTCATAGGCTTGGCTAAGAATATTTTGGTTGTCACTTGGGTAGAATGAATTGATGGATTGTCTAGTTTTTGTGACTCATAGTGTTGCCATCATCAAAAGGGGGGAGATTGTTGGATATTATGTTTTGATGATGACAAACACTATGACTCATATGTATGATGTCATACGTGTTTTTATGATTCCATATGTGCTTATTGCATACAGCATGGGTTTGTGTTACATACAGTGTTTGTTATGTGCATACAATGCTCATATTGCTGTATTGATGAATTACATGGAATGAATTGCTGCACATGTGCATGTTTGTGGATGTCTCTGTACAAGTCTTGCATAAAGTCTGGTACAACCGTTCATATGTGTCAATACATCACAGGTCAACCATAAGTCAAAGCAAAGTCAAAACTGTGTATGTAAAGTCAACGCGTCTGCATAAATTCTGTGCACATGACAGTTTACTGAATAACCTGTGTGCATGGCATTTGGTCGAACAGGTGGTATGCATGATCCTCATATTGCACTATGCTTATATAGAGTCAACGCCAGTTGCATCATGCATAACTAGGGTCGGTGCTAGTTATGATTTCACACAGCTAAGGTATATGTTATTTGATGTTGTTTAAGTGCATGAGTCAGTGCATCACATGTAGAGTCGATGCTAGCATCGCACATATTGCATTCAGGGTTGATGCTAGTTGCACCTTATGCATACATAGTCGGTGCCAGTCAATATTGACTAAATAGTCAGGTCGGTGCACTTGTAAGCATTTTGCATATAAGGTCAGTGCACGTTCCAATTTTTATTGGACATGAGTCAGTGAATATCTACCTTAGCCTTACTAAGATCGGTGCATGTCTCGTTCTTCACATATAGAAGTCAGAGCATATTTAACGTAAAAGGTCAGTGCATATCGGCCTAAGATTTTGCATATAGTCGGTGCTGGTTTGCATTTTACATGTAGTCAGTGTAGGTATTGATGTAAGCATAAAGGGTTGGTGCACGTTTGCTTGAGCACATAGTCTGTGCAGGTTTTGCATATAGTCGGTGCACGATTGCATTGAGCATAAAGGGTCGGTGCAGGTTTCTTGTTATGAGCATACATAGTCAGTGCAGTGTCTGCATTGAGCATAGAAGGTCGGTGCATTGTCAATTGTATTCTATGTAAGGTCCGTGCACATTCTGCCCTGCACATAAGAGGTTTGTGCGTGTTTTCATATATGCGTAATAAGGTCAGTGCACACTTATATCCTGCCCAATCAAAGTCAGTGCATTGTTTGCTTTACAAGTAAAGATGGTCAGTGCACTTTCTTCTCTATATCACAACACGTAGTTCCTCACGCACACTTAAGGTTAGTGCATGTGTATTTCAGGTCTGCGCTAGTTGCCTGATATAGTCTGTGCTAGTTCTTATTGCATTTGTGCCTGTACACATAGATGTATGAGCTGTCAAAGTCCTATAACACGTGACTAATACTTTGTTCATTATAATGATAGGTAAGACTTTTGATCAAGCACCTGACGCGTGTCCCAACTACCTACGAACACCAAGTCATGAGCAACTAAAGTACTAGGATAAAAGTGCACGTGATCCAAGAAGGAAAGTAGCCTGGAGCATCTGACACGTGGAAAGTGAACCCTCTCCATCTAACACGTGATTTTTCAATTATTGGCGGGAACATTCCCTCCACATTACCAGGCGAATCTTTTTGGAGATCGCTGGGATCCTACCACGTAGAACCATCTGACGGAGGGAGCATCATCGTCTCCATCAAATTACCTTCGGCGCCCCTGTTATCTGTATAAAAGCATCTACAAAGATAAACAAGAGCACAATGAGGTGAAGGCAGAAGAAGAAAAGAAGTGTGAGCAGCAGAGAGCTAGCAGAAAATAAAGAAAGAGAAAAAGAATGAGAAGGAGATAGAATTGAAGGAAGTGAGAAAAGAGATCAGAAAGACAAAGTAGACTGAGAAGAATTAGAGAAAGTTTTGAGAGTAGAGATTGTAAGAGAGTGTAGTAGCAAGATCGAAGGAGAAAGAAGATCTGTAGCTTCTGGATCAAATCCAAGCTACATTGCTCCAAGAGCGAGCTATATTTTTCGAGCTTTATTTCCGCTTTCCGTTGCTGAATTTTATCATACTTATTTTTCATTTTACATACCTTTTCATAAGCTGTGAATCAGCGGTGGCATAAGCTGTAAGGCCCAACAGTTTGAAGCTGTGAATCAGCGGTGGCATAAGCTGTAAGGCCTAACGATTTGAAGTTGTGAATCAGTGGTGGCTAAGTTGTATTGCCCAGCGAAGCAAGCTATAAGTCAGTGGTTGTAGGCAAGCTGTAAGGCCCAACAGTTTAAGCTGTGTATCAGCAGAATCCACACTCTAGTTGGAGTGTGGGGTGGATGTTGGTCTGGAGGACCGAACCACCTAAAAATCCTCTGTGCACTATTTTTTGATTGGTCATTCGTTTTACTCTAGATGAATGTGTAGGTTCACTTTCAAACAAGTACGATTGAGTGTATCTTGAATGCATTACACACCTAGATTGTTTCTATAAACTGCACAGCTGCTACTAAGTAGTCCACTGCTTAGACCGATGATCTGTTTGTTAGTGTGCCTCAACATAGCTCACAGTCAGCCACCAAGTATTTGATCTTGTGCTTCACATTTAGTTAAAGTCAATCAATTTTAATTCCGCATAATTTACTGATTGTAACTTAACTTTCAAATTGGGTAGAATTTTTAAAGGGGATTCATTCACCCCCCCTCTGAATCCTTGTGTGTGTGCACCATTGCACCTAGTCCTCACAGACTATCAATTGGTATCAAAGCATACCACTGACTTAACAATTGATGTCAGAGCGGGTCTCTGAATTTCAGATCAAACGACTTGCAGAGGGTCTTGTCATTTTATGTTCGGTATCTACTGTGTTGATTTGGTGCTTTGCTGTGCAAAAGCATTAGTTTGGTGCATTTCAATTTGTGCTCAGTCTACTGCTTGAAGTATTTTTGAATTGATTTCCATGGCTCTTGGAGCATTTATGCCTGTACACATAGATGTATGAGCTGTCAAAGTCCTATAACACGTGACTGATACTTTGTTCGTTATAATGACAGGTCAGACTTTTGATCAAGCACCTGACGCGTGTCCCAACTACCTGCGAACACCAAGTCATGAGCAACTAAAGTACCAGGATAAAAGTGCACGTGATCCAAGAAGGAAATCAGCCTTGAGCATCTGACACGTGGAAAGTGAGCCCTCTCCATCTGACACATGGTCTTCCAATTATTGGTAGGAACATTCCCTCCACATTACCAGGCGAATCTTTTTGGAGATCGCTAGGATCCTACCACATGGAACCATCTGACGGAGGGAGCATCATCGTCTCCATCAAATTACCTCCGGCGCCCCTGTTATTTGTATAAAAGCATCTACAGAGAAGAACAAGAGCACAATGAGGTGAAGGCAGAAGAAGAAAAGAAGTGTGAGTAGCAGAGAGCTAGCAGAAAATAAAGAAAGAGAAAAAGAAAGAGAGGGAGATAGAATTGAAGGAAGTGAGAAAAGGAGATCAGAAAGAAAAGGCAGACTGAGAAGAATTAGAGAAAGTTTTGAGAGTAGAGATCGTAAGAGAGTGCAGTAGCAAGATCGAAGGAGAAAGAAGATCTGTAGCTTCTGGATCAAATCCAAGCTACATTGCTCCAAGAGCGAGCTATATTTTTTGAGCATTATTTCCAACTTTCCGTTGCTGAATTTTATCATACTTGTTTTCCATTTTACATACCTATTCATCAGTTGTGAATTAGCGGTGGCATAAGCTGTAAGGCCCAGCGATTTGATGCTATGAATCAGGAGTGGCTAAGCTGTATTGCCCAGTGGAGCAAGCTGTAAGTCAGTGGTTGTAGGCAAGCTATAAGGCCCAGTAGTTTAAGTTGTGTATCAGCAGAATCCACACTCTGGTTGGAGTGTGGGGTGGATGTAGGTCTTGAGGACCGAACCACCTAAAAATCCTCTGTGCACTATGTTTTGATTAGCCATTCATTTTACGCTAGATGAATGTCTAGGTTCTCTTTCAAATAAGTATGATTGAGTGTATCTTGAATGCATTGCACACCTTGATTGTTTCTATAAACTGCACAGCTGCTGCTAAGTAGTCCACTGCTTAGACCGATGATCTGTTTGTTAGTGTGCCTCAACATAGCTCACAGGCAGCCACCAAGTATTTGATCTTGTGCTTCACATTTAGTTAAAGTCAATCAGTTTTAATTCCGCATAATTTATTGATTGTAACTTAACTTTCAAATTGGGCAGAATTTTTAAAGGGGATTCATTCACCCCCCTCTGAATCCTTGTGTGTGTGCACCATTGCACCTAGTCCTCATAGACTATCAATTGGTATCAGAGCATACCACTGACTTAACAAACTCTACAAAAGGACAGCACCTGGAGGATCTTTCTGTTGCCAAAACAGATCCTCTGAACCTGTCGGCTTCCAGAACGGTTTTCGAAGAGCGATCGGATCCTTCACGACCGGTTTCGGATCTGGAAACATGAACGCGACAGGATTCAGATCCGTTCTGGGCGTTCATGAAGGTGTCGACACTTCTAGTCAAGGTGTCGACACATCTCACTTGAATCTGCAAAGAGCAAGGCTTCCAAGCTGGACAGGTCGAGACTTGCTTGCACGTGTCAAAACATTGTGCTTGACAGAAGTACGACTTTGCTCCTTTGAACTGAAGTGTCTACACTTTTCTCACAGGGTGTCGACACTTTGGTCATTCCAGAGCCCAGATAGAAATGGCTTCAAGATAGATTTGTTCTTGGGGTGTCGACACGTTGCTCAGAGGTGTCGACACTTTGGTCAATCCGGAGCCCAGACAGAAACGGCTTCAACTTGGATTTAATCTTGGGGTGTCGGCACGTTGTGGGAGGTGTCGGCACTCTTAGAGTGTCTCTCCTGTACTTGTTCAGTCTAGAAGTTAAGCCAAACTTGTTAGATATTTCACAAAGATCTAATAATAATTTATAGTTTGTTATCATCAAAACCAGGGGATAAAACATTCTCCCCCTTTTTGATGATGACAACCATGAATCATTATCTCCAAGCATTCATATGGCATTACATCATTTTGGTTTAAGAGTCATCAGATAGAAAAGTTTTTGTCAATCAACAAAAGGCCATTCTTATACATGTCAGCACAAAATCATTTGATCCATTAATCAAACATAGTTTCATACATATCAAGTGAGGATTTGCATTCAAGAATTTACATGAAACTATCTACATGCAAAAGTAAAATCTAGCTGCAAGGCTAACTAGATGCTTATGCTAGATGATGATTGTAGCACTCTCAAAAAGTCTTCATAGCTTCTCCCCCTTTGTCATCAGCAAGGAGGGGGAAAAGAATGTGGTAGCTCAGTCGGAGGCATGGAGCTGGAGCTCCCGGGAAAGTGAAGGTGCTGGTCTTCAGAGAATTGCTGTTGTAGTTGTAGAACTGTCGCAGCAAGAGAGTCAACTTTCTAGGTAAGTACCTCATCTCTATGTTTACCAAACTTGTGAAGGGTCTTGATATTCTCATTGATGTCAAGCAGCCAGGTGTGTAACATGTAACAGATGTACTCTGTCTGTGCTCTCTGCTGGGTTCCTTTCGGTGAGGGACAAGAGGATGTTGCTTCTGTCTGAGGAGGAGGACACCATTCATCACCTGTGTCTGCCAAGGTTGGTTGGAGTTGGGCTTTCTGTAAACAAATCAGTTCCAGAATTTCAGTAGCAACAATATCAAGTTTGTTGTACACAACATTCATTTTGGCTTCAGCTTTGGTGGTGTTGTTCACTGATTGCTGTATCAGTATGGACTTTTTCTGCAAGCTTTGAGGAGGCATCAAGGAGCTTGTTGGAATCAGAGTAAATCTTTCCTTTCATTCTGTTAGAGGCATCAAGTAGCCATGCAGCAGTGGTATTAACTGTTCTTTCCAGATTAGTTGTGGCATTGATAGTTCTAGTGGTCTTAGCGGCCACTTAGTCTCGGATGGATAATGTCCCTACAGCCACTTGTTCTGCAATGTGAGTTGAGGTGTCCATTAGCCTTGCATACTTAATGTTTAGATTGCTTTGATCTTCATGGATGTCATAAGCATGCCTGACCATTTCACTTGTTTTTTCTTGTGTTTCATTATGAATTTCTCAGAGTCTTTTCATGACTCTCCCTGCTCTTTCACACACATTTATCATGGAGTGCATAAATGCAGACAGTTTACCATCAGACTTGTGTTTGTCTGTGACAAATTTTACCCATCGGCTGGTCTGGACTTGCTCATAGTGAATTTGTCTTATTTCCATCATTTCCACTTGCAGACTGAGCTGTAAAAAGGATGAGTTCATGCTACCAAATTGTGCAGTCAGAAATTTGATTAAAGTTGGGTGAATGCCCATTGGACCTTCTGTGGCAGCAGATTGAGGCCCTTTTGATGATGAGGCTTCAGTGTGGAATTAAGGAGGAGACTCTTATTCAGTATGAACTGTAGGGTCAGATGGAAGAGTCCGAGGGGGAAGAGTCCCAAATGGTATGATGGGACGAAAAAATGTGTCCTCTAGTATATCCTGTTGCTGCTGCTGTTGGTCCTGCTCAAAGTGAGCATCCACATGGAACTGTTCCTCATAGTGATCTACTTGTTCCTCTGTAGTTCGATGAGCTGAATGTGCATGTTCTGCTATGTCTGGTTGAGCTGGCTGTGCGACAACGGCTGGAGGATTAGACTGGTGACCAGGTAAGTCCCTGACTATTTTATCCCCTTTCTTCTTGAAATGCATGTAATTCTCAATAAATCTTATGCAATAAACGTTGCTCCTAGGAATTTCATTCATCTTGTCATTGGTCAGAGAAATGCCAACTCTTTGAAATATGGCAGTCAATTGTGCAGCACAGGGAAGGCTTCTCTTGTGCCCAATACAACTCCCCATCAGCTGCAAAATTATCTCTGGAAGACAAATCTGATGATTGTTGAACATGTAGTAAAAGATGAATCTCTGGGTTTTTGTAAGTCGACTTCTGCCACCCCCTTGTGGGGTAATCATTGTGATACACATGTGGTGCAGTAGACGTTGCAAGGGGGGAAACCTATTGGTGTCAAAGTTTTTGACAAGAATTTGGGTTTCATCCTGAGGGTTCCTGGGCTTTCCTGTCAGTATGGTGTAGGCAGCAAATACATCAATTTCAAATTTAGATTCTATAACCCCATCTCGGGGAATATGTAAAGCTTTGTAAAGAAGCTTTATGGAAAGTTTGATCTTTACCCCCTTTACCTCAGTCCTAAGGGCTTTGTGGTTCTGGTCATAGACTAAGTTCTTGTAGAACTGCTGGACCAGAAATGGGTAGTATACCCTATATGCAGTCATGAACCGCTTCCATCCTTGGTATTCGATGAGGGGAAGTAGTTCAAGAGAATTGTCAAGCATTTGGTGGTCACCGAAATCCACATACCTAGGGAAGAGGATTCTGGTAGGGTCACTCTCTTCTTCCCTGACAGGATGAGCAGCACTGGGCTGCTGAGATGCTGGCTATACATTTCCCTTCCATTTTTCTGTTGCAGACAGGCGTTTCCTCTTGGCCTGTTGTTCTTGCGGCGTGCCCTTGTCGCTGTTAGAACCCTGGGATTCTGCTACTGACTTGCGTTTTGTTGGTTCTGCAGTTGGTCTATCTTCATTTCTCTTGGAGCGCCCTTCCTATGGTCTTTTCTTTGCTGCAGGAGCTTGAGCGGTGGCCTTCTTGGATGATGCCGCATCCTTCTTCGTGCCACGGGTGACCGGAGGAGTCATGGCGAGGGTGGAAAGAAGGAGGAGAGGGTTGTTGGAGCGTCGCAGTAGAGGGATGGAGGTAGCTGGAGTGCTAGGATCCACTACGGAGGGAGCCGGAGGAAGGTGTCAACCTCTGTGAGAGGGGGGTGCAGACGCACCGAAGAGAGGGTTTGCGAGAGAGGCTTTTGAAAGGGTAAAGTAAAAAGGCGAGATTCACCGTTCATTTAAAAGGTAAAGTTGAGATTTTTTCTTTTGAAAAAGAGCACCTTTTAGATAAGTTATTGATGAGGACATCTCCCGGCATTCCCTATGGCACGAGGCGACTCCGACTTCGTGACCCCTTGGAGATGTGGTCCTCATGGCTATCTTTATTTGTTGCTTATGTAGTTTCTTTATTTGAGTCATATCATGTGTAATTTTCCTTTATTTGAGTCCATTATCTAGGTCTTAGAGTTAATTATCCAAGTCTTGAGTCATTTGGACCCTTAGTTGAGGACATTGGGCCCAGTTAGTGGGCTTGGCCCATGGGCGCCCCCCCCTGTCTCTTGGTCTTTTGCATTTATGCACTTTGTTAGGGGGTTTTGTGCAAATGGTCCAACTCTATATAAGGACCCCCCCCTCTCCCATTTGTAACAACTTTTGATGAATTGAAAAATTAAACCCTCAAGTATTCTCTCTCCCTCTCTCTATAGTTCTCTCTCTCTCTCTCACTACTTCTCCCTCTCTCTCTCTAAATTTCGAAATCCCCTCTCTCTCCTCCCTAATCACCCTTCTTTAAGACCCCTCCCCCTTCCCTATACACTCATTCAATTCCCCCTCCAACCCCTAGGTGGAAACCCCTTCTCCTAGGCACCCTTTCATCTTCCCAGGCACCCTTTCACCTTCCCAAGGCCACTCCCCACCCTTCCCAAGCCATATTCCTCCACCCAAGACCCCTTTCCCCTCTCCAAGGGACCCCTTCACCTCCCTAGGTCGTCCATCCCCTTCCCCTCCCTCCTAGGGTCGCACCCCCCCTCCATCTCCACCCACATACACCACCACCACCTTAGCCTCCCCTCCACAAATCCATTCCAGCCCGCAGGCAGTTTCTGGCCCCAACTTGCAGAGCATTTTCCAACCCGTTCCAGGAGGATTCGGCATCCAAGCGCTTCAGCAAACTTGTGCATCCACGAGTCTTCTCCGCAGGCGAGTTGGAATCGCTCCGTTCCAAGATCGTGGCCGGCCGCTAGCTCCGTTCTACCGCGACTGCGCACTGGGGGCTCAACCAGAAGGCCATCTCTGTTCGACCCTCGTGCAGCGGCCAAGACTGGAGGAATCGGTCATCAAACTCTTCATCAAAATTCTTCCTCCCCCTGTCAGCTTTCAGAAGCCGAAGACGGAGCATCGTTTGAACGCCGTAAGTGGAAGTTACCATTTTTATACCGCCGGGCGTTCGTTCTGCCTCCTGTCTGTCTTCCCCGACCTGTCCCCCTTCAACGGGACCATCCTGTCCACACGGACTTCAGACAGTGGCGAGGCCGGCTCCGTTGGAAAGTAGACTTCCCCACGCTTCCATCGACACCGGCCGTTTGCAAAACAGAGCCCGGGAGCGTTCGTGGCGTCCTCGGCAATCTGCTGTTCAGAAGCTGAACCTGTGCAGGTCCTGAACAGGGACCCCGTTCGGTCGATCGTGGCAGCCCGGCTCGTGCAGAACGAAAATCCATAAAATTTGAGGCGCACCCCTATTCTGTTACGAAGCCAACGACACCGACCGCGCCTCCGGAAAAATTCCAGAAAGTGTTCTACGACTACATCAGTGACTGCTGGTCCAGAATCCCAGAACCGGACAGGTTTCGGTATCGACCGCCGGTGTGATAATTAACCAATTTTCCCCACCCCGCTTGGCCGGCTGAAGGCCCCACCCTGCGTGGTGGTAGTGTTTGGTGTAAACTCCATAACCCCCACCCCGAGATCCCCCCTCCTGCGAGAGGCGTAGTTGTGTAATTAACTAACCAGCAGGTCAAGCTACCCCGCCGCGGCGTTCGGGTGCATACCCACGCCTCCCGGCGCGCCCATCGTCTCCGGCCGGGATCGGTGTCTTCACACCGATCAGGTGAGCTTCTGGTCCCTCTCCTGGTCCTCATTTACTTTGCTTAGCTAGTATCGTTTCCTTAGCTCGTTGGCGGTAATTGAGTGCCCGGACTTGATTGTTTGTGAAACCACGAGCGCACCACCGTGGCAAGTGAGAGAGCGCCACCCAAGCCCACGCCCCAGCGTGCTAGCCCGCCCATAAATTGGGTATCCCAGGCCCATTAGGGGTCAGCCATAAGCCCACCAACCGGTGGAAACCTTAGGGTCCCACCCCGGATCCTCGCCGGCATCACTCGGACCCACCGGGAGCGCATGTGCGTCGCGTGAGATAGGTCGCACGGTGAGCCGAATTGAGAGCTTGTATGCTTGTGGATGCATAGGTCTAAGGGTCATTATCATCCTAGGTAGACCGTTTCACATCAAGTGGTATCAGAGCAAGTTTTAGACTTGTCTCTACTAAGTCTAGTCCTAGGGCGCATTGTCATCTAGTTCATGAATCATGGCTACCACATACCCATCCCACTCGGCCCACTACCGGGATCCGATCAACCCAATACTTTGGGACATTATTCGAGATGAGGGTGTTACCTTTGATGGGTCGCATGCTAGTGATTACCTCAAGTGGGAGGCTGCAATGGAAAGGAACTTTGAGAGGAATCGGGTATACGGACACACAAGAGTTTGTAGGGCCAAGGGACAAATTCGGGGTCAAGCCAAGATAGAATTGGAACACATAGAGGCCATAAGAAGGATTGAGAGGCAAGAGCCCATTCACTCGTGGGAAGAGATGACGAGAGAATTTAGGAAAATCTACATTCCAAAACCTTCCTACTCTTCCTACTCACACACCCCTAGCCCGAGGAGCACCACCACTACTCAATCCCAACCCGGCCAACTTAAGACCATCCATAGGACTCCGCCCCCACCACCCCTAACCGATCCCCTCTCCACATTTCGCCACCAACTCCTCTCCCTTAGAACCCAACTGTCCCAACTACCCACCCCTCCACCTAGGCCCCCAAAGACCACCACCCTCCAACCCACAAATCCCTACCAAACCCCTCCACCCCAAAGAGTTGAGAAAGTGATTGAAGTTCATGAAGCTCCCCTTGAATGGGAGGAAGAATTTGAGGCACAATGCCAAGAGTCAAGTCAGGAAAACCCAATCCCCACCAACCTTCCCCAACTAAAACTCACTTCCATAACCCTCACCGTTCAAACCCAAGTGGATCCCGTGCCCACCCCTCCACCTAGGCCCGCACCGGTCACCACCCCGCAACTCACTATTCCCCATGAGACCCATACTCCCCAAACCCCCGTAGCCCCTACTACTACCCCTCCATTATCCCCTATAAGGGATGCCCCACCCAAGATCGACCAATCCAACTGTCTTCACCCAACCCACCTTCCACTTCCAACTACAAACCTACCCCAACCTAGACTCCCACTACCTCCACTTCCAACCCCAACCCAATTCCGACCTTGCTCATCACCTTGGGGGCGCCATGCACCTACCATCACCACCCCACCCCGAACATACTCTCTCACCTCTTTGGAGGAGGAACCCATACCCGACCCCAAAGTGGTGAACACCCCGGACCCAATTCCCAACATGGAGACCACACATGTCCAAATTGAAGAAAAAAACTCACATGGTAACCTTCACCCTACACCACCCTCTCTAGATGGGACCGAGCTTATTTTAGGAGAGACCCTTGTTAGCTGGTTGATGGGTAGCCCAATTAGAGAGATAATGGCCCATGCCTACCCTCCCATGGAACAACACCTCCCCATAGTCCCTCTCTCCTCTTATCACACCACTATCCAATCCTCCTATGAGGTTGAGAGTTGGGATGACCTTCTTAAGGGCCTAGCATGGCAAATAGAGTTGACCGACATGTTGGCCACAATGGCTGACCAACCTAGGAGCGTTGACCTCCTACATCTATGTGTCGGATCCATCACCACAGCTTACACTGTAGGTTGCTACACTAGCGACCTCCTTCTAATCCTCCCTACACCGGATGAGCCTGCTGCTCTCCATGAATTAGAATTGCTTATCTCGGGTAGAGTGTCAAACCATCCCTTCCTGGCTGATCCACCCACCAAAGACTTCGGCCCAATTATTTCTTTAGAGAAGGATGACTCACCGCTACATGAGGACCTGGAGTTCCTCTCCCTAGGGGACCCTTACCATGACCCCTTTGACCCCTTCCTATGGGAGTCTAGACCCCCATGCAACCCACCCCCCTTACCCACCACCCACCCTTTCCTACCCTCACCCACCTTAATAGACCAGGCCCACTCTATTTTCCCAGACCCATTTGACCCCTATGAGAGGAAACTCCCACACCAAGCCATACACATTAGGGATGCCATTTGGGAAGGAATGCATGTGTCTAGACACACCACACCGCTTGACATGATTCATGAGTCGGGTCCATTCATTCAAATCACCCACATGACATGTAAGAAGTATGAGTGGTCTATGTACGGATGTAATGGCCCACCCTCGTTCGTCGCAAGTCTTAGGCATGAGAGAAATATTCAAGGAAGTTCGGGTTCCCCGGTAATTATCACCACCATGCATGATAGATCCATCTATGGTTGTCCTGGCCCACCTAGGTCTATTAGGGCCTACATGGCATGGCATGATAGGTACCTTTATGGGTTTTCCGGGTCTTCCATCCCCACCCCCTTTGACAAGACGCATAAGCCTCCTAGGTCTACCAAAGTCTGTGTAGCACCACTGCATGATAGGTCCACTTTTGGTTGTCTAGGACCCCCATTATCTCCTAGTGAGTCAACATCCACAAAGATACATGAAAACATCCGCAAGCATATAGGCAAAAGCAATGAGGCTTACAAAAGGCAGGCCGATGCTCATCGTCGTCACTATGAATACCAAGTGGGAGACCATGTGATGGTGAGAACGGAGCGGCTCCTCCCAGGGCCCGCCTCCAAATTGAGGACACGGGGTTTGGGACCCTTTCGGGTTCTAAGACGGGTTGGTACCAATGCTTATGAGCTCGACTTACCTAAGGGCTTTGGGGTTCACCCCACTTTCAATGTGGCGGATCTGGTTCGCTATAAGGGCCCCACGGTGGAACCCAGTCAGGATCTCGAGCCTTTACCCCCCCTTGTGAGTGACCCTCCCGGAGCGAAACTACCACCCCGATTGAGAGGCCGACTTGAGCAAGTGGAGGCAATACTGGATGAGCAGAGCACACTTACCAGGAACAGGGTCTACCAGCGCTACCTCGTGAGGTGGAAAGGCCGTTCCCCGACCGAGGATGCTTGGGTAAGCCGAGAGGACTTGATGCGCCTAGACCCGGACCTGCTGGTGCAGTACGAGAGCCGATTGGACCCCTACTCGACGGGGTCGAGTTCTCCCCACCCCGGGGGATTTGATGAGGACATCTCCCGGCATTCCC
This sequence comes from Amorphophallus konjac, assembly GCA_022559845.1. Lineage (NCBI taxonomy): Eukaryota > Viridiplantae > Streptophyta > Magnoliopsida > Alismatales > Araceae > Amorphophallus > Amorphophallus konjac. The sequence goes on along the minus strand of CM040124.1, from coordinate 284,820,123 downwards.
TATGGCACGAGGCGACTCCGACTTCGTGACCCCTTGGAGATGTGGTCCTCATGGCTATCTTTATTTGTTGCTTATGTAGTTTCTTTATTTGAGTCATATCATGTGTAATTTTCCTTTATTTGAGTCCATTATCTAGGTCTTAGAGTTAATTATCCAAGTCTTGAGTCATTTGGACCCTTAGTTGAGGACATTGGGCCCAGTTAGTGGGCTTGGCCCATGGGCGCCCCCCCCTGTCTCTTGGTCTTTTGCATTTATGCACTTTGTTAGGGGGTTTTGTGCAAATGGTCCAACTCTATATAAGGACCCCCCCCTCTCCCATTTGTAACAACTTTTGATGAATTGAAAAATTAAACCCTCAAGTATTCTCTCTCCCTCTCTCTATAGTTCTCTCTCTCTCTCTCACTACTTCTCCCTCTCTCTCTCTAAATTTCGAAATCCCCTCTCTCTCCTCCCTAATCACCCTTCTTTAAGACCCCTCCCCCTTCCCTATACACTCATTCAATTCCCCCTCCAACCCCTAGGTGGAAACCCCTTCTCCTAGGCACCCTTTCATCTTCCCAGGCACCCTTTCACCTTCCCAAGGCCACTCCCCACCCTTCCCAAGCCATATTCCTCCACCCAAGACCCCTTTCCCCTCTCCAAGGGACCCCTTCACCTCCCTAGGTCGTCCATCCCCTTCCCCTCCCTCCTAGGGTCGCACCCCCCCTCCATCTCCACCCACATACACCACCACCACCTTAGCCTCCCCTCCACAAATCCATTCCAGCCCGCAGGCAGTTTCTGGCCCCAACTTGCAGAGCATTTTCCAACCCGTTCCAGGAGGATTCGGCATCCAAGCGCTTCAGCAAACTTGTGCATCCACGAGTCTTCTCCGCAGGCGAGTTGGAATCGCTCCGTTCCAAGATCGTGGCCGGCCGCTAGCTCCGTTCTACCGCGACTGCGCACTGGGGGCTCAACCAGAAGGCCATCTCTGTTCGACCCTCGTGCAGCGGCCAAGACTGGAGGAATCGGTCATCAAACTCTTCATCAAAATTCTTCCTCCCCCTGTCAGCTTTCAGAAGCCGAAGACGGAGCATCGTTTGAACGCCGTAAGTGGAAGTTACCATTTTTATACCGCCGGGCGTTCGTTCTGCCTCCTGTCTGTCTTCCCCGACCTGTCCCCCTTCAACGGGACCATCCTGTCCACACGGACTTCAGACAGTGGCGAGGCCGGCTCCGTTGGAAAGTAGACTTCCCCACGCTTCCATCGACACCGGCCGTTTGCAAAACAGAGCCCGGGAGCGTTCGTGGCGTCCTCGGCAATCTGCTGTTCAGAAGCTGAACCTGTGCAGGTCCTGAACAGGGACCCCGTTCGGTCGATCGTGGCAGCCCGGCTCGTGCAGAACGAAAATCCATAAAATTTGAGGCGCACCCCTATTCTGTTACGAAGCCAACGACACCGACCGCGCCTCCGGAAAAATTCCAGAAAGTGTTCTACGACTACATCAGTGACTGCTGGTCCAGAATCCCAGAACCGGACAGGTTTCGGTATCGACCGCCGGTGTGATAATTAACCAATTTTCCCCACCCCGCTTGGCCGGCTGAAGGCCCCACCCTGCGTGGTGGTAGTGTTTGGTGTAAACTCCATAACCCCCACCCCGAGATCCCCCCTCCTGCGAGAGGCGTAGTTGTGTAATTAACTAACCAGCAGGTCAAGCTACCCCGCCGCGGCGTTCGGGTGCATACCCACGCCTCCCGGCGCGCCCATCGTCTCCGGCCGGGATCGGTGTCTTCACACCGATCAGGTGAGCTTCTGGTCCCTCTCCTGGTCCTCATTTACTTTGCTTAGCTAGTATCGTTTCCTTAGCTCGTTGGCGGTAATTGAGTGCCCGGACTTGATTGTTTGTGAAACCACGAGCGCACCACCGTGGCAAGTGAGAGAGCGCCACCCAAGCCCACGCCCCAGCGTGCTAGCCCGCCCATAAATTGGGTATCCCAGGCCCATTAGGGGTCAGCCATAAGCCCACCAACCGGTGGAAACCTTAGGGTCCCACCCCGGATCCTCGCCGGCATCACTCGGACCCACCGGGAGCGCATGTGCGTCGCGTGAGATAGGTCGCACGGTGAGCCGAATTGAGAGCTTGTATGCTTGTGGATGCATAGGTCTAAGGGTCATTATCATCCTAGGTAGACCGTTTCACATCAGTTATTTTAAAAAGTTTAAGGCATATAAGCTCAATTTAGAGGAATAAAGTTTTAAGAAAAACTATGTTTTGCAACAAATAATAAGACGAAAATATTAAAGTTAAGTCTGAGGTGTCAACCAAGCCTATTAATCCTACTCATTAAGTTCATTGGGCAAGATTGGGAGAAAAAGAAGCAAGTATTGAAGATAAACAAAAATACCCCTTTTTTGAAATAAAGTATAGAGTCAGCCCCAAACCATTTTTTTTAAAATAAAAAACTGTCTGATATAGCATTCACCTTTTGACATAAGGAAACACGTTGTTAAGACGCCAAAGTCCCTGGTTACTCAGTGTAGCTTATATTTATGTGCTCTTTTGATCAGAGTTAGCAGTCTTCATCATGACTAGATTTATCTACATTTCATTGATGCAAGGTCTAATTTCTCTGAAGATGATGCCATTGCTCTGAGATTATTGCACAATGGTGTTAGAAGGCGTATTCTCTAGGTGGCTTCACATTAGGGAATTTGTTTAGGGACAATACATGCTAGCATTTCTTATACCAAAGAGCCTTTTTAGAATCAATTTTCAGACGCTTAGGCTATGGTTATTTGTAAAGACTTGATGAATGTTTTAAATCTATTATGAGTGCAAATATGGTGCAACTTAACACAATTATCAACTAAATTGAGGATCATAAATAATAAACTATTTTCATAATCAGAGGTAGTCCAGAATAACTTAGCCAAGGTTGTAAGAAGTATTAAAAACATTCTCAACTCCCCCTAAATTAATGACCGGTGATCAAGCAACGATTGGAAGCGATGGTTCAGAAGTAAAAGATGTGATGAAGAGATCAAGAAGGCAGTGATAAGAAGGGTGAGTGGATGGAATGACTCTCCATTGGATCACACGAGTGGCAGGGTCAAAGTGTCGACACTTTCTATGAGGGTGTCGACCTACCTTGAGTAAGCTCAGACTTTGCACAGACCTTGTTGCATGAACACCAGATGTGCACAGACTTGCAGAGTTGAAATCAAAACATGCACCGACCTTGGCTGCTTGCTAGCCAGAAAGTGCATCGACCTTAGTTAGGATGTGCACCGACCTTGTTGCTGTGATAACCAAGGTAGCACCGACCTTCACTTAGAATTCACAAAGGTGCATCGACCTTAGTTGGGATGTGCACCGACCTTCATTATGGTATCGGCCTGCATGTGTCAACACATTACCAGAATGTGTCGACCTGTTCAGCACCCTTTTCTTAGCCAGTGTTCTGATTCTTATCTATCGTTGTTTCCTTCATTTCTGAAACACTCTTGCCAATTTCTAATACCAGTGCCTCTGATTTTCTGAGTTCAGTTAGTCATTCAAAAATGATTTTACCTTTTTTGCAGCCATTGAGAAGTGCTTTATGGGATGCTAAAGCATTGAACATGCTTATGCCCTAGAGATTAATTATGTAGATGTTAATATGCATTTTTGACTCATGGTACTTGGCAGAGGTCAGTCCTCACGCATGGGGAGAGTTTCCTGACAGGCGTGACTTGTCTTTCCACTACTCGACATTTGATATATCATGTAGTCAAAAGATGATATGCGGCTTAAAATAATCAGAAAAGCACACAAGCTCCCCCTGAATGTGACCACCATTTATGAAACAAATTATTCAGACAATAGACTAGCCCTAGACAAATCAGATATGCTTGCAACCATCATCGCAAAGAGAAGTAACTTGTGCATCATAAAGGAGTAAATAGCTCAAACCTGATTTGATTGAGGTCTGCATAGACCTAGCTCTCTCCTTAATGTTGAAAACCTGTCATTGCTTAAGGGTTTTGTGAAAATGTCTGCAATCTGATTTTCTGAGTCAACAAAATGGAGCTCAAAATAAGTTTTGAGGACTTCATACCTAATGAAATGATGTCTAATTTCTATATGCTTAGTTCTAGAATGCATGACTGGATTTTTTGCAAGGTTTATTGCACTTGTGTTATCACACAGAATGGGAACACATCCAAGATCTATTAGATAGTCTTGGAGTTGGTGTTTGATCCACAGCACTTAGGTGCCACAGCTCCCTGCAGCAACATATTCTGCCTCTGTAGTTGAGAGGGCAACCAAGTGCTATTTCTTGGAGGCCCAAGAAATTAAACACCCATTGAGAAATTGGCAATAACCACTAGTGCTCTTGCGGTCCAGTTTGCATCCAGTATAGTCTGCATCTGAATATGAAATGAGTGAAAGCTCACAAGATACAGGATACCATACTCCTAAATCTTGAGTGCCAGCAAGGTATCTAAAGATACGCTTGACAGCAGTGAAGTGGGATTCTCAAGGACTAGACTGAAATCTAGCACAAAGGTAAACACTAAACTGAATGTCTGGTCTAGATGTAGTTAAATAGAGTAATGAATCGATCATACCTCTATACTTCTTTGCATCTACAAGTATACCTTGTTCATCTGCATCCAGTGAAGTGGCAGTCCCAATTAGAGTTCCTAATGGTTTGCAGTTGGTCAGATCAAATCTTTTCAGCAACTCCTTCACATATTTGACTTGGTTGATGAAACAGCCTTGATTGCTTTGATTTATCTACAAGCCAAGAAAGAATTTAAGCTCACTCATTAGACTCATTTCAAATTCATTGGTCATGAGTTTATCTAACTCCACACACATTTGAGGTTTTGTGGACCCAAACACTATGTTATCCACATAAATCTGAACTAACAATGTCACGCCCCGAGCGCGGAAGATTACCCGGAGGCGTGACGCGTCTATATAGATCGTGTCAATCATGTAAATATCAGAGTGCGCAAATAACTAAGATTTAACTCGAAATTTAATACAAATAGTACGAGCTGACAATTGTCACAATTAATCAAAGGACAATTACATGTGTTCCCAGAGTCCAACGACTAGGCTTCAAATCTTGAGCAGTTCTAATCAAGTTGACTAATACAAATGACATAGATGAATTGATACAACTGACATAAGTGAACTAATACAATAACAAAAGGGACATGACAATTTGATAACTTCACACTAACACTCATCACTCAGTCTCATTCCCTTCCGAGTGTTGGTTGGCATCCAAATTACCTGAAAATATTAGAGAACAACTAGATGAGCGAATCGCTCAGTAGGAATTACATCTCAAGATTTAATAGGCTTTAAGTGGTTTACAAGTTCAATTAATGTCAGTAAAACTATGCATGTAGATGAGTAGATATCAAGGATTGTAAAAATCGACAAGAGCAGTGAAGGAATAACAAGTGAGAGTATAAGGATTCCAACTTCAATGAAGCAATAGCAAGAGATTCAAGTAAGTAATAACTGGAATTAACGAAATCTTTCCAAGAGAGTAAGAACTCATGTCAAGCAAGTAATAGAAAATAATATAAATTCAAGCATGTAAAATTGGAATTGGCTATTTATCAATTTCATTCAAGTAAAACTTTACCCTTCTGTGGGTCTCAAGTCAAATCAATCAAGTAATATCATGAGAATGAGTGGAATGTCTAAAGCCTAGCAAGCAAGTACTCCAGTGCAATGCCAAACACCGTGGTCAATAAACTCCCATGGCATAAGTACCTTCGGGTGCTCCTCCCAGGACCAGACCGGGCCCTATATGCACAGCATTAATCATGTTTGTTGACATCCACTCTCATTTATAGCCAATAGGGAATTTCAAGGTTTGACCAGTATGATATATAAGGTGGAACTATGGAATGGAATCCAAGGGCGCATTGATGTGTAGGGATGAACTAGGAGTGGAAACCAGTAACGTTTGATATACGGAAAAAAACTAGATAGGAGAGGTGCCTTATGGGCCACCAGATAATTTTAGAAACAACAGCCTCACTGTGGGATGCCCTTCCTGGGAATTATACAGGGTTTAGAGGACCCTGTCAGGAGTTAAATATCACCTCTCAGGCTGCCATCTATCAGTAGAGATGGCAAAAGTGAAAGCCTAACGATCAGGTTAACGCAATGAGCCAGTTGTGTTGACTCAGCAGTTCATCACGTCAACCCTGCAGTTCATCGCGTCAACCCTGCGAACAAGCAGGGTCGACTCTGCAGTTCATCGCGTCAACGCGGTGAACAGGCAGGGTCGACCCTGTCAACAGGTAGGGTCGACTCTGCCGTTCACTGCGTCAACGAGGTGAACAGGCAGGGTCGACTCTGCCAACAGGCAGGGTCGACCCTGTCAACAGGCAGGGTCGACTCTGCCATTCACTGCGTCAACGCGATGAACAGGCAGGGTCGACCCTATCAACAGGAAGGGTCGACTCTGCCAACAGGCAGGGTCGACCCTATCAACAGGCAGGGTCGACTCTGCCGTTCATCGCGTCAACGCGGTGAACTGGCAGGGTCGACTCTACAGTTCAAATCTGCTCAAAATGGCTTAAGGTATTAATCTTTGATTAAGCTAGGGCATTAACATTTGATTTAAGTTTATTTAGGTAAAATTGATGACATGGATAGATAGAGAAAACTGTAAGGATTATAGATCTTTATTTATGCACTCATTTCATGCTTTAGTTGCTTAAATATCAGATTTTTAACATGACGTATCATACAAGTTTTCATTTTTAAAGGAACTAAATGGAGACAAGGTTTCTAGATAGGCTACCTAACAGATTAATTAGGTATGCTAATTAGTTAGTAGATCAACTAACATGTTAATTAGGTATGTTAACAGGTTAGTTAAACTAATAAGTTACATAAAAACACGATAAAACTTGCGTTAGACGGATATATCGTATGGATATGAAGCTAATACATGCCAACTACCCTAGATTGAAGCTAATACAGGCTAATCAATGCTAATCATCTTGGGTATAAGGATACTACATGCTAATTATCTTAGGTACGAGGCTAATACATGCTAATCATCCTAGATTTAAGCTAACACATGCTAATTATTCTAGGTATGAGACTAATACTTGCTAATTATCTTGGGTATGAAGCTAATACACGCTAATCATCCTAAATTTAAGCCAACACATGCTAATTATTCTAGGTATGAGACTACTACTTGCTAATACATGCTAGTTATTCTGGGTATAAGACTAATACATGCTAATTATCTTAGATATGAAGCTAATACATACTAATCGTCCTAGATTTAAGCTAACACATACTAATTATTCTAGGTATGAGATTAATACTTGCTAATACTTGCTAATACATGCTAATTATTCTGGGTATAAAGCTAATACATGCTATTTATCTTAGGTATGAAGCTAATACAGGCTAATCATCTTAGATTTAAGCTAACACAGGCTTTATAAATACTAAATATCGCATGGAAATGAGCCTAAGACTAAATGCCTAGACTAATCATCCTAGATTAGCTACTAGTTTAGTTAAAAGTTGAGAACACCTACCTCTGTGAAGTGGCAGTAGTTGTAGCAAATGGAAGAAGCAACTCTTCCCTTCTCTGCAACCCTTCAGAAGTGTTTCCCCTTCTCAACAGCAAGCCTTCTAGCCAACGAAGGTTTGCTTCGTTAGGAGTATAATATAAGGTTTGAGTTGGCAAGAGGGGAAACAAGATCCGTGAAAATCGGATCTCAATGGGATGCCAGCTTATACAGGCTGTTGGGGATAAGGAAATCGAAAGGTTGTCCGGTGGATTGTAGCTCCTATGAGAGGGTGGTTTATTTATTTTAAACTTCCCACTTAACTTTCATGATTTTTATCTTTAAAATTTGATGGAGTTAGTTAATGAAATTTCATGGATAAGATCCTTATATTTTTCTCTATTTTTACATATAATTTTTTTTAAAAAATTCTTTTTAAATAAAAAGTGATACTATTCATGGCACTATTCACGTGTGAAAAGGACAGATGTCAACACAGGTTTGTCAAAAAATCACAAGCCTGGAGGGGGGTCGTGTATTGCTAGCCTATCATATATAATTATTTGGCACAAAAAGTAAATTATGGATGCTAGGATTTGAACCCTAGTCATTGGGTTGAAAGACAAGTTACTTAACCAACTACATTAGGAAGTCACTTGTTAAGTGAATACTCTTTACATATGATAACTACGTGTTCCAACTTCTTACTTAATCTAGAGTTTATCTAATATATTTTTTTTGAAAAATATTATTAAGAAATATATATATATATATATATATATATATATATATATACAGGATGCTACACCCTCCCCCACTTAAAAGAATTTGGTCCCCAAATTCAATTACATTATACGGAGACAAGGTGGGTGAGAATTACTTACGGACTAGAATAATTCTGGAAATCTCCTTCTCATAGACTCCTCGGTTTCCCATGTAGCTTCTTGTTCTAAGCATCGATTCCATTGAATTTTTACCATAGGGATCGTCTTGTTCCTTAGAACTCGGATTTCTTGGTCGAGGATCTTTACTGGCCTTTGCTCATATGTGAGGTCCTTCTGTATCACCAAGTCAGTGTGATCGATGACGTGTGAGAAATCATGCACGTATTTCTTTAGCATAGAAACATGAAATACGTTGTGCACTTCTGACAGTTGTGGAGGTAGGGCGATACGATAAGCCACTTCGCCTACCCTTTCCAGTACTTCGAATGGACCGATAAACCTTGGTGTTAATTTGCCTTTAACACCGAATCTTCTAATGCCTCGGCCGGGAGATACCTTGAGGAAAACATGATCTCCGACTTGAAATTTCAGGTCTCGCCTTCTGTTATCGGCATAAGATTTCTGCCTGGACTGTGCTATCATTAACCTTTCTCTAATGAGTTGTATCTTCTCGGTAGAATCTCGCACCATGTCAGGACCTAGAATTTATTTTTCACCGACTTCATCCCAGCATATGGGAGATCGGCAACTCCTGCCATATAATGCCTCAAAAGGTGCCATTTGTATGCTGGCTTGATAGCTGCTGTTATATGTAAAATCGGCTAGTGGTAAGTGGTCATTCCAACTACCACCGAAGTCTATAATGCATGCCCTTAACATATCTTCCACAACTTGAGTAGTCCTCTCGGTCTGTCCATCTATCTGGGGATGAAAAGCAGTGCTGTAGTTGAGTCTCGTCCCCAAGGAGTGTTGCAGGCTCTTCCAGAAATAAGAGGTGAAGCGCGGGTCTCGATCAGATACGATCGAGACGGGAAGTCCATGCAATCTAACCATTTCCTTCATATACAGGGCAGCAAGTACGTCGACTGACCATCGACTTTTGATGGGTAAGAAATGGGCCGATTTCGTTAACCGGTCGATAATTACCCAAATTTCATCATATCCGCCCCTAGAGTTGGGCAAACCCATGATAAAGTCCATGCCAATGTCTTCCCACTTCCACTTGGGAATATCCAACGGATGTAGCTTTCCGGCGGGTTTTTGATGTTCCGCCTTCACTTGTTGGCATGTGAGGCAACGAGACACAAAGTCTGCTACCTCCCTTTTCATGTTAGACCACCAGAAAGTTCTTTTCAAGTCTTGGTACATCTTAGTGGCTCCAGGGTGGATTGTGTACCTTGATCTATGAGCTTCTTCAAGAATCTTCTTCTTCAATTCGGGACAGTCGGGTACACATATCCGTTCATGAAATAGTAATCTGCCATCAGGTGCCAGCTTGAAATCCAGTCTCTCGTCCAGCTTGCTCTTTATCTCCACTAGCGAGGGATCCTCTTCTTGTAACTTCTTGATTTCAGGTAGCAAATCTGGATGTAGGCTCATATGAGATAGAATAATACACATGTTCTTCTCATCTGTGCTGATATCAAGCTCAGAGAATTTCTCCAATAGTTTCCATTCTTGTATCATGCAGTTGGCCAATATTGTTCTCGACTTTCAACTAAGGGCATCAGCTATGGAATTACCCTTACCAGGATGGTACTGTATAGTGAAGTCGAAATCCTTGAGATACTCGAGCCAACGCCTTTGCCGCATGTTCAGCTCCTTTTGGGAGAATAAGTACTTGAGGCTTTTATGATCGGAGTACACAGTGAATTGTTCTCCGTAGAGATAGTGCCTCCAGATCTTTAAAGCGAATACTACTACGGCTAGTTCTAAGTCGTGAACTGGGTAGTTCTCTTCATGTTTCTTCAATTGTCGGGAAGAGTATGCAATGACTCTCCCATTCTGCATCAATACACATCCGAGGCCAATACCAGAAGCATCGGTATATACCTCGTATTTTTCTCCTTCCATTGGTAATGATAAGACTGGAGCAGTGGTCAAGAGATCCTTCAAAGTTTGAAAACTCTTTTCATAGTCTTCATTCCACTCATAAGGCACTTCCTTGCAGGTTAACCTGGTCAGGGGAACAGCAATCTTGGAGAAGTCCTTTATAAAACGCCGGTAGTAACCAGCTAGACCCAAGAAGCTCCGAATCTCAGTTACATTTGTGGGTCGTTCCCAGTTCTTCACGTCTTCGACCTTTGATGGGTCAACAGCAATTCCGTTCTTCGAAATGATATGGCCTAAGAAGGATACTTCCTCGAGCCAAAACTCGCATTCGCTGAATTTGGCATATAGCTTGTTTCCCCTTAATATCTGCAATGCCTTCTTGAGGTGTTCTTCATGATCCTCTTCGGTCCTTGAATAGATCAGAATATCATCAATAAAGACCACAATAAATTGGTCTAAATAGGGCCTGAATATGCTGTCCATTAACTGCATAAAAGCTGCGGGGGCATTTGTTAGTCCGAAAGGCATAACAGTAAATTCGTAATGACCATACCTGCTTCGGAATGCAGTTTTATAAATATCTTCTTCTTTGATCTTCAATTGGTGGTAACCAGAACGAAGATCAATCTTGGAGAAATATAAAGCTCCAGATAGTTGATCGAACAGCTCATCAATCCTTGACAGTGGATACTTGTTCTTGATTGTAAGGTGATTTAGCTATCGATAATCTATGCATAATCTCATCGATCCGTCCTTCTTTTTGACGAATAGCACGGGTGCTCCCTATGGGGAAGTACTCGGCCTGATGAAACCCTTGTTCAATAACTCCATTAGCTGCTCTTTTAGTTCCTTCAGCTCAGCAGGGGACATTCTGTATGGTGTCCTGGAAATAGGACGAGCACCAGGGACAAGGTCGATTGTGAACGACACTTCTCTTTCCGGGGGTAAGCCGGTTAAATCTTCTGGAAAAACATCGGGAAAATCCCGAATTACACGGATGTCTTCAAGTTTAACCTTCTCGACTTCCGTGGCAGTCACAAATGCTATGAAAGTCATGCATCCCTGATTCATAAGTTTACTAGCTCAGAGTGCTGATATAAGAAGTGATTTACTCCGAGGGCTATTGTAAACTAGCTCTGGGAAATCTACGAAAGTTACCTTGCCATGCCGGCAGTCTACAGTTGCTTGGTATGTGGATAGCCAGTCGGCACCTAGTATGACATCATAACCCTTTATATCTAGGCATATCAGGTTAGCAGGTAAATTATTTCCCTTAATCATCACTTCACAGTTTGGATAGTGATAAGTGCTATCAGACTCATTCCCAAGAGGTGTAGATATGACCAAATCTAACAGTTCATGTTTCTTAGAAAATGAAGCAGCAAAGTTCTTGGAAACGAATGAATGAGTTGCTCCAGTATCGAATAAAACTTGAGCAGTTTTTGAACAAATAGTGAGAATACCTTCCATAATTCCACCTTTAGTGGGTTCCGTCTCTTGGAGAGCTTGCAGACGGCCTTGTTTCTTTACCGGACGCTTCTCATCTTTGGTGTCTTGTTCCTTCATCAGTGGGCAATCTGGGATTCGATGCTCTCGGCTCCCACATCGAAGACAAGCTCCTAACTTTCTCCAGCATTCCTTGGTCTTATGACCAGCTTTATCACAATACTTGTAAATCTCCTTTGATGGTGTGGTGGTGGAGAATGGCATGTCATTCTTCTGGAATTTCTTCGCCTTAGAGGGCTCCCCTCCCATGAAGAATCGCTTCTTGTTGAAGGATTGTTTGAATTTTCCCGGGCTTGTGACGGGTTCCTTCTTGTCTCTTCCTCGAATTCTCTCAGATAATTCGGTGGCGTCTTCCAGCAGTTGAGCATGCCGAACCATCTCCGAATAGACTTGGATGTCCATCGGGGCAAGTTGTGTGATATAATGGGGCCGAAGCCCGTTGAGGAATCTTCTCGCCTTCATCTTTTCTGTACACAACAAGTGGGGTGCATACCTAGACAATCTGGAGAACTGGGTCTCATACTCGGCCACTTTCAAGCCCCGTTGTTTTAGAACGGTGAATTCCGTGGCCTTCTTTTCCTGGATATGATCGGAGAAGTACTTGTTGTTGAAATGCTCCGTGAATTCATCCCATGTAACATGGTATTCTGGCAGTGTTGCTTCTATGGATTCCCACCAGCATCGAGCATCCCGCTCAAGTTGGAATACAGCCAGTAAAACTTTCTCCTCGTCTGTGCATTGCATTACACGGAAGATTAGTTCCATCTCCTTTAGCCAATTCTCGGCATCCTCGGGGTCGGACGAACCTGTGAACCTTGGTGGGTTCATGTTACGGAAACTCCTGTGGAGGTCACCCGCTCCACGGTTAGCTCCGCCTTGGGCCACTTGCTGTAGTGCCTGTGTAAGGCCCCGCACGGTGCGCTGCATCTCGTGCCATTGTGCTCTTTCAGCAGCCATGATCCTACAAAATGTTTAGAGTGTTTAAGTAAGATAAGGGTCGATTTTTACTTATAAGGGTAAAGTCATTAGAAATCTTAACCCATGGCTCTATCCATCTCACTAAGTAAGGTCTACTTAAATCCTTAGACTTCTCTAACCCTGGACTTAGGTTTTTACCTATTCTTGGACTCAAGTTTTTACTTAGATTTCAATTTCTAACCATTTATATTTTTTTTCTAGTTCCCTAGGTTTGAAAACCTAGGCTCTGATACCACGAAGACTGTCACGCCCCGAGCGCGAAAGATTACCCGGAGGCGTGACGCGTCTATATAGATCGTGTCAATCATATAAATATAAGAGTGCGCAAATAACTAAGATTTAACTCAAAATTTAATACAAATAGTACGAGCTGACAATTGTCACAATTAATCAAAGGACAATTACATGTGTTCCCAGAGTCCAACGACTAGGCTTCAAATCTTGAGCAGTTCTAATCAAGTTGACTAATACAAATGACATAGATGAATTGATAAAAATGACATAAGTGAACTAATACAATAACAAAAGGGACATGACAATTTGATAACTTCACTCTAACACTCATCACTCAGTCTCATTCCCTTCTGAGTGTTGGTTGGCATCCAAATTACCTGAAATTATTAGAAAACAACTAGATGAGTGAATCGCTCAGTAGGAATTACATCTCAAGATTTAACAGGCTTTAAGTGGTTTACAAGTTCAATTAATGTCAGTAAAACTATGCATGTAGATGAGTAGATATCAAGGATTGTAAAAATCGACAAGAGCAGTGAAGGAATAACAAGTGAGAGTATAAGGATTCCAACTTCAATGCAGCAATAGCAAGAGATTCAAGTAAGTAATAACTGGAATTAACGAAATCTTTCTAAGAGAGTAAGAACTCATGTCAAGCAAGTAATAGAAAGTAATATAAATTCAAACATGTAAAATTGGAATTGGCTATTTATCAATTTCATTCAAGTAAAACTTTACCCTTCTGCGGGTCTCAAGTCAAATCAATCAAGTAATATCACGAGAATGAGTGGAATGTCTAAAGCCTAGCAAGCAAGTACTCCGGTGCAATGCCAAACACCGTGGTTAATAAACTCCCATGGGCACAAGTACCTTCGGGTGCTCCTCCCAAGACCAGACCGGGCCCTATATGCACAGCATTAGTCATGTTTATTGACATCCACTCTCATTTATAGTCAATAGAGAATTTCAAGGTTTGACCAGTATGATATATAAGGTGGAATTATGGAATGGAATCCAAGGGCGCATTGATGTGTAGGGATGAACTAGGAGTGGAAACCAGTAACGTTTGATACACGGAAAAAAACTAGATAGGAGAGGTGCCTTATGGGCCACCTGGTAATTTTAGAAACGACACCCTCACTGTGGGATGCCCTTCCTGGAAATTATACAGGATTTAGAGGACCCTGTCAGGAGTTAAATGTCACCTCTCAGGCTGCCATCTATCAATAGAGATGGCAAAAGTGAAAGCCTAACGATTAGGTTAACGTAATGAGCCAGTTGTGTTGACTCAGCAGTTCATCCCGTCAACCCTGCAGTTCATCGCGTCAACCCTGCGAACAGGCTGGGTCGACCCTGTGAACAGGCAGGGTCGACTCTGCAGTTCATCGCGTCAACGCGGTGAACAGGCAGGGTCGACCCTGTCAACAGGCAGGGTCGACTCTGCCAACAGGCAGGGTCGACCCTGTCAACAGGTAGGGTCGACTCTGCCGTTCACTACGTCAACGTGGTGAACAGGCAGGGTCGACTCTGCCAACAGGCAGGGTCGACCCTGTCAACAGGTATGGTCGACTCTGCCGTTCATCGCGTCAACGCGGTGAACTGGCAGGGTCGACTATGCAGTTCAAATCTGCTCAAAATGGCTTAAGGTATTAATCTTTGATTAAGCCAGGGCATTAACCTTTGATTTAAGTTTATTTAGGTAAAACTGATGACATGGATAGATAGAGAAAACTGTAAGGATTATAGATCTTTATTTATGCACTCGTTTCATGCTTTAGTTGCTTAAATATCAGATTTTTAACATGATGTATCATACAAGTTTTCATTTTTAAAGGAACTAAATGGAGACAAGGTTTCTAGATAGGCTACCTAACAGATTAATTAGGTATGCTAATTAGTTAGTAGATCAACTAACATGTTAATTAGGTATGTTAATAGGTTAGTTAAACTAATAAGTTACGTAAAAACACAATAAAACTTGCGTTAGACGGATATATCGTATGGATATGAAGCTAATACATGCCAACTACCCTAGATTGAAGCTAATACATGCTAATCAATGCTAATCATCTTGGGTATAAGGCTACTACATGCTAATTATCTTAGGTACGAGGCTAATACATGCTAATCATCCAAGATTTAAGCTAACACATGCTAATTATTCTAGGTATGAGACTAATACTTGCTAATTATCTTGGGTATGAAGGTAATACACGCTAATCATCCTAGATTTAAGCCAACACATGCTAATTATTCTAGGTATGAGACTACTACTTGCTAATACATGCTAGTTATTCTGGGTATAAGGCTAATACATGCTAATTATCTTAGGTATGAAGCTAATACATGCTAATCGTCCTAGATTTAAGCTAACACATACTAATTATTCTAGTTATGAGACTAATACTTACTAATACTGGCTAATACATGCTAATTATTCTGGGTATAAAGCTAATACATGCTAATTATCTTAGGTATGAAGCTAATACATGCTAATCATCCTAGATTTAAGCTAACACATGCTTTATAAACACTAAATATCGCATGGAAATGAGCCTAAGACTAAATGCCTAGACTAATCATCCTAGATTAGCTACTAGTTTAGTTAAAAGTTGAGAACACCTACCTCTGTGAAGTGGCAGTAGTTGTAGCAAATGGAAGAAGCAACTCTTCCATTCTCTACAACCCTTCAGAAGTGTCTCCCCTTCTTAACAGCAAGCCTTCTAGCCAACGAAGGATTGCTTCGTTAGGAGTATAATATAAGATTTGAGTTGGCAAGAGGGGAAACAAGATCCGTGAAAATCGGATCTCAATGGGATGCCAGCTTATACAGGCTGTTGGGGATAAGGAAATCGAAAGGTTGTCCGGTGGATTGTAGCTCCTATGAGAGGGTGGTTTATTTATTTTAAACTTCCCACTTAACTTTCATGGTTTTTATCTTTAAAATTTGATGGAGTTGGTTAATGAAATTTCATGGATAAGATCCTTATATTTTTCTCTATTTTTACATATAATTGTTTTTTGAAAAATTCTTTTTAAATAAAAAGTGATACTGTTCATGGCACTATTCACGTATGAAAAGGACAGATGCCAACGTAGGTTTGTCAAAAAAATCACAAGCCTGGAGGGGGGTCGTGTATTGCTAGCCTATCGTATATAATTATTTGGCACAAAAAGTAAATTGTGGATGCTAGGATTTGAACCTTGGTCATTGGGTTGAAAGACAAGTTACTTAACCAACTACACTAGGAAGCCACTTGTTAAGTGAATACTCTTTACATATGATAACTACGTGTTCCAACTTCTTACTTAATCTAGAGTTTATCTAATATATTTTTTCGGGGAAATATTATTAATAAATATATATATATATATATATATATATATATTTATGCGGGATGCTACAAACAAGATATCCTTACCCTGTCTTTTGATGAATAATGTTTGGTCTACATTACCTCTTGTATACCCTTGATCGGTGAGGAATGAGCTTAGTCTATCATACCAAGCTCTCGGTGCCTGCTTCAAGCCATATAGAGCCCTATCCAACTTATAAACATGGTCTTTAAAATGTGAACATTCAAAACTAGGGGGTTGCTCTACATAAACTTCTTCTTTAATTAAACCATTCAAAAAAGTAGTTTTAACATCGATTTGCTGCAGTTTGATTTTATGAGAACATGCAAATGCAAGCAAAATTCTAATATCCTCCATTCTGGCTACAGGGGCAAAGGACTCTTCAAAATCTATGCCAAACTCTTGATTATACCCCTGAGCCACTAATCTGGCTTTATTTCTTATTATCTTACCATCTTCACTTAGTTTATTCCTAAAGATCCATTTAGTACCTATGACAGATTTTTCTTGGGGCCTAGGAATAAGATGCCATACATTGTTTCTTTCAAACTGGTTTAATTCGTCATGCATGGAATTTACCCAGTTGTCATCTTTTAAGGCCTCTACCATATTTTTAGGTTCGATTTGGGACACAAGAGCAAGTTATTCAATTTCATCCATATTTCTAAAATGAGACCTAGTTTTATTTTGGTCACGTAGATTATCAAAGATGTTTTCTAAGGGATGGTCTTTTAACACTCTTAAATCAGCTTGAGTGTTACCTTCATCTGCATTAGTGACCGGAGCATTGCTTGACTTTCCTTGGTCTTCATTTTCTTGTGTCTCCTCGTGTGGAAGTTCTTCTGTTCTTTTTATGTTGAGAAATTCCCCACCATCATCTTCCCTGCAGGTATTGTCATGATTAGTCTCATCAAAAGTGATGTGAGGGGACTCTTCCACACATAGGGTCTTAAGATTATAGACTCTATAAGCTCTAGACCTATCTGAATACCCAAGGAATATCCCTTCTTCACTCTTGGGCTCAAACTTGTTTAAAACTCTTTTATCATTGTTATGAAAAAAACACTTTGACCCTAATACTTTCATGTGAAAGAGAGATGGCTTTTTACCTTTGAGCAGCTCATAAGGAGTAATTTTTGTGAGTGGCCTTACCATTGAGCGATTGATGATATAACATGCAGTGTTTATCGCTTCTGCCCAAAATCTCCTTGGTAGTTGCTTTTCAGCAAGCATTATGCGGCCCATCTCTATGAGAGTTCTGTTCTTTCTCTCGACCACCCCATTTTTTTCAGGATTTCTTGGTGATGAAAACCTATGATTTATTCCTTCAGTCCTACACAGATTATCGAAATCATCATTTTCGAATTCCCCACCATGGTCTGAAAGTATGGTAGAAATTTTAAACTTACCATCTTGCTTTACTTGCATGAAGAGTGCCTAAAACTCATCAAATGTGTCATTTTTATGTGCAAGATAAAACACCCAAGTGAATCTAGTATAGTCATCTACTAAAACATAGCCATATTTTTTACCACTTAAGCTAGCTGTTTTGGTTGAACCAAACAATTCCATGTGAATTAGTTCAAGTGGTTTGGATGATAGGTTTTCAGTTCGGCTTTTAAATGACTTTCTAGTTTGTTTTCCTTGAGCATATGCATCACATATTTTAGAATTCAGTTTGAATTTAATTTCAGGAAAACCTTTAATGATTGAATGCTTCACCAATTTATGAAGGGTATTGTAGCTAGCATGACCTAATCTACGATGCCGCAAGTATGCTAATTCAGATTTAGGTGCAGCAAGATAAAGATTTATGTGAGCAGGGTCATCTAAGTCAATCATATACACATTGTTGACTCTTTTACCAGAAAACTTGGTTTCTTTTGAATTAGGGTGCAAGATCCTACATTCATTAGAGTCAAAGACTACAGTATGACCTTTATCACAAAGCTGACTTATGCTCAACAAGTTATATTCAAGACCATCAACAAGTAATACATTATCAATGGAGTTGGAGGGATTCTCACCAACCTTACATGTACCAATTATTTTTCCTTTGTTGTTCCCTCCAAACGTGACATGTCCAGCTTCTTTTTCTACCAAGAGATAGAATTTGGTTCTGTCTCCAGTCATGTGTCTTGAGCAGCCATTGTCGAGATACCAGCAACTATGCAAGGATGCAAGACACTCCGGCACAAAGAATTAAGTGACAATGTTTGTAATAATTTCTTCATCCTTGTAAAGAAAGATAACACAGACTTTGAAATCTAGACTTTCTTAACATTATTATTTTTCTTGCTTTGCTGGAGGTTCTGGTTTTTATTTTCTTCATTAACATTCCTTTTCTCTCTTTTAGCTTCTTGGGCTTTATGGGTTTTAGGAATGTTGGAGGAGGATTGTTTGTTGGACCATCTGTTCCAGTTGATTGGTCTTGATGTGTAAGAGGTGTCATAGTGCCTAGGGTGTTGAGGTTGGGTAGACCTATGACCATAGAGTTCATGACTACCCCAGACCCACAAAGGTGTCGACCTATAGGAGGCGAAGTGTCGACCTCTCCCCTGCTCCTACCATCTATATTGGACTCTGGATGAGGGATGTGTCGATCTCCTGTTATGAAAGTGTCGACTTGTCTCTCGTTATACCCATCTATAACGGTCTCTATTTGAGAGAGGTGTCGGGTCCTTGTAAATAGAGTGTCGACCTGCTGGTGCAAACCTGGGGAACTGACGGGTGGTTGACCATGAAGGTGTCGACCTGTCTTTAGGGTAATCCCGACATGTCCTGTTGTTGAAGTTCTTTCTACCCTTGGGATGTGCAGACTTAACTTAGGTTGGTGTTGGCCTACTTGGTGTTGTTGGTGGTGAGTCTTTTTGGCTTTGACAGGGTTGTTCTTTTTAGGCTCACCCATTTTCTCTTTTCCTTTGTCTCTAGCTTTTTCTTGGATTGGGCTAGGTATTGTTTTAGAAGTTGATGCTTCAGAAGATGAGACAAAGGTTGTTGTTTTTAAGCCAAAAGCCTTTTTTCTTAGTTGGCTCATATCCTAGTCCTTCCCTGTTGAAGTTCATTTTTATCCCAAGTAGAGCATTCAAGTTTTCACTCCCATCAACAAATTTTTCTAAAGAATTATGTTTGTCTGTTAAGTCTTTTAGAAGATTTTCATTTTCTTTCAGAAGTTGAGAGTTAACTTGATTGACATCATCAACCTTTTCATTGCATAGGTTGTTGTCTTTTACATAGCTCTACATCTTCATCTTCAACTCATCAATTTCATCTCTTAAGATTTCATTTTCATCTTCCAAATCCCTCATTTCTTTCCTTCCTTCTTCTAGGTTTTCATTCAGTTTTCTCAGATCCTCAATTTCAGTTTCTAGGGAAGTGATTTTTTCATTTGGGATTGGATCATGCATAATGGAGTCGATTTTCTTCTTTAGGTCTTTGTTTTCTTTTCTATACACTTCATACTTATCTATTAATTCAAAGTAAGCCTCTTCCCAATCATCAGTAGTGAAATGTTCAAAAGGAGAGCACACCTCACTACTCTTTTCTCCATTGGCCATCAAGCAGAGATCATTTTTCTATTCTTTGGAGGAGCTATCTTTTTTTTCTTCTTCGTCGCTCCAAGTACAAACCATGGACGGCTTCTCCTTGCCCTTCCACTTGGGCATTGTTCTCTTGGCTCCCTCTGGACACTCAGACTTGATGTGTCCGAGTTTCCTGCAAGAGTAGCAGACGAGTTTGTCAAAATTTTTATCATTTTCAGGTTTTGGCCTGAAACCTCTCTTTAGCTGAGGCTTCCACTTTGTGAAGCCCTTACCTTCCTTTCTTAAAAACTTTTTAAACTTTCTTGTTAACATAGAAACTTCATCCTCTTCAGAGTTGCTGCTTGAAGGTTCTGCATCATTAGAAAAGTCTTGGGTACTTGGACCTGCTTTAAGAGCCATAGGCTTTTTCTTACTCACTTCTACCTCTTTGTTCCTCAGATTCATCTCATAGGTCATCAGGGACCCTATGAGTTCTTCTACCTTGATGGTAGCCAGATCCTTTGATTCTTCGACCACTGTGGCCTTTGTATGCCATGCAGGAGTGAGGGATCTTAGTATTTTTCTCACAATCTCTTGCTCAGAGTAGGCCTTACCTAGCTCTATTAACCCATCCGTGAGCATGGTTAGCCTACCATACATGTCTGAAATAGACTTATCAAATTTCATTCTAAATTTTTCATATTCAGACACCAGCATATTTGTTTTAGTTACATGTACCTACTGTGTCCCTTTATATATTACCTCAAGACGGTCCCACATTTCTTTTACAGTTGCACAAGTTGACACTCTTGAGAATTCTGTTGGATGAAGGGAGCACTGCATTATGTGCTTGGCACCCCAGTTAAGAGTGGATCATCTAATCTGCTCCTTGGTCCATGTTTCCTCTTCTAGTTCGGGAGGCAGCTCATATGGACCTTTGCTGATCACCCGCCAGATCTCATGATCCTGTGCTCTGATGAAGACCTGCATATGGTTTTTGCAGTAAGGATAGTTTGTTCCAGAGAAAAAGGGAGGTCTATTTATGGAATGCCCTTCGGACATAGGACTCTTAGTCGCCATATCACCAATTCTCTCAAGGTCGTTAGACCACATATAGAGAGACTAGCTCTCATACCACGTGATGCGTGGTGATAGACAGATCTAGAGGGGAGGGGTGAATAGATCAGCCCCTTCTTTGAGGAAATAAAAACTAGATAGAAACTAAGACCAGTAAAGACAGAAATGGTTGCTAGCTAATGAGCTAAATGCATGAGAGATGAACAATAGCGTTCCTACCAAGCATCTACCTTCAAGGCTCAAAAGAAGACAAGCCACAGAACATAGGTTTTTAAAGTGGTTTGGTCTCTATCCAGAGACCTACGTCCACCCCTCACACAACTCGGTGAGGCTTCACTAGTGCGATGCACTACCGCTGATTCACAGATTCCAATCAGAGAGACAACCTCTCTCAACTCCGCTGCCACACAGCTTGTGGATATACAACCCAAAACCCACAGACCGGTGAACACACCGTCAGTCTTCCTACTCGAAGGTAGGGAACAAAGTACGAGTATTTGTTTTGAAAAAAAATAAAACTGTGAAAGGAACAACCAGACAGAGTAAGGCTATGAAGTTCTATGGGAAAGAAAACTCTTGTCTGGGAGAGAACTGGATGACTCCTGGGTTCTCTTCTTCTTCTTCCTCGTTCTTTGCCGTGACCTCAAGAGAAAACGATGATCTTTCTTCCAGCTCACAATGACACCTGATGAAGCTTCAATAGATGATTTCTTCCTTGCTGTGAGACCTCCTGAGATGAAGAAGACCGTTTGCTGCGTTGTCGTCAAGCCAGCAGCACCATGGAAGAGAGATCTCGTGGAGCAAACTTCTTTGTTGCTCTCTTCTTCTCTCGGCTATGTGTTGTCTTCCTCCTCGTCTTCGTGTGTTTTTAACCTCCAAGTCAACTCCCATCATATCTCCTCCAGGAGAGTCTGCTCAGACATCACAGTACACTGCCTAGTCTTCTTTCACCAACTCTCTATACTTACGTTTCGTGTGTCCCATGTTTGTGGGTAGTTGGGGCACCAACTAGGTAGTTGAGGGGACCAACTCTGCAAAAGGACAACACCTAGAGGACCTTTCGGCTGCCAAAATAGATCCTCTGAACCTGTCGACTTCCAGAACGGTTTTCGAAGAGCGATCGGATCCTTCACGATCTGTTCCGGATCTGGAAACGCGAACGTGATGGGATTTAGATCCGCTCTAGGCATTCATGAAGGTGTCAACACTTCTAGTCAAGGTGTCAACACATCTCTCTTGAATCTTCAAAGAGCAAGGCTTCCAAGCTAGACAGGTCGAGACTTGCTTGCACGTGTCGAGACATCGCACTTGAAAGAAGTAAGACATTGCTCCTTGGAACTGAAGTGTCGACACTTTTCTCACAGGGTGTTGACACTTTGGTCATTCCAGAGCCCAGACAGAAACGGCTTCAAGATGGATTTGTTCTTGGGGTGTCGACACGTTGCTCAGAGGTGTCGACACTTTGATCAATCCGGAGCCCAGACAGAAACGGCTTCAACTTGGATTTGTTCTTGGGGTGTCGACACATTGTGGGAGGTGTCGGCACTCTTAGAGTGTCTCTCCTATACTTGTTCAGTCTAGAAGTTAAGCCAAACTTGTTAGATATTTCACAAAGATCTAATAATGATTTATGGTTTGTTATCATCAAAACCAGGGGATACAACAGATCTCACGCACTGAAAAGACCAAACCTCACCGAAAACCATCACACAAACAACCCACACCGGCTTTGAATCCACGAACGGGATTGCGCCAATGCCACGCTCCGATACTCTCGCCATCACCCCTCAGGTCAGCTCCATGCCGTCACCACGTCACCCAGCTCCGCACCGATCATACGCCTCGGGGGAGAGGAGAGAGAACGAAGGGAGAGGAATGAGACAAACATGAGGGAGGAGAGAGGAGAGAGAAGGGTTAAGAAGAAAAAGAAAATAGGAAAATTAGCCATTTTTCTAAAATTTGATTTTCTGCATAAAAATTTGTAAATTTAGAAAAATACGAAAAAATAGTATTCGCGATCCTCAGAATGAGCACAACACACCTGTAGCGTCTCGGAGTCGCAAAACTCAACGGTCAACTCTCCACAGGGTTCCGCAAGTTATACAAGGGAAAAACTCGAGTGGATCGTAAAATACGTTTCAGGACCCCCGAAAGCGTTCTGAAAGTTCTCCGATTCCGATCCGAAGAATCCAATATATTATAGTCTTCCCTCCTTAAAGAATTTCATCTTAAAACGTAAAGCACGATAACATAAATATCTAAAAACACAATTCAGTGGGGCACTGCCAGACTATAGTCATAGGCACACGCTCTGAATCTCAAGACACATCGATCCACAGAACGAGCATGGCACACAAAGGAACACAAGTCCGGCACCTCCGAAACATCGTGGCATTATCGGTTTCATCTCACAGGGAAAGGAGATACGATCCATGCCATGAAACAGCTACTGATAAAACAACACACACGGCAGACACGCAAGCATCAGCTCAGACAAGCCTCTCAGCTGACTGCCCCAACCATCGGCTTCCGCGCCATGAACAACAACCAAAACTGGCACGCAGAACGCCAATGACAACACTAGACCACAAGCACAATCAAGTTAGTTCTCACTCAGACATTACATCTGATTCGAGTCGCATGCCAACTCTACCATAACAGAAAAGTACAACAAAACCAACTGACAATACCTTGGTCCACACAATGCCAAATTAGACTCACAGGAAACTCCTCCCAAGTTGAACACAAACACAAACCACCAAACAACAACACCTACAGAATCTCGGCTCCACTCTCAACACAGAACCACGTGACAATAGCAAGCTGGGTCACATCAAGGCACAATTACAATTGAACACACGACTAACATATACAAGTAGCTCGCAGCTCACCAACAAGGACCCACAACAACAAGAATCTCGGAGAACGCATCTCAAGGACATAATCCATCCCGAGAGCACAACTCCCAAGAAATACAAAGAAGAGAAGGGTACTCAACCAGCATATATGCTGATAGATTTCCCCCAATCCTAACGCATGCCAGTGCCAACAATCACAAAGCCTCAAGCAACGACATGGCAACCAACAACATCAAGGCACACATAGCCACGGCGATGTCACACTGAGGAAACAAACCTCTCGACTGGTCAGAATCTTCCAACCAAACGATCCTCGATCAGTGAGTTTTAAGCCCACACGCTTCCGCTGCGCACTCACACAACGCACACAGGCATCATAAATAACTTGGCATCTGCATCTCAGCACACACATGGCGCCATCGCAATTCACAAAATTGTAATGTACCATGCCTCGAGTATCGATCCTGCTAATAGCCGATCACAAGTCGCCAAAGTGCAAACAGTGAAGAGCACCAGCTTCAGCACAATGCCACAAAGAACGTTAATCTCATCTTATCCTCATGTCCTGAAACAATTACTGAACCTTCATAGCACAACAGCCGCCAAACACAGCACGTCGAACACAGTGCACGACGGCCCCCAACACATAAACTGGGTCCAAAGCCAGGCCACCGCCGAAACAAGAACAGATCATGTTCAAAACTAACACAGTCCACACATAAGCAGACATAAGACAAGGCTTCACCGAGACAGCACTTCCAAAGCTTACCTCGAAAAGATGCCATAAGACAAGGTGAGAAGAATCAAGCTCGACTAACAGTAGCTCACCAGGAAGGAAATCCCATGTTCGCCCGAGCATTCTCTCAATCAAGGTATCCAATCGACCACCACATCACAACCTTAACACCTCAGGGGCTGAACAAACCTCAAGTTGGGATGGCCAAAACAACATGATAGTGTGCACGGCCATCACACCATTGATAAAACCATCAGCCACTTGAACAAGCCACGAAAAAATCTCGAACACCGCACCGCAGATTCACGCCTGCCGACGAACTCTGCCAAGTACAGCATAACCGAGACAAACACCATGACAAAAGAAGGGCGCTCCATCAGATTCGGACAACAGCAAAACCATCTCACACAGTGCCAATCACAGCATGCACAAGACCACACGCGAAAGCAAAGTGATAATCAATCGCAAAACCTATGTCAGCTGCCGACTTTACTCGACCTTATGGACTCTGAATACTGCAATATCTCGAATTCCCATGTACTTCACAAACACAAGCTCAGATAGCTCAGAAAAACTCAAAACACCTCTGAACTCTGCTCTAATACCAACTGCGACGACCCAGACTCCGGATACCGGGTAAACCCGATACCACTTGGAACCTACGAGGCCTCCCAAGAGCGAAAAAGCTCCAAAGGGATGGAACAGTATGTGAGAGTACATTGAACTTCCAGATAAAGTAGTAAGCAATTAAATTTTAATGATCAGAATTGCTAAAATAGCAAAAATAAAATTAATTTTTCTATAACAATTAAAACTAACAGAGTCCACTACAAGAAATGGCGCTGTTAGCGACGAAAATTTCAGACAGAATAATTGAGTCGCAATATCCGTCTGCATTTTAGACGGATAGTTTCCGTCTGAAATGCCATCGCTATTTCAGATAGATACTTATCTGCTGCACTATCCATCTCAATTTGAGACTTATATTCAGACGGAAATTAGTCCATCTGAAATATTATTAAATTTTCAGAAAGAAATACGTTTCGTCTGAAATGTCGTCTGAAATTCATGAAAACCCCTGCCCAAATCGGCCCCGTCCCCGCCACTCCCTGTCACTCACTTCCCCCCACTCTCCCTCTCATTCTCTCTTTCATCCGTCTCCCTACCGTCCTCGCCGTCGCAGCCCTCGCCGTCGGCCATGGTCGTCCTCGCCATCGCCATCCTCGTCCTCAATTGCCGGTCGAAACTTACCATCGCCATCCTCACTTCAGTAGGTAAACCCTCTCGATCCCTTTCCCTCTCCCTGTAACACTCTCCCTCTCCCTCTCCCTCTCCCCCTCTTAGTCTCCCTCACTCCCTCTCCCTCTCCCGCTCCATCACTCCCTCTCACGCACACACTCGGCAGAGGAGGCGCCGACCGGGGGTGGTCGACCCCCTCCCTCTCCCTCTCCCGTTCTCCCTCCCCCTCTCACGGTCCTGTCCCTCTCCCTCTCTGTGTTGGCCGCCCCCCTCCCCCGCCCTCGCCCTCTCTCCCTCTCAAGTTGGCCCCCCTCCCCCTCACAGACACATGCACACCACAGACACAGACACACGCACCGTTGGCTCCCCTCCCCCTCCCTGCTCCCGCCCTCTCTCCCTCTCTCGTTGGCCTCCCTCCCCCTCCCTGCTCCCGCCCTCTCTCACCCTCACTGTGTGAATTAGATAAATTAATTTTATTTTATTTTATTTAATATATGTTTTATTCATGGTAGGATAATCGGTTGAGAGGACAAGAACGAAAGAATCAGAGTTTTTTTACGAATAAACAGTAAGTAAAAATTTGATTTTATTTTTATATGTTGTTTCATTTTATTTTAATTTATGTAATCTTAATTAGATTTATTGTTAGGGTGATGGGAGGGGCAAATAAAGCATGTAAATTAATTTATTAATTACATTTTAATTAATTTATTTAATCTTAATTAGAACAGACAAAATATCCGTCTCAATAGAACAGCCATGTCTACCTTCTAGCTTGACCATGAAGAAAAGAGATAGAGTTAATTTAATCATAATCATAATAAGATAGATAGACAAGTAGTATAAGAGGTCTTTACTCACAGTTAATATTAAAATTTATTAAATTATACCATCTAACTCAAAATTTAAGGTGTTGAGTGGAGAGAACTTCACTAATATAAAGGCACTATATTTTAGTCCATCAAGGGGTGTGCTGGTTTAAATTATAACAATGTGCTCTAATATCATACTAATGTTTATTGAATTGGATCATCCAATTCAAAATCTTAAGGTGTTAAATGGAAAATATTCTATTAATATAAACACATTCTATTTTAGCCTGTTTATAATACGGCTTGACTATTCTAACTGCTAATAATATTTGGGTTGAAAATATCAATTAAGATTAACTTCAAACTAAAAGTTTCACCAAACGCACACCTCATAGGTATGCTTCAAATTTAGTTGAGTTTTTCCCTATTCTGTGATATTACAATCACAGAATTGTTGCTGAAAATTAGGCACGTCAATGAAATTGCGTTGTTGCAATTACCCACTCACCAACCAATACGTCAATGAGAAAATGTAATTCCTAGGACCTAAATTATCTGAAGAGGATATAGTTTCCTGTGAACTTTCTCTGCACCCAAGGCACCTGAAACAAATGAAGCCACATCAGATAAAGGGTTTCAATTTCTTGGTGAGAAACCTAGTGGGTGATAATCCTGGAGGCTGCATTCTGGCACATGCACCAGGGTCAGGAAAGACGTTCATGCTCATTAGCTTTATTCAGAGTTTTTTGGCTCAATATCCTTCTGCAAGGCCGTTAATCATTCTTCCTAAAGGGATTCTGCCAATGTGGAAAAAAGGGTTCCATCATTGGCAAGTAGAAGAACTTCCTCTGTATGACTTCTACTCTGTTAAGATTGATAATAGATCTCAGCAACTTGATGTTCTTCAAAATTGGGTGGAGAATAGGAGTATTCTTTTTTTGGGCTATAAGTAATTTTTTAGAATTGTGTGCGATGTAAGAGATGAGATAAGGGCTGCATGTCAGGAGAGGTTACCAAAGGTCCCTAGCCTTCTCATTTTAGATGAAGGCCATACTCCCAAAAATGAAGACACAAATATTCTTTCTATGCTAGAAACGATGCAAACCCCCCGTAAGGTGGTTCTTTCAGGGACACTATTTCAGAATCATGTCAAAGAAGTTTTTAATATATTGAATCTAGTGCGTCGTAAGTTCCTGAACATTGACTCATCATGACATGCACGTGATGAGTCCATGTTCTCAACTTACGACGCACTAGATTCTATATATTAAAAACTTCTTTGACATGATTCTAAAATAGTGTCCTTGAAAGAACCACCTTATGGGGAGTTTGCACCTTTTCTAGCATAGAAAGAATATTTGTGTCTTCGTTTCTAGGAGTATGGCCTTCATCTAAAATGAGAAGGCTAGGGACCTTTAGTAACCTCTCCTGACATGCAGCCCCTATCTCGTCTCTTACATCACACACAATTCTAAAAAATTGCTTATAGCCCAAGAAACGAATACTCCTATTCTCATCCCATTTTTGAAGAACATCAAGCTATTGAGATCTATTGTCAGCCTTAACAGAGTAGAGGTCATACAGAGGAAGTTCTTCTACTTGCCAATGATGGAACTCTCTTTCACGTTGGCAGAATTCCTTTAGGAAGAATGATTAACGGCCTTGCAGAAGGATATTTAGCCAAAAAACTTTGAATAAAGCTAATGAACATGAACATCTTTCCTGACCTGGTGCATGTGCCAGAATGCAACCTCCAGGATTATCACCCACTAGATTTCTCACCAAGAAATTGAAGCCATCTATCTGATGTGGCTTCATTTGTTTCAGGTGCCTTGGGTGCAGAGAAAGTTCACAGGAAACTATATCCTCTTCAGATAATTTAGGTCCTAGGAATTGCATTTTCTCATCAGCATAAGTAACAATTGGGAAATTAAAGATGGTGTACTCCAAAAGGAAAATTAAATACGGATCTATTTTTGGATCCACACATTATACACAAACATTAAACTTAAATCAAAACTTAAACTTGGCCCATTTACTTAATAAATGAGGCAAGCTCAAGTAACTTGTCAAGCATAATAGTTCTTTGCACCCCTAGTAGGAACCATCACACTCTAGGTGTAAGGACACCATCTACCCTATCCAAGAGGAGAAGGGACAACATAAAATGCGGTATTAGTGACGGCATTTTCTGACGGATTATTTATCTTATTTATCTTTGATGTTGATCTGACTCAAAAATGTGGATTATTTAGCTTTGATGTTCTTCATTTGAAAATTTTTGTAAATTAGATGTTGTTTAATTTGTTATATGCATAATGATAATTGCGTTGTTATTTAATTTTATGTTATATAAATACATGGGGTATTCCATATGAGCTGAGGTGCGTGGGTGTGACTTAACAAGAGCGTGTTAAAACCGTGTCAATGAGCCTTCCTATTCAAGACTTTGGGATTGATGTGTATGTTCTTATTTGTTTACGAGAATGTATATATCTACCTCAAAGTCTTGAATTGTCTCATTTGGACAGTCTGTGAATGTTTGATCGCACTTAGGCAGTCATTTACTATATGTGTTTGTATAGTTTGTTGAGAATTTCGGTAGCGTCTCCTCACTCTTCTCTGATATACCATTATTGATTTTGAATGTTTTCTTAACCACTTACTTGTAAGTGTTTAAGAAATTTTCAAAATCAATAAATATTTTTGGTATATTGGAGAAGTGTGGAGTGATGCTGCCGAAATTTTTAGCAAATCGTGCAACACATATACAAAGTGATTGTGCGATCAAACCTTCATGAATGGGTTAAAAAGTGATAACTTAATTAATAGTCCTCTTCCAACTGCAAATGGTCTATGGGGAACGATGTGAGGAAATGGTCGGGTTTATTATCAGGAGTAATGATTTCAAAGTTAGGATGTGTATTAACATTTATTGGGTGCAAGCAAAATGTTGACAGATCGTTCATGGATATATCGTAGAATAGTTGATCGGGTGGTGTCGGATGACTTTGAGCTTGGAGTTGAGAGTTTCATTGAATTTGCATTGGGGAATCCCAATGCAGCAACAGACCGTGACGGTCACATTCGATGCCCTTGTTCAAATCGTAGAAACTTGAGGTGGCATTCACCATGGGATGTGCAACATCATTTGTACACGAAAGGGTTCGTGGATGGTTATACGAATTGGACATGTCATGGTGAGGAATTCTTGAGGTATGAGCCCGACAATATTGCAGGCACAAGCGGGTACGTGGATATAGTTGTAGATGCTGTTGGTCCTAGTTTTAATGTTCATGAGGAACATGCATACATGAAAGAAGCGCCGAATAAGACAGCCGGAAGATTTTATCAACTACTTAAGGATGCTGATGAGCCGCTGTGGGATGGTTGTGAAAAGCACACTCGGTTGTCTGCAGTGTCACAGTTTTTGAATTTGAAATCTAAATTTCACATCATTAAGACTTGTTTTGACCGTCTCCTCCTCTTGATCAAGAGTATGTTATCTCGAGACGAGAAGTTGCCAGAAACTTTTTACCGTGCTAAAAAGATGGTCAATCAGCTAGGGCTTGGATATGTGAAAATAGATGCATGCTCGTATCACTGTATATTATATTACAAAGACGATGCAGATAAGATGTCACGCCCCGAGCGCGGAAGATACTCGGATATGCGCGACGAGTTTATATCAATCATGTCAATCAGAGTAGTAGTGTATTCGACACCAAAACAGAGATGCGTAAAATAGAAAGATAACCCAATCCTTTATTTCATAATGGATAGACTATTACAAATCCAATACTCTATTCAATCAAAAAGGAAAAGTACATAGTTGACTCACAAATAGGAAAAAAGACTAGATGACACTTGGAGAAGTTCTATCTCTTTCACTCATGACCATTCCCATCCTATTGACTTCCCTCATCGTCGGAATTACCTGAAAAGTAGGGAACACACGGAGTAAGCGAACGCTCAGTAGGAAATTATATCTCAAGCGCTAGTAAGGGGTTTAAATAATTACATCTTTCATGTATGTACTGTGGCTATGCATGCTCGTATAAAATGACAAGATAGAGAGAGAATTTATCAATAAGATAGCAAGATGAACTAGTCATGAGCTTTCAAGAAAAGATAACAAGATATTCAAGCAAGTACTTTTTAGCAAGTCATGTCAAGAACTTTGGCTATCATGTATCAAGCAAGCAAGTAATTACCCTTTCTCGGGTCACGCAATTCATGTCATGTCAAGTACGAGTCAAGTACAAGATTTGTGTGGAATGTACAATCAAGCTAGTCATGCACTCGGTATAATGCCAGATACCTTATCATTCAACTCCCATGGGCACAAGTACTTTCGGGTGCTCCTCCCAGGACCAGATCGGGCCCTATATGCGCAGGCATTTATCATGTATATTTGACATCCACTCTTGTATATATATATAGCCAATATGGAATTTCAACAATTTAAGCTTGTAGACACGTAGGATAACTTTGAGAGAATGGAGTCCAAAAATACGACATTGGACATAGATAGGCGATAACAACGGTACAATCACGATAAACGATGAAACTAGGTGGAATTAGGTTCCCTTAACTCGGGTACCATGACAAATAAGTATGGACATTCTTTATATAGAATTGAGGTCCACATGAACAGTACATCAAAGGTAAGATACCCTCATTCTTATTATAGAATTGAGGTCTACAAGAACATCAACAAATGGCATGATATCATCATCCCATTAAGAATTCTCATGATATACTCTTTGCATATCATAAGAGCCGGTATACCATGTTTCTTTAGAGTGACATGGCATTCAATAGTGTAATGGGTTTTTAGGGTACAACAAGCTCAATCGGCCTTGAGGGAATCCAAGGCTCGAGGAGTCTTACGGAGGTCTCTATGACTAACTCGCTAGTCCAAAGGAACGGAATGTCCAATGGAGAGCTTGTATGTCAATGAGAATTAAGGGTGATCGATAAAGCATCATGAAACGTGGGACTATACTCACGGAGTGGAGATATAGTGCCGATATACATATATATAGATATACTGAAACCATCGGTTATCAGAAACAGGTAAAAACATTTTTACAGGAAAATAACGACTTAAGTAAAGTCACTACTCAAGTAATTAACGCCTTAGATAAGGGCGTTTATATATTTTACATTTTTGCAAGATTTCAATATTTCAGTATTTTACCAAAAAAACGCGCCCTGGTAAGGGGCGTTTAATTACAAGTTGACGACGTATACAGTCGTCGTTCATTCTTTACTTCTATTTTTGCAGTATATATATTCCAAAAATTTTATCAAAAACACGCCCTGGACAGGGGCGTTACTTTTCAATTCACGCCCGGAACAGGGGCGTTAGTCACGTGAGAGACGACCTATACAGGGTCGTGAATTCAAGAAATTTCAGATTTCAAGTATTATAATTTCCAGAAAACGAGATATGGTCATGACAGGATAATATCAGGATTAATGACCATGCACTGATTTAGAATAATGTTTAAGTGAATATTGGACTAATTAACATGGGTATTTATCAGGTAATTAAATTGACGTCTATGTACAGGGCGTCAAATCTTTTGAATTGACGACCTTGTCAGGGTCGTTTATTTAAATAGCGCCCTAGTTTGGGTCGCGTATAAAATTAGCGCCCTTGGAAAGGGCGTTTCTTTCCAACAATAGAAACATTCAAAACTCTTGAAAACTATATGCATGGATTAATATATATGGTTTAACATAGCTATTATGGTGATTTGGGCTACAGTGCTTGAGAAAACCTACCTTATAGTTGATTTGAACGGACGCAGGTTCTGTGAGGAAAGAACGATACTCTGTTTTATAAACAGAGTCTTCTAGCGATGATAATTGCTAATAGCAGCAGCACGCACAGAAGAGGATGCAGATGAAGAACCCTCAATTCTTCAGTCAACCGGGTTCACTTCTACAGACAACCTGTAGAGACAGAAGAAACGAAGAAGAAGATTTAAAATCTTCTTATACGTAACCGAAAGCAAGGGGAAGAACTTACTTGTTCTTCGGAAGACAGAAGCTTTCAACCTGTAATCAGAAGTAGATGAAGAATCATCAGTATTCTTCACAAATTCGATAGACAGAGTAAAGAAAAAGAACATGCTGTTCTTTACGTACCTTAGAAGAGTCCGAACGCCAAATAGCGTTCTCGGTTCAAGCATTAGGTTATTTATAGGATTTCTAGAATCCTAATAGAGTTAGTGTTTGATGGGAAGTAATACTTCCATATTAGAGTTATTACTACATTCGAACTCTTTCTCATAGTTATCAACTTACCCTGGATAGACTCCTGGGTCGAACGAAACTCAAACTAAATTAGCGTCCTAAGTAAGGGCGTCGAATTTAGAATTGACGCCTTGTCAAGTGTCGTTACTTGTTGAAACACGTCCACTCAAAGGACGTTACGCTAACTTGCCCTTTTTATTTATTTTGGTCATTTGAAATTTGACGCCTTGACATGTGGGCGTCCTTTCTCAAAACACGCCTTAGGTGCAGGCGTTTTATTGTAAAGTAACGCCTATATCTGAGGCGTTATTTTCATCAGGGTTTAATTATTTTTATTCCAAGCTCTTTCGTTTATTTACTAAATCTTTTAATCTATTTTGATTTATTTATTCCTTTTAAATTTATCAGGGTTGCTACACCCTCCCCCACTTAAAAAGAATTTGGTTCTCAAATTCCATATCATATTTTACATTTGGAGAGTGTAGAGTTCATACCTTCTAAAATAAATCTGGAAATTGTTTCCTCATAGATTCCTCGGTCTCCCATGTAGCTTCATGTTCTGAATTCTTATTCCATTGTACTTTTAGCATGGGAATAACCTTATTCCTTAGGGTTCGTACTTCTCGATCTAAGATCTTCATAGGCTTCTGCTCATATGTGAGATCCTTCTAGATTACTAGGTCTCCATGTTCGATAATATGTGATGGATCGTGTACATACTTCTTCAACATGGATATGTGGAACACATTATGAATCTCGGATAATTGAGGAGGCAATGCGATGCGATAAGCAACCTCGCCAACTCTTTCTAGAATTTCAAAAGGTCCGATAAATCTTGGTGTAAGCTTGCCTTTAACACCAAATCTCTGTATGCCACGTCCAGGTGATATCTTGAGAACTACATGATCTCCGAGTTAGAATTCAAAGTCTCTCCTTCTTGTGTCGGCATAAGCCTTTTGTCTAGACTGAGCAACTTGCAATCTTTCTCTGATTACTTGTATCTTCTCAGTTGTATCCCTTACCATGTCTGGACCTAACAGTTGTTTCTCTCCAACTTCGCTCCAGCATATGGGTGATCGGCAACTCCTTCCGTATAAGGCTTCAAAAGGTGCCAGTTGTATACTTGCCTGGTAGCTATTATTGTACGCAAATTCGACCAGAGGCAAGTGATCATGCCAGTTCCCACCAAAATCAGTAATGCATGCTCTTAGCATATCCTCGACTACTTGATTGGTTCTCTCGGTCTGACCATCCGTTTGAGGATGAAAAGCTGTACTAAAGT
Source organism: Amorphophallus konjac (assembly GCA_022559845.1). Taxonomy (NCBI): domain Eukaryota; kingdom Viridiplantae; phylum Streptophyta; class Magnoliopsida; order Alismatales; family Araceae; genus Amorphophallus; species Amorphophallus konjac. The sequence continues at coordinate 284,785,948 of CM040124.1, read as the reverse complement.
TAAGTCTCGTCCCCAACGAATGTTGTAGTCCCTTCCAAAAATGAGAAGTAAAACGGGGATCTCTGTCAGACACGATTGAAACAGGAATACCATGTAATCTGACTATTTCCTTGATGTATAATGCAGCTAAGACATCAACTGACCATCGACTCTTGATTGGCAAGAAATGCGCTGATTTAGTCAATCGGTCAATGATAACCCATATTCCATCATGTCCTCTTTTTGATTTAGAAAAACCCATGATGAAATCCATACCAATATCTTCCCACTTCCATTTAGGGATATCTAGAGGATGTAGTTTTCCAGCAGGCTTTTGGTGTTCCGCCTTGACTTGTTGGCACGTGAGACAGCGTGATACATAGTCTGCTATTTCCCTTTCAATGTTGGGCCACCAAAAATTTCTTTTCACATCTTGGTACATCTTGGTAGATCCAGGATGAATTGTATATCTTGATCTGTGAGCTTCATCTAAGATCTTCTTTTTCAATTCTGGGCAGTCCGGTATACAAGTTCTATTCTTGAACATTAATCTTCCATCAGAAGCTAATTGGAAATCCGATTGTCCTTCTAATCTGCCCTTGATTTCTACTAATGTAGGATCATCATTCTGAAGTGCTTGTATTTTAGACAATAAATCTGACTGTATGCTTACATGAGATAATGTGACACATCTAGGGTCCGTGTCCATGCTTATATTTAGTTCAGAGAATTGTTCCTGCAATTTCCATTCTTGAATCAGACAATTGGCTAACAGTGCTCTCGGCTTTCGACTAAGGGCATCTGCTACATGATTACCCTTTCCGGGATGATATTGTATATTGAAGTCGAAGTCCTTGAGATATTCCAGCCATCGTCTTTGCCTCATATTTAGTTCCTTCTGTGAGAAAAGATATTTGAGACTCTTGTGATCGGAGTATACAGTAAACTGTACTCCATAAAGATAATGTCTCCATATTTTGAGTGCAAATACTACCGCGGCCAATTCTAAGTCATGGACGGGGTAGTTCTCTTCATGCTTCTTTAATTGACGAGAAGAGTAGGCTATAACCTTCCCTTGTTACATTAGAACACACCTGAGTCCAATGCCAGAAGCATCAGTGTATAACTCGAACCTTTCTCGTTCAATTGGCAATGCTAAGATAGGAGCTGTAGTAAGATGATCCTTGAGAGTTTGGAAGCTTCTTTCACATTCCTCATCCCATTCATAACGGATCTCCTTGCGAGTTAACCTCGTAAGTGGCACGGCGATTTTTGAGAAATCCTTGATGAATCGCCTGTAATAGCCGGCAAGACCTAAGAAACTTCGGATCTCGCTAGCATTGGTCGGTCTTTCCCAGTTCCTTACAGCTTCAACCTTTGATGGGTCTACAGACAAGCCATCCTTTGATATAACATGTCCGAGAAAAGTCACTTCTTCAAGCCAGAATTCACACTTGCTAAGTTTTGCATATAATTGGTTTGTCCTTAATATTTGTAATGCAATCCTCAAATGTTCCTCATGCTCTTCCTTGGTCTTGGAATAAATCAATATATCATCAATAAAGACCACCACGAATTGATCCAAATAAGGCCTGAATATACTATTTATTAACTGCATAAAGGCAGCAGGGGCATTCGTTAGTCCGAAAGGCATAACAACAAATTCATAATGGCCATACCTGCTTCTGAATGCTGTTTTATGAATATCCTCGTCCTTGATTCTTAGTTGGTGATATCCGGACCTAAGATCAATTTTGGAAAAGTACATGGATCCTGAAATTTGATCAAACAATTCATCGATTCTCGGCAGTGGATACTTGTTCTTGATAGTGAGGTGATTCAAGTGTCGATAGTCGACGCATAACCTCATGGATCCGTCTTTCTTCTTTACAAATAATACAGGCGCTCCCCACGGGGAAGTACTTGGTCTAATGAATCATTTCTTAATGAGTTCCATCAATTGCTCCTTTAACTCCTTGAGTTCAGCAGGTGACATCCTATAAGGTGCCTTTGAAATCGGACCAGCACCAGGGACTAAGTCAATGGTGAAGGCCACTTCTCTTTGCGGGGGTAATCCCGGCAAATCTACCGGAAATACGTCCATAAATTCTTGTACCACTGGAATGTTTTCTAGCTTAGCTTCCTTAGCTTCTTTAACTGTGACAAAGGCAAGGAAAGATGCACATCCTTTCCTGATGAGCTTGCTAGCTCGGAGAGCTGAAATAAGAGGGGATCTGCTCCGACCCTTGGGGCTAGTCAAGATTAGTTCTGGAAATTCCTTGAATGTAACCTTACTATTGCGGCAATCAACCGTTGCCTGATACTTGGATAACCAATCTGCCCCTAGTATAACATCATACTCTTTCAGATCTAAACATATGAGATCAATAGGGAGATTTCTACCCTGAACCAATACTTCGTAGTTTTGGTAATGATGTGTAATATCAGTCTCATCATCCAGAGGAGTAGACAAAACTAACTTTATCCATTCCGGTTCTAGGGGTAATGGGTCAGCAAACTTCTTAGAAACAATAGAATGCGATGCACCAGTATCAATTAAGACATATGCATTCCTGGAACAAACTTTCAATGTACCTTCCACTAAGCCACCTTCTTCTTCTTGCTCGGTCTCCTTGATTGCATGAAGACGAGCATTCTTGGTTACTGGGCGTTTTCCGACATCGGCTTGATTGTTAAGTAATGGGCAATCGGGAATCCGATGCTCACGACTCCCACAATGGAGACATGCTCCTAGTTTCCTCCAGCATTCTTCTGCTCTATGACCCGCTTTATCACAATGTTTGCACACTGTATTTGAAGAGGTAGTGGTGATAGAGAAGGGCTTGGTCTTCTTGAACTTTTGGTCTTGTGAGGATGCTCCTCCATTGCTAGGCCTTTTCTTGAAGTTGGGTTTAAAGGAACCCGAACCTGTAACTTGTTCCTTCTTATCCTTACCACGAATCCTATCAGACAGTTCCGTGGCATCTTCTAATAGTTGAGCTCGGCGTACTATCTCCGAGTAGACTTGAATGTCCATCGGCGCCAGTTGAGTAATAGCTTGGGGCCTGAGCCCATTAAGAAACCTCCTAGCTTTCATTTTCTCGGTGCTAACTAGATGCTTAGCATACCGAGACAATCTAGAGAATTGGGCCTCATACTCGGCCATTGACAAGGATCGTTGCTTTAATGCAGCAAATTCTGCAGCCTTCTTTTCCTGAACTCGGTCCGAGAAATATTTCGTGTTGAAGTGTTCAACGAATTCTTCCCACGAAACATGATCTTGATTTATAGTAGCCTCTATTGATTCCCACCAGCATCTAGCATCCCTTTCTAACTGAAAAGTAGCTAATAAGACCTTATCTTGATCTGTGCATTGCATAACACGGAATATTCATTCTGTTTCCCTAATCCAGTGTTCAGCGTCATCTGGATCAGTAGAACCCGTGAACTTGGGCGGGTTCATGTTCTTGAAAGTCTGGTGGAGACTTCCTGCTCGTTGTCCACCTCCTAGTGTTACTTGTTGCAGCACTTGAGTCATGCCTTGCAGTGTACGCTGCATGTTGCGCCATTGAGCACGTTCGGCAGCCATTATCCTACAATTATAATAACTAGATTAATACGTGATTTGTATCTTAAAGACTAGTATTCTATGTTAACTTTAACCCTTGGTTCTACCCAATCTCACTAGTTAAAGGTTTGAACGTATCCTTGGACTTGGGTTTTCCAAGGAATTGAATACCCTAGGCTATGATACCACAAAAACTGTCACGCCCCGAGCGCGGAAGATACTCGGATATGCGCGACGAGTTTATATCAATCATGTCAATCAGAGTAGTAGTGTATTCGACACCAAAACAGAGATGTGCAAAATAAAAAGATAACCCAATCCTTTATTTCATAATGGATAGACTATTACAAATCCAATACTCTATTCAATTAAAAAGGAAAAGTACATAGTTGACTCAAAAATAGGAAAAAAGACTAGATGACACTTGGAGAAGTTCTATCTCTTTCACTCTTGACCCTTCCTATCCTATTGACTTCCCTCGTCGTCGGAATTACCTGAAAAGCAGGGAACACACGGAGTGAGCGAACGCTCAGTAGGAAATTATATCTCAAGCGCTAGCAAGGGGTTAAATAATTACATCTTTCATGTATGTACTGTGGCTATGCATGCTCGTATAAAACGACAAGATAGAGAGAGAATTTATTAATAAGATAGCAAGATGAACTAGTCATGAGCTTTCAAGAAAAGATAACAAGATATTCAAGCAAGTACTTTTTAGCAAGTCATGTCAAGAACTTTGGCTATCATGTATCAAGCAAGCAAGTAATTACCCTTTCTCGGGTCACGTAATTCATGTCATGTCAAGTACGAGTCAAGTACAAGATTTGTGTGGAATGTCCAATCAAGCTAGTCATGCACTCGGTATAATGCCAGATACCTTATTATTCAACTCCCATGGGCACAAGTACTTTCGGGTGCTCCTCCCAGGACCAGATCGGGCCTTGTATGCGTAGGCATTTATCATGTATATTTGACATCCACTCTTGTATATATATATATCCAATATGGAATTTCAACAATTTAAGCTTGTAGACACGTAGGATAACTTTGAGAGAATGGAGTCCAAAAATATGACATTGGACATAGATAGGCGATAACAACGGTACAATCATGATAAACGATGAAACTAGGTGGAATTAGGTTCCCTTAACTCAGGTACCATGACAAATAAGTATGGACATTCTTTATATAGAATTGAGGTCCACATGAACAGTACATCAAAGGTAAGATACCCTCATTCTTATTATAGAATTGAGGTCTACAAGAACATCAACAAATGGCATGATATCATCATCCCATTAAGAATTCTCATGATATACTCTTTGCATATCATAAGACCCGGTATACCATGTTTCTTTAGAGTGACATGGCATTCAATAGTGTAATGGGTTTTTAGGGTACAACCAGCTCAATCGGCCTTGAGGGAATCCAAGGCTCGAGGAGTCTTACGGAGGTCTCTATGACTAACTCGCTAGTCCAAAGGAACGGAATGTCCAATGGAGAGCTTGTATGTCAATGAGAATTAAGGGTGATCGATAAAGCATCATGAAACGTGGGACTATACTCACGGAGTGGAGATATAGTGCCGATATACATATATATAGATATACTGAAACCATCGGTTATCAGAAACAAGTAAAAACATTTTTACAGGAAAATAACGACTTAAGTAAAGTCACTACTCAAGTAATTAACGCCTTAGATAAGGGCGTTTATATATTTTACATTTTTGCAAGATTTCAATATTTCAGTATTTTACCAAAAAAATGCGCCCTGGTAAAGGGCGTTTAATTACAAGTTGACGACGCATACAGGTGTCATTCATTCTTTACTTCTATTTTTGCAGTATATATATTCAGAAAATTTTATCAAAAACACGCCCTGGACAGGGGCGTTACTTTTCAATTCATGCCCGGAACAGGGGCGTTAGTCACGTGAGAGACGACCTATACAGGGTCGTGAATTCAAGAAATTTCAGATTTCAAGTATTATAATTTCCAGAAAACGAGATATGGTCATGATAGGATAATATCAGGATTAATGATCATGCACTGATTTAGAATAATGTTTAAGTGAATATTGGACTAATTAACATGGGTATTTATCAGGTAATTAAATTGACGTCAGTGTACAGGGCGTCAAATCTTTTGAATTGACGACCTTGTCAGGGTCGTTTATTTAAATAGCGCCCTAGTCTGGGTCGCGTATAAAATTAGTGCCCTTGGAAAGGGCGTTTCTTTCCAACAATAGAAACATTTAAAACTCTTGAAAACTATATGCATGGATTAATACATATGATTTAACATAGCTATTATGGTGATTTGGGCTACAGTGCTTGAGAAAACCTACCTTATAGTTGATTTGAACGGACGCAGGTTCTGTGAAGAAAGAACGATACTCTGTTTTATAAACAGAGTCTTCTGGCGATGATAATTGCTAATAGCAGCAGCACGCACAGAAGAGGATGCAGATTAAGATCCCTCAATTCTTCAGTCAACCGGGTTCACTTCTACAGACAACCTGTAGAGACAGAAGAAACGAAGAAGAAGATTTAAAATCTTCTTATACGTAACCGAAAGCAAGGGGAAGAACTTACTTGTTCTTCGGAAGATAGAAGCTTTCAACCTGTAATCAGAAGTAGATGAAGAATCATCAGTATTCTTCACAAATTCGATAGACAGAGTAAAGAAAAAGAACATGCTGTTCTTTACGTACCTTAGAAGAGTCCGAACGCCAAATAGCGTTCTCGGTTCAAGCATTAGGTTATTTATAGGATTTCTAGAATCCTAATAGAGTTAGTGTTTGAGGGGAAGTAATACTTCCATATTAGAGTTATTACTACATTCAAACTCTTTCTCATAGTTATCAACTTACCCTGGATAGACTCCTGGGTTGAACGAAACTCAAACTAAATTAGCGTCCTAAGTAAGGGCGTCGAATTTTGAATTGACGCCTTGTCAAGCGTCGTTACTTGTTGAAACGCGTCCACTCAAAGGACGTTACGCTAACTTGCACTTTTTATTTATTTTGGTCGTTTGAAATTTGACGCCTTGACATGTGGGCGTCCTTTCTCAAAACACGCCTTAGGTGCAGGCGTTTTATTGTAAAGTAGCGCCTATATCTGAGGCGTTATTTTCATCATGGTTTAATTATTTTTATTCCAAGCTCTTTCGTTTATTTACTAAATCTTTTAATCTATTTTGATTTATTTATTCCTTTTAAATTTATCAGGGTTGCTACATAAGATATCATGTTCTATTTGTCACCATGACAGATTCAAACCTAAGAGAGGGGACAATTCAAAGCAAAAAGATGTACCTTACAAAGCATTACGATACTTCCCTCTTGTGCCTAGGCTGCAGCGGCTGTATATGTTCTCAATGACGGATCGACATATGACATGGCACACTGAAAGAGTACTCCGTGCCGATGATATAATCAGTCATCCTGTCGATGGTGAAGCTTGGACTCACTTCAGTCGTACTCATCTTGCTTTCTCAAAGGAGCCACGTAATGTTCGATTGGGTTTATGCACAGATGGTTTTAATCCATTCGGTGGTTCAGTGGCATCTTATTCTTATTGGCCAGTTTTCATGACACCATACAAACTTCCTCCGGACATGTGCATGAAGCGAGAAAATCTATTTTTATCCTTAATAATTTCTAGTCCAAAAAGTCCTGAAAAAAATTTTGATATATATCTCAGGCCGTTAATTGATGAGCTCAATTTATTATGGACTGATGGAGTTGTTACTTATGATGCATGTAGGAAGCAAAATTTTATTATGAAGGCTGCACTGATGTGGATAATAAGTGACTTCCCTACATATGGAATGCTATCTAGTTGGAGCACGACCACATACGCCACCCCCACCACCTCCCGCTGCAGGTATGTATCTTTTAATTTTCAACAAAATATTTGTTTTACTTGTGAAAATTAATTAAGTAGCCCTCCCACCACCTCCCACTTGTACAGGGCACACCCCCACCACTCAGCCACTTGATGATATCGGCAGTCGTCACGAGGGAGGCACGGCCCATGATGGACGTCACACGTGCTGGATCTCTGGGTAAATTTATAAGGTTATTACATCTATTATTTAGACTTCAATTGTCTAATATGAATATTTTGACATTTGCAATTCCAGTAAGAAATTTGAACCTTACGATGCTGTCCATCATTCCACCCAACTAGTAATGGCACATGTGCCCAGGCTAGTATCATCTTTGAAAGAATTTTCGACCGCCGTCTGCGACAACTTATGGGACATGTTCTCAGTAAGTAATTACATCATTTAATTCAAGTATTTTCCAAACTTAATTCCCAACAGTATACTAAGTGTGAAACTTAATTTATTTACAGCGGACTTATCAATTCACTTGTAGACATGACGCGGTGAGATGTCGTTCTGCCTGGGAGTCTAGTATGAAGTGAAATTTTTGAAGGAAAGTACATGAGGCCCGAGAACATGCTAAAAATATGGCTGGTGGGAGTGAAGACCGACAGCTGTGGAAGGAGCACCGCCCTTTATGGATGAGGAAGGCGGATTGGGACATAGCATGTGACAAATTTGTCGACCCCAACTGGATAGAAAAGTCGCGAAAAGCCAAAGCAAATAGGGCGTCACAATCGGGCACAAATTTCCATACGAGTGGGTCCGTCTCTTTCACGGCTCATAACCAAAAAATGGTAAGTAATGTTTCAATTTATCTTCTTACATTTTGTTAATATATATGTCATTTTTTTACTATGAATTGTATAACAGGCTGTGGAGCTTAATTGAGCTCTGTCGTTCCTCGAGGTGTTCAATAGAACACACAAAAAGAAGGGGACAGATCAATTTGTGAGTGAGAGAGCTCACTCAATAGCGGTAAGTTTATCTACATATGCAACTTCTACCGTTCATTTAAATCGGATTGATTCATATGCAATTGACTAGTCAAGCTATTCAATTTGTAGGAAACATATAGCGGAGCTGTGACAGACAAGTACGGGGAGGGAGACATGCAGCAGCTACAGTTCGATAAGGCGGAATGGGTGGCAGTAGCTGGCGTACCGAAGAAAGGCTGGCTATATGATTTTGGGGAGAGCCTGGACTCTAGCGCGGTGATATCATCGTGTGCGAGTTCAAGCTCTACCCAAACCAGTAGTAGTGCCTTCAGTATACCTCCGCACACCCCCAGTAGTTCTGCAAGTGACGTCAGAGACATCATCCGATCAGAGATTTCTGATTTGCAGCAGCAGATGCGGTAGATTCGATAGGAGATGTCTAGCCAGCAGGCAACCATGTTACAGGCAATCAGTGGCCTCCTCTCCCAGGCGGGAATTCTCCCTCATGGATCCACCACCACCACGGGACAGGCCCATCAGGTTCATGTTTATTATGTTTTTATTTTGACAAAATTACTCAATTATATTCATAATTAATTTCAAAACTAAGTTAGTTTTCAAAAGTAACTTAGTTTAGAAGAATTGGGAAAATTCGGGGTTCGGGGGTCCAAAATGTAAAATACTAGCCTGATCGGCGTGCCGATCGTTCAAACATGACAATCAAGGTAGACGTGAGTTGTGAGAGCTGACTGATTCTAAATTAGATATCCGGTTTGAGCCCGACACTCAAATAACTCAATTCAAAAGTAAGTGTTTTTTCAAAAGTAACTTAGTTTAGAAGAATTCATACAATTCGGGGTTCAGGAGTCTAAAATCTAAAATATCGGTCTGATCGATGTGCCGATCGTTCCAACACGACCTGTGAGGTAGACGTGAGTTGTGAGAGCTGACGGATTCCAAATCAGATATTCGGTTTGATCCCGACACTCAAATAACTCAATTCAAAACTAAGTGTGTTTTCAAAACTAACTTAGTTTAGAATGATTCATTTAATTCAGATTTTGGGGTCTAAAATCTGAAATATCAGTCTGATCGGCATGCCGATTGTTCCAACAAGACCTGGGAGATAAAAGTGACATGTGAGAACTGGCGGAATCCAAATCGGATACCCGGTTTGGGCCTAGCGCTCAAAAGTGCATTTTGTAAATGCACTTAGCTTAAATTTAAAGAAGTCGGGTTCGGGGGTCTAAAATCTGAAATACCAGTCCGATTGCCATGCCGATTGTTGTAACAGGACCTGAGAGATAAAAGTGACTTGTAAGAACTAGGGGAATCCAAATCGGATACCCAGTTTGGGCCCAATGCTCAAAAGTACATTTTATAAATGTACTTAGTTTAAATTTAAAGAAGTCAGGTTCGGTAGTCTAAAATCTGAAACACCAGTCTGATCGGCGTGCCGATCGTTCCAACAATACCAGGGAGATGAAAGTGACTTGTCAGAACTGACGGAATCTAAATCAGATATCTGGTTTAGGCTCGACGCTCAAAAGTGCATTCCCTAAATGTAATTAATTTAAAAGACATATAAGTAGGGGTTGGAGGGTCTAAAATAATAAATACATATCTGATCGGCATGTCGATCATTCCAACAGGACCTGGGAGATGAAAGTGACTTGTCAGAACGGACGGAATCCAAATCGGATATCTGGCTTGGGCCCGACGCTCAAAAGTGCATTTTGTAAATACAATTAGTTTAAAATTAAAGAAGTCGGGGTCCGAGGGTCTAAAATCTGAAATACCGGTCTGATCGGTGTGCCGATTGTTCCAACAGGACCTGGGAGATAAAAGTGACTTGTGAGAACTGGCGGAATCTAAATCGGATTTTCGATTTGGCCCTGTTGGGTCCCTCGATCAATGACACCCAAGAGGGAGGTGAATTGGGTGACTACAATTTTAAATAAAACTCTTGACCTTTTATCAAAGGCAATGAGACAACAATTAAAACACCCAAAACTGTTGATCTGGCAAGCTTGATAACAATAAACATTATGAGACAAGATGAGTGCACACGGTGGAGTTAATGACATATAACAGAATTAAGGAAGTTGATTAAGCCATTAAACCGATTCTCTCAAGTTCACCGATCCCACACGATCATATAGATGGATACACAAAATAAACCAAACCAGTGCGCAAAGCAAACCACAATACACAGGGATTTTAAGGTGGTTCGGGACCACGACGGGCTCCCTACATCCACCCCTCACCAAACTAGGTGAGGCTTCACTCGGGAATAAATTCCCAACCGGAGACGACGCTCCAAATACACACGCAGGATGACGGCTGCACACACACATGGGGACGCGCCCCAAAACACAGACACACACACAGAGACGTAGTCTCCCACACGGTCCAACGACCGGAATAACAACACACACACGATCCGATGGCCGGATCACCAACACGAACACACACTGTCACAAGTGCAGCAAACCACACACAAGATACAGAACTGATCTAACTAGACACCCACACACACAAACATAGATCTAGGAAGACCTACGTACACACACGAATAAATCACGACACACACACGACCACGGATCCAACAATGATCCACACACACACAAATATCTGAGATAAAGATTACAACATATGCTGAAGTTTAAACTCAAAGAATCAGAATGAAAGGTGTGAAGAGAGAATGATTTATCCTTGTAGAAGCTCCCCCTTTCTCTTCTTAGAATTTAATCGAACACTTGTGCAGCAGGAAGACGTTCTTGACAATCTTGAATCAGATGAGCTTGAATCTTGATTTCACTCGCAGCCAGCAGTAGAGGGTTGATTGGAACTTCGAATCCTCCTTCTTCCCTTCACATTCATGCACAAACACAAGAGGAACAAGGGCTGGAGGTGGCTGCTGCGACCTGCACAAAGAAGGGTTAGAAAGAAACCTGAAAATAGTGTATACGAAAATCCCTTAGGGTTTACACCCTTAACAAGATGATTTATACTCCTAGATAGGTCAAGGGACGTTCAGGGGACCAGATCCATATATTATGGAGTGATTCCCGGAGACCCTAACAGCTGTATAAGCCCATGTGGCTCGAAACCAACAAGTCAACAAAACCGGCGCCGCCCAGAACAGAAGGGTCGACCCTTGGGGTCGACCCTCGTGATGTGCTAGAGGTCCAGAAGTTCATGGGTCGACCCCAGGGGTCGACCCTCTCAGAACCAGGTTCTGGTTCAACAAAAATAGCAAGAGGACCTGTAGGGGTCGACCCTTGGGGTCGACCCTCGGGGCATGGGTCGACCCTTGGGCATACAGAAGTCAAACAGAATGGATTTTGTGTTCTGTTTTACATGGGTCGACCCTTGGGGTCGACCCTCGGGTTTCCAGAATTCAAGGGGTCGACCCCAAGAGTCAACCCATGGGTTTCCAGAACCCAAACAGAACAAATTTTGATTCTGGTTTACAGGGGTCGACCCTTGGGGTCGACCCTTTCTTGAGGGGTCGACCCTAAGGGTCGACCCTTTCAGGCAGCTTCATAAAACCAACTCTGCACGCTTCGGCGGCAAGAATTAATTCTCCTAGGTCCGAACTCCGATCGAAGCGAGACTGGAAGCGTTGGAAAGAGGACTCCCAGAGCTATAACATAAATTTTTAAGAAGGGAGATCCAATGGCTGGATTGAAAATGGTGAAGACTGTAAGGCAGTTTGAGTTTGAAAAACAACTAAAAACTCCATCAAACTAAAGGGAAACAATTGATTAAATATTACCATAATCCCATGAAGATCAACAATGATTTTGCATCCTGAAAAACATGATAAACCAAGAGGTTAGATCAAGATCAAAATATATGGGTCATGCATTAACATATGAAGCTAGTTTTGAGACCAAGACCCAAATGACATGAAATATGATTACGAAAGCATTATCATGAGGCATATAAGAATCCACATGAAAGATCTGTATGAAAGCACTTGAGAACCCATTTTTCAACTCAAGATTAGAAGAGTGTCACCATGGATTCCAATATAAATTCTTACCTTGAATCCATCATAATGTGGGAAATATTAACCTGCACTTTCCGGGAATTTAGAAGCAAGTTAATATTCAACCAATGAATCTGAAGATCCCAACTTCAACCTAGTTCTCCCTTAAACCATTTCAAAGCATTTAAGCCATATGATCAGAATGACTAGGAGCCATCACTCATGCATTCATGATATACAAGAACCAGAGGAAATCCTCAACAGAGCATGTAATGAAATGGCTATGCATTTACACAACACAAGGCCATGCAATCAATTTCATATCCATAAGGACTCAACCATTTCACTGAGAAGCATAGTCTTCACATGAAACCTCCAAAGACTAATGTGCAGCATGCATGATTCAATCATCAACCTACTTAGTAAAGCAACCTGCAAGATAAGATAGCCACATGTGAGTTCATTTATCATGAAGATGTTTTAGTAAAGCAACCTGTAAGATAATATAGCCACATGTGAGTTCATTTATCATGAAGATGTTTTCCACTAATCAAGCACACAATATGTTGTGATTATCAAAACCACTATCATCACACATGAGGTTTAGTTATCATCAAAGTCATAGCTCAACAATCTCCATCACACATGAAGTTTAGTTATCATCAAAACCATAGCTCAACAATCTCCCCCTTTTTGATGATGACAAACTTAGTGATGAATGATGACAATCATAGTGAAGATGACAAACGAGTGGCAAGTTGTTCTCCCCCAATCATGAAACCCCAATCATGAATCTAACAAGCATGAATCACATGAAATATTTCTCCCCCTTTGACATTATCAAAAAGCGGGGTAATGCCAATCATACTCCCTCGTGAAGAAGAAACAGTGGAGATGCACATTGTAGCATGATAAAAGTGCAAGGAACAGTAACCTACATTTGAAATTCTGATGAAGCAGGAGTAAGTTATAAATAAATGGGTTCATGGAAAGGATGGGAAACACCAATTGTGGACTCGAGAACCAATTATTGGCTAGAGAGGATATCAAATGTTGATTACTTGGTTGTGCCCAATCTTTCTCCCCATTTGCCAAGCAAACACAAGAATTTATTGAGCAAGTAAATAGCATGGGAAGTTCACTCAATTTTTGGTTTTCAGTATTTTCCAGATTTTTTAATTTTTGATTTATGGTTTGAAATGCATGAGATGCAACTTATGCATGTGATGGCATGTGAGATGCATACACAAGCAAACAAATAGATACATATATATACATGCAACACTGCTCCCCCGTACTTATTTAAGAAGGGATGGGTATAGGAAAGATGCTAGAGAGTCATGACAATCAGAATACACATGTGTAGCACATGGGAGATTTTCCAATCATATTGGAGATTAATGCAATTGCTAATGCAGTCAATCAACTTTCTGAATACATATTAAATCAAATTCTCAAATGTGTAAGTGAGTAACATGAAAAATGATAGTTTCAATATGGATATTTAGATTTTCAGATCAACACAGGGAGACATTTTACAGACTGCACTTCAATTTTGAGAGCAGCGTATTGGAGGCTTCGCTCTACCACAATGAGTTTTCACCATCATTTTTTCAACTCAACCAGTACCACATGATAGTCAGAATTTTTCAAGAGTGATCAGGTCCAAAATGATTCCTTTTTACGCGAGTAGACGCATGGAGCTCATGCCAGAATCCCCGGTTACTTAGAATACTGAACCATCTCACCTCATTTTGAACAGAGGTACTAGTCCACACTTTTCAGATATGAACCACATCACGTCTCAGGTGACATGTGCCCAGTTTACTCAGTGAGACCAAGCATTGCTCTACCGTTCATTTTCATTTCAGATTTTTCAACAAAGATAGGTAGGCAGCTTTTTCCTCAATTGTCTCTTCAACATACATGCAGCAAGTTTAACATCTCGAGAGTGTTGAAAAGAAAAACATATATCCTTATTCTTAACACTCATTTTCATATTCTGTGCATGAATTGTGTGAATTTGATTCAGCATGTATACCGAAAATACCATGAATACATAACAATACAACTCCCCCTAAATAGATGCACTTTACTCCCCCCAAAGTGTACAACATGAAGCACACCAATAATGACTCAAATGCAACATTATTTATCAAGAATGCATAAGGTCATAGAATTTTCAAGGATGGGGGTGAATAGCATATAATAACACACAAGCACACATTGGGAGTTTATGCAAATGCACTATGACATGTATGCGAGCAATGTGATGTCAATTTGATACTAATTGAATGGATGCCAAACGAATGAACTAAATGTGACGAATGCATGAGTTCTAATGCAATGCAGAAATTAACATGGGTGCAAGGTGTGTGTTTTTGGTTTTTCATTTGAAAGAACTAAATGCACCTAATGCATTAGATTCTGATGCATGCAGCCTATTACTGTATGAGAATGAAGGATAGGATGCAAAAAGAAGATGAGAGCTTTCATTTCCAAGTCAGTGTGACAGAATTCTTATTAAGTTCATCCACATTCAATCCATGAATCAGCAAACATTATTTATGACAAGACCTTTATGAATGAGGGTGCATAAATGATCAAAAGTAAGCAGTGCAACCCAAATTTCAGAATTGTTCAAAAATAGATTTTGAAAGGTCTTTCACAAGTTTTGAAATGAGAGTTCATCCAAAAGTCAAATGTATGGATCATATAATTACAAACATATTTTCAAGTCACATAACTCATCTCAAGGATTCATTTTGTTAAATCAATTAAGTATGTTCATCACATCAAACTAGATTCAACCAATTTGTCACAGCATGCTAGTAAATGACAACTCAAGTTTTTAGAATCAACACTTGTCATCTAAAGGTATCACCAAGTGATAAAAAGACCATTGTATGATTTAACAAGGTTGAATTACCTTGGTTCAGGAGACAAGATTGGAAGCCTTCAATCACTGAGATTGCCAACCTCACAGGGGTTGATATTTCAGATTTTGCTTTCTTACCTTTGCCTTGAGAATCCTTTTTCTTCCAAGTCTTTCACCTATTGAACCCATCCTTTGTTAACAGAGACGCGCACTTTTCATACCATGTCTTGGGTACCATCAAAATCACTTCCTATCTCCCAGTGGTGGATTGAGAAAATTTTTATCATTTTCATCCTTGCAAGGTATTCCTCATTTGATTCAAACTTGGTCACGGCCAGCCCATCAGCATTTAGATTTTGGGAGTGTAATCTGTATCCAAGAACAACAAGAATTGATTTGTCAATTTTGATTCAAATTTATTAACTTTGGCATAACAAATTATTTTAACAACCAAAATCCACTAGATAGCTCAAGATGCAATGCATGACTCATGTGTGAACCTTAAACATTAAGCTCATATGAAGAATGTGGTTGCTCCCCCTTAGTGTGTGCAAGAATGCAAGATGTTCAGTAACAATCCAATGTCATATGCAGCCTTTTAAGTAAACGACTCATAGTACTAGGCGGAGAACTTAGATCCAAAGATCACCTTACGCGTAGTAATAGCTTTTAGACAGGCATAACCTGTCCTTCCACATGTCACCATTTGATATACTATGTAGTCAAGGGTGATGAAGGTAGGAGGAATGCTATGCATTATGACATGACTTCACAATGTTCAACTTATGCAAGATAATATGTGAAAGGGTGTATGCAAACATGAGGGTGCATGCAAGCTCAACAAATGTAGTGAACTTTATTGATGGTTTCAAAGCACCACTTCAACAAGATGCTATATGAGGATGATATGCACAAGTGTATGCAACTATCTATGGATGGAATGCATAAACAAACATGTGCATTAACACAAGACAATTCAGCACAATATGAATCAAACAATGACATAATTACTGAAAAGAGTGAGAGGGATATCACCTGAATTTTCAAATTTCAGTTTTGGTTTTTTCTTTTAACCTGATTTATCCCACTTGTGTGCCTTACCTTCGTGAGAAAAGTAGATTTCATGCTTTACATTCCCAAGGCACACCTGCAAAACAAATTTCTCATTTGGCATTCTTAGGTACCCAAACTATCTTGGGTCCTTGTAGGTTAGCAGCATCTTTGGCACGTGGCTTCCACTTCATAACAACATTCAAATCATCAATTTTCTTCAGAAAACAATCATGCACCATATGTCCAAATTTACCACAGTAGTTGCAACATGACTTTGAGTTCTTAAAAGCACGAGGATTCTTTGAAGCATGTGATTTTTTGTTCCACTCTTGTTTCCCATTTGCAGAAGGTTTCATTCTTTTCCTACATGCTTCTAAATCATCATTCTTTCTCATAAAACAATCATGCATGGCATGTCCATATTTTCCACAATAAAAACTTGAGAATTTCTTTCTAGGTGGTTGTGTGTGTGTGGAAGAAGTATGTTCAACATGCATGGAGATGCTAGCAGCATTTTTGGATTTTTGATGCATGTTGATTTTCTGATTTTTGTTTTCTTTTTGAAGCTTTTGGACATTCACATTATTTTTCTGATTTGATTGGGTTCTTGATACAGTGGGTTGCTGGGAGTAAGATGTGGAGGTGGTAGGTGCACAATTGTCATGAACAAATGAAGTATATATTTTACTTTCAAATTTCTTTTTGTTCACAGGATTGAACCCCAGCCCTTCTCTTTGAAAGTTTACTTTCATTCCCAACAGTTTATCCAAGTTTTCTTGACCATTGACAAATCTAGATAAAGAAGCATTCAAATCAGAAATTTCTTTTTCAAGTGATGAAATGTGCAATTCATAGGAGACCATCTTATTTTCACAAGTCTTGACTTGTTCATGTAGTTGGGTGTTGATGATTTTGTAAGTTTTCATTTCTTGTTTCATCACATGCATTTCTTTACATTGATCAACAAGCAAACCTTTTCCTTTTTCAAAAATAAGCAATTTTTAAGAAATGGTATTGTTCAATTCCTTCAGTTTCTCATTTTCCATTTCAAGATTTTTATCATGAGCAAGCTCATTTTGACCATTGTTCATAAGACTAACTCTCTCTCTCAGCTCTTTGTTTTCATTTCTCAAGGAAGAGATTTGATCTTTGTGAATTTCAATGTCAAACATGTAACCATCAATCAATTCCTTAAGGTGTAAGCATTCTTTACAAGAGGAATCAGTTTTATTTTGACCTACATTCTTTTGCAATTTTTTGTTTTCAGATTTTAACTTCTTGTATTTTTCAGCAAGCTCTTCATAAGCATTCAACAATTCTTCATAGTTAAAATCATCTTCATAATCAGAATCAGAGTTTACCCTTGAGCTCGATTCACTTGGCTGACCACTCCTTTGTTCACTCGTGCCCGCTATAAGACATCTGTCTTTAAGCTCCTCCTTGAGGTCTGCTAATCCATCCAATATTTCCTTCACGGATCTGCAATGGGAGACAAAAGGAAAATAGTTAGAGTCAACTGCAGCAATAAGTAATTTTAGAGTCAAACCATTTTGATCATGTTTAAGTTTTTGATCTACAGTCCAAACACTTTTGTCTTTAGGCAATTCATAAGGACCATGTGAAATAAGCTTCCATAGCTTAGGGTCGTATGAATTGACTAGACTACACAACCTTCCTAACCACAAATCAAAATTACAGCCATCAAACACGGGTGGAGAATTCAAGGTGTAGATCATGGTAGTCATTGATTCGGATAACTCTAGATCGTTAGATCTATCAAATTAGAGCCTTAGCTCTGATACCAATTGTTGGGTCCCTCGATCAATGACACCCAAGAGGGGGGTGAATTGGGTGACTACAATTTTAAATAAAACTCTTGACCTTTTATCAAAGGCAATGAGACAACAATTAAAACACCCAAAACTGTTGATCTGGCAAGCTTGATAACAACAAACATTATGAGACAAGACGAGTGCACACGGTGGAGTTAATGACATATAACAGAATTAAGGAAGTTGATTAAGCCATTAAACCGATTCTCTCAAGTTCACCGATCCCACACGATCATATAGATGGATACACAAAATAAACCAAACCAGTGCGCAAAGCAAACCACAATACACATGGATTTTAAGGTGGTTCGGGACCACGACGGGCTCCCTACGTCCACCCCTCACCAAACTAGGTGAGGCTTCACTCGGGAATAAATTCCCAACCGGAGACGACACTCCAAATACACACGCGGGATGACGGCTGCACACACACACGGGGACGTGCCCCAAAACATAGACACACACACAGAGACGTAGTCTCCCACACGGTCCAACGACCGGAATAACAACACACACACGATCAGATGGCCGGATCACCAACACGAACACACACTGTCACAAGTGCAGCAAACCACACACAAGATACAGAACTGATCTAACTAGACACCCACACACACAAACGTAGATCTAGGAAGACCTACGTACACACATGAATAAATCACGACACACACACGACCACGGATCCAACAATTATCCACACACACACAAATATCTGAGATAAAGATTACAACATATGCTGAAGTTTAAACTCAAAGAATCAGAATGAAAGGTGTGAAGAGAGAATGATTTATCCTTGTAGAAGCTCCCCCTTTCTCTTCTCGGAATTTAATCGAACACTTGTGCAGCAGGAAGACGTTCTTGACAATCTTGAATCGGATGAGCTTGAATCTTGATTTCACTCGCAGCCAGCAGTAGAGGGTTGATTGGAACTTCGAATCCTCCTTCTTCCCTTCACATTCATGCACAAACACAAGAGGAACAAGGGCTGGAGGTGGCTGCTACGACCTGCACAAAGAAGGGTTAGAAAGAAACCTGAAAATAGTGTATACGAAAATCCCTTAGGGTTTACACCCTTAACAAGATGATTTATACTCCTAGACAGGTCAAGGGACGTTCAGGGGACCAGATCCATATATTATGGAGTGATTCCCGGAGACCCTAACAGCTGTATAAGCCCATGTGGCTCGAAACCAACAAGTCAACAAAACCGGCGTCGCCCAGAACAGAAGGGTCGACCCTTGGGGTCGACCCTCGTGCTGTGCTAGAGGTCCAGAAGTTCATGGGTCGACCCCAGGGGTCGACCCTCTCAGAACCAGGTTCTGGTTCAACAAAAATAGCAAGAGGACCTGTAGGGGTCGACCCTTGGGGTCGACCCTCGGGGCCTGGGTCGACCCTTGGGGTCGACCCTTGGGCATACAGAAGTCAAACAGAATGGATTTTGTGTTCTGTTTTACATGGGTCGACCGTTGGGGTCGACCCTCGGGTTTCCAGAATTCAAGGGGTCGACCCCAAGGGTCGACCCATGGGTTTCCAGAACCCAAACAGAACAAATTTTGATTCTGGTTTACAGGGGTCGACCCTTGGGGTCGACCCTTTCTTGAGGGGTCGACCCTAAGGGTCGACCCTTTCAGGCAGCTTCATAAAAACACAGCTCTGCACGCTTCGGCGGCAAGAATTAATTCTCCTAGGTCCGAACTCCGATCGAAGCGAGACTGGAAGCGTTGGAAAGAGGACTCCCAGAGCTATAACATAAAATTTTTAGAAGGGAGATCCAATGGTTGGATTGAAAATGGTGAAGACTGTAAGGCAGTTTGAGTTTGAAAAATAACTAAAACCTCCATCAAACTAAAGGGAAACAATTGATTAAATATTACCATAATCCCATGAAGATCAACAATGATTGTGCATCCTGAAAAACATGATAAACCAAGAGGTTAGATCAAGATCAAAATATATGGGTCATGCATTAACATATGAAGCTAGTTTTGAGACCAAGACCCAAATGACATGAAATATGATTACGAAAGCATTATCATGAGGCATATAAGAATCCACATGAAAGATCTATATGAAAGCACTTGAGAACCCATTTTTCAACTCAAGATTAGAAGAGTGTCACCATGGATTCCAATATAAATTCTTACCTTGAATCCATCATAATGTGGGAAATATTAACCTGCACTTTCCGGGAATTTAGAAGCAAGTTAATATTCAACCAATGAATCTGAAGATCCCAACTTTAACCCAGTTCTCCCTTAAACCATTTCAAAGCATTTAAGCCATATGATCAGAATGACTAGGAGCCATCACTCATGCATTCATGATATACAAGAACCAGAGGAAATCCTCAACAGAGCATGTAATGAAATGGCTATGCATTTACACAACACAAGGCCATGCAATCAATTTCATATCCATAAGGACTCAACCATTTCACTGAGAAGCATAGTCTTCACATGAAACCTCCAAAGACTAATGTGCAGCATGCATGATTCAATCATCAACCTACTTAGTAAAGCAACCTGCAAGATAAGATAGCCACATGTGAGTTCATTTATCATGAAGATGTTTTAGTAAAGCAACCTGTAAGATAATATAGCCACATGTGAGTTCATTTATCATGAAGATGTTTTCCACTAATCAAGCACACAATATGTTGTGATTATCAAAACCACTATCATCATACATGAGGTTTAGTTATCATCAAAGTCATAGCTCAACAATCTCCATCACACATGAAGTTTAGTTATCATCAAAACCATAGCTCAACAAGCCCCAGCGCTCAAAACTGTATTTTGTAAATGCACTTAGTTTAAATTTAAAGAAGTCAGGTTCGGGGGTCAAAAATCTGAAATACCGGTCTGATCGGCGTGCCGATCATTCCAACATGACCTGGGAGATGAAAGTGACTTGTCAAAACTGACGAAATCCAAATCGGATATCTGGTTTGGGCCCGACGCTCAAAAGTGCATTTTGTAAATACACTTAGTTTAAAATTAAAGAAGTCGAGGTCCGAGAGTCTAAAATCTGAAATACCAATCTGATTGCTATGCCAATTGTTCCAACAGGACCTAGGAGATAAAAGTGACTTGTGAGAACTGGCAGAATCCAAATCGGATACCCGGCTTGGGCCCAGCCCTTAAAAGTGCATTTTGTAAATGCATGTAGTTTAAATTTAAAGAAGTCGGGTTCGAGGGTCTAAAATCTAACATACCGGTCTGATCAGATGAAAGTGACTTGTCAGAACTGACGGAATCCAAATCGGAGATCTAGTTTGGGCCCGACGCTCAAAAGTGCATTATCTAAATGTAATTAATTTAAAAGACAGATAAGTAAGGGTTGGGGGGGTCTAAAATCATAAATACATGTCTGATCGGCATGTCAGTCGTTCCAACAGGACCTGGGAGATGAAAGTGACTTATTAGAACTGACGGAATCTAAATCGGATATATGGTTTGGGCCCGACTGATGGAGACATCCCCAGTCACTCCATCTTTTTTCGAGACTTCGATTGCTCGCCATCGGCACATCATCATCTCCATCACTTAATTTGAGCATTATCATGTAATTTTTATTTTATTTGAGCCATAGATGTAATCTTTCTTTATTTGAGTCAGTTAATAGGTTAATGGGTCAGTTTGATAGTCTTTTGGGCCCAACTAGTGGGCTAGGCCCAGGGGCGCCCCTCCCTTGGACTTGCTTGTCATTAGTGCATTTGGTCAAGGTTAGTTTGGCCATATGGAATTATGTAAGCCTATAAATAGGCCACCACTCTCCTCATATGTAACAACTTTTGAAGACTCATTTGAATAGAAGAAAATCTCTAGTCTTTCTCTCTTCCACCAAATTTCTCTTCACTCTCTCTCTCTCATTATCTCTAAGGGGTGCGCCCCTTTCTCTCTCCTCCCCCCCTCCCAACCACTTTCTCTCACTTCCCCTCCCCTAATAACTCCATCCCAAGTCCCCACATCCCCTCCATTAACTCACCCCAACCCCTAGATCCACTCCTCCAATCCTCTCCCCACCTTCCAACCACCAACCACCCCACCTCTTTCCCACACACTTTTCATTCTTCCCCATGCAACCCTCCACCTGCCAAGACCATTTGAATTTGAAAATTTCCTTCCCTCCATAGCCCTTGGTCGCCCAAACCCCCTCTCCCCTAGGTCAGGTCGCCCTCCTCTTCCTTCCACCTCATTCCACCACCATTTGCCACTACAAGGTAGCAACTTCATTTGTAGGTCGCAGGCAACAAGTTTGGTCCTAGAAGCTGCATCAACTCTAGCGTTTCCTTGACACTTCTGGTGGAAAGGCATATATCTCTGGAAAGGTCATCTAGAGAGCTTTCCAAAAGAGGTCGTTTCGTCCTCATCCGAGCACCGTGCTGATCGGGAGGCCCTTTCTTCCTCTACTGTGCAAAGCCTCCCTGGCAGGAGACCAGAGCCGGAGTGTTATCTCAACTACGACGAACCTGTTGGGAATATGATCAAGAGTTCTTCTACAAAAATCTTCTACTACGAGTCTTCTATCATCCCCAAGAAGCAGAGCCCTGTTTGGCAACCGGACCTGAGAGTTATCATTTTTACTCCCCGGGTGCGCGGTTCTGCCTCCACTCAGTCTGCACCGACCCCTCCTCAGTGTTCCGAGCCTACCGGTCTGCTCCGACAACGAACGGCATCCTCGTCAAGCTTGTTACAAAGAGGACTCACATACGGTTCCGTCAACTCTGGCGGTGCCTCATTGTGAGTTTAGGAGCGGTCGTGGCATCCTCTGCTTCCTACTGCTAAGTTCCTGAAGCAGTCAGAACGGTCAACCTATTCCCTTGTTCAAGCTCCTACTCCAACCAGCGCCGGTGCCTGACGAAATTACCGAAATTCAGGCGTCATCCTGGCCCATCTACAAGAAATCTCCAACTCGTTTCGTCATCGGAAAAATTCTGGAGTGGCCGCAGCGTCCAGAGAACCAACTTCCTCTCCTGAATCGCAGAGAGTGGACATAATCGACATCGGCCACCATTCTTTGTTTCTAGCCCGATTTTTCCTCTTTTTGTTTGGCTGGCTGAAGGCCCCTCCCTGTGTGGAGGTAGTTTTGGATGTATTCACAGTTAACCCCCACCCCAAGATCCCCCTCCTGCGAGAGGCGTAGTGTTGTAATCACTTCAACAAGGTCAAGCGGCATCGGCGCGGCGTGCGGGTACGTATCCACGCCTCCCCGCTCGCCCTTGTCTATCGGCCGGGATCGGTGTTCTCACATCGATCAGGTGAGTTCCGGGACACATCCCTCGCTAGTTTATTCATGCTTATTTAGTATTGTCTTTAGCTCCGTCGGACGGTAAGTGAGTGCTTGATCCAAATTTCCCTCCAATTGAGTGGCCACCGCGGAGTGAGGTGAGAGTGACCATTCAACCTATGCTTTGGCATGCTGGCCACCCACTAAATTGGGTATCCCAGCCCCTTTAGGGTCAGCCATAGTGAAGCCAAGCCTCGGAACGTCAAGGTCCCACTTTGGACCCTCCCCACCATCGCCAACTTGCCCACGGGCAATAGTGTCCGTTAAGTGAGAGAGCTCGCCCGAGTAATTTCATCGTCCAAGTTGTTTGCTTGCGAATCATAGGTCCAAGGTTCATTGGCCTTATGATTGCCACCCAAGATGGTGTCACATCAAGTGGTATCAGAGCAAGTTCATAACTTGTCTCTATCAAGTTGGTCCTAGGGCATGTTTATGCATTTAGGGTCCTCGGTTGCATCTCTTTTGTCCACTAGTATGGCCACCTCATTTCCGACCTTACCAATCGGCCCTCTCCATTAGTCCAAACCACCAAGGGATGCCTACCACTAAAACACATAACCTCCCTAGCCATGTCAACTACCTCATGAAGGCCTTGACCCATGCCAATGAGCGGCTTGATAACATATCGGGTCGACTCAACCAACTTGGAGAAAATGGGCCCGCCCCAAGGACGGACGATAGAAGGACATGTTCCCCACCTCCCATATTTGATGGAACTCAACCTATTGACTATTTAGAGTGGGAAGTTTTGATGGACCATTACTTCACTTGGTATCCCATGTCCGAGGATGAGAAAGTCCGATTTGCCAAATTGTAACTTACCAAACGGGCCCACACTCATTGGTTGAAAATTGAAGGCTTAAAGATAATTAGAAGGGAAGCTCCTCTCACAACATGGGGGGACATGAAGGAACAACTTAGGGCTAGATATATTTTCCCCTCCCATTCCGAACACCAAAGCCCAAAGAGCATTTCAACTCCTTCATTTCCCCTTGGCCAACCCAAGACCCTAATCACGCATTCCCCACCATTTCCCACCTCTCCTACTCAACCACAACATCTAAATCCTACATCCAAGTCCTCACCACAACCATATGTCCACATACCCAATTGGACCCCATGTCCACCCCTCCACCTAGGCCCATAATGGCCACCACCCCCAAACCCAAATCCCCTCACCAAATCCGCACCCCACAAGCCTCCTTGGCCACCACCGCAACCTCACCATCGTCCCCAAAAAGGGACACATCTCCCAAAATCAATCAACCCAAATCTCCTCACCCAACCCACCTTCCACTTCCCACCCTAATCCTACCCCAATTTAGGCCTCCACTACTTCCACTCTCAATTCCAACCCACGTCCGACCTTGCTCACCTCCTCGGGTGCGCCATGCATCGACTATCACCAACCCACCCACCATAGACCTTCCTACCCCATTGTCCTTAGGAGTTGCAACCCACACACCCACCCAAGTGGAGAGGGATACCAATCCGGATCCACCTCCAAAAATAGAGGAAATCCAAGGGCCACACAACTCACCCACCACTCCTAGCCTAGCTCCTCAAGAGCTACACACCCTTCCCCATGACACCGTCACCATAGATGAGCATGTACTCCAATGGCTCAAGCGAGGCCTCACCATTTCTAGTTCACAACCAAGCCACCTACCCATGGGACATGAATCCCAAATCATTCCCACTCAGCTTAATGTCACTTATCAAACCTCCTATTGTGTGGAAGATTTGGGAGACTTAGTGGCCTACCTACATTGGCAAGTCCACATGACCGATATGCTAGCCATGAGGCCGTCGGAGCCTAGCACCATTAGCCTAGCTTACCCCGCCGTTGGCTCCATCACTTCCATCTACACTAATGGCCAATTTACGAGTGAGATCATACTCTTTCTTCCCATGGAGGAGAAAACCATCCTAGTCTACTCCCCAACCATTGAGATCCCAAGTGCTTTGATTGGCCAACCCATTAGCAACCTTGGCCCAATTATTTTGGAGGAGGATGACTCACCATTTGAGGACCTTGAGAACATGGAGTACCCCTATCTAGGTGACCCTTACCAGGATCCCTTTAACCCCTTCCTAAGGGAGCCTAGATCTCCATGTAACCCAATCCCCCTATTCACCACCCAGCTCACCCTACCCATATCGCCCATGTTGACCCAAACTCCTCTCTTCCTAGAATCGGGTTACACCATGAGAGCCTTGACCTTAGGCAACAAACACCTTGGGATTGATGAAATGCCCCACCCCATAATCACCTTCCTAGATCCCTTCGACCCATTCACATGGAAGTTCAAAAGTCATCCCACATCTATGCACATGGAAGACACCTTTGGGATAAACATGCAAGTGTCTAGGCTTATCACACCATTTGGCATGATTCATGAGTCGGGTACATTCATTCACATCACCCACAAGTCAAGTAGGAAGCATAAGTGGACCGTATTTGGATGTATTGGCCCACCTTCATTCATCATGAGTCTTAAGCATGAGAGGAGCATACATGGATGTCCAGGTCCCCCGACATTTGTCACACCCATGCATAAAAGGTTCATCTATGGATGTCCCGGCCCTCCTAAGTCTGTCACAGTCTTCATGGCATCAAAGTGTGATCGGTCTACATTTGGCTGCCCCGGTCCACCTTTGCACAACATACTTTTCACACCAACATCGCATCGTAGTACTTGGCATACGCATTCTCGTAGGCATCTAGCAACGAGCGGTGAGGATCGCAAAAAGCGGGCAATAGCTTGTAAGTGGCACTTGGGATTCCAAGTAGGCAGCTTGGTAATGGTGACCTTGGAGTGGCTCTACCCTAGGGCTATCTCCAAATCGAGGGCGCAAGGACTTGGACCTTCCCGAGTTCTGAGTGGCGTTGGCAAACATGCTTTTGGTCTGAACTTACCAAAGGATTCTGGGACACACTCAACTTTTCGTGTGGCAGATCTAGCACCCTATAAGGGCCCTGTGGTGGAACCTAGTAAGCATCTTGAGCCTACACTTACCTTTGTGAGTGACACCACCGGAGAGCCTCTACATATCAGCCCGAGAGCCCGACGTGAGCACATGGAGGCAATACTGGATAAACAAGATACCATCGCCAAGAAGAGGGTGTGCCCGCGCTATCCTGAGAAGTGGAAGAGCCATCCCTCGGCTACGGAGGTAGGGTTGAGTTGGGAAGACGTTCGGCACCCGGATCCGCTTTGGTGTGCTGCTACCCCGGTGGACCCACACTCGACAAGGTCGAGTTCTCCCCACCCCGGGGGTATGATGGGGACATCCCCAGTCACTCCATCTTTTTTCGAGACTTCGATTGCTCTCCATAGGCACATCATCATCTCCATCACTTAATTTGAGCAGTATCATGTAATTTTTAGTTTATTTGAGTCATAGATGTAATCTTTCTTTATTTGAGTCAGTTAATAGGTTAATGGGTCAGTTTGATAGTCTTTTGGGCCCAACTAGTGGGCTAGGCCCAGGGGCGCCCCTCCTTGGACTTGCTTGTCATTAGTGCATTTGGTCAAGGTTAGTTTGGTCATATGGAATTATGTAAGCCTATAAATAGGCCCCCACTCCCCTCATATGTAACAACTTTTGAAGAATCATTTGAATAGAAGAAAATCTCTAGTCTTTCTCTCTTCCACCAAATTTCTCTTCACTCTCTCTCTCTCATTATCTCTAAGGGGTGCGCCCCTTTCTCTCTCCTCCCCCCCTCCCAACCACTTTCTCTCACTTCCCCTCCCCTAATAACTCCATCCCAAGTCCCCACATCCCCTCCATTAACTCACCCCAACCCCTAGATCCACTCCTCCAATCCTCACCCCACCTTCCAACCACCAACCACCCCACCTCTTTCCCACACACTTTTCATTCTTCCCCATGCAACCCTCCACCTGCCAAGACCATTTGAATTTGAAAATTTCCTTCCCTCCATAGCCCTTGGTCGCCCAAACCCCCTCTCCCCTAGGTCAGGTCGCCCTCCTCTTCCTTCCACCTCATTCCACCACCATTTGCCACTACAAGGTAGCAACTTCATTTGTAGGTCGCAGGCAACAAGTTTGGTCCTAGAAGCTGCATCATCTCTGGCGTTTCCTTGACACTTCTGGTGGAAAGGCATATATCTCTGGAAAGGTCATCTAGAGAGCTTTCCAAAAGAGGTCGTTTCGTCCTCATCCGAGCACCGTGCTGATCGCGAGGCCCTTTCTTCCTCGACTGTGCAAAGCCTCCCTGGCAGGAGACCAGAGCCGGAGTGTAATCTCGACTACGACGAACCTGTTGGGAATATGATCAAGAGTTCTTCTACAAAAATCTTCTACTACGAGTCTTCTATCATCCCCAAGAAGCAGAGCCCAGTTTGGCAACCGGACCTGAGAGTTATCATTTCTACTCCTCGAGTGCACGGTTCTACCTCCACTCAGTCTGCACCGACCCCTCCTCAGTGTTCCGAGCCTACCGGTCTGCTCCGACAATGAACGACATCCCCGTCAAGCTTGTTACGAAGAGGACTCACATACGGTTCCGTCGACTCTGGCGGTGCCTCATTCTGAGTTCAGGATCGGTCGTGGAATCCTCTGCTTCCTGCTGCTGAGTTCCTGAAGCAGTCAAAACTGTCAACCTGTTCCCCTGTTCAAGCTCCTACTCCGACCAGCGCCGGCGCCCGACGAAATTACCAAACTTCAGGCGTCATCCCGGCCCATCTACGAGCAATCTCCAACTGGTTTCGTCATCGGCAAAATTCTAGAGTGGCCGCAGCGTCTAGAGAACAAACTGCCTATCCTGAATCGCAGGGAGTGGATAGAATCGACATCGGCCACCATTCTTTGTTTCTAGCACGACTTTTCCTCTTTTTGCTTGGCCAGCTGAAGGCCCCTCCTTGTGTGGAGGTAGTTTTGGATGTATTTACAGTTAACACCCACCCCAAGATCCCCCTCCTGCGAGAGGCGTAGTGTTGTAATCACTTAAACAGGGTCAAGCGGCATCGGCGCGGCGTGCGGGTGCATATCCACGCCTCCCCGCTCGCCCTCATCTATCGGCCGGGATCGGTGTTCTCACACCGATCAGGTGAGTTCCGGGACACATCCCTCGCTGGTTTATTCATGCTTATTTAGTATTATCTTTAGCTCCGTCGGACGGTAAGTGAGTGCTTGATCCAAATTTCTCTCCAATTGAGTGGCCACCGCGGAGTGAGGTGAGAGCAACCCTACAACCTATGCCTTTGGCATGCTGGCCGCCCACTAAATTGGGTATCCCAGCCCCTTTGGGGGTCAGCCATAGCGAAGCCAAGCCTCAGAATGTCAAGGTCCCACTTTGGACCCTCCCCACCATCGCCAACTTGCCCACGGGCAATAGTGTCCGCTAAGCGAGTGAGCTCGCCCGAGTAATTTCATCGTACAAGTTGTTTGCTTGCGAATCATAGGTCCAAGGTTCATTGGCCTTGTGATTGCCACCCAAGATGGTGTCACATCACCGACGCTCAAAAGTGTATTTTGTAAATACAATTAGTTTAAAATTAAAGAAGTCAGGGTCCGGGGGTCTAAAATCTGAAATGCCAGTCTGATCGACGTGCCGATTGTTCCAACAGGACCTGGGAGATAAAAGTGACTTGTGAGAACTGGCGGAATCCAAATCGGATATCCGGTTTGGGCCCAGCACTCAAAAGTGCATTTTGTAAATGTACTTAGTTTAAATTTAAAGAAGTCAGGTTCGGGAGTCTAAAATCTGAAATACCGATCTTATCGGTGTGTCGATCATTCCAACAGGACCTGGGAGATGAAAGTGATTTGTAAGAACTGACGAAATCCAAATTGGATATCTAGTTTGGGCCCGACGGTCAAAAGTGTATTTTGTAAATACACTTAGTTTAAAATTAAAGAAGTCGGGGTCCGGGGGTCTAAAATCTGAAATACCGGTCTGATCAGCGTGCCGATTATTCCAACATGACTTGGGAGATAAAAGTGACTTGTGAGAACTGGCGGAATCTAAATCTGATACCCGGTTTGGGCCGAGTGCTCAAAAGTGCAGTCTCTAAATATAATTAATTTAAAATACTGATGACAACTAGGTTAGTTGGGGTCTAAAAATCTATGCGATATTATGTTTGATTTCAATTTATGCAATATAATAAAATATTTAATTTATCTTTGTACTATTTTTTTATCTATGAATGAATGTTATTATTTTTCTAATGTGGGAGGATCCTTCTGCGGGCGGCGATAGAGGAGATGAGTAGGGCAGGGAGGAGGATATGGACGATGTGGAGGATATTTGATCAGCAGGGGATTCGTGTTGAGTTTCTTATTGTGTGTTTTGTTTTCAGTACGTTAGTTTGATTAATATTTGATGTAATTTTAACATGTTTTTTAAAACAATTTTATATTTTAAAAAAAAATAATGGAAAATTGTCGGACAGATTTTCAGACGAATCCGTCTGAAATGTTAGACGGAATTACAGATGACCACTTATCCGTCTGAACGTACAATCCCAAATATCGTTCAATATCCGTCTGAAGATACCTAGTCCGTCTGAAATTTCAGACGGATTTCAGACGCAGATGTCTGAATTTTGAAACGGAAATAGGGACGGTAATAGGCCATCTGAAATTGTACATCTGAAATTTCAGACGGATATTGGAATGGTATTTGGGACGGATAATTTCAAATAGTATTTCACACGGAAAATGTTCCGTGAGAAATTCCAGACAGACTTAATTTCAGACGGTATTTCACTCGGAAAACTTTCCGTGTGAAATTTCAAACAAAATTTGTGACTGAAATTAAATCTGTTCGAAATTTGTATTTTCAGACGATATTTCACATGGAAATCTTTCCGTGTGAAATTTCAGATGGAATTTGTGACTGATATTAAATCTGTCCGAAATTTGTAACCAAGAATATGAGATGGCCTATTTTCGTCCGAAATTCGCCTAAAATCTGTTACAGAAGTGTCTTCCCACAGAATTTTAGACGGATTTTAGACGAAAACTGGCCGTCTGAAATCCCGCCTTTTCTGGTAGTGGTCCAGTCCAAAGAAAAACAAGTACAGTCCAATAGAGAAGAGAATGTACTCTTAAGTCGGGGGAAGCCCAACATTAGCAAAGCTGGAACTAAGAACCACGCAGCAGGTACCTCCCAACATGAGGAAGAACAGCTACACCTGAAAAGTTAGGGGTGATCCTCTTATCACTGGCTTAATAGGGATCCCGCAGAACCCTATCACAAAACAACGTAGTAACAATAGTGTTGCACTAAAGCAAAGCAGTAACATAAGGAGCAGGAACAACAAAAGTAAAGAGGAGAGCCATAATAGGGACACACGACAGCGAATGAACCTCGGCCCTCTAAACTACTCCAAACAGCAACAGAAAGGCAAACCCCGAGCTCATAAAGTCGAGTGTTACCAATCCATTGTCAAATCATGAAACCCTATCGTAAAAAGCCGACCAAAACAGGCGAAAGCCCACCACATACCTACATGGCCAAAGGTACAAGACATACACGAACTCACCATCGTGTACGCTACACAGACCTTCAGTGAAGCCAAACACAGGCTACTCGAACAAGTCACAAAAACACAAGTCGTCGTGTCAAGTGATATAAGCACCTCCTCACTAAAAGAACAGCCCGATGCGTCCACTGACATCTTACACTACGCCTCAAGCGTCTCCCACTCGCCTCGAATGCAGTAACTGAGACACTCTCAAAGAACCAAAGAACTACAGTAGCGAGTGACTAGTTAGGGTCACTCCCGACGGCGCTCGTCCAACCGCCCCTGACCACGTGTGCACACACATGCCCAATGCCTTAAGCCAAGCCTTTATCTAGTTTTCCCCCCCAGTAGGACACTACCACAAAGCAAGGGGGCCAACGGAAACTAGCCTAAAAACCGTCAATCGGGAACTGGCCCGCCACCACTCCCAAGTGGGCCGACACACGGAATTGTCGTCAGGCTACGACTAGTGGAGGTTCACTAGACACAGAGACTCAAAACAACGACCACCGAAGCACAGACAATGTAAGCACACATCTATCACACGTACTACGAAGCACAATGCAGTATACAAATGCTACTAGACTCAGGACAGTCAACTAGACCTGCTCACAACGATCCTTGAGTCACAAGACTCGGGTCAAGATTGTCGCACATCATAGCAACATGTTGTTAATCAGCCTAGTCCCTAAGCCAAAATCCACGGGAAACACATTATGGAAGACGGCACAGAATAGCCGGATCCATAACAGCAATAATGAAGATAAGGAGTCCTCGACCTCTGAGCCGCACAATGGACTCACAATTCCGTATAACACGAAACACGGAACATGAGGGATCACCAAAAAGTCCTCGAACCACATGGCACGTAAACTGAGGTACGACGATACCTCCAAGCACCCAAAACCATGTCTTGATCCTCACAGGATAGATGAGACACTCACGAGGTCACGTGTCAACCACTAGGTCACAACTGGGTTGACCAGAAACCATAATGACCCTCGAAATAATACAAAACATTATTCGGTATAATGGCACTCCCGAACACCCTATAACAAGGTCACAACCCTCATAGGACATCCAAGACATCCACAGAACAATGGGCTAACCAAGGGGTCAAAGCCACATTTACCGGAAACCAAACCAACACAAAGGGACACTCTAGGTAGGTGGCGGTCTTATCCCTGGCCGCTAAACCATATTGGCGGTCATCCAAAGGGCCGCTACCCTCGAGAAACATCAGATACAAAATCCACATAAACAGGAGCCTTGCGGTCTTGCTGAGGCCGCTACTGGCACAAGGCGGTCTCCTCAGGGCCGCAAGTAGGACCTAGCGGTCATAACCTGGCCGCTATACCCAGTCAACCCCCCAAAATAGTCAAACCGACATAAACAGTTAAAACCATATAACAGTCTCCCATGAACCGTTAAACGGGAATGGCGGTTACCACAGGGCCGCCAAAGACCCCTTGCGGTCGGAGCTAGACCACTAGCCCGAACTGACTTAAAATCGATTAACTGACTTAAACATCAAATAGCGGTGGCCCAAGGGCCACTAAACAAGCCTTGCGGTCCGTCGCGAGACCGCTAAACCAAACCGACAAGGGAACTCCACCTAACGGTCTACATGTGTCGCTAAACACAAATAACGGTCTCTGGTAGGACCGCCAAACCATTCCAGCGGGAAAAATGTGAGACTACCCAAAACCCGGTCTTTCCACACCCCAATCGCATCTAAACGACGGAGAAACAACCCTAACATCGATATCAACCTTCCCTAAGTCGGAAGCGATCAAACCATCCGCAAAATAGCAAGAAACGGGCGATTCCCATGAATCAACCAAAAATGACTCACATGGACAGCCGGGCTCATACCGGCTCCGATTCTCTGCCAAATACAGTAAAATTGGCGGGAAGTGAATCCCAACATGCCAAGGGTTCAAATGAAACCATTTAAACTACAAATCGTCGCCAGGAATGACGAACACGGCTCACAACCCCCAAACATGCATTTCGCCCAAACAAGGCAAAACCCGCTCAAACTCACACCGTTCGGCTCCAAATCGTGAGAAGATGCAGGAAAAGAGTAGGGCATCTGTCCCCCAACCTCCACCAAAGATCTCACGTACCGAGAAGGCCAAACCTCGTCAAAAACCATCACACGAACAACCCACATCGACTTTGAATCCACGAACGGGATCGCGCCAACGCCACTCTCCGATACTCGTGCCATCACACCTCAAGTCAACTCCGCGCTGTCACCACCTCACCCAGCTCCGCATCGATCGTACGTCCCGGGGGAGAGGAGAAGAGAGGAGAGAGAATGGAGGGAGAGAATGAGAGAAACGTAAGGGAGGAGAGAGAAGGGTTAAGAAGAAAAAGAAAATAGGAAAATTAGCCATTTTTGTAAAATTTGATTTTCTGCACAAAAATTCATAAAATTAGAAAAAAAAATGAAAAAATAGTCTTCGTGATCCTCAGAACGAGCACAACGCACCTGTAGCGTCCCGGAGTCACAAAACTCAACGGTCAACTCTCCACAGGGTTCCGCAAGTTATACAAGGGAAAAACTGGAGTGGATCATAAAACACGTTTCAGGACCCATGAAAGCATTCCGAAAGCTCTCTGATTCCGATCTGAAGAATCCAGGATATTACAATCCTCCCCCCTTAAGGAATTTTGTCCTCGAAATTCCAGGAGCTAACAAGGGAACAAGGGAAGAACAAACCCAACCACTGGCCACGCTCTTCAAGCATCAGCAAAACCTTAAACACAAAGCACGAAAACATAAATCTCAAAAAACACAATTTAGTGGGGCACTGCTAGACTACAATCACAGGCACACGCTTCGGATCTCAAGACACATCAATCCACAGAATGAGCATGGCACACAAAGGAACACAAGTCTGGCACCTCCGAAACATCATGCCATTATCACTTTCGTCTCATAGGGAAAGGAGACATGATCCATGCCACGAAACAGCTACCGATAAAACAAAACACTCGGTAGACACGCAAGCATCAGCTCATACAAGGAAACACAGTCCACTCAGCTGACTGCCCCAACCAATGGCTTTCGCGCCATGAACAACAACCGAAACTGGCACGCAGAATGCCAATGACAACACGGGACCACAACCACAATCAAGTCAGGCCTCACTCAGACATTACATCTGATTCGAGTCGCATGTCAACTCTACCATAACAAAAGAGTATAGCAAAACCGACCGACATGACCTCGGTCCACACAATGCCAAATTAGACTCACAGGGAACTCCTCCCAAGCTGAACACAAACACAAACCACCAAACAACAACACCTGTAGAATCTCAGCTCCATTCTCAACACAGAACCACAGGACAACAGCAAGTTGGGTCACATCAAGGCATAAATACAGTTGAACACACGACTAACATATACAAGCAGCTCGCAGCTCACCAACAAGGACCCA
Organism: Amorphophallus konjac; assembly: GCA_022559845.1. NCBI lineage: Eukaryota > Viridiplantae > Streptophyta > Magnoliopsida > Alismatales > Araceae > Amorphophallus > Amorphophallus konjac. The sequence continues at coordinate 284,751,569 of CM040124.1, read as the reverse complement.
CAACAACAAGAATCTCAGAGAACGCATCTCAAGGACCACAATCCATCTCGAGAGCACAACTCCCAAGAAATACAAAGAAGAGAAGGGTACTCAACCAGCATATATGTCGACAGATTTCCCCCAATCCTAACGCATGCCAGTGCCAACAATCACAATGCCTTAAGCAACGGCACGTCATCCAACAGCATCAAGGCACACATAACCACAACGAAGTCACACTAAGGAAACAAACCTCTCGGCCAGTCAGAATCTTCCAACCAAATGATCCTCGACCAGTGGATTATAAGCCCACATGCTTCCGCTGCGACTAACACAACGCACACAGGCATCATAAATAACTCGGCATCCGCATCTCAGCACACACACGGCGCCATCGTAATTCACAAAATTGTAATGTACCACGCCTCGAGTACCGATCCTACTAACAACTGATCACAAGTCGCCAAAGTGTAACCTGTGAAGAGCACCAGCTTCAGCACAAAGCCACAAAGAACTCTAATCTCAGCTTATCCTCACGTCCTGAAACAATTACTGAACCTTCATAGCACAACAGCCGCCAAACACGGCACGTCGAACACGGTGCACGACGGCCCCAAACACACAAACTGGGTCCTAAGCCAGGCCACCGCTGAAACTAGAACAGATCAGGTTCAAAACTAACACAGTCCACACATAAGCAGACACAGGACAAGGCTTCACTGAGATAGCACTTCCAAAGCTTACTTCGAAAAGACGCCATAAGACAAGGTGAGAAGAATCAAGCTCGACTAACAGTAGCTCACTAGGAAGGAAATCCTAGGTTCGCCTGAGCATTCTCTCAATCAAGGCATCCAATCGACCACCATAACACAACCTTAACACCTCAGAGGCTGAACAAACCTCAAGTAGGGATAGCCAAAACAACATGAGAGTGTGCACAGTCATCACACCAATGACAAAGCCACCAGCCAACTGAACAAGCCATGGAAAAATCTCAAACACTGCACCGCAGATACACGCCTGTCGATGAACTCTGCCAAGTACAACATAACCGAGACAAACACCACAACAGAAGAAGGGCACTCCATCAGATTCTGACAATAGCAAAACTATCTCGCACAGTGCCAATCACAGCACGCATAATACCACACGAGAAAGTAAAGCGATAATCAATCACAAAACCTATGCCAGCTGTCGACTGTACTGGACCTTATGGACTCTGAATACTGCAATATCTTGAATTCCCAAGTACTTCACAAACACAAGCTCAGATAGCTAAGAAAAACTCCGAACAACTATGAACTCTGCTCTGATACCAACTGTGGCGACCCAGACTCCAGATACCGGGTAAACCCGATACCACTTGGAACCTGCAAGGCCTCCCAAGAGTGAAAAAGCTTCGAAGGGATAGAACGGTATGTGAGAGTGCATTGAATTCCAGATAAAGTAGTAAGCAATTAAATTTTAATGATCAAGATTGCTAAAATAGCAGAAATAAAATTACTTTATCTATAACAATTAAAATTAATAGAGTCCAGTCCAAAGAAAGACAAGTACAGTCCAACAGAAAAGAGAACGTACTCTCAAGTCGGAGGAAGCTCGACACTGGCAACGCTGTCACTAGGAACCACGTAGCAGGTACCTCCCAGCACGAGGAAGAACAGCTACATCTGAAAAGTCAAGGGTGAGCCTCCTATCACAGGCTCAGCAGAGATCCCGCAGAACTCTACCACAAAACAATGCAGTAACAGTAGTGCTACACTAAAGCAAAGTAGTAAGAGCAAGAGCAGGAACAACAAACGTAAAGAGGAAAGCCGTAACATGGAAACACGACCGGCGAAGTAACCTCGGCCCTCTAAACTTCTCCAAACAACAATAAAAAGGCGAACCCCGAGCTCACAAAGTCGGGTGTTACCGATCCATTGTCAAATCATGAAACCTTATCGTGAAAAGCCTACCAAAATAGGCAAAAGCCGAGCAAATACCTATATAGCCAAAGGTACAAGACATACATGAACTCACCATCGTGTACGCTACATAGACCTCAAGTGAAGCCAAACACAGGCTACTCGAACAACTCACAAAAACACAAGTCGTCGTGTCAAGTGACAGAAGCACCTCCTCACTAGAAGAATAGCCAGATGCATCCACTAACATCTTACACTGCGCCTCAAGCGTCTCCCACTCACCTCGAATGTGATAACTGAGACACTCTCAAAGAACCAAGGAACTACAGTAACGAGTGACCAGTCAGGGTCACGCCTGTCGACGCTCGTCCATCCGCCCCTGACCATGTGTGCACACACATGCCCAATGTCTTGAGCCATGCCTCTAGCTAGTTTTCCCCCAGAATAGGACGCTACCACAAAGCAAGGGGGCCCACAGAAACTAGCCTAAAAACCATCAACCGGGAACTGCCCCGCAACAACTCTCAGGTGGGCCGACACACGGAAGTGTCGTGAGGCTACGACTAGTGGAGGTTCACTAGACACAGAGACTCAAAACAGTGAACACTGAAGTACAGATGGTGTAAGCACACATGTGTGACACGTACGATGGAGCATAATGCAGAATACAACTACTACCAGACTCAAGATAGTCAACTAGACCTGCTCACAACGATCCTTGAGTCACAAGACTCGGGTCAAGATCGTCGTACATCACAGCAACACGATGTTAATCAGCCTAGTCTCTAAGCCAAAAACCATGGGAAACACATTATGGAAGATGGCACAGAACAGCCAGATCCATAACAGCAATAATGAAGATAAGGAGTCCTCGGCCTCTGAGCCGTACAATGGACTCACAATTCCGTAAAACATGAAACACGGAACCTGAGGGATCACAAAAAATCCCTCCAACCACATGGCACGTAAATTGAGGTACAATGATACCTCCAAGCGCCCAAAACCATGTCTCGATCCTCACAGGACAGATGAGACACTCACGAGTTCACGTGTCAACCATTGGGTCACAACCGAGTTGACCAGAAACCATAATGACCCTCAAAATAATACAAAACATTGTTCGGTATAATGGCACTCCTGAACACCGTATAACACGGTCAAAGCCCTCATAGGACGTCAAAGACATCCATGGAACAATGGGCTAACCAAGGGGTCGAAGCCACATTTACCGGAAACCAAACCAACACAAAAGGACACTCTGGGCCGGTGGTGGTCTTATCCCTGGCCGCTAAACCAGATTGGCAGTCATCCAAAGGACCGCTACCCTCGAGAAACCCCAGATACAAAATCCACAGAAACAGAAGCCTTGCGATCTGGCTGAGGCCACTACTGGCACCAGGCGGTCTCCTTAGGGCAGCAAGCAGGACCTAGCTGTCATAATGTGGCCGTTATACCCAGTCAACCCCCCAGAACACTCAAACTGACTTAAACAGTTAAAACCATATAACAGTCTCCCTTGAACCGTTAAACGGAAATGGCGGTCACCCCAAGGCCGCTAAAGACCCCATGCGGTCGGAGCTAGACCGCTAGCCCGAACCGACTTAAAACCGATTAACCGACTTAAAAGTCGAATAGCGGTCGCCCAAGGGCAGCTCAACAAGCCTTGAGATCGGTCGCGAGACCGCTAAACCAAACTGACAAGGGAACTCCACCTAACGGTCTCCAGAGGGCCGCTAAACACAAATAATGGTCTCTAGTAGGACCGCCAAACCGTTCCGACGGGAGAACCGCGGGACTACCGAAAACCTAATCTTTCCACGCCCCAATCGCATCTAAACGACGGGGAAACAACCCTAACGTCGATATCAACCTTCCCCAAGCCGGAACGGATCAAACCATCCGCAAAATAGCAAGAAACGGGCGATTCCCACGAATCGACCCAAAACGACTCACATGGACAGTCGGGCTCATACCGGCTCTGATTCTCAACCAAATATAGTAAAATTAGCGGGAAATGAATCCCAACATGCCAGGGGTTCAAATGAAACCATTTAAATTACAAACCGTCGCCTGGAATGGCGAACACGGCTCACACCCCCCGAACATGCATTTCACCTAAACATGGCAAAACCCAGTCAAACTCACACCGTTCAGCTCCAAATCGCGAGAATATGTAGGAAAAGAGTAGGGCATCTGTCCCCCTACCTCCACCGAAGATCCCACGCGCCAAAAAGGCCAAACCTCACCGAAAACCATCAGATGAACAACCCACGTAGGCTTTGAATCCACGAACGGGATCGCGCCAATGCCACGCTCCGATACTCGCGCCATCACGCCTCAAGTCAACTCCACGCCGTCACCACCTCATCCAGCTCCGCACCCATCATACGTCCCAGGGGAGAGGAGAAGAGAGGAGAGAGAATGGAGGGAGAGAAATGAGAGAAATGTGAGGGAGGAGAGAAGAGAGAGAAGGGTTAAGAAGAAAACGAAAATAGCAAAATTAGCCATTTCCCTAAAATCCCATTTTCTGCACAAAAATCCATAAATTTAGAAAAAATATGAAAAAATAATCTTTGTGATCCTCGGAACGAGCACAACGCACTTGTAGTGTCTCGGAGTTACAAAACTCAATGGTCAACTCTCCACAGGGTTCCACAAGTTATACAAGGGAAAAACCCGAGTGGATCGTAAAACACGTTCAGGACCCACGAAAGCATTCCGAAAGCTCTCCGATTCTGATCCGAAGAATCCAGGATATTACAGAAGCGATCGTGGTAGAACTGCGATCAAATCATCACTAAACAAGTCCATGAATCTTATGAAAATATGATAATTAATACAAGAGTATATGTTTTGGCATGAAACTAGCATAAGCTAAAAATAGGTTTAAAACGCATGAAGAACATGAAATCTATCAAGATAGGTAGTTAACATAACTAAAGTTATGAATACAACATCATAATCAGGAATAAAACCTAATTATCTAGGCCTAACATATGATAAATAGGGCCATTCTGCAATTTGTTTCCAGTTAACAGCATGCAGAAAACAGAAATAAAGAGGCGGTCTCGGGACATCCGTTTCTAATAGTAGCGGTCATTCTGGGACCACTACTAGATGCTAGCGGTCTCAGGAAGGCTGCCTCCTGCATGCTACGGGCATAAGTTAATTAAAGCTATGGGAGGCCTATTCTAAGGTGAAGAACATGTGAAAATCATGCTAAACAGGTAGATATAACATGATAGAATACAAATTAATAAAGGAGATGCATGGGTTGCATGGATTTGGCCAATAGTTAATATCTTTATGTTTAAGGGTGCATGGACATGTATGCAGTAAAAACTTAGATGCACAGTGAAAATAAAACATCAAATACTCCTAGTAGAAAGCATGAAACTTCATGAAATCAAAGGGCTTTTACTCCTAACAAGTTATTTCAACCATCCATGAGATAACCTGCCTTTGTAACAGGCTTTAGACTTCAAATTTTGGACTGGAAGGATGACCTAGTTTCTGCACGTCCTGTGTTAAACCAGCTACTTCTTGTCCCTTGTTCTCCTTAACCACTTGACCTAAATCTTGAAATTTGGAGGGTAGGTAGAAGATAGAAAGGGGAACAAAAAGTTCTAAAGACTCTACATGAACTAACCACGTTTAGAGCTTCTAATCTCCTGATCTTCACTGGACCAGTGCACTTTTTCTTGTGCAACCTACAGTGTCACGCCCCGAGCGCGGAAGATACCCGGAGATGCGCGACGTGTCTATATCAATCATGTCAATCAGAGTGGTCGTGTACTCGACACAAAGACAGAGATGCGCAAAATAGCAAGATAACCCAATCCTTTATTTCATAATGGATAGACTATTACAAATCCAATACTCTGTTTAATAAAAAGGAAAAAAATACATATTTGACTCAAGAAACTATAGAAAAGACTAGACGACACTTGTAGAAGCTCTATCACTTTCACTCTTGACCATTCCCATCCGATTGACTTCTATCGTCGTCGGACTTACCTGAAAAGTAAAAAGGGACAAACGGAATGAGCGAACGCTCAGTAGGAAATTATATCTCAAGTACTAGCAAGGGGTTTAAGTAATTACATCTTTCATGAATGCAATAAAGCTATGCATGCTCGCATAAAACGACAAGATAGAGAGAATGTAATATCAAAGAAATAAGATGAACTTAATCATGAACTTCCAACAAGATGACAAGTGTATTCAAGGTATTCAAGCAAGTACGTTTAACAAGTCATGTCAAGAACTTTGGCTATCATGTATCAAGCAAGTAAATTACCCTTTTTCGGGCCACGCATTTCATGTAAAGTCAAGTACGATTCAAGTACAAGATGTGTGTGGAATGTCCAATCAAGCAAGTCAAGTACTCGGTATAATGCCAGATACCTTATCATTTTAACTCCCATGGGCACAAGTACTTTCGGGTGCTCCTCCCAGGACCAGATCGGGCCCTATATGCGCAGGTATTTATCATGTGTTTTGACATCCACTCTTGTTTATAGCCAACATAGAATTTCAATAATCAAGCTTGTAGACACGTATGACAACTTTGATAGAATAGAGTCCAAAATATGACAAAGGACATAGAATGGCGATAATAACGGTATAATCACGATATCGATAAAACTAGGTAGAACATGATTCCCTTAACTTGGGTACCATGACAAATCAGTATGGACATTCTTTATATAGAATTGAGGTCCACATGAACAATATATCAAAGGTAAGATACCCTCATTCTTATCATAGAATTGAGGTTTACAAGAATGGCATGATATGGCATGATGTCATCATCCCATTAAGAATTTCTTATGATATACTCTTTGTATAATCATAAGGGCCGGTATCCCATGTTTCTTTAGAGTGACATGGCATCAATGGTGTAATGGGTTTTTAGGGTACAACCAGCTCAGTCGGCCTTGAGGGAATCCAAGGCTACGAGGAGTCTTACGGAGGTCTCTATGACTAACTCGCTAGTCCAAGGGAACGGAATGTCCAATGGAGAGCTTGTATGTCAAGGAGAGTTGAGTGTGATCGATAAATCAACGTAAAAAGTGGGACTATACTCACGGAATGGAGAATAGTGCCGATATATATATATATATATATATATATATATATATATATATATATATATATATATATATATATATATAATATGAAACCATCGGTAATAGAATCAGGTTACAGTAAAATAACGACTTGAGTAAAGTCGTGTATTGAATAATTAACGCCTAACATGAGGGCATTTACATATATTGCCAATTTGCAGAATTTTCATTATTTCATTAATTTATCAAAAACACGCCTTGCCTGGGGGCGTTTATTCAAAGTTGAGATCAAAAACACGCCTTGCCTGGGGGCGTTTATTCAAAGTTGAGATCAAAAACACGCCTTGGTCAGGGTCGTTTCTTCAAGATCTGACGACTACACCAGAAGGCGTCTTATTGTTTACATATTTGACAGAATACAATTAATTTTCAGGAATTATCGAAAACGCGCCCTGGGCAGGGGCGTTACTATTTAATTCTATTTTTCAGAATATTTAAATTTCAGGATTTTAACCGATACACGCCCTAGGAAGGGGCGTTACCTTTCAGATTCACGCCCTATGAGGGGGCGTTAATATGTGGAAAACGACTTTGTCCAAGTCGTTAATTCAAGTTCCTTAAGAAACTTTAAGGACAGTAACAATTTCAGGATAACAGAGGAACGAATGTAATATCATGACAGTAAAGTTAGCAGGTTGAAGACAGAGGATCATGCATTATTTTATAATCATGATTTCATAGATAATCAATTCTTAAGATGGGTGATTAACGGTTTAAAGAAATTAACGCCTGAGTACGGGGCGTTAAACATGAAATTAACGACCTGGGAAAAGTCATTTCATGTGAATTAGCGCCCTTGACAGGGGCGTCTCTTTCAAAATATTGCAGAAAATGCATGGAAACTATAATAACTGTATGCATGACATGCTTATATATATATATATCTTGCATTAATTTCATTTGGGCTACAATAACTTGAGAAAACCTACCTTTAATGGAACGTGAAGGATGAGATAGAAGATGAGCTCTGTTGCAACGAAAATCCGCAACAGCAACAGCAGCCGGAAGAAGAACAAATGTTCTTCAAAGATCTTCACGCTACAGAACCTGTAGAGGAAGAGAAAAAGAGGGAAGATGAAGATGTTAATAATCTTCATAGTTATAATCGACGTTTAAGGAAAAAAGATAGAAGAATATTACCTATTCTTCGACGGCAGTAGCAGAGTTTCTTGAACAAGAAGAAAACTAATTATTCTTCATATAATCTGAAGCAAGAAAAACAAAAGGGAATAAGAAGAACAGTTTGTTCTTCACGTACCGTGCAGCAGTAGTTCGTCCAAATAGATTTAGGGTTGGCCGAACAGGTTTATTTATAAGACTTTGGAAGTCCTATTAGAGTTAGTGATTGTGTGAGGGTAGTATATCCCTAATAGAGTCCTTACTCTATTAGACACTTACTAGATTAGGTTAATCTTTCCCTGGATAAGCTCTGGGTTCGAACGGTTCACGAACGGAATTAACGCCTTTTGTCAGGGCGTCGATTCTTTAATTAACGCCTTGCATAAGGGCGTTTCTTAAAAAGCGCCTTGAAAAAGGGCGTTTCATGTTTTAAAACATGCCCAAGATAGGGGCGTTTCTTTTACTTACCCATTTGGTCGCGTGAGAACTGACGACCGTAGGTGTGGGCGTCCTTTCTTTATTCACGCCATGGATAGAGGCGTTTCTTTATAAATTAACGCCTTAATAAGAGGCGTTATTTTTAATTTGTTTTATTTCGTCCAATTAACCCTATTCCTTTTATATATATTACTTCTGTAATATATATGTTTTAATTCATTTCAATTATTCATTTATTAGGGTTGCTACACCCTCCCCCACTTAAAAAGAATTTGGTCCCCAAATTCAATATATATATAATTATACACGTGGAGAGTGTAGTGCATATACCTCTTAGAATAACTCGGGAAATCGTTTCTTCATAGATTCCTCGGTCTCCCATGTCGCTTCGTGTTCAGGATTCTTATTCCATTGCACCTTAAGCATGGGAATAACCTTATTCCTTAGAGCTCGTATTTCTCGATCTAATATCTTTAAAGGCCTCTGTTCATATGTGAGATCTTTCTGGATCACCAGATCTCCATGCTCAATAATATGTGACGGATCGTGCACATACTTCTTCAACATAGATATGTGAAATACATTGTGTACCTCGGACAACTGAGGAGGCAACGCGATGCGATAAGCAACCTCGCCAACTCTTTCGAGTACCTCAAATGGTCCGATGAATCTTGGCGTAAGCTTGCCCTTAACACCAAATCTTCGTATGCCACGTCCAGGGGATATTTTAAGAAATACATGATCTCCAACCTGGAATTCAAGATCTCTTCTCCTGGTATCAGCATAAGCCTTTTGCCTCGTCTGAGCAACTTGTAATCTTTCTCTGATTACCTGTATCTTCTCAGTTGTATCCCTTACCATGTCTGGACCTAATAGTTGTTTTTCTCCAACTTCGTTCCAGCATAAGGGTGATCGGCAACTCCTTCCATATAATGCTTCAAAAGGTGCCATCTGGATACTAGCTTGATAGCTGTTGTTATATGCAAATTCAACTAAAGGCAAGTGGTCATGCCAGCTTCCTCCAAAGTCAATAATGCATGCTCTCAGCATATCTTCAACAACTTGATTAGTTCGCTCGGTCTGACCATCCGTTTGTGGGTGAAAAGCAGTACTAAAGTTGAGCCTTGTTCCCAACGAATGTTGTAATCCCTTCCAAAAATGAGAAGTAAAACGGGGATCTCTATCAGACACGATTGAGACAGGAATTCCATGTATCCTGACTATTTCTTTGATGTATAGTGCAGCTAGCACATCAATTGACCATCGGCTTTTGATTGGCAAGAAATGTGCCGATTTAGTCAATCGGTCAATGATAACCCAGATTCCATCATGTCCTCCTTTAGATTTTAGACAAACCCATGATGAAGTCCATACCAATATCCTCCCATTTCCACTTAGGAATATCTAGAGGATGTAGTTTTCCCGCAGGCTTTTGGTGTTCCGCCTTGACCTGTTGGCATGTGAGACAGCGTGATACATAGTCCGCTATTTCTCTTTTCATATTAGGCCACCAAAAGTTCCTCTTTACATCTTGGTACATTTTGGTTGATCCTGGATGAATAGTGTACCTTGATCGGTGAGCTTCATCTAAGATCTTCTTCTTTAATTCCGGACAATCGGGTATACAAGTTCTATCTTTGAACGATAATCTTCCATCAGAAGTTAGTTGAAAATCAGATTGTCCTTCTAATCTGCCTTTGATTTCTACTAATATAGGATCATCATCCTGAAGTGTTTGTATCTCAGATAACAAATCTGACTGTATGCTTACATGAGATAGTGTGACAAATTTGGATTCCGTGTCCAAGCTTATATTGAGCTCGGAGAATTGTTCAAGTAACCTCCATTCTTGCATCATACAATTTGCTATCAATGCTCTCGGCTTTCGACTAAGGGCGTCAGCAACATAATTACCCTTTCCGGGATGGTATTGTATATTGAAGTCGAAGTCCTTGAGATATTCTAGCCAGCGTCTTTGTCTCATGTTTAGCTCCTTTTGTGAAAATAGATATTTGAGACTTTTGTGATCGGAGTATACAGTAAACTGTGCTCCATATAAGTAGTGTCTCCATATCTTTAGGGCAAATACTACCGCGGCCAGTTCTAAGTCATGGACGGGGTAATTCTCCTCATGCTTCTTCAGCTGACGTGAAGAGTATGCTATGACCTTTCCTTGTTGCATTAGGACACATCCGAGGCCAATGCCAGAAGCATCAGTGTAGACCTCGAATTTCTCTCCTTCTATCGGTAGAGCTAAGACCGGAGCTGTGGTGAGATGATCCTTGAGAGTTTGAAAACTTCTTTCACATTCCTCACTCCATTCGTATCGGATCTCCTTGCGAGTTAACCTTGTAAGGGGCACGGCGATCTTAGAGAAATCTTTGATGAATCGCCGATAATAGCCTGCAAGACCTAAGAAACTTCTGATCTCGCTTGCATTAGTGGGTCTTTCCCAGTTTCTTACAGCTTCAACCTTTGACGGATCTACAGATAAACCGTCCTTGGATATGACATGTCCGAGAAAAGCCACTTCTTCAAGCCAGAACTCGCATTTGCTGAGTTTAGAATATAATTGATTTGTCCTCAAGACTTGCAATGCAATCCTCAAATGCTCTTCATGTTCTTCCTTAGTCTTAGAATATATCAATATATCATCAATGAAGACTACTATGAATTGATCCAAGTAAGGCCTGAATATGCTATTCATTAACTGCATAAAGGCAGCAGGGGCATTTGTTAGTCCAAAAGGCATAACAACAAATTCGTAATGGCCATACCTGCTTCGGAATGCGGTCTTGTGAATGTCATCATCCTTGATTTTTAATTGATGATATCCCGACCTGAGATCAATCTTGGAGAAATATTTGGATCCTGAAATCTGATCAAATAACTCATCGATTCTCGGCAGTGGATACTTGTTCTTGATAGTAAGATGATTCAACTGTCGATAGTCGATACACAATCTCATGGATCCATCCTTTTTCTTTACAAATAAGACTGGTGCTCCCCACGGGGAAGTACTTGGTCTAATGAACCCTTTTTGAATCAATTCCATCAATTGCTTCTTTAATTCTTTTAGTTCTGCAGGGGACATTCTATAGGGTGCCTTTGAAACAGGACCAGCACCAGGGGCTAAGTCTATGGTAAAGGCCACATCTCTTTGCGGGGGTAATCCCGGCAATTCTTCCAGAAATACGTCTGGAAATTCTCGCACTACCTGAATGTCTTCTATCTTGGTTTCTTTAGCTTCTTTAATAGTGACAAAAGCAAGGAAGGATACACATCCTTTCTTGACGAGCTTGCTTACTCGAAGAGCCGAAATAAGAGGGGATTTGCTTCGACTCTTAGGACTAGTATAAGTCAGTTCCGGAAATTCCTTGAAAACAATCTTGCTATCACGGCAATCAACCGTTGCCTGGTATTTGGATAACCAATCTGCTCCTAGTATAACATCATATTCTTTTAGATCTAAGCAGATAAGATCAATAGGAAAATTCTTTCCTCGAACCAATACCTCACAGTTTTGGTAATGATGTGTGATATCCGTCTCGTTTCCGAGAGGAGTAGACAATATTAACTTCATCCATTCTGGTTCTAGAGGTAATGGGTCAGCAAACTTCTTGGAAATAATGGAATGCGATGCACCCGTATCAAATAAGACATGTGCATATTTGGAACAAATTTTTAATGTACCTTCCACCAATCCGCCTTCTTCTTCTGGTTCGGTCTCTTGGATTGCATGAAGACGCGCGTTCCTTGTCACTGGGCGTTTACCCTCACCGTCTTGGTCATTCATTAATGGACAATCGGGAATCCGATGTTCACGACTCCCACAACGGAGACATGCTCCTAATTTCCTCCAGCATTCTTCTGTTTTGTGACCAGCCTTGTCACAATGCTTGCATACTACGTTTGAAGGTGTAGTGGTGATAGAGAAAGGCTTGGATTTCTTGAATTTCTGATCTTGAGAGGAAGAACCTCCATTATTGGGCCTCTTCTTAAAGTTGGGTTTGAAAGAACCCGAACTTGTGACTTGCTCCTTTTTGTCTTTCCCACGGATCCTATCAGATAGTTCCGTGGCATCTTCAAGCAACTGAGCTCGGCGCACTATTTCAGTATAAACTTGAATATCCATAGGCGCCAGTTGAGTAATGTAGTGGGGCCTAAGCCCATTAATAAATCTACGGGCTTTCATCTTTTCCGTGCTAATTAAATGCTTAGCATATCTAGACAGTCTAGAGAACTGTTCTTCATAATCAGCCACCGATAAAGATCTTTGCTTTAATGCGGCAAATTCGGCGGCCTTCTTTTCCTGGACCCTATCAGAGAAATATTTGGCGTTGAAATATTCAACGAATTCTCCCCATGTAACTTGAGTTGGGTCAATTGTAGCTTCAATCGACTCCCACCAGCATCTAGCATCCTTTTCTAACTGGAAAGTAGCTAATAAGACTTTGTCCTGATCCGTGCATTGCATGACACGGAATATACGTTCAATCTCCCGAACCCAATGCTCGACATCGTCTGGATCGGTCGATCCCATAAACTTCGGGGGATTCATATTCTTGAATGCTTGGTGTAAGCTTCCAGCTCGTGGAGCACCACCTTGTACTACCTGTTGTAGCACTTGGGTCATCCCTTGAAGGGTACGCTGCATGTTGCGCCATTGAGCACGTTCGGCAGCCATTATCCTACAATTACAATAGCTATGTTAGTATTATATCACTATGATCTTATAAAGGACTCATTGATCATTTAACCCTTGGTTCTACCCACTCTCACTTGGTTAAAGGTTTTGAAACCTATCTTTGGACTTGGGTTTCCTAGGAATTGAATACCTTACCCTCTGATACCACAAAGACTGTCACGCCCCGAGCGCGGAAGATACCCGGAGATGCGCGACGTGTCTATATCAATCATGTCAATCAGAGTGGTCGTGTACTCGACACAAAGACAGAGATGCGCAAAATAGCAAGATAACCCAATCCTTTATTTCATAATGGATAGACTATTACAAATCCAATACTCTGTTTAATAAAAAGGAAAAGAATACATATTTGACTCAAGAAACTATAGAAAAGACTAGACGACACTTGTAGAAGCTCTATCACTTTCACTCTTGACCATTCCCATCCGATTGACTTTCATCGTCGTCGGACTTACCTGAAAAGTAAAAAGGGACAAACGGAATGAGCGAACGCTCAGTAGGAAATTATATCTCAAGTACTAGCAAGGGGTTTAAGTAATTACATCTTTCATGAATGCAATAAAGCTATGCATGCTCGCATAAAACGACAAGATAGAGAGAATGTAATATCAAAGAAATAAGATGAACTTAATCATGAACTTCCAACAAGATGACAAGTGTATTCAAGGTATTCAAGCAAGTACGTTTAACAAGTCATGTCAAGAACTTTGGCTATCATGTATCAAGCAAGTAAATTACCCTTTTTTGGGCCACGCATTTCATGTGAAGTCAAGTACGATTCAAGTACAAGATGTGTGTGGAATGTCCAATCAAGCAAGTCAAGTACTCGGTATAATGCCAGATACCTTATCATTTTAACTCCCATGGGCACAAGTACTTTCGGGTGCTCCTCCCAGGACCAGATCGGGCCCTATATGCGCAGGCATTTATCATGTGTTTTGACATCCACTCTTGTTTATAGCCAACATAGAATTTCAATAATCAAGCTTGTAGACACGTATGACAACTTTGATAGAATAGAGTCCAAAATATGACAAAGGACATAGAATGGCGATAATAACGGTATAATCACGATATCGATAAAACTAGGTAGAACATGATTCCCTTAACTTGGGTACCATGACAAATCAGTATGGACATTCTTTATATAGAATTGAGGTCCACATGAACAATATATCAAAGGTAAGATACCCTCATTCTTATCATAGAATTGAGGTTTACAAGAATGGCATGATATGGCATGATGTCATCATCCCATTAAGAATTTCTTATGATATACTCTTTGTATAATCATAAGGGCCGGTATCCCATGTTTCTTTAGAGTGACATGGCATCAATGGTGTAATGGGTTTTTAGGGTACAACCAGCTCAGTCGGCCTTGAGGGAATCCAAGGCTACGAGGAGTCTTACGGAGGTCTCTATGACTAACTCGCTAGTCCAAAGGAACGGAATGTCCAATGGAGAGCTTGTATGTCAAGGAGAGTTGAGTGTGATCGATAAATCAACGTAAAAAGTGGGACTATACTCACGGAATGGAGAATAGTGCCGATATATATATATATATATATATATATATATATATATATATATATATATATATATAATATGAAACCATCAGTAATAGAATCAGGTTACAGTAAAATAACGACTTGAGTAAAGTCGTGTATTGAATAATTAACGCCTAACATGAGGGCGTTTACATATATTGCCAATTTGCAGAATTTTCATTATTTCATTAATTTATCAAAAACACGCCTTGCCTGGGGGCGTTTATTCAAGTTGAGATCAAAAACACGCCTTGCCTGGGGGCGTTTATTCAAAGTTGAGATCAAAAACACGCCTTGGTCAGGGTCGTTTCTTCAAGATCTGACGACTACACCAGAAGGCGTCTTATTGTTTACATATTTGACAGAATACAATTAATTTTCAGGAATTATCAAAAACGCGCCATGGGCAGGGGCGTTACTATTTAATTCTATTTTTCAGAATATTTAAATTTCAGGATTTTAACCGATACACGCCCTAGGAAGGGGCGTTACCTTTCAGATTCACGCCCTATGAGGGGGCGTTAATATGTGGAAAACGACTTTGTCCAAGTCGTTAATTCAAGTTCCTTCAGAAACTTTAAGGACAGTAACAATTTCAGGATAACAGAGGAACGAATGTAATATCATGACAGTAAAGTTAGCAGGTTGAAGACAGAGGATCATGCATTATTTTATAATCATGATTTCATAGATAATCAATTCTTAAGATGGGTGATTAACGGTTTAAAGAAATTAACGCCTGAGTACGGGGCGTTAAACATGAAATTAACGACCTGGGAAAAGTCGTTTCATGTGAATTAGCGCCCTTGACAGGGGCGTCTCTTTCAAAATATTGCAGAAAACGCATGGAAACTATAATAACTGTATGCATGACATGCTTATATATATATATATCTTGCATTAATTTCATTTGGGCTACAATAACTTGAGAAAACCTACCTTTAATGGAACGTGAAGGATGAGATAGAAGATGAGCTCTGTTGCAACGAAAATCCGCAACAGCAGCAGCAGCCGGAAGAAGAACAAATGTTCTTCAAAGATCTTCACGCTACAGAACCTGTAGAGGAAGAGAAAAAGAGGGAAGATGAAGATGTTAATAATCTTCATAGTTATAATCGACGTTTAAGGAAAAAAGATAGAAGAATATTACCTATTCTTCGATGGCAGTAGCAGAGTTTCCTGAACAAGAAGAAAACTAATTATTCTTCATATAATCTGAAGCAAGAAAAACAAAAGGGAATAAGAAGAACAGTTTGTTCTTCACGTACCGTGCAGCAGTAGTTCGTCCAAATAGATTTAGGGTTGGCCGAACATGTTTATTTATAAGACTTTGGAAGTCCTATTAGAGTTAGTGATTGTGTGAGGGTAGTATATCCCTAATAGAGTCCTTACTCTATTAGACACTTACTAGATTAGGTTAATCTTTCCCTGGATAAGCTCTGGGTTCGAACGGTTCACGAACGGAATTAACGCCTTTTGTCAGGGCGTCGATTCTTTAATTAACGCCTTGCATAAGGGCGTTTCTTAAAAAGCGTCTTGAAAAAGGGCGTTTCATGTTTTAAAACACGCCCAAGATAGGGGCGTTTCTTTTACTTACCCATTTGGTCGCGTGAGAACTGACGACCGTAGGTGTGGGCGTCCTTTCTTTATTCACGCCATGGATAGAGGCGTTTCTTTATAAATTAACGCCTTAATAAGAGGCGTTATTTTTAATTTGTTTTATTTCGTCCAATTAACCCTATTCCTTTTATATATATTACTTCTGTAATATATATGTTTTAATTCATTTCAATTATTCATTTATTAGGGTTGCTACATACAGTGAACCAGAGACTTGCAGACGCTCTAGCTCTCCAACGGTTGGGTCTTCTAGCACGAAAATTTGAGGTGAGTTAGATAAAATTAAGGAGAACATAAAGTTTCAAAGAACCAACCTGAGATGAGATCTCCTTACCATCGAATTACGTGCTCCAAAACAAGGGTTTGCGCAGGTTGAACCTGAACCCTATTTATAGAGTTTGCCTAGGGTTTGGGGATTTGATCGAACTTAGAGCCCTAAATTGGGGTAGGATCGATCCTCAAGAGTCCTAGACTAGGTTTCCATGTCAGGTAGGTTCGAATCATGGTGATTGGGATGGGAAAAATCTAAATTTTCCACGCTTCTAACACCTCCATTCACGGAGCATAGTAGCGGTCCTCTCGCGACTGCTATAGTGAAAATGCGGTCTCGCAATAGACCGTGTCTAGGCGTTAAATCTGAAAATTTCAGATTTTCTTAATATCCATCTATTTATCCTGTTAATTACCTTATTTATCCTATTTAAATCCGTAAATTGTCCCAATTACGTTTCTAGTAATGGGCTTGGGTCAAAAGGCCATAAAATTGGGTCTTTGGGCCTATTTAATTTGGGCTTAGCCCTTTGGTTAATATAGAGCTTGTAAATAGATTTAATTGATACTCAAATTTTTTTAATAGTCCATTACGCCTTTTTAAATGCTTAATAATTATATTTAATCCCAGAAAATTCTTAGAAAAATGTTCGGGCGTTACACCCTCCCCCACTTAAAAAGAATTTGGTCCCAAAATTCACTGCATGTGGTATTTAAGGAGAGTGTACTTACATTCAAATATCTTCGGAAATATTTTGCGCATAGTTTCTTCCATTTCCCATGTCGCCTCGTGTGGCCATGATTGGCTCCATTGGATTTTGACCATGGGAATAGTTTTATTCCGAAGCTGACGCACCTCTCGATCAATGATCATGATTGGCTTTTGCTCATACGTCAAGTCCTTTTGAATTTCTATGTTGTCATGACTTATAGCATGAAATGGGTCATAAACATACCTTTTGAGCATCGAGACATAGAATACATCATGAACTCCAGCTAATTGAGGGGGCAAAGCTATTCGATATGTGACCTCGCCCACCGTTTTGAGAATTTCAAAGGGGTCGATGAATCTCGGAGTGAGCTTGCCTTTAATTCCGAATCTTCGAATACCTCGACCCGGAGAAACCTTGAGAAACACATGGTCTCCTATTTAGAATTTCAGATCTCGCCTTCGACTATCAACATAAGACTTTTGTCTATCTTGAGCCATATGGAGTCTGTCTCGAATGAGTTTGACCTTCTCAGTAGTATCTCTTATAATTTCACGGCCTAGAAGTTGTCTTTCTCCAACTTCACTCCAGCATATTGGTGAGCGGTAGCTTCTTCCATATAGTGCCTCGAATGGTGCCATTTGAATGCTATCTTCGTAGCTATTGTTGTAGGCGAATTCCACTAGAGGTAGATGGTCGTGCCAACTCCCACCGAAGTCAATAACACATGCCCTGAGCATATCTTCCACCACCTGATTTCTCCTTTCAGTCTAACCATCAGTCTGTGGATGGAATGCAGTGCTGAAATTCAGTCGAGTCCCCAATGAATGCTGTAGACCCTTCCAGAATTGAGATGTCAATCTAGGGTCTCGATCGGAGATAATGGTCACTGGGACACTGTGTAGCTTGACGATCTCCTTCATATACATGGCTGCTAAAATATCCACAGACCATCGACTTTTTATAGGTAAAAAGTGTGCCGATTTAGTCAATCGGTCTATGATCACCCATATACCATCATGTCCACCTCTTGTCTTAGGTAGACCCATGATGAAATCCATCCCTATACTTTCCCACTTCCACTCGGGAATTTCTAAGGGATGTAGCTTACTAGCGGGCTTTTGGTGTTCCGCCTTAACTTGTTGACAAGTGAGGCAGCGTTATACAAAGTCCGCTATTTCTCTCTTCATGTTAGGCCACAAAAAGTTCCTTTTTAGATCTTGGTACATCTTGGTAGCACCAGGGTGAATAACATACCTTGATTTATGAGCTTCTTCCATGATCAATTTCTTAGTGTCGCCATGATCTAGTATACAGATTCAATCTTTGAATAATAACCTTCCATTGATTGAGATAGAGAACTCTGGCCTTTGATCAACATTAGCCTTGATCTCCATCAACATAGGGTCTTTTTCCTGTAAATTGACTAGATCTTCAATCAGTGTATGTTGTGACCGGATATTGGCAATAATACTCTTTTCTTCTTCTGCATCCACATCTCGATTCAAATAAGTAAAATCCTCTATAAGGTAAGTCGCACCTTTCCTGAGGCTTGCTAGAGTTGCCATTGGTCTTCTACTAAGAGCATCAGCTACAACATTTGCTTTCTCTGGATGATACTGAATAGAGAAATCGAAGTCCTTTAGGTACTCTTGCCATCTTCCTTGTCTCATGTTTAGCTCCTTTTGGGTGAAAAGGTATTTCAGACTTTTGTGGTCTGAAATTATAGTGAACTTCTCCCAATAAAGGTAATGTCGTCATATTTTCAAGGCGAATATAACAGTAGATAATTCCATATCATGGACGGGATATTTTTCTTCGTGACGCTTCAATTCCCTTGAAGCATAACAAATCACCTTGCCATGTTGCATAAGGACACACCCGAGGCCAATGCCAGATGCATCCGTATAGACTTCAAATCCACCACCTTCGATAGGTAGTGCCAAGATAGAGGCAGTGGTTAAATGTTCTTTAAGAGTTAGGAAACTCTCTTCGCAATCTTTCGACCATATAAAGGAATTTCCTTTCTAGTGAGCCTGGTCAAAGGGACATCGATTTTAGAAAATTCCTTAATGAACCGCCAATAATAACCAGCCAGACCAATGAAACTCTTAACTTCAGACACAGTCATGGGTCGTCTCCAATTCTTGACAGCTTCTACTTTCGAAGGATCCACAGCGATTCCTTCTTTAGAGATAATGTGGCCGAGGAAAGAGACCTCCTTTAGCTAAAACTCGCACTTGCTAAGCTTCGCATATAGTTGGTGTTCTCTCAAGGTTTGCAAAGCTATTCTTAAATGCCCTTCATGATCTTCCTTTGCCTTGGAATAAATATGGATGTTGTCAATGAATACGACGACAAATCGATCGAGATATGGTCGGAAAATATTGTTCATGAGTTGCATAAATGCTAAAGGGGCATTGGTTAACTCGAACGGTATCACCACGAACTCATAATGTCCATATCTACTCTGGAAAGTAGACTTGTAGATGTCTTCATCTATGATCTTCAATTGATGGTAGCCCGACCTGAGGTCGATCTTGGAGAAATATTCCGCTCCAGAAATTTGATCAAAAAACTCGTCAATATGCGGTAACGGGTATTTGTTCTTGCTAATGAGTTGATTTAGTCGTCGGTAATCGATACACAACCTGAGGGATCCATCTTTCTTTCTGACGAATAAGATAGGCGCACCCCAAGGGGATGTGTTGGGTCGAATGAAGCCCTTGTCTAGCAACTCCTGAAGTTGCCTCTTTAGTTCCTTGAGTTCCGCAGGGGACATCCTGTAAGGAGCTATTGAAACAGGTGCTGCTCCAGGAATGAGTTCAATGGATGAGTTTACTTTCCTTTCGGGCGGTAAACTAGGTAAATCAGATGGAAATACATCGGGGAACTCCTTGACAATAGGAATTTCTTTTATGAGGATTTCCTTGGACTCGGTCATAATCACGGAAGTAAGAAAAGCTTCACAACCTTACGAGATGAGTTTGCAAGCGTGAAGAGAAGAAATGATGGTAAGGTGCTTCCTATACTTGATACCAAGGAAAGAAAATCACGGGATACCTGATTTTCGGAAAGAAATTCTCCTGTTGTGTCAATTTATATATGCGTCTTGGTCAACAAGCCAATCAACACCTAGGATAGCATCGTAGCCTTCCATGTCAAGGCATACGAGGTTTACGGGAAGATTATGACCTTCAACAGTTACCTTACTGTCTGGGTAGTGGGTTGTAAGTTTGGTTCCGAAACCTTAAGGTGTTGTGATTGCTAGGTCCGATGGTAGAGGAACATGTGAAATTGATAAAGTTTTTGCAAAGGCAGTAGATATAAAAGAATGAGAGGCACCAATATCGAATAGTACGAATGCAGGATGTGAATAAATTTGAACAGTACCTTCCATTAGGCAATCATCCTTAGGCGCTTCATCATCTTCTAAAATAGCATTAAGACGAGCATGCCATCTGCGTCCACCGTTAGAAGTTTGCTCCTTCATGAGGGGACAATCTGACATGCGGTGTTCCCAACTTCCACATCGTAAGCAAGCGCCAACGCGCTTTCAGCATTTCTCAGCCGAGCGGCCAAATTTCGCACAGAATGAGCAAGCCGTTGTGACTTGCGTTTCTTCCTCCTTTACCTTCTTGTTCTTGTGATTATTCCTTCCATTCCCATTACGGGACCTCTTCTTGTTATCATGAGAGTTGTAAGTGTTGCTGAATCTTTCTTGCTTTCGTCCGTGTTTGTCAAACTTGCGGCTTCATTTCTCGCTCTTACCTTTGTACTTTTCTGCCTTCTCTAAGGTCCTTTCGCATAGATGCGCCCGTTGGACCATCTCCATATATGTACGGATATTCTGAGGCCCAAGTTGTTGAATGAAGTCGGGCCTTAAACCGTCCATAAATCGGTTAGCCTTCAAGATATCCATGCCCACCAAGTGTGGGGCATAAGGGGCTAGATGAGAGAATTGTAGTTCATATTCTTCCATCCGCATCCTTTCGCTCCTTAACATGCTCGGAGAAGTACTTTTCTCGGAAGAGTGTAAGAAACTCATCCCATGTAGGCTGGGAATTTTGAAGTTGTGCCGAGGTGGCCTTCCACCAAGTACGCACATCTTTGTTTAGCTAGAAAGTGGCAAGACGGACCTTCTCCTAGTCGGTGCATTGCATGACGTCGAATATATGGTTCATCTCATCAATCCAATTCTCTGCCTCGTCTGGGTTGGAGGATCCAGAGAATCGCGGAGGATTCATACTCCAGAAATTCCCATGCCAGTTACCCGTGCCAGCCCTCGTGCCAGCTTGGGCCACAGTTTGTAGGGCCTGGGTAAGACCCGCAACTGTTTGTTGCATTGCTTCCCAGTTAGCACGATTTGCGGCACGTTCAGCGGCCATTGTAAAAGTGAAGTGCTTGAGTAAAAAAATAAGGAATTAATTCTACGAAATTGATAAAAGTTAACCTAGAAATAATTTCAAATTAACTATCTCATCTCGGGTTCTACCCAATCTCACAAGGGTTGAAGATTTCTTTCCTAGTTCATAGGTGTGGGTCCTTAATCCTTGGTCATAGCCTATGACATGATATTTTCCTAGGATTTATTTATGCCTAGGCTCTGATACCACTTTAGCTATCATGCCCGAGATTATGTAGCAGAAACCAATCGGGAACGTGAATAGCCGGCTAGTGTGCCGCAAGCGAGCAATATAATCAGAGTGCTAACACATCCACATAAAAGAATGAATGCATAATAATTGGATAAAGCCTTTTATTTTATTTAATAATAATCAAAGTTTACAATAGAGACTAAGACTTGACTCCTTGACACACTTGACTAATAAAAAGGGAAAATTACATCATGACTCTTGACTATCAACTAATGACAATCTAAGCCTTCGCTCCTTCTTTATTCGCTCTCGGATCCATCACTGGAATAGTCCGAATCTGACCCGCTGGAATGTCCTGAAAAGATTGGAAAAGAAATAGGGAATGAGCACACTTGCCCAGTAGGTATCTTTGTATTAACATGAAGGCAATGTTTAAGTAATTAACATTTTAACTCTAGAAAAGAAGAATAATGCATACGATGAAACATGCGAACAAAATGAAAGTAACAACGCCAGTAACAAGATATGACTATGAAGATATGAGATTTCATATATAGATTGAGAGGATAATCAATCAAGAATGTATAGTGGCCTTTCATGTAACAAGAATGTACTAGCATGTATCCAGAATATACGTTTCATAACCATGAAGGTCATGCACTAGAAAGTCATGTAACAAGAATGTAATAATTTCATGTAGAGCCTCGTGGTTTTCACTCGTCTAAAAAAAGTACTACCAACGCAATGCGACGCTAGTGTTCATCATCCCAATACATAAAAGACAATCTTAGACATAGATTTATATTGGATATCTTTGTCGATGCCGTACTGACGAACCCATCAAACTCCTCTACTCGGAGCAGGCTTGTCCTCGAACCGACGATCCCATCAGGACCCAGTATGTCTACCCCCCACTGAGCAAATGGGCGAGGCTCCATCAGGGCATGCAGTTGTGTTGCTGGCCGGTGATGTAAGTTGGAGAACTTCTGGCATTGAGGGAACCTTCGGACGTAGTCGAGGCAATCTTGTTGCAATGTCGGCCACCAGTACCCTTGCCGAATGAGAGTCTGTATGAGTGCTTGCCCTCCCCACATGACTACCGCAGAGCCCCTCATGCACTTTTTATACTGCTTGCTTGGCTTCCGTGGGGAATAGGCACTTCAGCAACACGGTTGAAAGCGAGCACCCAAACAGGCCGCCATTAATGACCTTGAAGTGTGCCGCACATGCTCGCGTGCGGCGGGCTTCGACACGGTCATTGGGGAGTTGCTGTCGTAGAAGAAAATCTAAGAGTGGTTCCATCCACGAGGGTTCATAGTCTATGCCGTTCACCTGGGGTGTTGGTTCTTCTTTGCTTGTGTTGAGTAGTGGACAGCGGATCTAGAGGGGAGGGGTGAATAGATCTGTCCCTCTTTTCACAATGCAACCCTGTATATAGCTAGTTAAAAATAATTGCAGAAGAATACAACTAGCTTAGCGATGTATAAAACGATTTGCTTAGAAATATGATTTCACAATATAGATATTGAAACTAAGCATGCATCTAAAATAAATCAATCACACAATCAAACCACAACACAACGGATTTTAAGGTGGTTCGGACTGAATCTGATAGGTTATGTGTCATATGCACAGCATCAACATGATTGTTTCTTTGCTTGTTCTTCACATGAACATACCTTTTAACTTTTTCATCTTGTTTCTGAAGGTCATTTTGTTTCTATTTTTTCTGAACAATGGGGTGTTTCACTTGTGAAGTGGTGGCTACACTAGGAGCTTTGACATGGATTGTAACAGCATTTGATTCTTTTACAAAGGATGTCATTAGTTTATTTTCAAATGATTTCTTATTAATTGGCTTGTAGCCGATCCCTTCTTTTTGAAGATTTGCCTTGACTCCTAACAACCTATTCAAGTTTTCTTGACTATCAACAAACCTAGACAAAGAGTTCCTCAAGTCTTGGATTTCATATTCTAGAGAGGCAATGTGTAACTCATAACTGGCAATCTCTTGCTCACTGCAATTCACACATTCACTTAGCACCTTGTAAGCAGTTTTATATTTCTCAACTTCCTGTTCCAGATTGCTCAGTTTATCAGACTCTTCTATGTGAACAGACTTTCCTCTTTCTAATGCTAGAAGTCTTTCAGACATAGCAGAGTTCAGCTGGTTTAACTTTTCATTTTCCTTAGACAGAGCATCATTTTGAATTAACTCATCAAGAAGAATCTGGTCATCATGTGATATTTTTGGATTATCTAAAATTTTAGACTCTCTTTGCATATTTTCAATGTCTTTCTGAAGCTTTATGTTCACAGACTTTATCACATCATATTTTTCAGCTATCAGACTCTTCTCGACTTCAAGTTTTCTGAATTTTTCTTCATGGTCAGTAATCTCATTTGTAAGTTCTTGATTTTCAATTTTCAACAACCCAATTTGGTCTTTAAGCATTTGAATATCAGAAAAGCACGCATCATGAGATTGTTTCAACTCTAGACATTTTTCACAAGAAGAGCTTGAACTTTCTAACCCAGTACCCTTTTTCAATTTTTTATACTATTTTCTTAACCTCTCATGTGACTCTAATAAATCAGCATATGCATTCTCCCAATCATCTAAAGTATAGTTCTCAAAAGGGTTTACCTCATCATCGTTCTCTTCTTCATCTTGGATGCCACTTTGATTACTTCCGTTAGCCATCATGCAGCTGTCCTCATTTAACCTGTGAGCTAGCTTCAGCACATCCAGAATGTCCTTAGTAGACTTGCAATCATGAAGGCAAGAATGTAAGGCTTTGTCAGTAGCTGCTTTCATCAGATTCATAGCTTTCTAATTTTCTCCATCCTTTGATCTATGACTGTCGGTCCATTTGGACACTTTCTTTGGTAATCTATGAGGACCTTGTGAAATTAACTTCCACAGATCAGGATTAACTGATATAGCATATTTGCGCAGACTGACAAACCACACATTAAAATTAGAGCCGTTGAAAACCGGTGGATCACCCATGGAAACAGATCATATTAATGCAACATGAATAATGATGCACCAAAAGCGAGATAGCACCGAAGACTGCAATATCGGATCTGCAGGTCGCTGGACCTTCTATGCAGACACCTGCTCTGATACCAATTGATAGGTTCGGTGCGGTGGATTCAGAGGGGGGTGAATGAATCCCACCCTTAAAAAATTTTGCTCAAAAAATTTTGCGGAATTAAAAACTCAGAGGGCTTAATCAATTGAGCAAATATGTATAGCGCGCCTAAACATTCATCTAGCGGAAGCAAAGGAAAGCAATCAACCCACTGCATAGATGATTTTTTAGGTGGTTCGGTCCACAGACCTACGTCCACCCCTCACTCCAAATCGGAGTGAGGCTTCCACTAGCAAAAGCTAGAACCGAAGACTCAATCTGCAAACAAATGCTGCCTAACAGCTTGACCAGGGGAACAACCTCCCCTCTTCCTCCAGACCGGAGGGAAACCACTAGTGACTACCCGTCACTAGCAACCAGAGATCGAAATCTCTCTTCCTCCACCCAGGAGGGAAACCACAAGTGACACCCAGCCACTTGCTACCAGAGACCGAAGTCTCTCTTCCTCCACCCAGGAGGGAACCCACAAGTGACACCCAGCCACTTGCAACCAGAGACACAAAGTCTCCCTTCTCCTAAGTCCACAGGAGGAACCCGACCTCAAACCAGAGAATCAGAAGAACAACGGTGAACAGATAAAAGGAAAAACAAGAAATAATAAAAATCACAGCGACTGAAAGCTGGAAAATGAAATGCACAATGTAGCTCTCGCAGGAGCAAATCTGGTTTGGATCTGATCCAAATACCATAAGAACAAATCTTCAATGAAGGCTTCAGTTCTCTCCTCGAGCTCTCTATCTTTCTCTTTCTTTCTTCCTCTTCTTTCTTATTTTCTCTGCTTCTCTTTTTCTTTCTCTCACTGTCTACTCTTCTCTTTCTTTTTCTCTCGATCCTCACGAGCTCTCTCTCTCTCTCTCCTTTTCTTCTGCAACTTGTTTCTTCTCCTCTCTGCTTCTCTTTTCTTCTTGCTCTCTTCACACTGGATCGTGCAGGCTCTAATTCACTCTCTGCTTCTGCCCCTTCTGCTTCGATCAGTTCTTCTTCAGGGGAAGAGGCTTCATATATATAGTAGCAGCAGGAAGGTGGGCGTGTGTCCGCCACAGTTCTCGCCCTAACACCTTGCATGCGTGGCAGCATTTCAGCCTGCAGGATGACACGTGTCACGATCCTAGCTTCTTGGATCACGTGCCCTTCTCAATTTCCTCTCAAAGGATATACTTGCCACCTGAAGTGTGTACAGACTTCACCGAAGAGTGTTCAGACTTTGGGGATGTAATGTAGACTGCATTTAACAAAGTGTGTACATTAGAACTGGATGCACGAAGTTACTGATGCATCTTTATACAGACTGCAACGAACCCTGCACATACTTCATTCATGCAAGCAAGACAGTGCACAAAGAACACGGGCTGTACTGACTTGGTCAAGTGAACCAATGGAGGTTGTACAGACTGATCCAGCATATAGGAAAATATGAACATCGAGATTGAATACACAGACATGCCTTTACGAATGTACAGACTTTGTATCTAATGCGCAGAGCCATGTACAGACTTTGCAATGCCTAGTGTTAAAGCATGACAGCACAATGCACAAACAATGCATATGCATGACACTACCCTCTGTATGCAGCAGAACATGTAGACTTGAATGCATGGTGGCGAATGTACAAACTTTGTCTTGAGATGTGTACAGATGCATAAGGAAGAAGTATGCAATGTACAGACTTGGAAATGCTTGAAGCACATGATGCAATGTACAGACTTGGAAATGCTGAGTGAGACGGATGGATGTACAGACTTGGGCTGTACAGAATTCAACTCAAATATGCATAGAGACACTAAGTGAGATAGATGGATGTACAGACTTGGGCTATACAGACTTCAAATCAAATATGCATAGAGACGCTAAGTGAGACAGATGGATGTATAAACTTGGGCTGTACAGACTTCAAATCAAATATGTATAGAGACGCTAAGTGAGACGGTGGATGTACAGACTTGCTGTGTGTAATGCATGCGATGTATAGACTTGATAGCATGAGACGCTGAGTGAGACTGACCGATGTACAGACTTTGAAAGACGATGCATACACAAGCCAACGATGTATAGACTTTGCCAATGTACAGACTTTATGTTCAATATGCAGACGTTGTACAGACTTGCTAAGTCTGGAGATAAGCATGAACGCACAATGCATAGACTATGCGTGTGCATGAATGGACTATGAGTACATGACATTGCGTTACGTCTGTATGCAACAGAGTGTATGGACTTTATATGCATGGACACTATGTAAAGACTTTGCGTGCAAGACACTGAATATGCAAGAGCGATGTTCATACGAGTGCACAGACTATATGCTCAATGCAATCGTGCTATGGCATGCAGCTATTGTTAATGCACCGAGGTCATATGACAGATGAACACTTAAAGCAAATGATGCATAGACCTTGAACCATGACTCATAGTATGTCATTATCAAAACCAGGGTTCCTTCATCAATTTTTCATTCTGTTTTTTATGCATATGGATATCAGACAAACATGCATCACGAGATTGCTTCATATTTGAACCATTTTGAAAACTCCAAAAGGATGATTCAGTAGATTTAGGCAGGGGGAGTGTGTTGCCTCTGCACCATAATTGTGTCCCTACATTGTGCTTTAGAAGTGGTCACTACATATGCATGCATATAGTTAACTGCACTGGATTTATTTTGGAAAATTCAAAAACATGTGATTTTCTGTGCATATAGACAGGGGGAGCAAAATGCCTTTGTGATTCCAAATCTGTCTAGTCAACCGAAGCTCTCTAATTCAGATTGTCGTGTCTGGACATCAATGCATTTAGATAGGGGGAGTGTTTCATGCATATTTGGCTTCTTGTGCCATGATAAATTCTGATTGATTGGATATTCATCTGTTTCCTTACTGACAAACTCGGTTGACCTGAAGTGGTCACTTTTTCAACCGATACTCCTCCTGAACAGCCACATTTTCACTCATTCATCAGCTTGTGCTCTTCCTGCGTCATATACCATCAATTTGTATCATTGATACTTTCGCTGTTTCTGAAAGCTTTCTTGATGTAGCTGCAATTGAGAAGATCTCAAATTGTATACCTTGCTCATAAATCTAAATAATTACTTCAATAAGGAATCTTCTATTATACAGATTTATGAATATTAGAAAGATCAAAATGGTTTACATTTAATGTATCCGGTTAGGTTGGCTAAATGTCCTGAAAAATATCTGAATCAACTTTAATAAACCTTAACCAATTGATTCATGTTAAGTCTAGTTAAATCTTCTATAATCTGAAAATATGGATATCATGACTTTATTTGGATGAAATATATGAAATCTGTATTGTTTTTAAACATATGAACTTCCTGAAAATGTCTAAGGGTCAAATCTGTTGAATCTTGCATGAGCAATGACTTTCATCACTGAGAAACACATGTCCAAAGGACTGTGTCATGAGGTGTCTTCGTTAACTCTACCTAAAATTAATTGAAAAACAGGCAGAGCAATGGCTGACACACAGAGAAACATATCTCACTCATCAAAGAAATGAGAAAAGACATGTCATGAGGTGAACAGTCAACTATGTTAATTATAAAGCATGACTGTTAGTCACACTAAGTGCTTAGGGATATTGACGTCTGATCAACGTATATCCTCTAGTTACAAGGTGTGCACTGAACTTGAGTGCTCTTGAAATTTGTAGCATGAAAATTCTTGTTGAACAAATTACAATATTTGAAAAAGAATGCAAAGGATAATCTGCTATAACCCTTGATATGATCAAATGGTTTCATGCATGTTTAAACTCAATACTTAAGAGTGTATTTCTTAAAGAAGTCATTGAAATTGATTGAGTAAGATGGAGGGAGATTAATCAAGATGTACATATGAGTTTTTGGTTCATTTGTTATTAAATCTTGATTTCAGATATGAGTATAGAATTTTTTGTCGAACCTGGTATACATCATCTTTAAACCATGGAGTTCAATAAAGTTTATTCATAAATCTTTATAATGGGAGACTCGCTAGAAAATTCGTTAGATTTATGAAATTGGTATACTCTTTGGAAATCTTGCTAAATGTGTTTAACTTTCACTTCTATTGAAAACATTCTGACTATGCTTAGTTCTTCTGCTCTCATTTGATCTCAGTATTTGACTGTGTTACATCTGACTATCTGTGATCTACTTCAATTGATCTCAGTATTTGTCAAATCTACATGCCTTGTGGTCTCCTTCTCATCCACCTCATAAGACTCCATCTATTCAGGGGGAGCTTCCTTGTCATATGAATCATGCTACATAGAAATTCTTAAAGGGGGAGAATTGTGTGCTTGCATTCATCTATTTAGGGGGAGTTCTTGCATTTCTTGTTGCATCTGCATCTCTGCATTCATACCTCCCCATGGTTCTTTTCGATAATAACAAAGGGGGAGAAATTGGTATGAGTCATAGATATGTTTGTCTGAAGAAATGATGAAATAAAATGGTTGTGTGAATAAGCACACATGACTCATAGTATTGTCATAATCAAAAACGGGGAGAATGTTGGAACCCTGGCTTTGATAATGACATACTATGAGTCATGGTTTAAGGTCTATGCATCATTTGCTTTAAGTGTTCATCTGTCATATGACCTCAGTGCATTAACAGTAGCTGCATGCCATAGCATGATTGCATTGAGCATATAGTCTGTGCACTCGTCTGTACATCGCTCTTGCATATTCAGTGTCTTGCACGCAAAGTCTTTACATAGTGTCCATGCATATAAAGTCTATACACTCTGTTGCATACAGACGTAAGGCAATGTTATGTACTCATAGTCCATTCATGCACACGCATAGTCTGTGCATTGTGCGTTCATGCTTATCTCTAGACTTAGCAAGTCTGTACAACGTCTGCATATTGAACATAAAGTCTGTACATTGGCAAAGTCTGTACATCGTTGGCTTGTGCATGCATCGTCTTTCAAAGTCTATACATCGGTCAGTCTCACTCAGCGTCTCATGCTATCAAGTCTATACATCGCATGCATTACACACAGCAAGACATCCACCGTCTCACTTGTTGTGCCCCTTGTGCTTTGTTGATGATGTGATGTTTTAATGATAGCAACATGAATAAGTCACCACATTGTCTTGAATATGTCTGACCTTTTCTGTGGGAAATTGCATAAGTGTGCCATGTCTGAATTGTGAAGAATGCATGCATGCGTATGCTTGAGTCATGCTGTGATATATTGATTTCTGTTCTGTGCATTGCTTCTCTGCTGATATGTTCATACATTGTCTTAGGCTAAGTCTATACAGACTTTAGCGTCTCATTTAGCGTCTAAGGCTAAGTCCACACATTGGCTAAGTGTGTACATCGCTTACAATTCTTGAGATCAAGTCCATACGTT
Organism: Amorphophallus konjac; assembly: GCA_022559845.1. NCBI lineage: Eukaryota > Viridiplantae > Streptophyta > Magnoliopsida > Alismatales > Araceae > Amorphophallus > Amorphophallus konjac. The sequence goes on along the minus strand of CM040124.1, from coordinate 284,721,014 downwards.
GCACTGTTTCTTCAAGTCCATATAGTGGCAAAGTCTGGACACTGTGCTTTGAAGTTCACCAAGTCCATACATCGTGAATGTCTATACACTCCTCTTGGCCTTAGCATCTATTTTGAAGTCCATACATTGGTCTTCAGTTCTAGTCTGTACAGCGTTACGTTATCTTTGGAAAGTCTGTACAGCGTGAAGTCTGCACATTGGTCTTCGAATTCAAAGTCTGTACATTGGGTTTTTCACATGAAGTATGTACAACCGTTCACTGTTGAAGTCCATACACTGGTCGGTGGAATTTGAAGTCTGTACACTGACTCGTTTTATTTCCTCAGATGTCTATACATTTGCCTCCATGATTCTAAGTCTATACATTCACTGCAGAGATCTCTGTCAAGTCTATACATCGACTGTCTTGCTTGAGCTTAAGTCTATACCGAGTCAGCATCTCGTTGACTGTCTCTTGTTGTGTCCTCATGTTATTTTTGTGTTTGAGTCTTCATGTTATTTCTATCTTCGCGTTGATTTTACTTCGTGCATTCTTCTCTAAATTCAAGCTTTAAGTGTCTCAAGTCGAGTCTGACTGTGTTGTCTCCATGTCGTCCTTAGTTCGAGTCGTTTCTTTGTTATTTCTATCTTTGTGTTACTTTTCCTAGACCTCGTGTCTTTCTTGTTTTGTAACCACACTTCGTGTCAACGTCTGTGTTCGTCTTCGAGTTATTTTCAGTCCATGTTGTTTTCGTGTCGTTTTCATCTTCGAGTCGTTCGTACGTTCGAACAACTTAGTACTCGAGTTGTTTTTCATGTGTATTCAAGTCTTTTTAGTAAAGTGTCGTTTCACCTCGTGCCGTTCTCTTTGCTGTTTGTTATGTCGTGTTATTTTTGTATTCATGTCTTCGTGTTACTTTTGTATTCGTGTCTTCGTGTTATTCTTGTGTTTATGTCCTCGTGATTGTTTATTTCTATCTTCGTCCTGGTTCCTTCTGATCGCATGTCTGTCTACCTTTTTCACTCCGTGAGACTTCCTTCTGACCTCGTGCTGTTCTCTTCAGACTTCGTGTCGTTTTCTTTGAGGTGTTAGCTTTATTATTATGTATCTCGTGTCGTTTTCTTCGTAGTGTTTGTTTTGTTACAGTGATACTTCGTGTCATTTTCTTTGTGGTGTTAGCTTTATTATTATGTATCTCGTGTCGTTCTCTTCGTAGTGTTTGTTTTGTTACAGTGATACTTCGTGTCGTTTTCTTTGTGGTGTTAGCTTTATTATTATATATCTCATGTCGTTCTCTTCGTAGTGTTTGTTTTGTTACAGTAATACTTCGTGTCGTTCTCTTTTTACCTCGTACTGTTTGCATCTGACCTCGTGTCATTCTCTCCTTGTCTCGTACTATAATAATCTTGTGTATCTCGTGTCGTTCTCAGTAAAGTGCATCTCGTATTGCTATCACATACCTCATGCAGTTTTAGTTCTTGTGGCCCTCAGTGTTAATGGTTTTTATCTCCTTGCAGGTCCGAGGAAGAACATACACCGGTGTCTGGGCTGCACGTGATCCGATACTAAAGGAACCAATGCTATAAGGGCACGTGGCAAGAAGGTTCTGGATGAAGCGTGGGAGGCACACGCGTTCTGCACCTTACCCACCTGCTGCGGCTGGTATATAATGGAGCCTTCGTCTTCAGATGAAGGTTGATCGAAGCAGAAGCCTGAAGAGCAGAAAGCCCTTCGATCCAGAAAAAGAGAAAAAGAAGGAAAAGAGAGGAAGAAGAGATAGAAGAGAGAAGCCGTGAAGAGAGAGCAGTGAATGAGAGATTAGGAGAGTAGAAGAGAAAGAAAGAGAGATAGAGACTTGGAGAGTAGAAGAGAAAGAAAGAGAGATAGAGAGTGAGAGATTTGGAGAGTAGAAGAGAAAGAAAGAGAGAAAGAGAGTGAGCGAGAGAGCTCATGGAGAAGAAGGAAGAAGCTGCTTGAAGATCTGTCTTCACTGGACCGTGGATCAGATCCAGGCCAGTCAGCTCCGTTGAGAGCCACATTGTGCATTTCGTTTTACAGCTTTCTAATTGCTGTGTTATTTTCCTTTATTATTTTTCTTTGTTTTCTGATTATCTTTGTTCTTCCGATTGCCCTGTTGGGGATCGGGGTCCTCCTGTTGGTTCAGGAGAAGGGAGATCTGATCTCCGGGTTGCAAGTGACAGGTTGTCACTTGTGGGTTCCCTCTGGTTAGAGGAAGGGAGGCTAGTCCTCCGGTTCTGGGCTTGTGGTTGCAAGTCCAGTGGTCCCTCCTAGTCTGGAGGAAGAAAGGTCTTCAACCTCTAGTTTCCAAGTGGCTGGGAGTCACTTGGGTGTCCCTCCGGTTGGGAGGAAGAGGGGAGGATGTTCCCCTGGTCAAGCTGTGTGGCAGCAACTGTTTGTAGACTGAGTCTGCTTGGTTCTAGCGTTTGCTAGTGAAGCCTCACTCCGGTTGGGAGTGAGGGGTGGATGTAGGTCTGGAGGACCGAACCACCTTAAAATCTTTGAGTAGTGGTTTGCTTGTAGTGTGTTCTTCCATATCTCCTACCACCCTTCACAGATTGTCTTGAGATTTCTTATTCTCATTTGTGCTGCTTCCGCTAGTTGGTTATTTGGGGGCCAGTTACATATTTGCTCTTTTGTTTAAAAGGTTTTTGAACTGGTTCATCAGATTGCTTGATTTGCTTCCGCTAGATGCTTGGATAGGCACGCTCCAAGTATTTGTATTTGAGTTGAATCAAATTGGTTCTATTCTGTGTCTATCTCTAGCTTCCAAGTTTTTATTTGGCCTTTATACATAGAAGGATACATTCACCCCCCTCTGTATCCGGGCCTAGCACCCTAACATCACTTAGCATCTCTATGCATATTTGATTTGAAGTCTGTACAGCCCAAGTCTGTACATCCATCCGTCATATTTGATTTGAAGTCTGTACAACCCAAGTCTGTACATCCATCCGTCTCACTTAGTGTCTCTATGCATATTTGAGTTGAAGTCTGTACAGCCCAAGTCTGTACATCCATCCGTCTCACTCAGCATTTCCAAGTCTGTACATTGCATCATGTGCTTCAAGCATTTCCAAGTCTGTACATTGCATACTTCTTCCTAATGCATCTGTACACATCTCAAGATAAAGTTTGTACATTCGCCACCATGCATTCAAGTCTACATGTTCTGCTGCATACAGAGGGTAGTGTCATGCATACACATTATTTGTGCATTGTGCTGTCATGCTTTAACACTAGGCATTGCAATGTCTGTACATGGCTCTGCGCATTAGATACAAAGTCTATACATTCGTAAAGGCATGTCTGTGTACTCAATCTCGATGTTCATACTTTCCTATATGCTGCATCAGTCTGTACAACCTCCATTGGTTCACTTGACCAAGTCAGTACAGCCCATGTTCTTTATGCACTGTCTTGCTTGCATGAATGAAGTCTGCGCAGGGTTTGTTGCAGTCTATATAAAGATGCATCAGTAAGTTCGTGCATCCAGTTCTAATGTACACACTTTGTTAAATTCAGTCTACATTACATCCCAAAAGTCTGAACACTCTTCGGTGAAGTCTGTACACACTTCAGCTGGCAAGTATATCCTTTGAGAGGAAATTGAGAAGGGCACGTGATCCAAGAAGCTAGGATCGTGACATGTGTTATCCTGTAGGCTGAAATGCTGCCACGCAGCCAAGGTGTTAGGGCGGGAACTATGGAGGACACACGCCCACCTTCCTGCTGCTGCTATATATATGAAGCCTCTTCCCCTGAAGAAGAACTGATCGAAGCAGAAGGGGCAGAAGCAGAGAGTGAATTAGAGCCTGCACGATCCAGTGTGAAGAGAGCAAGAAGAAAAGAGAAGCAGAGAGGAGAAGAAAGAAGTTGCAGAAGAAAAGGAGAGAGAGAGAGAGCTCGTGAGGATCAAGAGAAAAAGAAAGAGAAGAGTAGACAGTGAGAGAAAGAAAAAGAGAAGCAGAGAAAAGAAGAAAGATGAGGAAGAAAGAAAGAGAAAGATAGAGAGCTCGAGGAGAGAACTGAAGCCTTCATTGAAGATTTGTTCTTCTGGTATTTAGATCAGATCCAAACCAGATTTGCTCCTGCGAGAGCTACATTGTGCATATCATTTTCCAGCTTTTAGTCGCTGTGATTTTTATTGTTTCTTGTTTTTCCTTTTATCTGTTCACCGTTGTTCTTTCGATTCTCTGGTTTGAGGTCGGGTTCCTCCTGTGGACTCAGGAGAAGGGAGACTTTGTGTCTCCGGTTGTAAGTGGCTGGGTGTCACTTGTGGGTTCTCTCCTGGGTGGAGGAAGAGAGACTTCGGTCTCTGGTTGCAAGTGGCTGGGTGTCACTTGTGGTTTCCCTCCTGGGTGGAGGAAGAGAGATTTCGATCTCTGGTTGCTAGTGACGGGTAGTCACTAGTGGTTTCCCTCCGGTCTTGAGGAAGAGGGGAGGTTGTTCCCCAGGTCAAGCTGTTAGGCAGCATTTGTTTGCAGACTGAGTCTGCGGTTCTAACTTTTGCTAGTGGAAGCCTCACTCCGGTTTGGAGTGAGGGGTGGACGTAGGTCTGTGGACCGAACAACTTAAAAAATCATCTGTGCAGTGGGTTGATTGCTTTCCTTTGCTTCCGCTAGATGAATGTTTAAGCGCGCTATACATATTTGCTCAATTGATTAAGCCATCTGAGTTTTTAATTCCGTAATATTTTTTGAGCGAAATTTTTTAAGGGTGGGATTCATTCACCCCCCTCTGAATCCACCGCACCGAACCTATCAAATCCCCAATCCTACGTCGACCCCTCACCAAATCCGGTGAGGCTCCACTAGTGCCATGCACTGAACCGTAAATCGGAAAGACCACCGATTGCCTTCCTACTAACCACCGGTAGGGACGTCAACACCGCAGATCGGACAACTTCTGATTGCCTTCCTACTAACCACCGGTAGAGACGATCTTCAGTTTCAATTGTTTGAATGAAATGAGAAGAGAACAAATACGAAATCACTCAAACAAGATATAGAATATGCTCAAAGTAGAAAGATCTTGTCTGAGTTGCAGGAGCTTGAATATGATGCTTCGATGGTGTCTTCTTCCTTGAGAGATGATCTTCCTTGAGTTGATAAAGAAGACTATGGATGTAGCTTTGATCTTCCTTTTGATCTCCTTGAGTTGATGAAGAGTTTGATGCAGTTTAGATCACCCTTGAGAGCCTTGATTGCTTCTTACTTCCTTGGAGGTTGAGATAGCTTCAGATCTAGGCTTGAATCCCTTGTAATGGATGAAGATCTTTTCACGAAGTACTGTTCACGGCTACAGTATCATCTCCCTTGAACAGCCTCCACAGGCCTCCCTTGATCTCCTTTGATCCAAATGAAGCATTAGGGTTTCTAACCCTCTTTGTGTTGGTTTTATAGACTTTGAATGGTCCTTGTACATCCCCCAGACCAGATCCACAAATCATGGGAGATTAGGTGACTTTGGGGTTAAACAAATACAAGGAAAGGGGCTCTTCTCGAAGTTGAAAACAAAGTCAACATTGAAGGCTCGGGGCAGGCGGTCGACCTGCAGCTTCTGGCGGTCCCTGGAAATTCTGGTCGATCGCTACTGGGCTGGCGGTCGACCGCTACTGAAAGAGTTGCAATCTGGGGGTTGCTGGCTGGGGCGGTCGACCGCCCCTGTGCTGGCGGTCGACCGCCAGCTGGGCAGACCCCGGGCTTTCCCGGGTCAGTCGTTAAGTGCTTTAGCTCCATCGCTTGACTCCTTTAGCAGCCCGTTCATGTTTGTGGCATCACCCTTGATAGTCTTGAAGATTTCTGAAGATTTTTGTTGATTATCCCCACGACCTGACCGGGCAGGTCGATCCCCGCGACCTGACCGCGCAGGTCGATCCGCGTGCGAGGGCGCAACATTGAGCTTTCACATTTGCCATCTCCACTTCATTCCTTGGCAATTTATTGGCATATCTGTCATGAAAAAAACATCACGTATGTCAGTCATATGAGAGTTAAAACAATAATGACTTATAGTGTTTAGCTATTATCAAAACCAAGAATATCCAATAACTCAAATGACCACAAGACGATGTCGAATGACCCAAACCACAGGAAGACTCAAATGATCACAGGGGCACAACAGCTTGGTGCTGACAGTTCTTCTATCAAGATGGCTCTTGAATTGAAGACAGTTGTGGAGGATGCCAAGCGGGATAGGGCATCTGCTCGGACGTTCTCCTCCCTCGGAATGTGCACCATCTCGAAGTGGGAGAACCCCACGGCTACCGTTTTGGCCTTCTCAAGGTACTTGATCATCGCCGACTCTTGTGCTTCGAATTCTCCCTTGACTTGGTTAGCGACGAGCATGGAATCACTGTAGGCTCGAATGTTGGTCACCCCTAAGTGCTTTGCCATTCGTAGACCCGAAAGCAATGCTTCATATTCGGCCACATTATTACTGGTCAAAAAGTTGAAGCAGAGGGCATATTGTAGCTCTACCCCCTCTGGCGATAGCAGAACTAATCTTGCTTCGTTGCCAGCAGCGCATGATGAACTGTTGACGTAGAGCTCCCATACGGGTCCCGAAGATTGTTCGGGGGAGTCCTCCTCGGGTAGCGTACACTCGACGATAAAGTCAGCGAGGGCCTGGGCTTTTATCGCAGTTCTTGGGTAGAATCTGACGTCAAATTTGCCCAACTCTATGGCCCACTTGATCAGTCTCCCCGAGGCGTCTAGATTTTGGAGAATTTGATGCAAGGGCTGATCGGTGAGAATGGCGATCGAATGTGCCAGAAAATATGGTCGCAACTTACGCGTGGCTGTGATCATGGCTAGAGTGAAGTTTTTAGTTCACGAATACTGAAACTCTAGCCCTTGTAATGCTCGGCTCACATAGTAGATGGGCTTCATGACATTGCTTTCCTTTCGTGTGAGCACAGTGCTCAACGTGCTCGGGGTCACCGACAGATATAGGAGCAACTGCTCTGCCTTCTGTTGCTTGGAGAGCACGGGAGGGGACGCCAGATATCGTTTCAGCTCTTCGAACACCTACTCGCATTCTTTGTCCCATTCGATTTGCCCTTTCTTCTCCGGTGCCTTGTTCACTTGCTTGATGAGTCGGAAGAACGGTAGGCATCTTTCCACTGCTCGGGACAGGAATCGAGTCAGGGCGGCGACGCGGCCGGTAAGGCATTGCACGTCCCTCACCCGCATCGGTCGTTTCATCTCCAACACTGCTCAGATTTGGTCAGGATTCGCCTCGATCCCTTGATGGGTCACGAGGAATCTGAGGAATTTTCCCGACTTAACCCCAAATGCGCACTTGTTCGGGTTGAGCTTCATGTTGTACTTTCGGAGTGTTGCGAACGTCTCTGCCAGGTCTTCCAAGTGTTTGGTCACATTGAAGCTTTTGACGAGCATGCCGTCTTTATAAACTTCCATATTACGACAGATCTATGCGTCAAACATATGGTTGACCAGGCGTTGATATGTGGCCCCTACGTTTTTCAACCCAAATGGCATGCGGGTGTAGCAGTATAGGCCGTTATCTATGATAAAAGTTGTCTTGTCTTGGTTGGGTTCATGCATGCTAATCTAGTGGTATCCGGGGTAAGCATCGAGAAAGATCAGCATCTCGTGCCTGGCCATGGCATTGACCAGTTGGTCGATTCGTGGCATGGGGAAGTTGTCCTTGGGTGTAGCTTTGTTAAGGTCGGTGTAGTATATGCACATCCGCCACTTCCCATTACCTTTGGGAACAAGTACCACATTTGCTATCCAGTCGAGATATTGGGTGGGCCGCAATAGTCCCGAGCGCAACTTCTCACTTACTTGTTTCATGATAATGGCTTGTCGCTCGGGGTTGCAGCGTCTCCTGCATTTCTAGACTTGGCGGCAGCTTCGGTCCAGCTTCAGTCAGTGGGTTATGACTTCCGATGGAATTTCGGGGAGCTCATCCTCGGACCAAGCGAATATGTCTTGGTTTGCTTCTAGGAAACTTATGTAAGCTTCCTTTTCTAGCTCGGATAGTGTAGCACCGATCCGAAGCATTCTGCTTGGGCCCTCCCCCACCTGAATGAGGTACAGATCTTTCCCTGGGGTGCTCGTGCTCGGACCCGGGCCTTCCGTCCTCATCTTCATCTCTGGCGGTGCTTCCTCAAATTCCCTGTCACGCATGAAGATCAAGTAGCACCTTCGTGACTCTCTCTGATCCCCTCGGACTTCTCCCACCCCGCGAGGAGTGGGAAACTTCAACTTTTGATGATAGGAGGAGGGGACGCCACTAAGGTTGCCGAGGATACCTCACGCTATGATGGCGTCGTTGGGTGCCGAGAGTCTGATCTAGAAGGGGGGGTTGAATAGATCTGCCCCCTTTTTAACTTTGCGAACGTTAAAGATATGAAGCTAATGCACAGAATAGATAGAATTATATGCACTCGGTCCTAGATAGCACCTAGCGTTTCAAAGATACGTAGAGAGATATGAAAACACACACCACACCAAGAAGACAAGGATTTTTAAGGTGGTTCGTTCCTCAATCCAAAGGCCTACGTCCACCCGTCACTCAACCAAGGGAGGCTTCCACTAGTGCCAAGCACTTAACGTTGGGAAACAACCCATCTACACTATACTGATCCACATCTTAACAACAGAACACCTTCTCTTAAGAACCCTGACTCACAGCTTGCACTTCTACGATAGTTCTTGGTGAACCAAATAAACGAAAATAAGAAAAGTATAAAAACACTCCGAAACATAGAACAAGTTTAGAGAAATTCTCTCCCAAAGTAGCAGATGCGATCTATGTTATCAGTTGATGCTGTTGCACTCCAATTCAGAACTCAACGCTTGAAACCTCAAGATCCAACAAGAATTCCCTTTGACGTTGTTTGAGCGTAGCTCTGCCTTCTTCTTGTAGACACACAAATGTCACCCTGGTTCTTCTGGTTGCACGGCCTTTTCTTCCTTCTATCTCTCTTCTCTTTCTTCTTCTTTTTTTGTGATTTTGCTCTTCGTTATATAAGCACTCTTTCTTCGGAGGGTATTGAGATCCACGAAGATTGCTGTGACAAAGAAGGACTCTTTGACAAATTCTTGATCAAACTCTCTCACCTGTAAACATAGTAGTTTATCTCTTCAGACGCTTATTTGGGTTGATCCCACCACCATCGTAAATCATTAGAACTTGAGATAATCCTCGTTCTTTGATTCTAGATGAGGTTAATCTATGTCGTTTGATGATTAGGAAAGCTTCAGATCCGTGTTGGCAGAGTTAGGAATCCCATACACAGGTAAACCATTCAAACAAACTTGAGTTTCTTCAAGTTTCACTACCATGAGCTATTTGTTACTGCTAGAGAGTTCTTTGTCATTGCTAATGGCTATTTGTCACTCATAACGAGCTCTTTGTCACCCTTATCGCTCGCTAGCCGTCGCCTTTGATTAGCTTCTCAGCTCATGTGACTTGAGTCGACTCTACTTGCAACTTACATCGACTCTCCTTCTACACTTTTCAAGCGTTTCCTTCTATTGTCCATTTTTCACCATTAGGAAGCCATTTGTCAGCCTTACCGTGTATTTGTCACCACTGATGACCTATCTGTCACTACTATGCGGTGTTAGCCATCGCACTTGACTTTGTCTTGTTTGTCATGTTGGCTGAAGTAAAAGTAACTTCAAAATGTGTTCTTCATGTGTCTGATGCATTGCATTGACCTGGAACAAGACTCTGTTGGGCTTGAGCTATTTTGGGCATTGACTATGCCTTCTAAGGGCGTTGACTCTCCATTTTCCTTTTGGCTTGACTTCCAAACATACTTGAATCAATATTTAATAGCCTTGAAGAGTTATTTGTCAGTCTTAGCCAGCTATTTGTCTACCTTAGCCAGAGCGGGGCAACCTTGATAGCTCAACTCCACAAGCTTTATGAACCTGAATCAAAGCTTCTGATAGGCTTAAGTACTTATTTAGCTCTTGAAAGACATAGACTGTTAGATGAATTATACAAGACTTAATCACAATGATTCATAGTCAGTCAACATCAAAACTAGGGACATAATATTCTCCCCCTTTTTTGATGGTGGCAACTATGAGTCATTTGCTTTAAGTAGCATCAAGTCTTTCATCAACCAGAGGTTTTCACAATTGCAATTATCTAACAGTAAATCTTTATTTCCTTCAAGGCTTAAGCACCAAAACCAAACAAAACCAAATGCTTGATGCTTGTAGATGTAGATATGCAAATGCAAATGCAACTACATAATGAATAATAAATAATGCAGCCAGCAATGCCAATGCAAACCAATGCAACATATGTGACATATATGCACACACATTATGTGACACATATGCACACACATGACTCTCTCTTCTCACACATTACTCTCTGATGAACATGACTCACACACATGACTCTCTCTCCCCCTTTGACATCATCAAAATACAACCCGGGGAGGATTAACCAACACAATAATTCAAGGAGTTTAAAATGAAAAAGCTCACTTTCCATGTAAAGACTTTTATAAAAAGAAAGTCTCCCAGAAGAAATCGGGGGCTCAAGATTTATCATTGTTATCCAAGAAGTAAGGCAAAGCTGAAAAAGATTGAATGTTGCATATAGAATAGAGTTAAAACAGCTCTTCAAGTGTATATTTAGCCCAATTCCTTCAACTTTACTACACAATTTCAGAAGGCACTTCCAAGAAAAATTTTAACAAGTAGTAAGATTAATAAATGTTTAACATCAGAAAAATTTTGTAGGACACCCTTTTTCCTTTATCCTTTTTTTTGTGTTAAAAAGGTGGAACAGTCAGATGTAGTATGCCTTTTGACTCGAGGAGACATATTTCTTCAATACTAGAATCCCCGATTACTTAGCATGGCTCATCATCCTCTTTCTACATAGATAACTGCCTACTTCACCACATACATACTCCATCACTTCCTTGGTGAAGGAATGTAGTTTCTCGGCAAGTGCAGTTATTGCTCTGCCCTTATTGATTTTTTCTTTTCAATTTGCTAGCGGAGTTAGCTAGAATGCTTCATGACATAGTCTTCATCGCTTCAAGGCAATGGAGTCTGGTTTCTCAGCAGGCATAGCCATTGCTCTACAAAGATTTTCATAACACGGGGTGTTTGTATTTCTTTGATCAGATGCAGTAGCATTGTTTAAAATCACTACTGTAATTAAAATTTTTACTCAGAATAGCCTCTTTACTCTCACTTTCAGATTATTAGAAAGGAGCATAAGCATAACTCATCAAGTTGTTTTAAGGCTGTTCCACAAGTAAAACTCTTCCTTTTCAAGATCCTTAATCCCAGAGTTGAATGATTATATTCCTTAAACCATGAATTTTCATAGGGGACATTTCAAGAAAACATAGTCTTTTAGATATAAAATGAGTATTTTAACCTCCCCTAAATCAATGCAGATTGGTTAGTCTTAGGAGTGGGCAACGATGAAGTTTGGTGTAACTAATGATCACTAAGGGTAGTTCTAACCGGAGATAGACGCCTTCACAAACTCCCCCTTTGTCTATACATGACTTATTATGAGACACACCATGACAAATGCATTATTTACTTAAACATGGTTCATAGACTTACATGCAAGGATGACTAATGGTACCTGGCGGAGTTGTGCACTCATGCATAGTGATTGCTTCCAGACAGATAAAGCATGTCCTTCCACAAGTCACCATTTTATACACCGTTCAGTTAAATGCAAGGAACACATCAATAGGATGATACTACACGCAAGCTATGTAAAGACCAGAGAACTGACAATAAAAGAAATGCAGATTATTTCACTCAGATTTTTCATGTAGCCTACACAGTCCAAGCTCTCTTCTAAGTGAAGAGAATCTTTCATTGTAGAGAGGCTTGGTGCAAATGTTAGCAAGCTATTTTTTAGTTTCAATGAAGTGAAATTCAAAGCTCTTTTTAATGACTTCATCTCTGAGAAAATGATGCCTAATTTCAATATGCTTAGTCCTAGAGTGCTGAATGGCATTTTTGGTCAAACTGATAGCACTAGTGTTATCACACAAAATAGGGACACATCCAAGATTCACTTTGTAGTCTTGGAGTTGATGTTTGATCCACAACACCTGGGTGACACAGCTCCCTACAACAACATATTCTGCCTCTACAGTAGAGAGAGCAACTGAGTGTTGTTTCTTGGATGCCCAAGATATCAAACACCCACCCAAAAATCGGCAATAGCCACTGGTGCTCTTTCTGTCCAATTTGCATCTAGCATAGTCTGCATCAGAATAAGAGACAAGATTGAACTCACAAGATGCAGGGAACCATAGTCCCACATCATGGGTACTAGCAAGATATCTGAAGATACGTTTTACTTCACTCATATGTGACTCTTGCGGACTTGCTTGAAATATAGCACATAGGCACACACTGAATTGTATGTCTGGTCTAGATGAAGTAAGGTAAAGCAGGGATCCAATCATACCTCGAAAGGTCTTTGAATCTATCATTTTACCTTTCTCATCTGCATCTAAGCTTGCATTTGTGCCCATTGGAGTTGCTATTGTTTTCACATTCTCCATCTTATAATTCTTTAACAACTCCTTAATGTACTTAGTCTAGCATATGAAGCACCCATCTGGAGTCTGATTAACTTGCAATCCTAGGAAGAATTGTAGTTCACTCATTAGGCTCATCTCAAACTCACTTGTCATTAAATCAACAAATTCTCTACACATGTCAGATTTTGTGGAACTAAATATAATATCATCAACATAGACTTGTGCAATGAGAATGTCATCTTTCTCCACTTTTGAAAACAATGTTTGGTCAACCTTACCTCTTATGAACCCTTTACCTATGAGGAAGTTGCTTAACTTGTCATACCATGCACGAGGAGCCTGCTTTAATCCATAAAGAGCCTTATCTAGCTTAAAAACATGGTTAGGGAGTTCAGAAGATTCAAAACCAGGAGGTTGTTCAACATACACTTCCTCCTTGATTAGCCCATTGAGGAACACACTCTTTACATCCATTTGCTGAAGTTTTATACCATGGGAACATGCAAATGCAAATATAATCCTGATGGCCTCTAGCCTAGCAACAGGGGCAAAAGACTCTTCAAAGTCAATACCAAATTCTTGATTGTACCCCTTGGCTACTAGTCTATCTTTGTTTCTCACAACTTTACCTTCTTCACTTAGTTTGTTTCTGAAACTCCACCTTGTACCAATGACAGATTGTGATGTGGGACTTGGAACTAAATTCCATACCTTGTTCCTTTCAAATTTATTTAACTCTTCATGCATGGGATTTATCCAATTCTCATCTTTTACAGTTTCATCAATGTTTTTAGGTTCAATCTGAGAAACAAAGGATAGCTGAACTACTTCTTCAGGAATTCTTAACTGAGACCTTGTTCTTGGGGGATCAAGCATGCTGCCAATTATGTTATCTAATGGATGATCTTTGAGAACTCTGATGTTTGAAGCATCGTTACCTTCATTTCTAGAGTTGTTCCTTTGATTACTTGGCTCACCTATGTCCCTGGTTGGCTCTTCTTCCTCATTTTGCTATTCTTGCTCCTCCTTTAGATCCAGAAATTTTTCATCATCCTGTTTCGTGCAAGGCATTCTTTTGTCAGTTTCAGAATTTGTTTGATCAAAAGAAATATGTGGAGACTCTTCCATAGTTTGGTCTTTAATGTTAAAGACTATATATGCCTTGGAGTAGTCAGAATAACCAAGAAAGATACATTATCACTCTTGGGTTCAAATTTATCTGAAGAGGGGTGATCTCGCGCTAGATCTTGAGCCGCACGATCCTGAATGAGCCCTTGTCATCGCCGCCACGATTGAGGATCTACAAAGCAGGAAATAGGTCAGAGGAGCCCAAGGTTGGAACCCCGGGGAAAACCCTCTGATGCTTAAGTCAGCAGGCTGATAGAGCGTAGGTGGAAGGAATGTAGTAGGAGGAAAAGTGAGGGGCACGAGATGGCTCTCCACCAGTGAATGTGGTGTTAAGTACTTAGGATCACCTTACCTTTCTGGAGGGTTTTCTAGAGTTTATATAGCTGCTTACTCTCTTGGCCAGAGGTAGGGTAGCTGGAGGGACCAGGGGGTAATGTCCTGGAGAAGGGTTCTCCACAGTTAAAGGACTCTCGCTCTCCCTTATCCTGTTAAGCTTCCCGCCTCCGAGTGGCAGTGAGACTTTCGCCAGGATAAATGCCCCGTTGAGAGAAACCGCGCCCATGGGAGGTCCGAGCGTGGGATACGGCCTGATGGGGCGCTTGGGCTTCTCCCGAGCGATGTGGGCGACGTTAATCAGATATGCTCGGGTGTCATTTGGGCTTTTCCCAAGTGACGGTTACTCGGTCTTCCCGGCCAGGAGGCCGCCAAGGAAGGTCTGGTCAGAGCATTTTTTTGGCTTCGAGATAAGTGGCCGCGTTCATGGGGTTATCACTTAATGGAGTCGGCCTGGTAGGGTCGGGTTGGACCTAGTTCAGTCGATCTGGGCCATACGTTTATTGGGCCGCAGATTTACCCCTCTCCACTTGCCCCCAACTCTCGAGCCAATGTTTGGGCTCGGAGACTAAAGTATAATGGGGTAGCGTTGGTGGCTCGAATGGGGGATATCTTTTGCCGATAAGGGCCATTTATTGCGGCTATCTTGGGGGCATGCATATGATGATGGCTCCCTCGAGTTGGCACTGGGAGGCCCTTCTTGGAGTTTGGAACGTCACGCCACTTCCCGCCAGGATCGCTGGGGTATATAAATATCTCGTATGCTTGCATTCCACGGCTCCTCCATTTAGGGCTTTTCCCTTCATCGTATTCGTATTCTGAGAGAGTCCATGCGCCGCGGGAGCAACCAGAGGGAGTGGAGAATCACAGAGGCATTTGCGGTGTTGGCAGAGATCACGGCGACGGTGATCCGTCAGCTTTGTCCTCCCCCTGAGTCTTCGGACTTTGCTATTCCCTCCTCTCCTTCTAGCTCTTCTCGTTCTTCCATGGTGGAGCAAGACCCCGAGGTTGAGGTCCGGAAGTTCGAACAAGGTGCGGGGAGTTCAGTGCCGAAGTCTAGCCATCATCTGCGCAGCGAGCCAGGTGAGGCCGAGGTGAAAGCGATTGAGAACCGCTACAAGCTGCCATGGTGGTACTACTTCTCTTCGGCCAAATCCCATGAGTCCAGCCTGGATACTCGTTTGGGACTTTTCTGCATTTTTTGTTTGGCTTGGAAGTGTGGCTTTCGTCTTCCTCTCCACCCCTTTGCTGTGCAGTTGTTGCAATTCTACCAACTGGCTCCTATCTAGTTAGTTTCTAATTCATATACTTTCCTATTCTCCTTTATCTTCCTCTATCGCTCGTGTGGCCTCGCCACTTCTGTAGACCTCTTTCACGCCTTTTTCGAGCTGAAGGAGCAAACCCACGCCGGGAAGGGTTTCTTCTATCTTCAGGCAAGGAGGGGGAGGAGCTGCGTGACCCTCTCTCCTCAAGATTCTTCACATAAGGGGTGGAAGACGCAATTTATCTAGGTAGCGTCTAGCAAGGGAGCTGCCAGCAGGGGCTTTCCCGATAAGCCAAACTTTTAGCCAGTATTCCCTCCAAAGCAACCGACGATCTCCTCAGAGCTGGAGGAGGAGATTAGGGTTCTTCAGGAGAACCGTTGATCAATCATTGAGCTGATGATTCCGTCCAACATTAATGAGTTTCCTCGCCTCGCATTGCCTCCCAGAGGTAAGAGTTTTGAAAGCTCAGCTTTTACATTCTCTCATCCCAGTCGGTCGAGCCTTTGTTGATGACTTGCTTCCTGATGGGTAGAAACGAGATGTGGTAAGGATGATGGGCGACCGTCGGAGCAGGATGCCATCGAGCTGGAGGAGGCGACTGCTCCGAGAGTGCCTCAAGCTTCTGAGGGTCCTTCTTCCACCTGGGATAAGGGCAAGAAAATTGCCCGGGAGGATGCCCCAGAGCGACGAGGGTCTAAGCGCAAGGACCCTGGGGAGCGGCTATTGCTGTCCTCGATGAAAGCTTTGACCGTCGAGAAGAAGCGGATGAAGAAGGCAAAAAAATTCCACCTGACCAAGGATCCCCCAGCCAGGGACGTCCACCATCCGAGCCTCCCATCGACCGAGCAAGAAGTGCTCCCGACAGGTGAGAGGACCTCCGTCGAGCATGCAGAAGTACAAGGGGAGTGGGTTTGCTCCGAAATCTCGGTCGAGGCGGCTGGGGCGCGCGACGATGAGGAGGCTATCGAAGCGCGGGTTCAGGCCGAGCAGAGCATCGTCGTCCTGAGCTTGGGATGTCTGGGGATGATTCCCCACCCACGACTCCTCCAAAGAGGGCTCCTCCCCATCAGCAGGGGCGGTTTTCATTCAGGCCTCCTTGTATAATAGGTGCCAAGCTTTGGCACCTTCGTTAGTGCGGCAGGAATTCTGATGTTGCTCGCCTTCCATGCTTCTCGATAGGGTCATGGAGAGAAGTTTGTTCGTGGCTCAGCTAGGAGCTGAGATAATAGATTTCATGGAGCAACTGGAGAGCAAGGGGACGGCCCAGTCCCAGGTTCGCGCTGAGTTCGACCGGAGAATTGGGCTGTTAACCTCCGAGCTTGAGGTTCTTTAGCGAGTGGTGACCTCACTCCGAGCACGTGATCGAGCGAGCCAAGAGGAAGCTCAGTCACTGGCCGAGCAATTATCCCAAGCTTGGTACACGGTCGAGCTTAAAAGCAAGTTCCTAAAAGAGGAGCTTCAGGATCATGTGGTATGCTCGGGACAATGGGCGGCCGAGCGAGAGGAGCTCGGGGGCCAACTCCAGGAGGCCGAGCAGGCCAAGAGGGAGGCTGAAGTGGCACGGTCTGAGGCCGAAGTGAAGCTGACCGAGGACAAAAAAAAGGTGGCCGAGCTTGAGGATAAGGCAGCAGGAGCCGGGGCGGAGGCGGTCGAGCACTATCGGAGCTCAGAAGAGTACCATGAAGCTCTAAAGCAAGCCGCCTTCACATGTTACGAACCGGGCTACCGGCGGGGGCTGCAGAAGGGTTTCTCCCAAGGCTTCCAGCGAGCGGTCACTGAGGCCCGATAGTAGGTACTTGATGAGCTCATCTTCGTTCCCAGGCAATGCTACAACTCAAATGAAGAAGGCTCGGATTCTCCTTCCTCAACGTCGAGAGACAAAGGGGGGAGCGAAGATACCTCTACTTTAGTGGAGGAGAGATCACCAACTTCGGCTGCCTCGGGAGGGTGCGCAGTCGAGGCAGTTCCCATACGAATGGGGTCAGTGCCTGGGCCGGCCGTCGCTGAGGGAACCGGGGGAAAATCTCCGAGTGTCGAGGGTCCTCCACCTGCCGACCTTCAAGAGGGTCAACAGACATCTCAAAGTTCCCCCGTTTCCATAGATTAGGAAAGACCATACTTGTCTTGTTATCTCCTTTCCTCTTTTTTGCAAGTTCTACCTAGACTTGGTTGTGTAACATTTTTCTTTCTATATAATGGTAATAGTGTTCAAGGCACAATTGACTGCTTCTTACCACCTTTGACCGAGTATGATTATCATATCAGTGGTTGTCAGTAAATCAGAGATCTTGTACAATTTGTAGCCAAAAAATCAATCTTGCGTGTTGATCAGCCGAGTTGTTGGTGCTAAACTGGCACCTTTTCATCTTTCCACGCTTTGAATGACTTGCCGTTTTGCGTATTCCCACCGGAGGGTCCGTGAGGGAGGTGGCGTAATTGCTCCTAGGGAAGGAGGTATGCCTCATGCATCTTTTCAAGGGGAGGATCAATTAAGGTAGAAGTCTCCCCCTTCGGCGTATAAAAAGGTCCCGAAGGGCGCCACCTCCTCTTATTTTTCTTTCCTACTGATACCATCTCTTCCGAACTTCCCGAGCAGACAAAGTCATCCGTCCCATTATCCGAGCCAGTTTCCACACTAGGTGGAGTCAGTGGTTCGGCTTGGAGCTGCTAACCTCATTCGCACCGAGTAATCAGTTCGTGTTGTATCAGTTGCTTTTTTTTTCATATTGTACTGGCTAAGGCCTATCTGATGTACGGAGATGTTGATGCAATAAAAAGGAGAGTTGCTATCATAATTTGTTTCTTAGATGATGGGGACATCTCCTGCCCGTCCACACTTTTTTGAGGCTCTTGATGATCGCCAGTAGTGCTACATCTTGTTCGCCACATAATTTTGAGTCATAGCATGTAATTTTCATTTTATTTGAGTCTCTTTATATGTAATTTTTCCTTTTTGAGACACTTAGTCAGTTAATGGGTCATTAGACTGGTTAGTGGAGTCAGTTGGGCCCAACTAGTGGGCTAGGTCCAGGGGCGCCCCTCCCTTGGACTTGTTGGTCAATTGCTTGTTTGTCAAGGTCAGTTTGGTCAAGAGGAACGTTGGGTAGAGAGAGGAGAGAGAACGTTGGTCAATTCCCAGCTTGCAGGTAGCAGAGTACCAGTGACTTTCTGAGGCTGCCACATCATCACCAAGAAGATTCAGAGAGTGTACCATATACCAGTGGAATCTTCATCTAGTCTACTTTGCAATGGAGGTGGTCCCGCCTCCATCTGAGTTTGTGGCTGCCCGAAGGAGTCTTCACCGCCGGACTGCGTAACTCCTCCCTAGCAGACACCCAACTACAGCTTGCAGAGGCTACCATGACTATTACCATGAAAACATTGGAGTGGCGTTTGGCTGAAGACTTCTGCTACGAGTCCCCTTTCATCTCCAAGAAGCGGAGCATCGTTTGAAGCCCGAAGCACAAAGTTTTAAATTTCCTACCCCGAGTGCGCAGGTCAGTCCAAGTGGAGACAGATTCGACCTCCTTCCACTCTTCTGGCCCTCGTAGTCTACTCCGACCTTCGCCAGTGGCCCCGTGGGTCTCCGTTCAAAGAGAACTTGACCACGAATGCAACGGTCCTAGTCTCGCCATCAACTGAGCACGGGAGTGGTCGTGACAGCCTTCCCTTCCAACAACAGCGGTCGAGACATAGCCAGGAGCAGAGTGCAGCAGTCCTGATCCCGACCCTGCCCCAACCGTCGCCGTCTTTAAGAAATTCTCCAATAATTCTGACGTCCTCCTGGGCCAACCCAGGAGATTTTGGCGCTGGTTTCGTCGACAAAGGAGTTCGGGAGAGCCCGTGGCAGCACCAACAGTGACTGCCTATCCGGTTGTTCCTGAAGCTGGTAGAACCGGGGAGCTCGACAATTCAACTTCTAGCTTAGTTTTTCCCCCACCCCATCTGGCCGGCTGACCAACCCTCCATGCGTGGAGGTAGTTTTCGATGTAACTTCAATAAGTCCCCGCCCCGAGATCCCCCTCCTACGAGAGGTGTAATGGTGTAACATTTTAATTTTCAGGTCAAAGCTACACCAACGCGGCATGCAGGTGCGTACCCACGCCTCCCCGCTCGCCCTTGTCTCCGTCCGGGATCGGTGTATTCACGCCGATCAGGTGAGCTTCTGGTCACTTCTCTCTGCTGGTATTTCTTGCTTAATTTGTATTGTCTCTTAGCTCCGTCGGACAGTGAGAGAGTGCCTGGTCCCAAATTGCCATCAAATTGAGCGACCACCGCGGAGCGAGTTGTGAGAGAGACCCTACAACCCACACCCTTGGCGTGCTGGCCGCCCGTGAAATTGGGCATCCCGGGCCCTTAGGGGTTCAGCCTCAAGCTTGCCAAATCCCCCGGAGCATCAAGGTCCCGCCCCAGACCCTCTCCATCATCACCGGGTTGCCCACGGGCACATGTGTGCGTTACGCGGTGAGTCCGCTTAAGTGATATCGTCGGGTACGTTGGGTTGCTTGCGAGTCATAGGTCCAAGGAGCATCGGCCGAGTGGCTGCCACCCCCAAGGTGGTGTCACATCAAGTGGTATCAGAGCAAGTCGTTGACTTGTTCCCACAAGTCAAGTCCTAGGGCATTTGCATCAATCACCCCGAGCCTCATCACTTCCCCATTCTTATGGCTACCTCATACCAATCACACCCATCTCTTTCACCTCTCCCTATGGATCCCAAACTCCTTGGAAGCCCCGCTGCCAACAAGGTTAATTGCATCAACTCCCTCATGGAAGCCATGCCCAACATTTTTGCTCGGCTTGATGATATCACTGCCGAACTCGATAAACATGAGGGAAGTAGGCCTGCACCAAGAATGGATGAGAGTTACCCCCGGAAAAATCCGGATGACCACCTCTTGGCACTTTTGAAAATCAAAACCCCTGCCTTTGAGGGATCCTACAACCCAAGCCTCTATCTAGATTAGGAATTTTCGATGGGCCAATACTTTGATTGGTACCCCTTGGCCGAAGAGAGGAAAGTGAGACTAGCCAAAATGCACCTCTCCAAGCAAGCCAAAACTCATTGGCTAATGGTTGAGGGTTTAAGGAGGATCCGCGGGCAAGCCCCGATTAACACTTGGGAAGAAATGAAGACCGAGCTTAGAAAGGTCTACACACCATAACCCTCCCCCTCCTACCCGGGGAGTCATAGCCCGAGGAGCACTACCACTCCTCTACTTCCACCCGGCCCGCCTAAGGTCACCCCAATGGCCCAAACCCTACCGCTCACTACCGATCCTACCTTGGCCACCTCCCCCACACCCCACCACCTAACCCTCAACACTCAAGCCCGAATGGTCCCACCCTCCGCTTTTCCATCTTCCCCCATAAGGGACACACCTCCGACCCCAACTCTACCATGTCCTAGGCCTCCACTACTTCCCCTCCCTATCCTAACCCAAGTCTCCCTTTACCCACCACCCTGGGTGCACCATGCACCAACCATCATCACCACATCCCCAAGAGACCTTCCCATTCCCTTGGGAAAGGAGGCCACACCCACTCACATAGGAGTAGATGCTAGCCTGGACCCTCTCCCCACCCATGAGGAAACCCAAGTTCACACAATGATGAGGAAGAGTCTCAAGCCTTCACCACTCCAAATAGTCCGGATCCTCAAGAACCACAACCTTCACAAATGGCACCATAATCATGGATGGGCCCCTAGCTAGATGGCTAAAGGAGAGACCGATCCCTCCCAACACATCCTATGCCTACCCTCCCATGGAGCTAGACCTCCCCATAGTACCCTTCTCCTCCTATCACACCACAATCCAATCATCCTACCAAGTGGAGACCTTAGGAGATCTTCTTAAGGGCTTAGCATGGCAAATCGAGTTCACGAGCATATTGA
Organism: Amorphophallus konjac; assembly: GCA_022559845.1. NCBI lineage: Eukaryota > Viridiplantae > Streptophyta > Magnoliopsida > Alismatales > Araceae > Amorphophallus > Amorphophallus konjac. The sequence continues at coordinate 284,699,865 of CM040124.1, read as the reverse complement.
CCCCGATGACCAACCAATCTAGAAGCCTTGACCTCCAACATCTATGTGTCGGGTCTATCACCGCGGTTTACACTGTGGGTTGCTACACTAGCGACCTCCTTCTATTCCTCCCCACACCCGATGAGCCTGATGCTATCCACAAATTAGAGTTGCTTATCTCGTGTAGAGAGTCAAGCCATCCATTCGAGGCCTTCCATCCCACCCAAATCATCGGCCTAATTATCCCGATGGAGGAGGATGCCTCACCATCTTTTGAGGACCTTGAGGACTTAGAGTACCTCTCTCTTGGTAACCCATGCCATGATACCTTTGACCCCTTCCTATGGGAGCCTAGATGCCCATGTGACCCACCCGCCTTACCCACCACCCACTATTCCCTACCCTCACCCACCATGTTGGATAAAGCCCACCTCTTTCAAGACTCGGGCCTCATATGGGAAACCATAACCATGGAAGATCTTCACCTAGGGAACAAAGAAGAGCCTCTCTCTATGATGATCACATTCCTAGATCCCTTCGACCCTTTTGAGTGGAAGCTCAAAGACCATCCCACAACCCCGCCCATGGAAGTCATCTTTTGAGTAGGAATGCTTATGTCTTGGCACCTCACATCACTTGGCATGATTAGTTAGTTGGGTCCATCCATTCATATCACCCACATGTCAAGAAGGAAGCACGAGTGGTCCATATTTGAGTGTAGCGGCCCTCCCCCATTAATCATTCGTCTTACATATGTTAGGAGCATTCATGGATGCCCGGGTCCTCCGGCATTCATCACACTCACGCATGAGAGGGACACCTATGGATGCCCCAGTCCTCCCAAGCTCATCCAAGTCAATGTGACATTAAAGCATGATAGGACAATCCATGGTGGCCCCGGTCCACCTTTGCATACCTTACATTTCACACCCACACCGTATCGTAGTGCATGGCATAAGCATTCACACAAGCATCTAACAACGAGCGGTGACGATCACCAAGAGCGGGAAAAAACTCGTGAGTGCCACTTGGAATTCCAAGTGAGCAACCTAGTGATGGAGAGATTGGAGTGGCTCTACCCTATGATCATTGTGGATGGGCATAAATCCCACACAAAATCACAAGAGAATAATTATGTGAAAATAGGGAGAATAATGATGATTAATGCATAAATAAGGGGAAGAAAAGCTTGCACGTGGTGCAAATATGGAGATGTGATCGCCAGAGGGGTTACCTCAATAATAATAAAAAATAGATCGCGAATACCTGGTGAAGATTGGAACGCGGGATGATGTGAAGTTCCTTCCTCCTTCTTCAATCGGCCGGCCGATGAGAAGGGTTATCCTTTTGATTACCTTGCAAAAAAGACAATGAAACAAAGTAAAAGATGGGATCACCCAACGTGCAGTAGTATCAATCCAAATAAAACATATGATGATGAAAAGAAATCAACATGCGCACCTTTTATTTTTGTTTTTTTTAAAACCCCTAGAGAGACTAGGAGAGGAGATATGATAAAAATATGCAACTGATGCAAAAGGGATGGAAATAATAGTAGCCGAGATGGAGATACGATGAAAAAATGCAAAGCAATAGAAACAAGATAAAAACACACTGAAGCCCCCGCTGTCCCTTGATGACAGTAAAAGAGCAACCGAGATAGGAAGAAGAGGAAGCAGCAGGATGCAAAAGCTTGAACTTGATAATCTCGACCTCGGTACCTTCGTGTAACCTTTCAAAGGGTCGATCAGGACTCCCTTAAATAAGGTTCAGATCAAAGGATAAACATGGACGGGAGATAGCAATGGTAATGTTTATCAAAAGCAAGAGCCCAATCGAGTAAGAACGTCAAACAAGGCAGGACTCTGTGAGGGAAAGATGGAAGAAGGTAGGACACCGGAGGTGAAACATGCCCTTCAATAGGGCGTCAATTCTTGATTTGACGACCTACCCATACGGCGTTTCATAAAACACGACCCAAGCCAGGGCATTTCTTCCTGGATTCAATTTTGGCAATAAAACCTTCCTTTATTTGAAAAAGATTAAAAGATGCCTGAAAAAGAGGCGTTTCTTAAAAACACGCCCTGAGGAAGGACGTTACTCATAAAAATCATTTGATTTCATTTTATTTTGAAAAAGGATAATACCAGGAATTGACGGCCTAATCATTGGTCATCCTTTCTTTAAAAACGCCCTAGGTAAGGTCGTTATTTAAAACGCGCCCTACTTCAGGTCGTGAATCACAAAAATACAACAAAATGCAACGGAAAACCCACAAAAATAGAAAAACTTTATATTATGGGAATATTGAAGTTCTCTTTGGGGCGTCAACATAGTGACATGAGATTTAATCAACAAAGTGTCAATTTTGGCGTGTCTACAGCTGCCCCGCCTTGGCGTCTGCTTTGCAAGGGAGTGAGACGGAGATGAAGTGAGATGGAGATGAAGTGGAACGAACTGATAAGTAGATGCCAAGGTGTGATGTGACACGTCTCAGACACTAAGCACTGTAAATCTTTCCATGATTCTGAACGAAACAACTCTGAATGATTCCAAGGAAGCATCGACTTGCTGGATAAAGGAGACTAATCTAAGCAAGTAAAAATGTAAGGCAAAAGGGTGTGCGCGCGGGCACGATAGGGAAAGACCATTGGAGAGCGGTTACCAGCCAACATGGACGTGCTACAACCAAGGTAGATTTGCAAAAAAAAAGATAAAGATGGAGATCCAATCAAAGGGACATTTTCAAGGAATCAGCCTGAGCGGCTTCAGAGAGAACAAAGTACTTGATTTGGAATGGAATATCTCATGCCAACTCAATAAAGAGCGAGTGACCTTCATTATTGCCATAATATGAAGATTTTCATCATGAATCTCAAAGTCCTATATGATGCATGCTGGGCTAAAAGAAAAGATTAAAACAAACTAAAAATATAGAAAATAACCAAGGATAATATTGCTAAGCCATCTAGATTTGGTCAAGAATCCAGATCTCTAAGCTGACACTAGGCCGAAGCCCGTTTGTCCGTGCATCAACTCAGAAAGTGGAACCATCATCCCAGACCTTGAACGACTTAACGGCCTATCCGTGTGATCAAGACTCTCCTGGAACTATAACTGTTTTTGATGAAGGGGAACTTAAATTCCAGGTTCATCAGAACCACAGGGTCCTTGATATGCTATAATAGCGTAGAATATCATATAGTAAAATGCTTACATCAAACAAATACAAGATAATGAACGCGATGTTACTTCTATGAGCAACCCAAGCGTCTCGAAACCTGCACTTTCCTGCACTTGAAACTTATCAGTCTTCACAATTTCAACATCAATAATCTTCAATTCAAAGTATGACATGATCATAAGTGCTAAATAAAATAGAATTCCAATGACATAATAGCACTTAAGTTCATCAAAGCACACGGGGAAGCAAACTCATAAACTCATAAAACACGCCTTAAGTCATGGCGTCAAAATCGTGAAAAGCGCCTTATCGTGAGGGCGTCAAAACATGGAACACGCCCTTCACTAAGGCGTGAAATCCATCGAGAGGCCAAAGAGAAAACGACCCACTAAAGGGCGTTACACAAAACACGACCCCAGCAAGGTCGTCAATTCAAGAATTGACGCCCTAACAAAAGGCGTTAATCAATCCAACACTTCCGTTTCCAAATCGAAAGCAAAACCAAATCCTAATAGCCATCAACTTGCTAACTCCGAACAACCTTAAGCCCTCCAGCCTCCTATAAAAGGCAGACTCTTCCTTAATTGAATCAAAACAATCTTCTGATTTCTATTCTTCTGTTCCTTCCCTTCTACTATCCTGTTCTTCTTCTACAGCAACCGTCCGAGCCCCTTCCTGCGAGCTGAAGATGGATCGGGCAATGGAGAAATCCAAGACCTCGACTCCCAAGTTGACTGAAATTAATGGGCATATTAGCAACAGAATCGCATCTAACCAGGTAAGTTGCTTTCATATCTTCAATCTTCTCTACACATATAGCTTCCTCAGTACCGAACCACTGCTTCTTCATATATCTTAACTGTTCTGCCTGTTTTAACTTCCTCCCGTTTCTTTCTTCTTCTTCACAGGAATACCCAATTATTCTAGGAGATATATAAAAATCAAGTGGTTGCCCCTCATCCTTTCCAAATTTTCTTCTGATATGAGGGTATATGTATCTAGATGGCATCTTCTTGGCCTCGTAACCCATGCCAAACACTATGACCAAATTCACTTAGATTGGGCTGCCATAGGAGCATTGATTGAACTTTGGCACCCTTCCAGTCATACCTTTCTCATCTCAACATTTGAAGCCACCATCCTATTGGAAGAATTAGAGTTGATATTAGGCTTGAAAAGGATGAAACAAGGAGAAGAAGACAAGATGGCTATCATGCCAAGGCCAATCTCCTCTCACGAGCTATTAACGAGCTTGATACCTAGCCCAAACCTAGTGAATCAAATCAAGGTTACTAAAGGAATCAACCTCTTGAAGCTCGCCTCATGGGTGTACAAAAGAGCGGATCAAGCCAAAGAGGAAGTGGAGATAGAAAGAGTGACCAAAGCCTTTGTGGTGTGTTTAGCAGGAGCACTCCTATTCCCATCCACGGAGGACTTTCTAGAGGAGGCCCAATTGAGCGCGGTGGTGAGCTTATGGGAAGAGGAAAGAGTTGGACCGGCTATTCTAGCCTATCTCTATAGCGGACTTACTTCGGCGGCCATGGGAAGGCCCATATATGGATGCATGCTAGCATTTTCTAGTTGGATAGATCTCCATTTCAAATTCGATCCATGTGGTGAGACCAAACAACCCTCAAGAATTTTCTCAAAAAGCCCCCTCTCTTATATAACCGGTTCATTAGGAATAAGCAATAGGGTGATGAACCGCATCTCTCAAATCAAGAAGAGAGTGGAATGGATAGAGCACCTGAAGGTAATGCCAAAGAACCTCTTTACTTCTGCCCCGGGTATACTCAAAATGCAGGAACTTCGTGCACGATTCTCCACCGGGACGGACCTTCGTCTCATCGGCGCTTCGGACTTCATACTATACAACTCTCACATATGCCTTCCTCAAATTGGACTTCCAAGGCAACACCTAGAAGACGTCTCTCACCTCCCTCCAATCAAATCAAGGGACCTAGGCAGCAATGAAGATGGGGAGGAGGTTATCACAATCCAAGCTCTGTGGAAGATTAACAAACTTCATCAACCTGTAGAAAACTTGGAGGAAGACAGAGATCAATGGAAAAATTATGTAACAGCATTGAGAAAGCTAAGACCCAAAATGGCTCATTAAGCATTGTAATTTCTCTTTTCAAAGTAAACCAATGATATTTCCTTATTGAGCCATCTGCTTTTCTGATTAAATGTTCCAACGCTCTATGCTTCTGTTACAAATAACGCCTCTGGAAAAGTCATGATTTCATAAAAGGACGCCTTCACCACAGGTCATCTTTAACATTCCTGTTCACACATTTGACGCCTTCATCAATAGGCGTTACTTAAATAACGACTTAGAACATGGCGTTAATTGATTCAAATTCCCAAAATATATTCGTTGAAATTCGAAAAGTAACGCCCTCAGGAAAGCCACGTTTCAACCAGGTAACGCCTCTAGCTCAGGCGTGAGTAAAAACCATAATATATACTTCTCTCAAATCAATCAACGCCCATTGAATGCGTCTGACGACGGTTATCATTCCCCATGCAAATAAAATTGACGCCTCGAGCAACGTCGTCTACTTCCTAAACACGCCCATGTCATAGTCGTGACTTCCACAAAAAATGCCTCTTCTCAGGGCGTCGCTTCTTTTCGAATGCTAAAAAGGGCTTTTCCCCTTTCTTCTTCCTCCCTCGTCCCATTCTCTCTTCTCCCTTTCTCTGCAACCCTAACCGAAGCTCTCCTCTCTTCTCTTCCTCTATCTTTCTCCCTCCCTAACCCTAGCCCTAGCCATGGCCAGAGGAGGATTAAAACGGCAACGTGTGGCCGCCCCCGAGGTAGTGGATTTGGGGGATGATGCCCACGGCGAGGAAGAGGCCCTCGTGGCGGTTGAAGATGCCCTGGCGACGGCGGCCGGCGGCGACGATGAATACGGCGACGTGGCCGTGGGGGAAGAAGATGAAGTCGGAGACGACGCTGGTGAGGCAGCAGGAGAAGAAGAGTCAGGAGAGGGAGAAGGCGGAGAGGAACATGGTGGTGAAGAAGAAGAAAGGGGCGACGACGAGCCACCGTCTACGGCGGCGATCGCTCCCCGTGGCCAACTCCGGCGGCCCAGGGAGCCCAGACCCCGGCCACAAGTCCAGAAGCACAAAAAGGTAGGCCCCCTCACCAAATTTCCATTTTTATTTATTATAATTTTATTTTTACTGATTTTCCATGGCCCTCGGGGTATAAACCCTGCAACCCAGAAAGAAGGCGCCCTCATGAGCGTCGCGATTTCAAAAATACACGCCCAACCCAAGGGCGTTAATCACATTATTTTCCTGAAAAATAATTAACTCTATGAGAACACGCCCTAAAGCATGTCGCCCATTTAAATTCATATCATGCTTGTTAATTTATATCAATTCCATGCTGTAATTATTTCAAATATTTTTCCATGAATTTGTTTCGCATGCCATTATTTTTATTTTCTTTTCTGAAAAACTTGAAAACAACGCCCCCCATCGGGGCGTTAATTCAACAAAAGACGACCAAATCAGAGGTCGTCCATTCATTAATTCCTGATTAATTAACGGACCCATTTTGGAAAATGCCCTACCCAAGGGCGTGACTTGAAATATTCTTTAGGAATTCAGAAATTAAACATAGAATCATGCCCAACCTAGAGGCGTTGCTTAGATGAACAGCGACCTAGGATAGGTCGCAAATTCAAAGCACACTGAGAACCACGCCCTCCTCAGGGGCGCTAATTCAACAAACCACGTCCTGAGGATGGTCGTTAATTAAATCAAACACCAATATAATCGAAGGCAATCAAAATGAGATTCAGCATGAATAATCAACATAATTAAGTGAAAAATTCTTTTCTTTGTATGCAGGGCTTGATGAGGATACGGATCTCCTGGGTTATGGTCCGGGCAGCATACTATGGCCTCCCCGAGTTTCAGAGAGCGAGGGTAGATGCTATGGGGTTTGGGGCCTTTCTTGGCATAGAGCCAGTTAGGCCGGACCTACCACTTATCCAGGTTCTACGGGAGAGATGGGACAGGACTAGCCGGGCATTCTTGATGCCATGGGGGCACATGATTCCTACCCTGTAGGATGTGGCTAGGATAACCAGGTTGAGGGTAGACGGAGAGGCTGTGAGTGGGATCACCTACCCAGACTACACCGAGTTCGCCGAGAGGTTGCTAGGATTGGAGATGGTTTATGAGATGCCTAGCGAGTGTAGGACGATCTTCCGCACCGACCTTACTACAGTGATGGGCTTAGGGAATGCTAGGCACAGGTCAGGGGAGACCCTAGAGCAGTTCCCGCAGAGGTTGATCGACGGAGCTAGGGCGGTCTACTGCCAGGACCCGGCCGATAGAGAGAGAGCAAACCGAGACCTGAGGAGGTTCATACTGCTGCTACTGGGGAGGATATTGCTCGGGACAAAGGGCGACGTCATCAACTACCGATTCCTGGGGATACTCGAGGACCTGGAGGCAGTTGGCAGCTACGCCTGGGGAGCGGCGCTGCTGGCACATATGATGGCCGACCTGTCCACGGGGACAGGGCGAGAGACGACCGTCAGTGGCTTCTCACCTTTTCTTCAGGTATGCATTTTTCATTTTTTCTTTGTTTTATTTTATTTTGTTATGCATGTGAATGCCTTCCTAATGCAATGCATGGATGCAGGTTTGGAGCCATCTCTACATGCCGATGGGGCGCGTTGACCCACGGCCTGGAGGTGAGGGAGCTTTCCCTCTAGCACGGCGCTGGGTGCCGATCGTGTTTGGTGCCCCACTCGGCTACGAGTTGTGGGTTTTACGGAGAGAGTTCCGCGACTTCCCTCCCTCGTTGGTATGTATGAATGTTATGCATCCTTCTTTTGAATTTATTATGATGAAGATGAAATGATGACATGCATGTTTATGAATGCAGGTGCAGTGGAGACCTTATGAGGGGATGACAGACGAGGGCCAGCCGTGGGTCGTAGCGGGCCGTCCTCGCTTTGAGCGTGAGCTTTGGGTTCACTGCTTAAGCGAGATCGAGCCGTTATAGCTTAGGTTGGTGATGAGGACGCTGGGCCTCCACCAGGAGTGGGTGGAGGTAGGCGAGCCACGCGGCATCGGGAAGAAGACGCGCGGTCGTACGAAGGCAATCGACTGGAGGGTGCGGTTCGAGGAGCAGTACACCGACTGGCAGCGAGGCGGGACTAGAGTCACCTCCCGGGCGACTGACAGCTCCGAGTACCTCCGGCGCTACTGGGAGGTTTACGCCGGCCGACCCCAGATGAGGGTCTTAGGGGTATGTATGAATGCACTTATTGGGTAGCAACATTTTGACCTTAATGATGGGTCAAGGGGCCAAGCCTTTAATCAAATAAGGTAAATAAGACGACTGATAACGGGGAGATGTATCATATGCAAACCATAAATAAAAGATGCCCATGCAAGCATACATCATGAAGAAATGCATTTTTTTCTTATTTCACTCATTTATATATATTTTTTGTTATTTTTCTTGAAAAACGTGCCTTAGAGTAGGTCGTGATTCGCGTAAAGACGCCCGCGGAAACGGCGTGAATTTGAAAAGGAAATCTGATTTTTTGAGAACGAAACGACCTGCTGAGAGACGTTATTCTGAAAGAGACGACCTAATTTAGGACGTTAATTCTATAAAAAGCGCCTTAGCCGAAGGCGTTAATTAAATTATTCTGCAAAAAGGGCTTCAAGGCTGTCAAGACCATGAGTCTTACATAGTCACCATCTAAAATTCATTAACCTTTCTTGAGTAGTTAAAAGGGGGTTGACGTGACCATAATTGACTTGTATTCGAGATTTCGCACAATGCAATTTCTTAAGTCCGTCTTGACCATCCTGCCAGTTCGTGACTTTACCGCATAGAAAGGATGGAAGAAAATATAAGGGAAGTCCATAAGGGATTCTGAGATGCTCAAGGTAAAGTTACCTCCCCTACCCTATGCCTGTTGGGGTTCGGTCTTTGGCGTAGGGAAATTTATTACCTTTTTGCCCATTGCACGCATACGCCCAAGGTTTTCCTTGCGGGGACTTTGCCCTCTTGACATGCTTTTCTTTTCATAACTTGACTTTCACTTTGGAATTGATTGCATTGATGAAAATGAACCTAATTGTACTTGGGCTTTTGTGGCATTTGCTCCCTTTTGGGCCCTGACTTCCACCTACTAGGGCGGCGGATAGGCTTGGCGTGTCTACCTCGAGGTCTCCCTTCCTCCCTTATGGGCCGAAGAAGAAAAGAACGGGTATTGCTTTCACTTTTAGTCAGGTTTTTGACTTTCTATCGGATTTTGCACTGCTTGAGTTCAAGAACGAAGCGTGTAGTGTGTGCGGGAATCAACCCCCTTTTAAATTAAAAAGACTGATGAATGAATTCTGAATTTTGACCTTTCGGACCTTGATCCTTCGTGTGCCATGGCACCAATTTTGGAGAATCTCTTTTTTTTTATTTTGAAGAATTTCTATTTTTTATTTGCTTTTTGGTATTCCTATGTTTTTTTTGGTTTTTTGGAAATATTCCATTTTGTTTTGGATTTTTGAAACAACATTTATTTTTTTGGATTTTGAAATTTTCTCCATATATATATATATATATATATTGGATTTTTGAATCAAGGGTAGTATTTCTTAAGATACAAACCATTCCAAGGGTGAGTTAACTCTTCTCCTTCAGCATTAATTAGTTTATTTCCATGTGCATTTTAGATTTTCAATTAGATTCAGTTAGATGATGCACAAAAAATTGCAATTATTTCCATGTGCATTTCAGATTTTCAATTAGATTCAGTTAGATGATGCACAAAAGACTTAATCATGATATGCAGGCATTTAGAGCACCCAAATTCAGAAGACAGAATTTAAGCAGAGTTTTTTCATAGCTAACCTGAAATGTAGTCATGGGGTTTTCATTCTTGAGTGCCTTGGTTGATTAACCCCCTTTATTCATTTCCAAGACACACCTGCAAAGATTAATTATTTTGATCATGCAGGAACCCAAGCAGTCTTGGATCCTGTATTACTCCCAACATGTGTTCTAGACATATTTTGTGCATGAAGGTCATCAGATGTCATCAATTTGCAGTTGGACATGGAATGTCCATACTGACCACAATAATAGCAAGAGACAACAGAGTTTTTGTTCCTTTGAGCATGCATGTTAGTATGATCATGAAATCTATTCACATGAAGGTTTTTGTTATCCATATGAACATTTTGTTTTTTGTTTCCAGCCAACCATCCTTGATTAGCTTTATGACCTGGCGTTCCATAGTTAAGACATGGAAGTGTTTTTCTTTTAAAGCCATAGTCATTTCTAGCAGCAACATGGGGAGCAGGGAATTTTACAGATTTGGAATGAAAAACCTTTCTCTTTACATGCCAACAGTTTCCTACTGTATGGCCATGCCTCAAGCAGTGAGAGCAGACAATTGAATTTCTTATTTTAGCATTCAAATCAGCATGATAAGACTGTGATGTTTTCTTACTTCTAGCACACCAGCATTGTGCAGCAGTATGACCTACTTTACCACATTCAAGGCAATTAGTTCTTTTATTCAGATGAGCATGATTGTTAGCATGAGAATTTTTGGCTTTTATGTCATCTTGTCTCATTAGATCACATTTATGCATGACATGACCAATTCTATGACAGTAAAAGCATTTAACACTTTTCCTTTTATTAGAAAAATTCTTGACCTGAGAATTTTCAGCAAGCAATCCTTTAAAGATATGTGCATGTGAATATGAATGAAGGCTATGATTGTCATGCACAGTTTCAGCAAAGATATTCATGGATGAAGTTGAGCATGAACACACAGAATTCTGATTTGATTTTTTATCATTCAGGGTGACATTCATTTTCTCTTTCCCTTTCACAGTTTTTGATAGAGAGGCTATCTCAGATTGTATGGAGGATATTTTCAATTCAGATTTTGTTAACTCTTCCTCACATATGACGATCTATTTTTGTAGGGCATCATTCAAATTTTTTAATGACTCATTCGTTTCTCTTAAGGATCTGATTGTATTCTTTTGAAAATTATCATCAAATTTGATTTCCTTAACCAGATCCTCTAAGATTGTACATTGATTGCATGAGTCTTCCTTCTGAATGCCTTTTTCTTTTTCAATGGTTAACCATTGCTGTCCCATCACTGTGTTCAAGACCATCAGTTTTTTATTTTCATCTTTTAATCTTCCATTTTCTTTTCGACATTCAGCACTGTCCCGTTTCAGATTATCCATCATGGATTTAAGCACAGTTACATCTTGCATGCTCTTAAGGAGATCAATATCTTTCTCATTCAGATTGTCTTTTAATTCAATAATCTTGTTTAGACAGTTTTGATTCTCAACTTTTAAAGCAACATTTTGTTCTTTAACATTGTTAACGTCTATCATGCAGACATCATAAGAATCTGATAGCTCATCATAAGATAAATCTTCAGGTTCGGAGCTTACCTGAGATGATGAGTCATCCCTTTGATCTTCACTGTGATTGCTTCGGTTGGCCATCAAACACTGATCATTTTGCTCTTCATGAACGGCAGCCACTTTGTTAAAAATTTCCTCCCCAGATGTGCACTCGAAGACAAATGGAAATAGGCCAATATCGACTGCTGCTGTCAAAATATTAAGAGCCATGAGATTCTCACGGTTCTTCAGTCTGTCCTCCTTGGACCATTTAGTCTGATCGTGAGACAATTTATGTGGGCCTCTAGACACAAGATTCCATAGATTTGGATCAATGGAATTTAAGTAGACAACAAGGCCGCCTAACCAATCACAGAAATTAGAACCATCAAATATCACGGATGGAGCCACTTGATCAAGCGATCAGTAAGCGTTCGATCAAAAATTCAAGCAACAGTCGAGCAGAAGAACACCTCACAATATGGCAGGATCCCCTTCAGATCGTTGGATCTGTTGAGCTAGGGAACCCGCTCTGATACCAATTGTTGGGTTCGGTGCAGTATTCAGAGGGGGGGGTGAATGAATATAACCCTTTAAAAACCTTTCGCCCAATTAAAATTTCGCTCACTAAAATGCTAGTTTGCAAACTAAACAAACTTAAAGGCTAGATGGCAGTTGTGGAACTAACCAAACACACAGTGAGATCACTGGAGAGCTAACAAGACAGATTTAGTCAATCTATAAACTAATAAAACTTCTGCTCAACCAGGCGCCAAACACAAGGAGCGCCCCTATGCAATCACCTAACAGAAGCACAAATAGACAAATCAAACCACAGTGCAAAAGGGGTTTTTAGGTGGTTCGGTCCAGCAGACCTACATCCACCCCACACTCAAACCGAGTGTGGCTTCCACTAGCTCACGCTAGAAACAGCAGACTCAGTCTGCAACAAAATGCTGCCAAACAGCTTGACCAGGGGAACAGCCTCCCCTCTTCCTCCCAACCGGAGGGAACCACTAGTGACACCAGTCACTAGCAAACCAGAGACACACGGTCTCTCTTCCTCCAGACCTGGAGGGAACCCCTGGACTTGAATCCACAAGCCCAGAACCGGAGATCAGATCTCCCTTCCTCCAAACCGGAAGGAACCCACAAGTAGCTCCCAGCTACTTGCAACCGGAGATGTCAATCTCCCTTCTCCTGAACTAACAGGAGGAACCCCGACCTCTCTACAGAGTATCGGAAACGACAGCAAACCAGAAAACAAAGGAAAAACAATAAACGAAAATAACTTCAGCAAAACAGAAAGCTAAAAAGTGAAATGCACAATGTGGCTCTCAACGGAGCTGACTGGCCTGGATTTGATCCACGGTCCAGTAGACGGATCTTCAGGTAAGATCTTCCTTCTTCTCCACGAGCTCTCTCGCTCACTCTCTATCTTTCTTTCTCTTTCTTCTGCTCTCCTCTCACTCTCTGCTTCTTCTTCTCTTCACAATCTTCTCGAGCTCTCTACCTCTCTTCTTCTCCTTCTGCTCTTCTTCTTTCTCTTTTCTTTTTCTATCTGGATCGTGGCTCTCTGTATGAGCTTTTCTTCTCGCCAACTCGATCAATCTTCTTCTGTGGAAGAAGGCTCATATATATAGCAGCAGCAACAGCACCAGCCCCGACGTGTGACCTCCACATTTCCAGCCCTAAGAATTCGGACCACGTGGCAGTCTCTCAGCAGGCTTCATTCCAGCCTCGGATCACGTGCTGCCAGTCACTGGGGAATATTTCTTCCTCGGACCTGCAAAGAGATGAAAAGCCATTAAAACTGAGGGCCACTATAACTAGATCTGCACGAAGTATGTAGTAGCAATACTAGATGCACTAAGAACGACACGAGATACACAAGGTGAATACAGCACGAAGTAAGGAAAGAATGACACGAGATACACTGTGACAGAACAGACACAACAAAGAGAACGACACGAAGTGAGGTTATAAAACAACATGAGGTAATAAGAAGAACGACACGAGATACATACGATGACTACAACACGAAGTAAAGAAAACGACACAACGTAATAAACAGCAAAGAGAAGGGCACGAGAACAACATGGACTTGCAACAGAAACCGACACGAAGTGTGGTCAAGGTGAAAAAGACACGAAGTCTAGAAAACACGACACAACACACAGTAAAGAGAACGACACGTGCTGACAACAGACACGAAGACGAGAACAGAAACCAACACGAAGTATGGTTTCAACACAAGAAAGACACGAGGTGAAACAACACGGACTGTCAACGACACGAAGTGAAGTTGACACGAAGTGAAAACAACACTAATACGATGAGAACAGAAATCGACACGTAGTGAAAATAACACGAAGACAGAACAATAATTGACATGGGTTGAAAACAACACGAAGTGAAAACAACACTAAGACGATGAGAACAGCACGAGGTGAAGTGACACGGGGTTCACTGGGAAACGACTCGAAGTTCATCAGAACAAATCGAGCTGCTACAGTAAACAACACGGAGACACGAAAGCGAACATAAAGAGGATGACACGAAGACAGAAGATGCCACGGCTATCACAACACGTGATGAAGCAGTGGGACCACAAAGAAACGACACGAGGAACAACAGTGAGTGACACGAAGTTAAACAAGCAAACATAAATGATGACACAAGATACAACTAGAAGACAGAGAGAAGCGACACGAAGCTCACACAGAAAACGACACGGGTTACACAGACAGACTCGACTTGATTAGAAGAAGAAGTACACGACGTAAGACTAACACGAAGTGTGTTAAGTCAACACGAGGACAGAGGACACAAATGCAGAAACATCACGAAGACTTAAAACACAAATTTAACACGAAAACGTAAACACAACACGAAGACATAAACACTAAAACAACACGAAGACGATGGATGCTACAGTTCAATGTCTAGACATGAAATCCAATGCAAACGGCTGTACAGACTTGAGGATTTGAGCTTTGCAGTAAATGTATAGACTTGGAGAACCTAAATCCCTTGTATAGACTTTGCCTTGACAATGAATGTGTAGACTTGATCAAGAGTCCAATGTGCAGACTTGCACGAGCGAGCTACAGTGCCAAAGTGTAGACTTCACGCTGTACCGACTTTGAGGCTTAATGCAAAGGCCGGTGTACAGACTTCTAAATGCTGAAGCGTTGTATAGACTTTCATGAATGTATGGACTTACATTACTCAGCCAATGCAGTGCACTATGAATGTATGGACTTACATGAGATGCTCATTGAGACGCTCAATGAATACACTTCAAGCCCAGTGTATAGACTCTCAGCCATGAACAGTGAAACAGTGTATAGACTTCAAGTAAAGACCAATGTGTAGACTTGAAGATTGAAGGCGATGTACAGACTTTGATGCCCAACACCAATGTATAGACTTAGGAGCATATGACACGGCTGTACAGACTTCGCCTAAAACGTTGTACACACTTGATGTAATGCATGCCGATGTACAGACTTCAGTTAAAGTCAACCGAAGAGTGTATATACTTTATGAATGCATATGCTAAGACCAATGTACAAACTTGATCAGAATGTCTAGACTTCGCATGAACAGTCGATGTGTATGTCCAGACAATGCTGACAGAGTTTACACTTGAACAAGTAATGCATGTGAAAGCTTTATGCAGGAGATAAACAGTCTGAACTTCAAATGCAATGACTTACACAACAAAATGACTCACAGTAATTAACATCAAACACCAATCATCAAAACCAAATCAATCATCAAAACCACAGCAATGAATGCTTTATGCATCAGTTTAACATGTAGCATGACTGAGCATCAAATATGTTAATCTAAACTGAGCAGCAAGATGACTGAACATTTGATTAGCTCACATCAACAACCAATCATCAAAACCATCATCAAAACCACTGGGGCACAACACAAAGTAGAAGTCATAAATGCCCATGGCTCTTCTTCATTTTTGCTCGGCCCTTTATAGCCTAAACCGCCTCGTACAAGCAATTTTTGCTGCTTAATGGGCCTAATCTTGCCCTGACAATTGGCACCCAGGCCTTTGCCATCTTGATACCCCATTTTTAACAGAATGTTCCAGCCAGGGGTGTTAATCATGTTCTTTTTCTTCTTCTCCTTAGAAGGCAGGGGTGTCATAGCAACTGTGGTAACGGTCTCAGACGGCATCGGCTGCGGACGAGGGACGTCCAACACAGATAAAAGTGGCTTGTTAGCTAGCCAAATAGAAGGAACTAATGATGCTGCATGAATATCTTTCTCTGGAAAAATCGGCATACTGGTCACCTTGATAATGCGACCCTTGTGTGGGAATTTGAGACACTGGTGATTTGTAGAGGGCACCGCATCAAGTTGCTGGATGTACGGGCAGCCAAGGATGCCATTAAATGTTGGATCCATGTCCAAGATGTGAAAATCTGCTGTGATGGTGGCAGGACCCAAGCTGACTTTCAATGTGATCATGCCTAGAGGAGGCTTCTTTGTGTTGTCATATGCAGTGACCGTTATGGTGGACGGCCGAATCTGGCTTTCTGGTATGCCACATAACTTCAAGGTGCTCAGTGGCAAAACACTGATGGATGCCCCAGTATCCACCAGACATTGCTTAACAGCCACCTTATTGATGTCGACTGTGATGCATAAGGCATATTTTCTTGCTGAGATTGGTGCCAGTTCGTGCTCATAGAAAGTAATTGCCGGCTGACTGCTAGCAGGTGTTAACACTGTGAGTATCTGCTCAACTAGAATGTCTTCATTAACCATTACCTTCTGCAGATATTCCTTTAGAGCCAGCTGATGAGTGGTGGACCGTTTGATCAATTCCAGGATCGAAATTCTTGCCGGAGTCTGGTCCAAATGTTTTAACAAATCACATTCAGTGCCCGGTACAGACCCTTATTCTTGTTCTTACTCTTGCGGCCCCTGCACGGGCTCTAGCTCTCTTTGTGGAAAAATACGGTTGAACATCCGTCCACTACGGAGCGGCGCCACGCCTTGACGTGCCTCTGTCGGGGCCAGTATGGTAGAAGAATTAGAAGAAGAAGAAGAAGAGGGAATGCCGGTGGCAGTGTTCAACAATAGGGGTGCCCCCGTAGGAGGCGTGGGAGTAATGTTTAGCAAAGATGCCACCGTGGGAGGCGTAGGAGAGTGATTTGACGAAGATGCCCCCTCAGGGGGGGTGGAAGTAGAAAGGGATACCCGAATGCGAGGAGCATTGGCGGGTGGTCTAACAAGAAGAGATCTGGGTATGAGAGGTGTGGGAACTGATGGCGGAGGAACCCTTGCCGGTGTAGGAGTGGTAGAGGGTGTAGCTGGTGCTAGCAGTGAGCGAAGTAGGAGTGGCCTGGACGGTGGAGGTATAGAGTTGGTGGTGGAAGGTGGGGTTTGTCGTGCGGTAGGTTGTGGAGGTGGCAAATGGGTAAGAAGCGTGCGGGCCGGCAAGGCCGTAGAACTGGTGGAGGTAGATGGGTTGACGGGGCGTAGAAGAGGATGTCCCGATTGGAGAGTAGAAGAAGAAGGAAGGGTGCGCAACAGGCGTGGAGGTTGATTTTGATTCGGATCATGATAAAATGCCCCGACAGAGGCGTTTTCTTCGTGCCATCCCTGTCCTCTCTGCACTTCGTAGAGGGACGTGACAGGGTTCACATGCTGATTAGGGGCGTGCTCCGGCAATGGATTACGGACAATTCCCATATCTTGCTGGGGTGCTGGAGCTTGCTGTGGTTGAACTTGTTGTGGAGCGGGTTGCTGACGTTGTTGATTTTGCTGTTGCCGAGAAGCCCTTCTTTCTTTCATAGCGGCTATGAATTGTCTCATCTCATCCCAATTGATGTCACCCTGGTCATTTAGATCGTAGATGCAATCTCTGAAGTGGAAGCAACGATCAAGGTTGTGACTAGGGCCGCGATGAAAAGCACAATAACGGGATGTGTCAACATTAGCGGGCCACACGGTTCTTTCCCTTGGCAAGGCGAGCAAGTTGGCGGCCATCAGGGCATTAAAAATATCAGGGAGACTTTCGGGAAGTGGAGGATAGTGGTCCCTTTTGGGGCCAAGTGGTGGTCTCCATTGTTGTTGTTGGCCGTAGTTGGCAGGTGGGGGCATTTGATGGTATTGTGGTGGAGCTGGAGGGTCTACACGGGGGGCTTGGTTTTGCGGTGGAGCGAAAGAGTGTTGAGGTGCGAATTGGGGTTGTGGAGTAGGGTTAAAATGAGAGTTCTGTCGTGGAGGCGGTGGTGGACGTGGGTTAGCTTGATGGTGGGGGTTGCCAACTGCGTCGACTTGCTCATTTGTGACGGTGCCCTCAGTTGTGGGCCCGCTGTTAACATTGGTGGTTTTGTTCAACAGCCGAGGCTTCGGCTCAAACATGCCCATAATGGGTGAATCCTTCATCTGTGTCTGGATGTAACGAGCCCTCTCATAGAGCTCTTCCATAGTAGTCAGCCAGTTCATGGCCAAAATATGGCGGAATTGAGGAGTTGCATTAGAAATAATCATCTTTACTTGCTCCTGTTCCGACAATGTGTCTTTCAGCTTCTCAGCCATCGACCGCCATCTGTCAGCAAATATGATGAAGTCCTCCTCAGGCTTCATTTTCTCCGCAACTAAATCTGTAACGGACAGAGAGGGTCCAACACGGTCTCTATACTTTTGCAAGAATTTCCTTTGGACAACATCGAAATCACTGGCATCAGCTGACTCCAAGGAATAAAACCATTCGAGGGCTGGCCCCTCCAGAGATCTTCTGAATAAATAGGCCAGAGAAGCCTTGTTGCCTTGCCAGAAGGAGGTCTCGTACATAAAATCCTTCAAATGAATGAACGGATTGCCAGTTCCATTGTACCGCCGAAAGTTCGGCATCTCAGACGGAGGGAGGTGGAAAACTGGCAGAGTGGGGAGCGAGATTTCTGGTGCATTCTTGGCCGCAGTGACTTTCTTAAGCTGTTCTTCCATGTGGGCCATCTTCTAAAGTAGCAGAGCATTAGAGTCGGACTCGACTGGGGCCTGAACAAAAGAATGTGGTATAGGCGACCATAAAGTCTGAGGAGGTTGGGGGAATTGGTGCCTAACTGCGGAATAACTCGCCTGCTGGGCCGGTATGGCCGTGACAGGCGTTGGTGGACGACAGGGGGGTTTATGCAAGACCGCCTGGTCATTGATAATCTGGTGGCCACTCGCGGCCGGAGGGGGGGTGAAAGAAGAAGAGGGAACTGACTTCCCCTTCAAAGCGGCCTGAATAGCTTGCCGCTGGGAGTCATCCAATTGAGAGAGAGCTTGGATTAAATCTGTAACGTTGATGGATGGGGAAGAGTTCCCTGAAGTATTGGAAGGTAGAGCCTGAGAGGAAGGCTCAACCCCTTGAGAGGTGGTATCGACCACATGAACTTGTGAATAATGAGGGTGAGGAGGGGGATAGTTTCCCTCATAATAGATGGAGTCTTGGTGGTGGTCCTCATAAGATTGACTAAAAACATTTTCATCCACATCATCGTAAGTGTACCCATAGTTTGCCATGTTGATGATCGTACCTGAACGGAGTTTCATGCTTAAGGGAGAGAGAGCTTAATGAAGGAATTATCACACAAAGCACTTAATCCAAACAACACGATTAACTCGACCCAACTAAGTTTATGCAAACAATGTTGGAAAGCACCGCAGAATTTTAATGTTTGATGTTTGAGATTAGAGTGGATTATTTGTGAATAGTTCACTCCTTTTGCCAAATGAAACCTAGTTTGATCCAAGTGTGACCTCCGGGTCAACTAGGTTTTTCTCTCTCTTCACCAACGAATAGGTTCTCTAGAACTCCGGTACTTCGAGGGTACAACCCGCCCGGCGTCCGTGAGGAAATCCACGGGTGCGGGGACTTATGGAGGTCTTGGAAAAGGGATTTCCGGTCCAAAGAGACAGAATGCTCAATGGAGGGTCGTCCCGATTCTAAGAAGGGTGTGTGGAATCCTAATGTAGAGAGAGGAGGTCTCTCAACCAAAAGCCACCAAGTGCAAAGCAGATATGAACAAACCACAGTAATATATCCAAATAATCAATATGCCAACCAATGAATCAGAAATGAGCACAGAGAGGACTGTCTGTGAAAAAGCAGGAAAGACACGACCTGGGAAAGGTCGCTACCAAATCAGGAGACGGCAGCGTGGCTGTCGTGAATCTGTGTGAGGGGCTCACAGGCAGTGAAACAACACGCCTTAGTGTAAGGCGCTATAAGGAAAGGACGCCTCCACTGGAGGGCGTCAAATCAAATAGACACGCCCTGATCAAAGGCGCTAAAAATAAATAACACGCCCTAGAGAGGGGCGTTAATTCTCAAACAGTATAATGAGCAAAAAAACAAAGCAGCAGATATGCTAGAGGACGCCCTGGAAAGAGGCGTTAATAAAATACAACACGCCCCTGTGAAGGGCGTTAAATTGAAAAGTGCCCTCGTGGAAGGCGTTAATTCAGGGAAATACGCAAACGCAAGCTGGCTGATCCCGGAGTGTGCAGTGTGCACAGTGGAGGGTGCCCGAGGGACACAAAGGAAAGGGTACAGAGGGTACCAAGGGGAAAGGGCACGCGTGGGTGCCAAAGGGGAAAGGGCACGCGAGGGTGCCAATGGAGATGGTAATCAAAAAGAAAATAGTGGAAGTCCCACCGTGATCGCCAATTTGTGGATGGGCATAAATCCCACACAAAATCACAAGAGAATAATTATGTGAAAATAGGGAGAATAATGATGATTAATGCATAAATAAGGGGAAGAAAAGCTTGCACGTGGTGCAAATATGGAGATGTGATCGCCAGAGGGGTTACCTCAATAATAATAAAAAATAGATCGCGAATACCTGGTGAAGATTGGAACGTGGGATGATGTGAAGTTCCTTCCTCCTTCTTCAATCGGCCGGCCGATGAGAAGGGTTATCCTTTTGATTACCTTGCAAAAAAGACAATGAAACAAAGCAAAAGATGGGATCAGCCAACGTGCAGTAGTATCAATCCAAATAAAACATATGATGATGAAAAGAAATCAACATGCGCACCTTTTATTTTTGTTTTTTTTTTAACCCCTAGAGAGACTAGGAGAGGAGATATGATAAAAAAATATGCAACTGATGCAAAAGGGATGGAAATAATAGTAGCCGGGATGGAGATATGATGAAAAATGCAAAGCAATAGAAACAAGATAAAAACACACTGAAGCCCCCGCTGTCCCTTGATGACAGTAAAAGAGCAACCGAGATAGGAAGAAGAGGAAGCAGCAGGATGCAAAAGCTTGAACTTTATAATCTCGGCCTCGGTACCTTCGTGTAACCTTTCAAAGGGTCGATCAGGACTCCCTTAAATAAGGTTTAGATCAAAGGATAAACATGGACGGGAGATAGCAATGGTAATGTTTATCAAAAGCAAGAGCCCAATCGAGTAAGAACGTCAAACAAGGCAGGACTCTGTGAGGGAAAGATGGAAGAAGGGAGGACACCGGAGGTGAAACACGCCCTTCAACAGGGCGTCAATTCTTGATTTGATGACCTACCCATACGACGTTTCATAAAACACGACCCAAGCCAGGGCGTTTTGTCCTGGATTCAATTTTGGCAATAAAACCTTCTTTTATTTGAAAAGGATTAAAAGACGCCTGAAAAAGAGGCGTTTCTTAAAAACACGCCCTGAGGAAGGACGTTATTCATAAAAATCATTTGATTTCATTTTATTTTGAAAAAGGATAATACCAAGAATTGATGCCCTAATCATTGGTCGTCCTTTCTTTAAAAACGCCCTAGGTAAGGTCGTTATTTAAAACGCGCCCTACTTCAGGTCGTGAATCACAAAAATGCAACAAAATGCAACGGAAAACCCACAAAAATAGAAAAACTTTATATTATGGGAATATTGAAGTTCTCTTTGGGGCGTCAACATAGTGACATGAGATTTAATCAACAAAGTGTCAATTTTGGCGTCTCTACAATCATCTCCAAATCGAGAGCACGAGGACTTGGACCTTGCCAAGTTCCGAGTGACTTTGGCAACCCAACTTACGGGTTGGACTTATCGATGGGTCTTAGAATTCATCTCACTTCCCACGTGTTGGATTCGGCCCCATCTATGGGCACCGCGGTGGATCCTAGTGAGTGCCTCGAGCCTCTACCTACCTTTGAGAGTGACACCTTTGGAGAGCCTCAACCAATCAGCTTGAGAGCCCAACGTAAGCACACGGAGGCAATATTAGGCAAGCATGGTACCATCGCCGGCAAGAAGGTGTGCTCGAGCTACCTTGAGTGGCTGATGAGCCGTCCCCCGACTAGGGACGCGGAGTTGAGTTTGGAGATCATGGCTCGCCCGGAGCTGCATTTGGCGTACTACTTCCCCGGTGGACCCATACTCAACGGGGTCGAGTTTTTCCCACCCCAGAGGTATGATGGGGACATCTCCTGCCCGTCCACACATTTTTGAGGCTCCTGATGATCGCCAGTAGTGCTACATCTTGTTCGCCACTTAATTTCGAGTCATAGCATGTAATTTTCATTTTATTTGAGTCCCTTTATATGTAATTTTTCTTTTTTGAGTCACTTAGTCAGTTAATGGGTCATTAGAATGGTTAGTGGAGTCAATTGGGCCCAACTAGTGGGCTAGCCCCAGGGGCGCCCCTCCCTTGGACTTGTTGGTCATTTGCTTGTTTGTCAAGGTCAGTTTGGCCAAGAGGAAAGTTGGGTGCCTATAAATAGACCCCAACACCTCCATTGTAGAACTAATGCTTTGAGAATTAGAAAAAAAATTCACATTTGAGTGAAATCTTCCCCCTCTTCAAGTGGAGTGTGACTCTCCCCTCTCTCTCCCTCTCTCTCTCTCTCTCTCTCCAAGAGGGGTGCGCCCCTTTCTCTCTCCTCCCCCTCCCACCTACTTTCTCTCTCTCCTCCCCTCATTCAATAGTCACCACAACTTTCCACAACACCTCTTTACTCCACCCCTAGCCCCAAGGGAGAACCCATCAATCTCCAAGCCACCCTCCAACTCCCAACCACCCACTACCCATTCCCAAGCACCCTTCCATCTCCCCAAGGCTGAAGGGGTTCAAACCCTAAGCCAAATTTGAATCTCCCTCCCTTGGTGACTGCCCCTCACCCCTCCCCAACACCCCCTTCCTACCCTTGTCACCCTCCCCATTTCCCCTTGCTTCCCTTGGCCATCCCACCCTCATACACACAACCCTACACCATCAGCCTATTCCTAGCTTGCAGGCAGTAGAGTACCAGCAACTTTCTGAGGCTGCCACATCATCACCAAGAAGATTCAGAGAGAGTACCAGAAACAGGTGGAATCTTTGTCCAGTCTACTTCATAACGGAGGTGGTCCCGCCTCCGTCTGAGTTTGTGGCTGCCCGAAGGAGTCTTCACCACCGGACTGCATAATTCCTCTCGGGTAAACACCCATATGCAACTTGCAGAGGCTACCATGAGTAGTACCTTAAAGATATTGGTGCGGCGTTTGGCTGAAGACTTCTTCTACGAGTCCCCTTTCATCTCCAAGAAGTGGAGCATCGTTTGAAGCCCGAAGCACAAAGTTCTAAATTTCCTACCCCGAGTGCGCAGCTGAGTCCAAGTGGAGACAGATTCAACCTCCTTCCACTCTTCTGGCCCTCGTAGTCTGCTCTGACCATTTCCAGTGGCCCTGTGGGTCTCCGTTCAAAGATAACTCGACCACGAATGCAACGGTCCTGGTCTCGCCATCAACTGAGCACGGGAGTGGTCGTGACAACCTTCCCTTCCAACAACAACGGTCCAGACACAGCTAGGAGCAGAGTGCAGCAGTCCTGATTCCGAGCCTGCCCTGGCCGTCGTCGTCTTTAAGAAATTCTCCAATAATTCTGATGCCCTCCTGGGCCAACCCAAGAGATTTTGGCGCTGGTTTCGTCAACAAATGAGTTCGGGAGAGCCCGTGGCAGCACCGATAGTGACTGCCTATCCGGCTGCTCCTGAAGCTGGTAGAACTGGGGAGCTCGGCAATTCGGCTTCTAGCTTAGTTTTTCCCCCACCCCACCTGGCCGGCTGACCTCCCCTGCCTACGTGGAGGTAGTTTTGGATGTAATTTCAATAAGTCCCCTTCCCAAGATCCCCCTCCTGCGAGAGGTGTAATGTTGGAACATTTTAATTTTCATGTCAAAGCTACACCGACGCGGCGTGTGGGTGTGTACCCACGCCTCCCTGCTCGCCCTCGTCTCCGGCCGGGATCGGTGTATTCACGTCGATTAGGTGAGCTTCTGGTCACTTCTCTTTGCTGGTATTCCTTGCTTAATTAGTATTGTCTCTTAGCTCCGTCGGACAGTGAGACAGTGCCCGGTCCCAAATTGCCATCAAATTGAGTGACCACCGCGGAGCGAGTTGTGAGAGAGACCCTACAACCCACGCCCTTGGAGTGCTGGCCGCCCGTGAAATTGGGCATCCCGGGCCCTTAGGGGTTCAGCCTCAAGCTTGCCAAATCCCCCGGAGCATCAAGGTCCCGCCCCGGACCCTCTCCATCATCACCGGGTTGCCCACGGGCACATGTGTGCATTACGCGGGTGAGTCTGCTTATGTGATATCGTCGGGTACGTTGGGTTGCTTGCGAGTCATAGGTCCAAGGAGCATCGGTCGAGTGGCTGCCACCCCCAAGGTGGTATCACATCATTACATGTGTGGAAGGAGCTCAAAAATAGAACTTTTGTAATGTTGCCGCGTTCTAAATTCGAGGAATCGGCGTTCCTTTCATGGTAGATAACCGGTACGCTCCTTTTTCGAGCGTCTTGACCACTTGATAGGAGCCTTCCCAGTTAGGGGCCAACTTTCCCACCGGCTCCAATGGTCGAGAGGCTTCGACTTTTCTCAGAACAAAGTCTCTCGGTTGGAATTGTCTATCTCGGACTCTTGCGTTGTAGTACCGAGTCATGCGTCGCTGATATTCCATAGCTCGGATGCTTGCGACCTAGCGTACATCGTCTGCCCGGTCCAAGTTTTCTAACAATTTCTGCTCATTTGGCTCGGGCGAGAAGTTGATGACTCGGAGGGATGAGCTGTTGATCTCTAGGGGAATCATGGCCTCTGTGCCATACACCAGTTGGATAGGAGTTGCACCGGTAGCAACTCTTGGAGTAGTTCGGTACGACCACAGTACGTTAGGCAATTCCTCGAGCCAATTACCCTTGGCTTTCTCGAGCCTGGTCTTAATGCCTTTCAGGATCATTTTCTTGGTATTTTTGACTAGCCCATTAGCCTGGGGGTGGGCTACCGAAGTGAAGTGATTGTGAATGTGTAGGTCGGCGCACTTATTTTTAAAATAAGTGGAGTCAAATTGCTGACCGGTATCGCTCACGATCACTAGGGAGATGCCAAAATGACAAATGATCGACCTCCAAACGAAACTCCAGATGATTGCTTCGATAATTCTGGCGGTGGCTTCAGCCTCGATCCATTTAGAAAAATAGTCAATGGCAACGATGATGAACTTCTTCTGAGCGTATGCCATGGGAAATGGGCCTGGGATGTCGATTCCCCACCGAGCGAAGGGATAAGACTCGATTAGGGTCACGAGTTCTGAGGCTCGCTGATGGACTCGATGATCAAACCGCTGGCATCGATCACACTTCCGAATGTAGCTCGAGTTGTCGCATTGGAGTGTGGGCCTCCAGTAGCCTTGTCGTAGCAGGATCCTTGCGATCAACCTTCCCCCCTGGTGGGCGTCGCAGATGCCTTTGTGGACTTCTTCAATCACTCGGCGAGCTTCTGGAGCATCGAGGCACTTGAGGAGGGGACTGGCAAAGGACCTTCGGTATAGGGTCTCGTTTAGGAGGATGAAACGTCGAGCTTGATACTTCAGTCTCCGGGCTTCCCGATGGTTGGGAGGCTCTTGAGAGTCCCGGAGCCAAGATATATACAGGGTCCGCCAGTCGCCAGGTAATATTTATACAAGGTCACAAGCTCGATTTCCACGCCTGATCGCTCTAATTTCTCAAGGAGGATCGACCGGGTGTCTTCTGGGCTGATGCAGGAGGCCAGGCGAGAGAGGGCATCCGCTCGAGAATTTTCTTCTTGAGCTATCTGGATTACCTGAAAGCTCTCGAACAGTTGGCCTATTCCCCTCACCAGCTGAAAGTACTTGATCATTTACGTCTCCTGAGCCTCATAGTCCCTGTTGATCTGACTGGCGACCAGTTGGGAGTCGGTATGAATTCTGACTCGCTCGACTCCCAGGCGCCGCGCCATCCTGGCTCCAGAGATGAGGGCCTCATACTCGGAGATGTTGTTGGACGCCAGGAAGTTGAATTTCATGACGTATTATAGTTCTGCTCCTTCTGGGGATCTGAGGCAGATACCAGCACCGCAGCCGGCCCGAGTTGGAGGACTCGTCAATTAATAGGTCCCAGGTGGGGCCAGATGTTGGCAGGGATGTCTCCTCGGTCGAGACAGTGCTCTCTATGATGAAGTCTGTGAGGGCTTGCCCCTTAATGGCCATGCGGGCGCTATAAGGGATGTCGTAGGCCCCGATCATTATGGCCCACTTGACGAGGCAACCTAAAGGTTCGGTGTGAGCCAAAATCTTCTTCAGGGGCTCGCTAGTCAGCACCACGATGGAATGTCTTTGGAAACAGGGCCAGAGGCGCTTAGCCGAGGTTACCAATGCTAGCATGAGTTTCTCGGTTGCGGGGTTCCTTCTTTCGACTTCGAGGAGCACCTTGCTGACGTAATATACCGGCTTCTATACACCCACATCGTCTCGAACTAAAATCGAGCTTACTGTGGAGGGAGTTGCTGAGAGATAGAGGTATAGTGCCCCACCGGGAATTGGCTTCCCTAGCACTGAAGGTGAAGCCATGAATTCTTTTATCTCGGTGAATGCATTCTGGCACTCATCATCCTAGGCAAAGGTGGCAGATGCCAACTTGGGCCCTCTTAGCAATTTGAAGAAGGGTAGGCATCGTTCCGCTGCTCGAGATAGGAAACGGTTGAGTGTAGCAATTCGTCCAGTCAGGCACTGGACGTCCTTGACACAAGCGGGAGGTTGCATGTCCAAGATGACCTGGACCTTATCGAGGTTGGCCTCAATCCCCCGCTGTGTCACAAAGAATCCCAGGAACTTCCCGGATCTAACCCCCAAAGGCACACTTAGCTAGGTTGAGCTTCATGTTGTACCTCTAGAGAGTGTGAAAGGTCTCAGCCAGGTCGGCGAAATGGTCCTCGGCCTTGGGTGTCTTGATGAGCATATCATCAATATAGGCTTTGACGTTTCTCCCAATCTGGTCTTTGAAAATGTGTTTAATCAGCCTCTGATAAGTTGCTCTAGCATTTTTTAGCCTGAAGGGCATTCGGGTGTAGCAATATACACCGAAGTCAGTGACGAAGGTGGTCTTCTCGATATCTTCGGGGTCCATCCGGATCTGATGGTAGCCGGAGTAGGCATCCAGGAAGCTCAGAAGTTCATTATCGGAGGTTGAATCGACCAATTGATCGATGCTCGGTAATGGGTAGTAGTCCTTCGGAGTGGCTTTGTTGAGGTCCGTGAAGTCTATACACATCCGCCACTTGCCCGAAGCTTTTGGTACTAGGACGGCATTGGCGAGCCACGTCGGGTAAAGGACTGGAAGAAATAGCCCGATTTTCTTCCCCTTGTTGATCTGCTCTTTAATGAACGCCTATTTTTCTGGGGCATGCCATCGTCTCCGCTGTTGGATGGGTCTCACCGATGGGTTGAGGTTGAGTTTATGCATTACCACCTCTTCGGGTATTCCGGGGAGATCCTTATCAGACTAGGCGAAGACTTGAATGTACTTGGAAAGGAAGTCTTTGTATTGCTTTTGTACATCAGGTGGTCAATCTGCCCCAATTTTCACTTCGAGGGTCAGGTCATCTTTGAGGAAGACCGACAGCAGCTCCCCGCCAGGCTTGCCTGCTATCAGTTTATCCTTGACTCCCTCAACCTCTTTCTTTTTTCCCTTTGGCCTTACAGCTTCGACCGAGATCATATAGCACCTTCTAGCTATTGCCTGGTTTCCTCGGACTTCTCAAATACCATTTTTGGTGGGAAACATCATTTTTTGGTAGTAGGTGAAGGGCACTGCCTTTGTTTGGCCGAGGATACCTCGACCGAAGATGGCATTATAGGCCGACATCCCCTTAATCACCACGAAGTTCGCCATAAACGTGACTGTCTTAGGAGGGGTACCAAGAGTAACCGGCAGGCTCAGGGCTCTCTCGAGATAAGTTGCCTAGCCATTGAACCCACAGAGGGGGGTTCGAATTGATCGTAGCCTAGACGGATTTTCACCCATTCTCAAGAAACATGTGTACGCCAAAACATCAGGGGCTCTACCATTGTCCACTAATATCCTATCTACTTTATAGTGGTTTATAGTAGCTGAGATCACAAGGGCGCCATCATGCGGGGTAGCTACCCCTTCCAAGTCTTGGTCGGAGAACACCAAGGCTTGCTGGTCATTCGCTGGCGGGGTTTTGGAGGGCTCGAAAGCCCGGTAGGCTCGCTCGGCGTGACGCTTCCTTCCTCGGCTGATGTCCCCTCCAGAGGTGGATCCCCCTGAAATGACGTTGATGTGGACCCCACGGGGGCGGTTGTCGATTTCTTCTGGGGGGACCCCGCGATCCTCCTGTCACTCGACCATGTACTGGGAAAGGTGCCCTTGGCGGATGAGACTCTTGATCTCATCCTTGAGGTGCTGACAATCCCCAGTGTGGTGGCCGTGGTCGTTGTGGAACTAGAAAACCTTCGGCGACTGCGGCATCAGGGATCAGCCTTCATAAGCTCGGGCCGGCGAAGAAGACCCGAGTCCTTGATTTTTTGATAGATCTCGTAGACAGGAGTGGACAAAGGAGTGTACCGCTCGAACTTTCGGGGAGGCTTCCTGCGGTCTCCATCTCGGTTCCACCTCTTCCCCGGGCCCGAGGTTTGCTCGGACGGCCGCTTTTTGTCTCCCTCTCATCCCGAGTTTGCTGGGTCTCGGTAAGAGTTGAGGACTTCTTCGACCTCCGCGTGGCGCAGAGCCAGGGTCACGAGATCGGCGAGAGAGGAGGGAGGATGGAGTACCAATTCTCGCCAGAGGTTTTTGTCTCGGGAGCCTCCGGTCAATGCGGTGATGGCTGAGGCGACGTCTAGGCGGGGGATGCGCAGGGCTTCCGACTTAAATCGGTTGATGTAAGCCCGCAGCTTTTTACCTAGTGCCTGGTTTAGCACCAACAGCCCCGCAATTGACCTTGGAGTGATAGAAATAGAATGATAGATCTAGAAGTGGGGAATGAATACATCTACCCCCAAATTTAAGCAAATTGAAGTCCAAGTGCTAAACTATCAGTTTGTGCTAAAAGGAGAATCAATTCAAATACAAGTGATGGATCAGAGAAAGGATCAACAAGCTTATGTGCAGATGATATAGAAAATTTTTGAATGCGCACACAAGAATATCAACAAGAAGGACACCCATTCATCAACTGAACATGCAAGCAACGACTAACATCAATACGAGGTGGAGGTTGAATCCAAGGATTTCCTCACGCAAGGGATAGCATTCCAAATAGGCCTGACCTATCTTTCCAACTGTGTCTTTTGATATACTGATTAGTCGAAGTAAAACAAGCAGAATAACAAGCTGAGCAAACCACACAATAGACAAGAGGACTTTTTAGGTGGTTCAATTGTGATCTACAATCTATGTCCACCCCTCACTCTGCTAGAGTGAGGCTTCCTTGCACGAAGCAATGCACATGCAGACTCAGTGTGTAGACAACGGCTGAAACCACAGCTTAACACCAAGGGAAACAAATCCCTTGAACCGATCCTACTCCTAGCAGCGATCAAACACACTGCATAATGCAGTGACCGGAGGAATGATCCTTCTTCTGAATCCTCAGAAGGAACCCTTGAAGACAATTCTCCCTTCCTCTGACTACGTAGAGGGAACAACCAGGAGAACACTCTCCCTTCTTCTGAAATCTCAGAAGGAACAGAAAGCAAAAGAAATTTCAGTCTAGATTGAAAAGTGCAGAATGAAAAACAAAAGACAGTTGAAGAGAAAAACAAGCGTAGCTTTGAATGTTGATTCAAGAGCTTAAGAAACTCAGGATCAATCTTTTCTCTGCTAGGCTACAATCTCTTCTCTCTTTCTCTTCTCTCTTTCTTTCTCTTTGGCTCTCTCTATTTTCTCAACGAAGGCAGCTTTTCTCTCTTCAGTTTGCAAGGAATGCTACGGCGCTTCTCTGGTTTTGATCAGCTCATATATATAGCAGAGAAATCATCCTTTTCAAAAACTGATCCATAGCAAAAATAAATCATTGGTCCATGTGGCAAAAAGGAATATTCTATCAGTCTAATTCTTCTAGAAACTCAGCCACGTGTATTGGATTACATGTGATCTACTTGATTCTCACGCTTTTGAGAATTAAATGAAGCTGCGTCGATGCAGCTACTTAATGCATCGAGGCAGTGTAGCTAAGAGACTTTTGAGCAGATGGCTTCGAAATGCATGGCCTTTGGTGTGTCGATGCAGCGCTTGGATGCTTCGACGTTGTTGGCTTCAAATTTCTAGTTCCGAGCTGAGTGCGTCGATGCACTCCTCTGAAGCGTCGGTGCTGTATGAAGATAGACCCTTTGGCCAGAGGCTTCGAATGCGTGGTCTTGACTTGGTGCGTCGAGGCAGCTCTCTGTTGCTTCGACTTGGTGTGATTCGAAGGCTGGTTTGGTTCTTGATGCGTCGGTGCAGCTCTCTGTTATGTCGATGCAGACCTCTGAAGATCGCCTCTGTGGATATGACTGCATCGAGGCAGTATTCTGTTACATCGAGGCAGAACTCTTGAAATGGCTTCCTTGAGCATCACTGTGTCGAGGCCGTTCTCTGTTGCATCGATGATGTCTCATCCTCTTATGGTAAGCTCGACACTTGTACTCTTGATCTTTCATTCTGGATGTTTCACCTTGTTTCAAGGTGAATTTACTCTGTCATTTTTCAGATCTTCCTCACTCTTTTTGATACAGCTCCAGCAGCCAGAACACGTACAATTAAGACTTATCTTACTAGCCAATGAGCTATATTGTATTGACATCATCAAAACACACTGAATGCAACATTCTTCCCCTTTTTGATGATGGCAACAATATGAGCTATTGAGCCTTATTAGTGCACAAGGAACAAAATTCATCTTCTTTGAGGAATAGTTGAACAATCAGAGATTTGAAGGAAGAGATAGAAACATAGAGGAATTTACTTGAGATACCAAGATGACTGACATGATACCAATCAAGGTCAAAGCATGATACTGATCAAAGAGAATCAAACAATTAGACCATTATCATAAGAGGACTCCAACACACCGACTTTTCAACTTTCCACTTTCTCTCCCCCCACGCCAGCTTCCTTTCTAACATTCTTGAAGAGACTACACACAGTAGCAATCTCTCCCACTTTGACATCATCAAAAAAATGGGTAGAGAGGAACAATTTGCAAGTGCAAGAGAGACCAGATACAGTAATTTCACAGATGTAGAAAGTGACATAACCATCTCTTAGGAGATTAAGTGAGGTAACTAAAATTAGCTTTGATGTTTCTAGAGAAAAAAAGAATATAGGAATGTGAAGATTATCTCCATACATGAATAAGTAGAGCGAGCAAATTTTCATATAGATGCCTTGAATAAGCGGTCTAAATGATGTACTGGTTAACCTTTCAGAGACTTCTTAAGTGAAAAATTTCAGAAGTATTGAAAACAAACAAACCACATTATACTTTGCATTGGGGCTTTGATCACTTTCAACAATTTTTCCAAAAGAGTTTTTTTTCCTCATTAAGCAAAGTGGTTTAACCTACACCTTTTTACGTGAGGAGACACATTGGTTAGATGAAGGAATCCCCAGTTACTCAGTGTGGTAACCTTAATACCTCTCTTTTAAGAATAGAGTTAGCAGTAGAGATGTCTTTCTACGTAAGGCATAACACGTCTTAGGTGAAGTGACCCAGTTATTCAACATTCTATGCCATTACTCTGCCATGGTTGCATTGGCATTATAATTTTAATCAGAGTTAATCTGGTACTTCATGACACAACTCACTTCACTTCATGGTGAAGAAAAGTTGGTTTCTCAGCAAATCA